>JAKSZT010054576.1:12466714-12503240 GCA_026826555.1 Tolypeutes matacus | reverse complement strand
CATCCATCCATCCATCCATCCATCCATCCATCCATCCATCCATCCATTCTTCTATCTATCCATCCTTCCATTCATTCAATTTTTAATCCATCTTCTCATCCATCTGTCACTTAACCCATCCACCCATCATTTCATCATCCTTTTACTTATCCACTCTTCTATCCATACAGCCATCCAATTTCCCATCTACCTGAAAGCACATTCATCTACATATTCTTTCATCCCTCCATTTTCCCTATCCACCCATCCATCCATCCATGCATCTATCCACCCATCTTCCCATCCATCAGACCACACATCCACCCTTTCTTTCATCTATCAATCCATCTACCATCCATCCATCTTTTTTTCATCCATCTGCCTATCTGCTCATCCCTCCTCTCTCCTTCCAGCCAATATATATTTTTGTTTGTTTGTTTTGTTTTTGTTTGTTTGTTTGTTTTAAAGATTTTATTTATTTATTCATTTATCCCCCCCTTGCTGCTTGTGCTCGCTGGGTCAGCTAACCACGCCGTGCGGGCAGGCTTGCCTTCACCAGGAGGCCCTGGGAACCGAACCCGGGGCCTCCCATATGGTAAACGGGAGCCCTACTGATTGAGCCACAGCCGCTTCCCCCAGCCAATATATATTGAGTTCCTATTATGTGACAGGCATTATGTTCATTTTATATATAAGAAACTGACAACTCAAGATTAGAAATGATTTGTCTCATTGGGTTGTTTAGACAACAGAGTTTGCAAACTGACAGCCTATAGACATGGTTTGTTTGGCCCCCACAGTGTTTTAAAAAGTTCGTTGCCAACATGTGGAGGCATAGCCAGACCTAGGACCTGTACTGGTTTTCTGTCCATGGCCCCAATGTTCTAGAACACATTAGCATGTCAGTGAGCCCACGGCTCATGCAATGAGAATAGAGACAGCAGAATTATAACTATCATTTTGAGAGTACTTTATAGTTTACAAAGGGATTCATGTGCATTATCTAATGTAATATTTGTCTAAATCCAATGAGACAAATATTGTTATTACCTCCATTTTTCACTTCCCCAAGGTCACATCATTTACAAGCAGCAGAACTGGGATTTTGTTCCAAGCATTTTGACTCCATAAAACTTTTAATCATTTTATTACACTGCCTCTCCCACTATGGTGAGTCTGAAAGTCTCCAGTCCTCCAAAGGCTCCTTTGAAACCTGTTTTTATAATGTGCCTTTTGAGAATCCAAGTTGTCTTCTAAATTCAGCTGTCACGTTATAGTAAAAGCAATTTATTTTAGCTATTATACTTAGAGAAGACAGCGTTTCCACTACTGAGCTGAAGAAATCCTGGCAACCATGGCTGCTTTCAAGATAACATCCTTTGCTGTCATGGAAGAATCTACATACAGATGGAATGGACTCTGTTCCGTTTCTCGAAAATTTATGTTTGGAATTGGGTTTGCTATAAAGTAGACCCTTTAAATACAACAGTCTTTCATAGTGACTCTTTAGCCAAGATTTATGGTACACTTTGAGCTGGGGAAAAAACTCAGGGTGTGTTCGCTACTCTTGCTGATTGGAAGGGCAGGATTATTGCATGCTATTGCCACGGGGAGCTGCGTGTGTATATAAAACAGGATATAGTTGTTCAGCAGTTATCACACCTGGTCCCAGTCAAACCCTCAATTTTTGGGATAGCATCATTTACCTGCTTATTCCAAGATGAGTATCTGAGAACTTGTTTTCCCTCCTGAACTAGCATCCTTGTTCTGGATGCCCCCCTGTCCTCACAGGGTCTTATCAATAATATCCAAGACGCAGAAGAAGAAAATTGGGTCCCTTGGATCTAACAAGCATAGCTGCCCTGCTAAAGAAGCAGTGGAGTGGGGAGGGACCGCACGGTACCTGAACCTTGGCTCACATCTGTCTGAAGAAGTTGCTTGGCTCGAATGACATCAACATTCAGTCTCCCGGCGCTTGGGAGGTAATTCAGTGACAGAAGCAGCTCCCCTAGCTCTACTTCATTCTGCGGAGAAAGGAAATGGTCAGGAAGTTGCTTTTTTCTTGTAGTCCTTTTACACCCACCATGCAGGAATTGATTCCAGCAGCTCACAAATGGGCTTCCGTGGGTGGATCAGTTGAAACCGGGTGCCTCTTTCTTCGAATTCTTTTAGTCTCTGCCCCAATAATTTTCTTCCACCTATCTCAGAAAGTTCTTTCTGCTCTCAGAATGCTTAATGACAATAAAAAACAAAAGCATCAATAATAAATAAATGCTACATGCCAAGTACTGTCCAAGTCTGTGAGGTCTTATTACTATTCCCATTGAACAGATGAGGAAACTGAGGCTCAGAGGGGTAGCATAACATGTCCAAGACCACACAGCTAGAAAGTGATAGAGCAGACATGGGGATGCAGGGAGCCTGTTTCCAGATAGTTCTGACCACTATGCTTCTCCCCTCCCAGTAGGACCCCTAGGAGACAGACTGCCCTGCAGAGTAACTATTTTGGTGAGAAATCTGTTCTTAACCTGTAATCCACCACAGTGTCCGTGCTTGCAGCCCCATCACAGCACTGCTCGGCACTCTATCATCCCTTGATAATGAGTTCCCATTTCCTGGATGGCAACACCACCGTACTTGCGGACAAGTCACATAAGCAGCCAAAGGCGTGACTCCAAGTCCCCCATAGTACCTAGAGAACAGGAGCCTCCCCACCCTCTCTGATCCTTTTATTTCATTAAGAGTATTTTGTATTATAGAAAATGTCAACCATAGGCTAGCATAATGGATCCCCACCTACCCATCATCCGGCTATAACCATGGCCAAATGCTGTTTCATCTACACCCCTGTTTGTAAAAAATTATAGCTGAATATTTTTAACCGAGTCTAAGACATGATGTCATTTTACCTGTATATCCTTCAGAATGAAGTTCTATATGATAAGGACATTAAAACAAACATTTTTATTATAGGAAAGTTCCACACATATATAAAAGAAGGCAGAGGAGTATCAGAAACCTCCATATACCCCACATCACTCAGTATAAATAATTATCAATTCATGGCCAGTCTTGAGTCACCTATATATACCCTCATAAAATAACCCATACTATTTTGAAACAACTCCAAGACATCACATTATTTTATGTGTAGTATTTCAGAATGTATCTCTAAAAGATAAGAATTGTCTGTCTCTTATCTCTATTAACCATCCATCCATCCATCCATCCCTCCATCCCTCCATCCATTCAATCCATCCATCCACAATCTCTATCCCTTTTGGTGTCAGCCATTTCAGCAAATTAATGCCAAGCGGCAACCCTAGAACAATGCTTGGCACATAGCGGATAAGCAAGAACCTTTGTTGAATGGAAAAACTGTTGAACCAAAAGATTCCGAAACTTAGGGAATTAATCCCCAAACAAACAAGAAACAACCTCTCACATTAGCTCAGAGGTTGCAAACTGGCAGCCCATAGATGTGATTTGTTGCCAACATTTAAAAGTCAAGGCATTTTGCATTTTAAAAAATCTGGATTTCTTGCCTTGGTTGAAAAACGGGATATCTACTGACCCGTTTTTTGCAAAGAAAAAAAAAAAAAAAGAAAAAAGAAAAACGGGAATCACTCAAAAAAAGCTGTAAGACCCTTAAAAACATGTTAAGTAAAATAAAATGGCTGCCTGCATTGGGCATTGACAGGACAGGCCCCTTTCTGAGAAAGACTTTTCCAGAAGACAAAAACAATGGACCCACAGGGGCTTTCTGAGAAAATGAAAAGTGCCCTACAGAATTGCAGATAAGCAACTCCTGGGGGCAAACCGGTTTCATTCAGTCCAGCATAGATAGCTTAGAATAGACAAGTCAACCATAACAACCATGTATTATCTGCTCCCCATTTTACAAGACCCCCCCATGTAAAATGGGAACTTAACATCAGTCAATCAGAACAGTTCCTCACTTGTTTCCACGTTTGCCCTATGTAATCTCCCCTTTCCACCCCCACCCCCACCCCCAGCTGAGGTCCCTTCTACTTTGTAATGCAATGCTGCCCAGTTAGCGAATCACTCAAAAAAGCTGTAAGACCCTAAACTGTATGAAAAGTTTTTAACAAAAATGAAATAAACATCTTAAAAAGAAAGCAAAAGAAAAATAAAACGATAAAGCAGGGTAAGCGTCTGGTGAATGGTATGGTACACATAGAAACTGCCATTTGAGCTCCGCTGGCTAGGACAGGCCTCTCTAGGAGGTGATGTTTGAGAAGGAGCCTCAGTGAAGGAAGGAGTGAGCCATGTGATGTCAGGGAGGGAGAGCATATCAGGCAGAGGGGACAGCAAGTGCAAAGGCTCCAGGGCACAGAGGGAGAAATAAACCCGATGTGTTGAAGGACCAGATGATGGGGCTGGAATATAGCTAGAGTTGGATTCCAGGAGCCAGAGAAAGCTTCCAGGGGTGGGCCCAGGGGCAGCTTGCCCACCTCCAGCTGCCCTTACAGGAAATGGAAGGAGGACGTGAGGCTCCACATGGTCATCTCCAGGATCCTCAATGCCTAAGGGGCCCAAAGTCCTTTCTTTGCCCCCAAGAGTGGAAAAAGCTTCTCCGTCCCTCCTCTGGGACCATTGATCGGGACCTTCAACAAGAAGGTGGCTTCCTAGTGTCCTCTTCTTTCTAAGAAGAGCAAAGCTCTTTTATTCCTATTTCCCTTTGTAGGATACAGTGATACAAACTCCACTGCCCTCTCTGCCAGCCCTGCCCCCAACACACACATCTGTGACTTTCCTGTCGTACTTTCCTAGAGACGCATTCCCACTGATCCAGCCAGTTATCTCCTGCCTCATCTCGGGCATGAGCAATGTACAAGACCGTGGTTTGGAACTGGCGAAACAGTTAGAAAATAAAAAGGTGGCTAATTGAGCAATGCCGAAGGCTTCAATGATTCATTTAACAATCATTCATTCAACAGTAACCCTGTCCTAGGCCCTGAGGGGTGTCAAAGTAATTATGACTGTGATGGTTTGAGGCTGTAGGTACTCCAGAAAAACATGTTCTTAAATCTAATCTATTCCTTTGGGTACAAACCCATTGTACGTAGGATCTTTTGATGAGGTTGTTCAGTTAAGGCGTGACCACCTCATTCAGGATGGGACTTAATCCTATTACTGGAGTCCTTTATAAAGGGAATGAATACACACACAGAGAGAAAGTCACAGAAGCCAGAAGCTGAAGTCAGTGAAACCCAGAAGAGAAGGGAGAGACCAGCAGATGCCGCCATGTGCCTTGCCATGTGGCAGAGGAGCAAGGACCTCTGGCAGCTGGTCTTTGGGAAGAAAGCATCACCTTGATGATGCCTTGATTTGGACATTTCCTTGGCTAAGCTAATAAAGTCCCATTGTTCAAGCAGAACCATTTCAAGTTATTTGCTTTAAGCAGCCTAGGAAACTAAAACAATGACCACAGCAAACTGTTATTGAGAAACCATTACCTGCTAGGTACTGGCCCTGCACACCACGAGTGAATGCCATTTCTTGCCCTCAACAACAGAGGTTCCCATTTTATAGAAGATGGAAGTCAGGCTTATGGAAGCCGTGTGACTTGCTCAAGGTCATATCATAATAATGAGGGCAGGATCTGAGCTCAGCCCATGCACCAACTCTTGCAATCCTGGCCATGGAGCAATTCACAGTCTATTGAGGGAAGGAGGGGAAGACAAAAAACCAGTACAGGAGCTTAAGTGTTGAGTCTTATGAATCAGGCTCAGTGCAAGACAGCTCTGGAACACATGGCACAGCCAAACAGCATCTACCTCTCAGACATTCAAACCTGCAGCTCTCATGGCTTGAGGGCAAAAAATGGGGGCCAGGCAATTCCTAGAGCCAATGGCCCTCACCTCAGAAGGAGTATCTGACACTGTTTAAACGCTGACCATCAGCTGGCTGGTGAGGAACTTGGAATGTGAATGCAAAAAAGCAGGACCATCTAGTCCGGTGGTTCTCCAACCTGCCCCCCGCCCCCGCCCCCGAGGAAGATCATGGAATTCAAGGCAATTTTTGTGGACAACCACAAAGGACTGGCACATCAAACTTGCATCAGCTGAACCAGTGACTCTCAACTGGGGGCCACTTCACCCCCACTTCCAGGGAGCAATTTTTGATTGTGACAACTGTTGCTACTGACGTCTAATGGATAGAGGGATGCCACTAAGTATCCTACAAGGCATAGAACAGCCCCCTGCAACACAGAAATATCTGGTCCCAAATGCCAATAGTGTCAAGGTTGGGAAACCCTGAAGCAAACCCCTAAATCTGGGGCTGATTTAGCTCCTTCTCTTATATATGATTTAGCCAGATCAAATATTAATAGGAACCAAAAACTTTGAGTTTTTCTCCACTAGATATGAAAGAATTCCATTCACTAGCTCAGCTGAGCTTGTCTTGGAGCTTTCCACCTCCAGACTCGAAGAGGTCAAAGCACAGCTGCAAGCCAGCACCTGAAAAGATCAAGCCAAGATTCCCTTCCTTCTGCTTCCTCTTTGGGCCTTTAACGGACTGCTTTGTCCGGGAGGATCTGGAACTCTAAGAAGTGTCCCTCTTGCTAGTCAAATATAGTCAGATAATGTGGAAATGTCAGAGCTGAAATAATTTAGTCCAATTCTCTTACTCACTCTCCTGCTTAAAACCCTCCATCACTCTTTGAATAAAACCCTCAGTCCTTAGCCTTGTCTGCAACCAACAGGGTTTCTCAACCTCAGCACCTCTGACATTCTTTTTTTTTTTTGACTCCCCTATACTTTTTTTTAAGGATTTATTTATTTACTTTTATCCATTTTTACCCCCCATTTTTGCTGTTTTTGTGTCCATTTGCTGGGCAACTCTCTGTGTCCATTTCCTGCCCTCTCTTCTCATCCTTCTCCTCCTGTCTTCACCGGGATTCGATCCTCGGAACCTCCGATGTGAGAGAGAGGTGTCCTACCGCCTGCACCACCTTAGTTCCTGGTTTTCTGGTGTATCTTGTCTTGGCTTTCCCTTGTGTCACTCTCCTGTTACGTCATCGTCTTGCTGTGGGGCTCGCGGGGTCTGACGGTGCACTCGCACATGGGGCCTGGGGGGCTCACCCACTTGCGGGGCCTGACAGTGCACCCGCGCATAGGGCCTGGTGGCCCTCATGCCTTCTGTATTTTTCTTTTTTAAATTTTTACCAGGAGGTCCTGGAGATCGAACCCAGGTCCCTCCATATGGGAGACGGATGCCCAACCATTTGAGCCACATCCGACCCCCAACACTGACCTTCTGAACTGGGTCATTCTCTGTTGCAGGGGGCTGCTCTGTGCATTGTAGGATTTTTATCACCATCTCTGGCCTCTACCCACTAGAGGTGACGATAGTACGCTTTTCTCCCTCTCCCCAGTTGTGGCAACCAAAAGTGTCTAGACCCTGCTCAATGTCCCCTGGGGGACAAAATCACTCTGAGTGAGTGAGAACCACTGGTCTACTTGGATCTATAAGAATCTAAATGATTAGACCTCTGCCTACATCTCGTCCACCACCCCAGTCACATCCACCTTCCTTCTCCTCTTTGACAACAAGAGGCTCTTGCTTCCCCTGGGACTGCCTGCTGCTTCTCTACCTGGGAATCTCCACTTCCATGACCACCCAATTGAACAGGGCCTCCGCCTCCGTCGCTTTCTACCCATCGCCTTGTTTTAGTTCCTTCAAGGCGTTTTATGCCTATCTGACACTTTCTTGTTCTCTGCAAAGGCAAAGATGGTGTCCATGTGTCCACCACCATATCCACAGCACCTGGAATGACTTCAGTCCGGATGACAGAGGAAGAGGCCCTGCAGCCCCCGACGTGGCAGCTGAGCAGTCGCAGCCTTACGGGTGGAGAGGCGTCGCCGCCTGACGCCCTCCGCCTGCGAGAGCCAACCTCAGCAGACCGAAGCTGAGTTGGGAGAAGAGACTGGGGCCCCTTCTCCCTTTTCCCGTTTCCAGGCTCTGTCACACAAACAGGCTTTGTTTCCTTTCAACTTTTATTTTGAACATTTTCAAACTTACAGGTCAGTTGCAAAAATAATACAAACCCTGAGAACTCCAACAGACCCACCATCCCCAGGTCCACCAATTTTTTTTGAAGATACTTAGATTACACAAATGTTACACAAAAAATATAGCAATTCCCATATGCTCCACTCCCCACACCTCCCACACCCTCCCACATAAACAACATCCTTCATTAGTGTGGCACATTCATTGCAATTGATAAACGCATCCTGCGGCATTGCCACTGAGCATGGACCATAGTTCACATTGTAGTCTACACTCTCTCCCACGCAATTCTGCAGGTTATGGGAAGATATGTAATGTCATATATCTGTCATTGCAGTGCCATTCAGGACGATTCCCAAGTCCCGAAAAAGGCCCCACATCATACCTGTCTTTCCCTCCCCCTGACCCCAGGGCCTCCAGTGGCCACTGCCTCCACATCAATGCTGTAATTTCTTCCATAGTGAGAATCACAAGTCTATTGTACCGTTTTAACATTTTGCCACATTTGCTATATTATTCTATCATCTATCTATGTATCCCTCTATCTAACCATCCATCCATTCATCCATCCATCACCCATCTAGTATCATCTATCTCTCTATATACCCACTTATCGATGTACTCTCACCTACCTACCTATCGATCCATCTTCTATCCATCATCTATCATTCACTATCTATCTATCCATCTATCTATTTATCTATTTTCTAAATCTTTGAGGAAAAAACAAACAAAATTTTAAAAAAGAAAATAAATTTAAAAACAGATAAAAAAGAAAAAAATAGATATAAACCTTTGAGAGTAGTTTGTATACATCATGTTCCTTGAACACATGACATTTCCATGTACATGGCTTCCTTTTTTGAAAGCCTGATGAGCCTAATTGGGTCGAATCACGTGGGATGGGATGGGCAGAACAGAAATAGATCGTCTGCAAATTACTCAAATGAATCCAGAAGCCACCCTGCAAGCCCGCGGCAGCTGGCTTGTACAAATGCTGCTCCGCTCTCTACCCAGACAAAAACTCTCTCTTCCAGCAGCTTGTGAACACTGTTAAGCTCTAATCAATATAAAGGAAATCAAAGAAAACCATTTGGGACAAAAGACACTTTCTGGAGAAAACAACAGCCCCACACGCTTCCTTTGAAGTGCTTCTAAATGGCACTTTTGCTCTCTCTCACCTAGGAGAGGGTTTCAGATGTGTGCAGACAACTTTTCATGCTGCCCAAACACAGCTGCTCTGCAGTTCCCCTGCCTTCGTTCCCACAGGCTGGGAGAAGCTTTTTGTCTCTTAATTTACTGCAGAAGCAACATTAAAATAGGAATGGTTTTTACTGTTGTTGTTTTTAAAGCAACATTCAACCACAGCCCTAGCACTTCATCAAATGCTCTTTTTCTTTTCCTTCAGGTTCTTTTCCATTCCTCGTCAATACACCAGCACAATAGTTACATAGCTGCATTCACAACACATTTAGATTCTGGAATTCCCTTTGTTTTGAAACTCAAATAAATAAATACACATGCACGTTTCCCATGTCACCAACTGGACAGCATACGTATTATTTTGAATGCTCACATATAATATTCCATATTCCGAATAAATAGTCACAATTCTTGCTAGATACCTAGGTTATTTTTAATGACCTAAAATTGGGTACGGAGGTATTTTTCTTCTTTTAGATGATTTTCTTCAGATAAAGCCCGGAGGGGGGGGATGGATCACTGGCAAGACAGGATGAAGATTTTTTTTTCTGCCACTCAATAGGAATTGCCAGCTGTTTGCCTCAAGGTCTGAACTCACTTCAAGGACACCAGCAGAGGGTGAACACAGGAGTTGCCCTACAACCTCACTCCTGAGAATCAATATTTTAACAAATGGAAGCAGGATCAGGGTGGTTGCTAAAACGGTTCTGCATTTCACTGATTATCTATCATACATCGAGTCCATTGCATTTCCCCTTTTCTGCTGAAACGCTGCCTTTCCCGTTCTCCAGGCTAGTCTCAGGGTAGATTCAATCCCTTTCCTCTCTACACACACAGCGTGGCTGACAATATATATTTCATACCGGCTTCTATTTGCCTGCTGTTGTCAGGCTTTTTTTTTTTTTTATTCATTCATCCCCCCCTTGCTGCTTGTGCTCACTGGGTCAGCTAACCACGCCGTGCGGGCGGGCTTGCCTTCACCAGGAGGCCCCGGGAACCGAACCCGGGGCCTCCCATATGGTAAAGGGGAGCCCTACTGATTGAGCCACAGCCGCTTCCCAGGCTTTTTAATTTTTCCTGTCCATTGGATACCCTACTGCAGATTTAACTTGGATTTCCCTGACCGTTTAAAGAGGTCGGACATCTTGTCATGTTTACCAGCCAATCACGATTTCTCTGCGATGAAAATCCTGTTCATTTATTTTAGTCCATTTCATAATGAGGTGTTTTCCTCTTATTCATTTATAAAAAAACTTTTAAATATATGGATACTAATGATCTGTTAGTTATGTGTATAGCAAACACATTCTCCCTTTTATTTTTATTTATTTATTTATTTTTTTATTTACCAGGAGGTACCGGGGATCGAACCCCGGTCTCTCCATATGGTAGACGGACGCCGAACCTCTTGAGCCACATCCGTTTCCCGTCACATTCTCCCTTTTAATTCTTTTTACCATGTCTTCCGATGAACAGAAGTTCATCATTTTAACATGGCAGAATGTATCAACATTTACCCGCTATGGTTTGTACTTTATTTTGTGAAATTTTAAGAAATGCTCCCCTACACTAAGGTCCTAAAGGTAGCCTCCTTTATTTTCTTCTAAAACTTAAAATTTGGCTTTTCTGATTTAAGACCCTGGACCACCTGGTCTTGACTTTGGTATATGGTATGAGGTAAGGTTCTGCTTTTGTTTTTATTTTTCCTGTCTTCCTGTCTCCCGACGCTGTGAGCGCACTGAAATTAGAGAGCTTACAGTACTTACCTCCATCCCCTCAGTACCACTGGCACATCGCTGACCCTCAGTGAATGCTGGCCCAGTGCATTGTTTGTTTATAGCCTGTGTATGAAGCTATCCCTTCCAGGGAAGATGTGAGAGAAGCTCGGTCTTTTGCTGTCTGAGAGTTTATGTCTGGGACTCAATGGCCATCCAGATAAGATCAGCCTACTTCAGAGCCACTCAAGCCATCTCTAAAGAGGGAGATATTGATTCTATCCTAAACTGGACATCCAGTGAGGGTCTTGTTGCAGAAACACCTGTGTAGCAGAGATGGTTCTAGAATGTGCAACGCTATCGACCCAAATCTGAAGTGGCAAGCCTGAACTTGTGTCCGTAAGAACTGTGGTTAGAGAGAGCCCCCCTCAAGGAGAATCAGCAGCAGCCAGGACAGTCAGGAGGCTTACAGGAGGGGCTCTGCCAGCTAAGGGAGGGCCTCGGAGCCCCCTAGACCCTTCTCCCTCCAACTCATTCCATTTATACAGAGAAAACCCCCCCTGCTTCTCACTAACTCCTACCCAGCCTCAGATGCAGCCCAATCACTCCGTCAACAGATATTCACAGAGTATCTCCCACGTGTTGGACACACGGCTAGCACACAGCACGTGCTCAGTTCTTACCTGCTGACCGGGTGTTTGGCTGGGCACAAAGGACAAAGTGCACAGGACAGGCATGGTCCCTGAAATGGAGCTCCCCAGAGTAAGCAAATAATTACATGGTTAGCACTGGGGTGTGAGCTGGGGGGAACAACGGGTGCCTTGGGACGGATCCTCCTAAGGCTACCCCAGTGGACGGGGTACTGAAGAAGAGCTCCGAAGGACAAGCAGGAGCTAGAGGCTCAGGAAGGACGATGGCACACTGAACCACTGACAAGGCCAATGTGGCCGAGTGCACAGAGCAAGGTGCCGGGGCAGTGGGGAGGCCAGAGCTGAGGTTGGGGGAAAAAGGCAGGTCAGATCGGACCTTGCTGCCAGGTAAGGAGTTTGGACTCAGAAACGAGGACTTGAGAAGAACTTTAAGCAGAGAGTCTCCTAATTAGACTTGCATTTTTAAAAGACCTCCAGCTGCACTCCCGCCTTCTTCGAACATCTCTCCTTCTCCCTCTCCTATTCACCTGGCAAATTATTTATTACTCTGAACTCCTCGTAACAAACTCTTCTATTGGCTATTTTACTTTGTAATTCTTTGGAGGGGAAAGACCACATCTTCTACATTCTTACCCTGCCTCCCCGCGTTCTCTTTCCTGCCCTAGCATCTGGAGGTAGCTTGGTGTATCAGACAAAGGACTGTACTTGGAATCACATACCTACGTCCACATCCTAGCTCTACCAGGTACTGACTGTGTGGCCTTAGCCATGCTACGGAACCTCTCTGGGCCTCCTTTCCTCCCTCCTTGGGAACACAGGGGACACAGTAGTCAATCCTCTTTCTTCATGGTACTTCTGTTCCATGAAGTTGCTGTGAATGCTGAATTAGCAGATACCGAACCATTCACTGCTCCTACGGGGAAAGACAGGGTTGGGCTCCTGTGAGCCTCTGTCATTGTTGTCAACTCATCTACACACAACCTTGTTTCATGTGTGTTTCTGTTTAAAGACACCTTATATGAGGGATATTGTTCACTCATTAACACAACTCACGGCCAACAGTGCTATAACTCATGCCTTAAGGAAGCTTATCTAACATGCATTTTCTCTTCTTTTCACGGCCTTCCTGTGCTCAGGCACACGAGACAGCACTTGGGCACTATGCTTGGGGACCATTTTAGACAGCAAAGACACCAAGAAAAAGCATAAAAATGCAAAACACATGGCACGAAGCATCCTGTGAAAAGGACACTTGTTGACAGTAAGAGCTGAAACAAGAGGACTTTGTTCAGCCTCAGCCGGGAACGTGCACCACGGGCGACTCAAATCTTTTGCTGCTTTGCATGTGTCCACAAATGACCACGAAAGCACCGTGAGTATTAGTTTGGGGTTAACAGTCAACTTTTAGTGAGTAGGGAATCGCAAATAGGGAATCCACAAATAATGCGGATCGACAGTACACCTCCTGCAGTTCTAATGACAACCAGCTCTTCCTTGCAATTCTTCTGTTGGTTGGCAGGGCATTGTTTCCTCCTGGTTTGGGGAGGGCCATATAGGATGTAACTATTGATTCTATAAGCCCCCCCCCCAGCTCTTCTCTTGGCATCAGAACAGTTTTTGCTATTGTTTGGGTGGGGCTAACTGGACATTTGACCCATCCTGGCTACAGCAGCCCCTCCTCTCCCTTGCCAAAGTGAAGGCCATGTTACCAAACCAGCCAATTAGATTCCTCCCCACCCCCAGTTGTGGGTAGGAGGTGGTAGGCACAGTTTTAAGATGGCCCCAAAGATTTCTATCCTCTGGCATACACACTCTGTACAATCCCCACCCTTTGAGTGTGGGTGGGTGAATATGATCAGATAGCACTTTCATGATTAGGTTACATTACATGGCAAAGGTGAAGGGATTTTACAGATGTAATTAATCAGCTGACCTTAGTCAACACTGAATTCATCAAAAGGGACATTATCCTAGGTGGGTCTGGCCTGATCAGGTGTGCCCTTCAAAGAGGATTTAGAGATAAGTGTGGTGGTTTGAAGCTGTATGTACACCAGAAAAACATCTTCTTAAATCTAATCCATTCCTTTGGGTGTGAACCCATTGTAAGAAGGACCTTTTGGTGAGGTTACTTCAGGTAAAGGATGGCCCACTCAATCAGGATGGGTCTTAATCCTATTACTGGAATCATTTATAAGTAGCATGAAATTCAGACAAAGAGAAAGCCACAGAAGCAAGAAGCTGAAACTCAACAGAACCGGGAAGAGAGCAGAGAGGCCTCCATGTGCATTGCTATGTGACAGGAGCCCAGGACCGAGGATCAGCAGCAGCCAGCTCCAGAACGCCAGTCTTTGGGAAGACAGCATCACCTTGATGATGGCTTGATTTGGACCTTCTTTTAGCCTCAAAACTGTGAACAAATAAATTCCTATTGTTTAACCCAACCCATTTCATGGTATTTGCTTGAGCTGCCCAGGAAATGAAAATAGTAAGGGACAAGAAGCTGTAGCAGATGCTTTTCAGTTGGCCTTGAAGAAGCAAACGTCCATGTTTGTGGAGAAGCCCACATGGCAGGGAACAGCAGGTGTAAGCTAGAGGCTGAGAGTCTCAGGTCTACCACCCACAGAGCTGAATTCTGCCAACAACCAGGGGGCTTGGAAGAGGCCCTCAAGCCTCAGATGAGATCACAGCCCTGGCTGCCACCTTGATTCCAACCTGCTGAGACTGAGCAGAGAGCCCAGGTGATCTAGGCCTGCAAAGTGTGAGATCATAAATGGGTGTGGTTGTAAGCCACGCAATCTAGGGTGCTTTGTTATGCGGCAATAGCAAACTAATACAGGGTGCTGGGCTGTGAGTTGGTGGTGGCCATTTGCTATGTAGAAAGAGTCTATCAGAGGGATGGGCAAAGAGAGAAAGACAGCCCTGATGACAAGGTTTGAGCTCCTGGAACCAGCTGTGCCGGAAGCTCTGGGAACTCCTAGAGGTCACAGTTCCTAAATTAGTTACTTCTCCACCCACCCCAATAAGGGGAGCCTGAGTTGGGCTTGTGTCCCTCGTGTTCCAAGGGATCCTGCCTGTTGCACACTTCACGAGAGGCAAGCCTTACCCTTCCAGAGGGTCTCTGAGTACCGCAGATAAGCAGGTCTCTGTTACGACTCCACTGCCTGCCAACGTCCTTTCTCACTCGGGCTCTAACTGCAGATGGTATGGTCACCTGGCTGGTCCTGGTAGCCAGGGCCTCAGTGGGGCCTGGTGCTGAAGGGGACTTCTGCCATGGGCCCTTGAGAACAAGCAAGAGGCGGTCAAGGGGGTGTGGCTGGTGGGGAGTGGGAGCCCTCTCCTATCTGGGCTCCTTAGGGATTGTGTAGCCTTCAGTCCACGATGTTGATAAGTGGACCTGCCAGTCAGACTCCACGTACCGACCCCTGTTTCCCAGTTTATTGTCTACACCCGTTCAAAGGGACACCTGGAGTCAAGGATGCCGGCAGGGTCGCCAGCATCGAGAGACTCGCTTTAGGAACTAAACCCTCAAGCAGAGCCCCTCCCTTCATCTCTCCCCTCTTCTTCCTCCCAGCACTAGGTTTTACACACATCTTGACAGCCACACCAATTGGTAAGTGGCCAGATCAAATGAGGCCGCATCTTCCAGAAATGTCAGATGGAGACCACAGTGGACACCCTGCTCCGGCAGACCCCATCAGATGCTTTGTCTCCTGAAAATTTGAAACGTGAACGGAAAGAAAGAGAAAATGACCTGGAGTCCTCGAAGCCAAGTTCAACTAATCTTATCCCTCTAGAACTGCACTGCCCAGGACAGAAAATACCACCCACACGTAGCCATTGAGGACCTGAAATGCGGCAAGTCCAAACTGAGATGCACCATCAGTGTAAAATCGACACTGGATCTGAAGACTTAGTAGGAAAAAAGAACACTGAGTATTGCACTAATAATTTTTATATTCGTTACATGCTGAAATGACAATATCCTAGATAACTTGGAGTAAAGCAATTGGAGTATTCAAATACATTTCATCTGCTTCTTTTGAGTTTTTTTTTTTTTTTTTTTAGGAGGTACCAGGATTGAATCCAGGACCTTGTACATGGGAAACAGGTGTTCAACCACTGAGAAATATCTGCTCCCATTTTAGTTTTTTCAATGTGGCTACTAGAAAATTTAAAATTAGGTATGTGGATTGCATTGCATGTCTACCGGGCAGCACTGCTCTAGAGAGAGGTGCGTGGAGACCTGCTGCCCCGGGCTCTCCTGGGGCCCTGGTGGTTCAATGTTTTGATTCTATGAACTCCTCCACTATCCTTTCAACAGCCCCCCACTTTAATATATATATTTTAGTAACATATGTACAACCTAAAATTTCTCCCTTTAGTGCTACTCAGAAATATATTTAAGAGATGTTAATTACATGCAGTGTTGGGCTGCCATCACCACCATCCATTACCAAACTTTTCCATTACCCCCAAAAGAATTTCTGTACCAATTCAGCTTTAATTTCCCATTAGCCAAGTTTTTCTCCCCAGCAGCCTGCATTTGAATCCTGGCTCTGTCATTTACTTCCTGTGACCTTGGGCAAGTTTCTTAACACCTCGCCTCCCACCTGTTTTCTTATCTGTGCAATGGGGATAGTAGACATATCTCACACAGCTGCGAAAATGAAAGGCGTTCAGCTATATGGAGGGTTTAGTGTCCAGTGCGTGAGTCTATCACCATCACATTCACCATTTCCCTTAAGCTGGCCAGAGTCAGCTTTGCTGCTGCTTGAATTGAAAAGGCTCCCCCACCCCACGGCCAACGTACTCCAACAAAGACATGCTCTTCAACCTAAAAGACGAGCTCCTGTGGGTGCCAACTCATTTGTACATGGGTCCCTCTGACGATGTAGTATTGATGAGGGAGGCGCCGAAATCCCAACCCCGCCCTCAGCAGAAACCCACAGCTTAAAAAAATAAACTCCCCTAGGTCCCTGGTCCCTCTCTCCCCTCCTTCCTCCCCTTTTCCCCATGGAATCCACCTCGGGAAGATAAGCACCCAGGCTGCCCCTTTGAATTAAAATTTACATCTCGATACAGATAATGACTCTTTTCCTCCCTAATGGCCTTCTGCTTTTAGAAAGATAAACTAACTTTGCTTCTCTGCCTTTGTAACCCTGCCTGCCCCTTGCTCAGGAATTTGCCCGCTTAGTGTACCTATATAAACTTATGAAAGTCGGAAAACAGGGCTCAGAATTTGGAGAGAAAGAACTCTCCTCCGGGCCCGCGCGTGATAAAACTTTGTTCATCGTGCTCCCAAGAGTGCCGTTTGGGTTATTTCCGGCTGGCCGCAACAGTGTCAGTGGAGGTGTGGACTTCTGGCATCTTCTGAGAGACTATTTAGGTGTGGCCCGGCTGAATGGGCTGGGCCTTCACCCCCAGGCTTGGAGGCCTTAGGAAGGCAGGGATTCCGATGTGGCCCGAGCAGCCAGAAGCCAGACTGTGAACAGAGGCAAGAGAGAGACCTCCCCAGGTGCCGGGAGGCAGGGCTGGAACCCCAAGGGTGGCGGCGACCCAGCGCCAGAGTGCTTCGACTTCGGGGAGAAAGCATGGCCTCGCCCACCAGCCTCCGAAAGTACGCAACAATAAATTCCCGTTATTCAGCCAAGCAGCGTGTGGTGGTGCTCAGAGCAGCCCGGCCGGGCCCTGTGAATCTTCCCCTTGCCTCCGTTACTCATGGATGTGACTGTCTACTTTCTCAGATGCATCTCCAAGCAAGGAGGACGTACTGAGCTTAAGAGTCCCAACCTGACTGCGTTTTCCTCGGATGTAAGTGGGGATAATCACCATAACTCACAGGCTAGTGTGACTCTTCAGTGGGATGCATATGGAGGATGCTTACACTTCAGGAAATAGGAAGCACCTGACCACTCCTTGCTGTTTATTATATTACGATGGAGTCTTGAGGGCAGGGGCCAGGTCTCACTCGTGTGTGTAGCCCGGGAACCTGCCATCGGCAGATGCTCAATACATGTTGCCCTCACATGGAAACTTTCAACCTCTCCCGCTGAACAGAGCCTGGCATTTCTCTGGAGCTTACAACTGCATACCCCAGCCACCCAACTCACCAACTGCTCAAGGCTCAGCGCCTTATCTTCCCTACCCTGGCTGGAGCTGATGAATTGTTTGGCTGCCAAATGATGCTGTATCCTCCTTGGCAAACTGAGTCCCGGTCTCTTGGCTAGAAGATTTCAGTGTAATCATCATAGTCATGACTGACAGCAACATTTATTTATTTAGTGCTGATCAGTTGACAGTTCACATTAGCTGAGGCCTTGCTGCGTGCCAGGCCCGTGTGAACGCCACAAGTATTAGCAAATGCCATCATTACCACAACCTCTGAGGTCGGGGTTGTTAACTCCTCCTAGTTTACAAAGAGGGGAGCTGAGCCTCAGCAAGACAGGGTGGAGGTTAGGAGCAGACCACTGGGATTTGAAGACCACCTCCTGCATTTACTAACTCCATGGCCTTCGGAAAGTGGCTCAAACTTTCTGTGACTCAGTTTCTTTATCTGTGAAATGGGGATAATGATAGTCCCCAGGTGGCTTCCCAAATTAAGGGTAAAAACCGAAGCATAGCAGCTGATACATGATAAGTACTTGGGGGAGTCAGCAAGTATCATTATTAGGGATGTGAGCAACTGCCTAGGGCCATACTGCTGGAGGTGGCTGGCCTGAGAACTACGGGACTTCGAGTCCATGCTCTTGGCCACGATACGTCACCATGTGCCAGACTCTGTGCTTAGCGCCTCATATGAACTAGCTCACTGAATGGCCACAACAGGTCTCAGAAGTAATTACTTTTATGATCAGTGGTATGCTGGTAAATGTTTAACTCTCTGGAAAAAAGGGAAGAAAAAGGCTCTGATTTGTAGCATCTGTCAGTTTCATATGCCACGGGCAGATTTCAATCTATCGATGGGAAGTCAACCAACCGGCTTACAAAAATCCTGAAAATTTGATCATCAACTCTTGCGAGCCAGTGCAAGCCAGCTTCAGCATACAACATGATCTCCATTTTATAGGAGAGGAAACTGAGGCTAGAGATCATAAATAACTCACCCAGGTCCACACCTCCAGTAAGTGGCAAAGGCAGGACTTGAACCCAGGACTGTGTACTTCAGGGTCTCCCTTGGGTGGAGCAGTGTGCACTGTGGCAAGACTGCTGACTTCCATCAGGCAACCTAACTTTAGTTCTGCTTCTGTCACTGAAAGCTGTGTGACATTGGGTAAGTCACTTAACCTCTCTGTGCTGCAGTTTGCTCATCTACAAAATTGGGAAGTTGATCCAAATCATCTGTGATTCCTTTTCTAGCTCATGTTATGACTAGGAATTGAAAGGTCATGTTGAGGTCCGAAATGTAAAATCAATTTTTATTTAAAGAGAAGGAAAACAATAATGACGATGGGGAAAGAAGCTCCAAGCTGACGGCTGCTTTGTCAGGCCCTGGCCTGGGCCCAGTCCTGGCTGCACAGAGTTGCCAAAACCCTGGGCAGGAAACAATTTTAACATGCATGCAAAGGCCAGGATTCTGCTGGGAGGGTCAAGGCTGACAGCAGCTTGGGGCCAAGTTAAAGAGGAATTTTTCATTAAAAAATCAACATTTACCTTGTTAAGGGCCTTGCTTGTTACACTATCAGGCAGGAATGATCTCAAAATACAAAATGTATTTAGGAGGCTGTTTAGCAGGCTGCTTTTGGCAGCTGACATGGCAGGCTGGGGGCGTTTATAACTCCAGCAGTTTCCAGATATCGGGCCCAGACGGCATACAACTCTAGGCACCTCGAATCACCAATTATTTTTGCTTTAAATCAGGGGCTCTTAACCTTTTTCATTCCATGGACCCTTTTGCCAGTCAGGTGAAAACCACGGACCCTTACTAAGTCCCCACTACACTGTGCATTATAAATATATCCCACCTGCACCAACACGTCCCCACAAGAATGATGGTTTTTTGAATTTCAATTCAAGCTCATGGACCCTTGGCTAAGAACCCCTGCTTTAAATAAAAGTCCTAATTTCCTTCTCATGCCTGCCTGCCTCATTTCAGTGAAGACCCAAGTAGCATACATTGAAACACAAATTAAGTTCTAAGGCCAGTTCCTCTTAGCCTCAACCTCAACCGCTCCCCACCTCCCCCCTTCCCCCTCTTGGTATCTCCCCTCTTCAGCTCTCTCCCCCCAACCTCCAGGGACCTGGGTTCCCAATCACCCTGTATTAAGTGTCTTCTATGTGCCAGGGGCTTTACCTGCTGGATCTTGGTTTAGCAAAAGGATGTGGAGTGGAGCTATTAAGGGCACAGCCTCTGGAGCTGGGCTGCCTGGGTTCCATCCCAGCTTTACCATTTCCAGTTCTGTGGCCTTGGGCATGGTACTTAAAGCATGCCTCAGTTTCCTCATCGCTAAAATGGGTTGCTAATAGTTAATACAATGAAAGTACTGAGGAGAGGGTCTGGTACATAGCAGGGGGTGCTACCTAAGAGTTTAGTTGTCAGCCCCACCCCCACCTCGGGGAAGTGAGCATCATCCCTAATTTAGAGGTGAGGACTTAGAGACAAGGTCACACAGCTGGTAAATGGCTCTTTAAGCAGGTCAAATGCAAAAGCTAATACCATTTACATGATGATATTTATTCAATTCAAACTATATCTACTGAGTTTCTTCTAAGTGCCAGAGATACCAAAAGTAAATAACAACAAATGTTGATATTTATTAGTTACTTTGCCCTGGGGTCTACCTAAGCCTTTACCTGGGCATCAAGAGGACGCTGAGTAGGGACTTTTTCCGTTGACCCCAGAACAGGCCACCCAGACCCAAAGCTGAGAACTGGAGAGGGGCACCAAGGAGCTGACAACAACTCCTCCTTCTGGGGTTTGTAAAAGGCAGAGAGCTGGTTCTGTAGTATGCACCCCACCTTCCCATTCCGACTCTACCAGCTGTGGAGGCGGGGACAGAGGGAGGCACTGGCTGAGTGGGGAGAGCTGTGGCTCTCCCTTCTCCCCACCCTAAGCCCAGGGAGGTGGCTGCCAAGAGAATCACTTGCAGAGATCAAGCGTGTCAACAAGAAGGGACAGCTGGCAGCTTTTTATTTGAGGGTATCTGCTTAATCAGGGCTCTCATTGATCTGTTTTGTCTCATCCTGATCAGAGGAAAGGAGAAACGGGAGGTGGCAAGCAGATCCTGGATGCAGAGTCTGGGAAGAGCTGATTCCTAGCCTGTGAGGTGGCAAGAATAAGCGAAGCAGATGCTGAAGGTGCAAAAGTGCACATCCATATCCCCAAGCGCTGGCCACGTCAGTGCCCGCTTCTGCCGAGCTTCCTGTTGCCAGGCCTGCTTCCATCTCCCTGGCCTCCGGAATCCTCTGCTCCCTCCACAAGGCAAGCAGGAGGTGGCGGGGGATGGAGGGCTCCCGGGGGCATCCCTCAAGCCATGCCAGTTGGGAGTTGGCGTATAAATGCCCAGCTCCCTCACTCCTGGGGTAGGGCACGTCTGAGGCCACAGGGGTCACTTGCTCGAGAGACATGGCCTTTACTGGGTGCCTTTTCATCTCATTTCCTCCCTTCCCTTCTGATTTTTCTTGGCACCGCTTTCCAAACAAAACACTCGCACTCCAATCCAACTCAGGGTCTGTTTCTGGGGGAACCCAATCTAAGACAACAGGTGACCTTCCCCTCTTCCACGGGTGAGTGGACACCAGGGAAAAGAGCTGGGTTTGAGCCATCTGCTCGGGAACCCCTGTTGAGGGCTGCTCCCTGGCAAAGAGACCTAAGAGCAAGAGGGCATGGGCTATGTCCCCAGGGATGAGAACTCAGGGGGCGAGAAGAGGGGTAGGGCCTGATGCCCCACGTCAGGGACTGTGCTGGGGGACAACCCCTGCCTGAGGCCAGCGCCTTCCAAACAGGTGGCATATGCCTCCCACTAGGGCCAGCCCTTGAGCCCCTGCCTACCAAGGTTCACCACACTCCCTCCCCACTTCAAGGCCCTTGTGCAGCGAGGTTCCTGGGCACTGGACTTGGTAATGAGCTTCTTGTCTTCCAACCTGACACCTATTTTGGTTCCCACTATCAGATCAGATTGTCCTTTGGCCATTCCTAAACAATCTGATCCATGTGGCTGTCCTGAGAAAAGCCACAAGAAGGGCCCTCAGATTCGGAAGGCTTTATGCTTTATTAATATGTATAAATAAAATTGACTTGTTAAAAAAAGAAGTTTCCTAAAAGACAGGCCCCCTGAAGGTCCTTAAGCAAAGGCAGAATCCCTTCTAAGGGGATAGCTTAAAAAGTGGAAGGAAGAAAGACACAAATTGACATTTAAAAAAAAAAGAGTAGATGGTGTGGTGGCTTGGAGCTGTATGTACCCCAGAAAAAAATGTTCTTAAAACTTAATCCATCCCTGTGGGTGTGAACCCATCCTAAGTAGGCCCTTTTTTTATTTTTTAGCAGGTACCAGGGATTGAACCCAGGACCTTGTACGTGGGAAGCAGGCGCTCAACCACTTGAGCTACATCTGCTCCTCTAGGCCCTTTTGATGAGGTTACCTCACTTCAGGTGTGGCCCACCTCAGTCAGGATGGGTCTTAATCCTTTATACGCAGAATGAAATTCAGACAGAGCGAGAAAAGCCACGGGAAGCAAGAAGCTGAAATTCAACAGAACCCAGAAGAGAAAGGAGAAGCCAGGAGAGGCTGCCATGTGCACTGCCAGGTGACAGGAGCCCAGAGCCAAGGCTCCCTGGCAGCCAGCCCCAGAATGCCAGTCTTTGGGAAGAAAGCATCACCTTGATTTGGACATTTTTCTGGTCTCAAAACTGTGAGCTAATAAATTCCCACTGTTTAAATCAGCCTATGGAAGGGTCTTGGAGTCAGTCTCAGGTTCAAGTCCCCATTCCAGCTGTGCTACCTCGGACAAGTTTCTTAACCTCTCTGGACCTCTGCAGATGCTGATAGAGTCCAGCTCATAGGGCAGCACATGTAATTCACTCAGCTCAGGGTCTGGTAAGTTGGGAGTGCACAGAACACATTTCCTGCTACCATCCCCTCTGAATGTAACTTGGCCAGGGGTGAAGCACACGGACTCCTCTTCCTATGCCTGTTAGAGCAATTTTCAGAAATATAAATATCCAGCATTCTGGTGTGCAAATATCACTTTTAACTAAACTCATTTTCTTCTTCCGAGCCCAAATCAAACACCCCTCCTCAGTGGGCAGGTCGGCTTTGGAATGTAAGACGCCACAGCCTGACACCACTCGGAATTCACCCCCAAGAACCCCTAAAAGCACTCTGACTTGAGTCTGCTCTTTTCTAGACCAGTTCCATTAAAAATAATCCTAAGAGCAGCTGTTGCCTGACTGTGCATTGTCCCCAGGTGCTGGGACAGTCCGGGCGCTGTGCTAACCGTGTCATCTCATTAAACCATCACAGCATCTAACCAGTGCACAGCAGAGCCAAGGTTCAGAGCCAAGTCCACCCGGAAGCTCCAATGGCCAAAGTCTTCCCACCTTCACCAGCCACCTAACGTTTCTCAGAATGAGGTCCAGAGCTCAGCTGCTGGGCATTTGCCAACATGCAGACTCGTGGGCCTCGCACCCAAGCCTTGGGAAATCAGCATCAGTGCAGTTGAGGTCCAGGGATCTCCACGTTCACAGCTCCCAGGTGACACAGATGCGTGTTCAAGTTCAAGAACACCGAGAGCAGAAACCCCCACTTCCTTTACAGCCCTAGGTTTACAGTTTTTCCTGAAGGTGGAGTTTAAGGACTCAGCACTGGTCCTGGGCATCAAAGCCTCTGACTTCAAAATGTATCCCGACTGCCCCCTCGTCCCCCGGCACCTGAACCCACGTCCACGCCATCCCCGCCTCTCCTACAAGACTACTGCGATCGCTCCTAGCTGCTGCTTTTTCCCCTTTAGCTGGCCAACATTTTATCACGGACATTTCCAAATACAGAAAAGCTGGGAGAATCGTACCGCAAACAGCCACCTACGCATCATTTAAGTTCTGCGATTACTAATATTAATCATCTAAATTCATATTTTTAAAATAGCCTATATTTGCTTTATCGCATCTCTATCCGTCTCTCTTCTTTAATGCATTTCAAAGTAAGTTGCAGCCATCAGTACACTTCCTCCTCAACACTTCAACACGCAGATCATGGCCCAGAGTTCAGTACTGGTTTATGGCTATTTTTTTAGATAAAATTTATATACAATGAAATGTATACATTTTAAGTGTACTGCTTGATAAGTCTTGATAAAGGCATGCACCCATGTATCCCAAAGCCCTATTGTCAGCCCAGAAAGATCCCCCTTGCCCCATCCCCACTCCCCTGTCTCAACCACTGTTCTGGTTTATTCACAATATGTTGCCTGTTCTTGAACTTCCTATAAATGCAATGACGTAGCATAGGCTTTTTGGCGTCTGGCTGCTACTTAGCCCGATGTCTGTAAGATTCGTCCATGGTGTTGTATTGTCCTTTTTATTTCTCAGTAACATTCTGTTACATGAACAGAACAGTTTCTTAGCTCTCTGTCTACTGATGGATAGCTGGGCTGTTTCTAATTTGGGGCTATTAAGTATAAAGTTGGTGTGAATATTCATGTAAAAGTTTCTGTGTAGACGTATGTTTTCATTTCTCTTTGATAAATATCAAGGAGTGGGCCTGCAGGGTCATGGATAGATGTATGTTTTGTTTGAAAAGAAACTGCTAGAACTTTTTCCTAAGTGGTTTATCCCATTTAAACTCCCACCAGCTATACGTGAGAGTTCCAGTGGCTCCACATCGTCATAGTGGGGCTTGGGCAGGGGTATCTCAATGTGGCTTTGACTGGAATTTCCCTGATGGTTAATGCTCTCTTCACGTGCTTACTGGCTACTCATACATCGCCTGTTATGAAGTTTCTGTTAAAAATCTTTGCCCGTTTTCAAAAGTGGTTTTGTGTTTTTATCTTTGAGTTGTCAGAGCTCTTTATATGTTTTGGACCTAAGTCCTTTCTCAGACTTAGACCCAGCGTGACTGGGTTACCCACTGTGATGATTTGGAGCAGTCTACATCCCAGAAAAACATGCTCTTAATTTTAATCCATTCCTGTGAGTACAAACCCACTGTAAGAAGGACCTTTGGATGAGGTTGCTTCAGTTAAGCTGTGGCCCACCTCAGTCAGGCTGAGCCTTAATCCTACTACTGGAATCCTTTATAAGAGAAGGACGTTCAGGCACAGAGAAAGAAAGCTATAGAGGGAGCACCCAGAAGCTGGGCATCAAGTGAACAGGAGGGCGAGACCAGAAGACTCCACGTGCCTTGCCATGTGACAAAATAAGAACTGAGGGTCCCTGGCAGCCAGCCCCAGAAAGCTGCCTTGATGAAGCCTGGATTTGGACATTTTCCTGGCCTCAAAACTATGAGTAAATAGATCCCCATTGTTTAAGCTGAACCACTTCATGGTATTTGCTTGAGAAGCTTAGGAATCTAAAACACTCCCCCCGCCCTCAAAACTCTCCAAAGGCTTCCTACCACACTGAAGAATAAAATGCAAGTCTTTAGCTCAGCCTGCAAGACATCTGACACCAACTCAACCCCATCACTGTCCGTCTCCCTCTCCGTCACTCTAGTCCAGCCCTGAACATGCCAAGCCAGTTTCTGCCTCAGGCCTTTGGGCTTCCTATACCCACGGGCTGGGATGTTCTTTCCCCAAACACCCCCCAGACTCACTTCCTCACACTACCCAGCTCTCAACTCAAATGTCACCTCGTCATGTAAAACAGCTTCTCCACTCTCACCAGCCAGCCATGCCTCTCCAGCCCCCTACCTCGCTTTATTTTTCCTCTTGGCATATACAATACCAACACGGTGGTATATGTTAACTTTTTTGTTTACTGTCTGTTGCCTCCAGTACAGGGAAAGTTCCATGAGGGCGAGGGCTCTGTTTTGCTTGCTGTGGAGAGGCAACTAAAACACAGGTAGGGCACATGGATTTTTAAGCCAAAGGGCCTCCATTCTACCAGTTAGCAGCATCGACAACTTACTTAGCTTCTCCCTGCCCACTTTCCCCCTTTGCAAGGAGTTAGCACAGGTAAATCATTTCGATTATTGCCTAGTCCAGAGTGAACGCTCCTTGGCTTGTAGTGATATTAGGCCCAGCCCCCAGACACGATAAGCTATTGAAGAAATAAATGAATAACATATATTATCCTTACATGCATACAATTTTTCTCAATGTCAAGCACTTTTACATCCAGATGTTACTTTATCCTAAGAAAGTTGTCTTTTTAGGGATGCACTGCAGGGCTGGGAAGGAAAGTGTCTCCCACGTGACATGAGCAAACAAGGCCCACAGGCTTACATGACTCCAGTCATATCTGAACCAGTGAAAGGGCTCGGAAAGACCTCCAGCACCACTGGTCCTTCCTATCGTTCCGTGGGGCTCCAGCCTGGGCACGGGGCATCGGATCTCTCCACCACCCTGACCATTTCTGCCAAAAGCCACATGGTCTCATGGGAAAATGAACTGCCTCCATCCTGGATATTTTAATGGCTCAAAAGGGGTGGAGTAGGGAAGCGGCTGTGGCTCAATCAGTAGGGCTCCCGTTTACCATATGGGAGGCCCCGGGTTCGGTTCCCGGGGCCTCCTGGTGAAGGCAAGCCCTCCCGCACGGCGTGGTTAGCTGACCCAGCGAGCACAAGCAGCAAGGGGGGGATAAATGAATAAATAAATAAAATCTTTAAAAAAAAAAATAAAAAAAAAAAAGGGGTGGAGTTACAGAATAGGGAGTTAATACTTAACTGGCACAAATTAATGCCTAAAGCACAAAATTGGACATTCTGTGGTGAGCCAGAGGCAGCGTCTCTGTATATCCTAAGATCTGCCAATTCATCCGCTACATGGTTTTTCCAAGGCAAAGAATGAAGAATGAAGACATTTCTCATTTCATTGCACTTTGCAGATATTGTGTTTTTTACAAATTGAAGGTTTGTGGCAACCCTGGATCAAGCAAATCTGTTGGCACATTTTTCCAATAGCATGTGCTCACTTTGTATCTCTGTGTCACATTTTGGTAATTCTCACAATATTTCACACTTTTCCATTAGTATATCTGCTAAGGTTATCTGTGATCAGTGTTTTTTTTTTAAAGATTTGTTTATTTCCGTCCCCCAACCCCCCATTGTTTTGGCGTGTGCTGTCTGCTCTCTGTGTCCATTTGCTGTGTGTTCTTCTGTGTCTGCTTGTCTTCTCTTTAGGAGGCACTGGGAACCGATCCCAGGACTTTTCGGAGTAGGAGAGAGGCTGCTCACTCTCTTGTGCCACCTCAGTTCCCTGGTCTGCTGCATCTCTTATTGTCTCTCTTCTGTGTCTCTTTTTGTTACATCATCTTGCTGTGCCAGCTCTCCGTGCGGGCCAGCACTCCTGCATGGGCCAGCTCACTGCTCAGGCCAGCCTGCCTTTACCAGGAGGCCCTGGGAATCGAACCCTGGACCTCCTATATGGTAGACAGGAGCCCAATTGCTTGAGCCACATCTGCTTCCCTGATCAGTGATCTCTGATGTTACTATTGTAGTTGTTTTGGGGCGCCGTGAAGCACACCCACATAGATGGTGAACTTAATCAATAAATGTTGTGTGCGTGTTCTGACTGCTCCACTGACGGGCCGTCCCCATCTCTCTCCCTCTCCTCGGGCCTCTCAATTTCCTGAGACACAATAGTATTGAAATTAGTCCAGTCAATAACCCTACAATGACCTCTTAGTGTTCAAGTGAAAGGAAGAGCTGCACTTCTCTCACATTAAATCAAAAGTGAGGAATGACTAGGCTTAGTGAGGAAGGCATGCTGAAAGCCGAGAGAGGCTGAAAGCTAGGCCTCTGGCACCAAACAGCTAGCCAAGCTGTGAATGCAAAGGAAAAGTTCTTGAAGAAAATAAAAAGCGCTACTTTAGTAAACACACGAATGATAAGAAAGTGAAACAGCCTTGTTGCTGGTATGGAGAAACTTTTAGTGGTCTGGAGAGAAGATCAAACCATGGGAAGCAGATGTGGCTCAAGTGACTCCCATGTACCATATGGGAGGTCCAGGGTTCGATTCCTAGAGCCTCCTGGTAAAAGGCAAGCTGGCCCATGTGGAGAACTGGCGCAGCAAGATGACACAACAAAAAGAGACACAAAGGAGAGACAATAAGAGACGCAGCAGACCAGGGAGCAGAGGTGGCGCAGGGGATTGTGCGCCTCTCTTCTACTCTGGAAGGTACCGGGATCAGTTCCCGGTGCTGCCTAAAGGGAAAACAGGGGACGGATGTGGCTCAAATGGTTGGGCATCTGTCTTCCACATGGAGGGACCTGGGTTCAATCCCTGAGACCTCCGGGCAAAAAATAAATCAATAAATAAAAATAAAGGGAAGACAAGCAGACACAGAAGAACACATAGTGAATGGACACAGGGAACAGACAGTGAGCAAAAAAGCGGGGTGAGGGGTGAGGGGGAGGGGGGGGACAGGGAAACAAATAAATCTTTAAAAAAAAGAAAAGATCAAACCAGCCACAAGATTCCCTTAAGCCTAAAGCCTAATCCAGAGCAAGGCCCAGCTCTCTTCAATTACATGAAGGCTGAGCACAGTAAGGAAGCTGCAGAAGAAAAATATGAAGCTAGCAGAGGTTGATTTATGAGTTTAAGGAAAGAAGCCGTCTCTGTAACATAAAAGGGCAAGGTGAAGCAGTAAGTGTAGATGTAGAAGCTGCAGCAAGTTATTCAGAAGATCTAGCTAAGACAATTAATAAAAGTGATGACACTGAACAACAGATTTTCAATGGAGACAAAACAGCCTTTAAATTGGAAGATGCCGTCTAGGGCTTTCATTGCTAGAGAGATGTCGATGCCTGGCTTCAAAGCTTCAAAGAACAGGCCGACTCTCTTGTTAGGGGCCAGTGTAGCTGGTGACTTTAAGCTGAAGCCAGTGCCCATTTACCCTTCTGAAAATCCTAGGGCCCTTAAGAATTATGCTAAAACTACTCTGCCTGTGCTCTGCAAACAGAACAAAGCCTGGCTGACAGGACATCTGTTTACAACATGGTTTACTGAATATTTTAAGCCCACGGTTGAGACCTACTGCAGTACAATTTTAGGATCCAGAGCCCCCTCCCCACCAAAGACCAGATTAAGGCTAGACCTTACTTGAGCTCTCATCCTTGCCTCTGCTTCTAGGGAACCTGCTTTAGTTTGCCAAAGGGGTGCCGATGCAAAGTACCAGAAATGTGTTGGCTTTTATAAAGGGCATTTATCTGGGGTAAAAGCTTACAGTTCCAAAGCTGTGAAAAGTCCAACTCAAGGGACCATAAGAGGTGCTTCCACACCCAAGTCAGCTACCGCGTGGTAAAGCAAGATGGCGGGCGGTCTCTGGCTGGTCTCTGCCTTCCCCTCCGGGCTGTGCTGTCTCCTGGTGCTCAGCTGAGGAGAACCAGGCACAGGGCTTGTCTCTTACCGGACCTCCTCTCTCAGGCTCGGCTGCTCCACTCTCTTCCCGATTTCAGCTGCAAGCTGTCAGGCATATGGCTCATCTCTCCCTGGGGCCTCAGCTCCTTGAGCCTCTCCTTTTTGTCACATGGCAGGATAAAAAAAATGGCAGAACTCCCTTTTCCTGTGTGTCTCCGTTTTTTATCAGCCCCAATCTGAGTCACATGGGTGGACCAGCCCACAAACATGATCTTTCTCTTTTGGGGATTCATAAAGTAATTTCAAACTGCCACAGAACCCAACCCAAGTGCATGCATACCAGCACTGGTCTAAGAATGGATTCTGGAGTTGCCACTGGCGAACAGTGAGGACCCCTCACTACTAGAAGGTGGAGCATTGACAGCTCCAGGCCCATGGAAGCAGTGCAGATGCTAAGACGTTCACCTGTGGTGAAAGGGGACCTACTGGCTCATGCAACCTCTCTGGCATCTGAGCATAGGAGAGGAATAGGAATTATAAGGACTATGGATTTGGGGGGCTACAGTGAAACATCGAGGATCTGAACAGAGAAAATGCTCAGGACATCCAAATGCCAACTTAGAGCAGAGTGGGAGAGTCAGAGGGCCTCCTTGGGATCATTTAAAGATACCTTCATGTTCTGCAGCTAGAGGGCAGGCAGAGCTGAGGATCAGGCACAGGACATATTGTAGGGCTGGCAGAATTTCTGAGAGGGCTGAATTCTCAGCCTAGCCTTGTGTCTTAGTCCAAAGTCAGGGCTCTGAAGGGACGGAGTAGGATAAGGATATTTGAGTAGATGCACTTGAGAACCTGGAATCTCCAGATTCCCTTGAGCCCTACAGACCACAGAAGGGGCCTACTCTCCCTTGTTGGAAGATATAAGTCTCCCCTTGTCTGAAGATGAGGCAGAAGCTTCAAACGAGGCGGGTGCCTTATAAAACCATGCTAACCCTCCTTAGGATCTGTGCCACCACTCCACCTGGCCACCAAATCAATAACCAGGAGCAAATCTCAGTCTGGCCTAACTGGGAAAGTGCTGGGCCTCTAAGAGAAGAGAAGGACTATATACCAAAGGAGCACACATGTTCCAGCAGAAACAGAGCCAGCCTGCCTGGGAGAAGACCCTGAGGGAACAGGGTCAGGGTGGGCTGGTATATGAAGCTGGATTTCAGAAACCGTGTGGGTATGCAGGAGAGGGGCCCTCTTCTCCTGACCCAGGATTAACACCTGGCAAGAGTCCCAAAAGATGTTTCTAATACATTGCTGGATGTACCTTGGAAATTTGGGGAAAGGGCTGACCCACATAATATGAAATAGAAATGTCAGGGCAGCCGAGGAAGGCATCAAAAGGCTCAGAGGAGTGGGCGTGTAAGAATGGAGCTACCAAATAAGACGGGAACACCCAGGTGCCTGAGCTGCTCTGGAGGGCCTGGAGGACGCACTGGTGTGGGGGAGGCACCAGCAAGGCTGAGAAGCTCAGCAATGGGTGTTCTCTATAGGGCAGGGTTGACAGAAGGAGTAGGAGATAATATAACAGAACTGGGCTCCTAGTAACAATTGGGTGATAGAATCCCAGAACAGCAGAGGTTAGGAAGAAGTATCCAGCTGTCAGAAACAGGGTGGACATGATTACCATAATGGGCAACAAAGCCAAAATGGCAGCCAGGAGGCTTGACCTACAGAAACCTAGGACAATGGCTCATTGAACATGGTGTTCCTCAGCTGGCCAACATACAGAATCAGAAAAGATCAAGGATGGATGAGCTGAAATCAGCCCATTGGAAAGTCATGATCGCTTGCCCAGTTCCCAAGCCAACACCAGTTTCTAGATCTAGAACCCATTCAGCAGAGAGGCCAGGTCCTCGGGAGGAAGGAAGCCACAACACCATGGCAAGCGATCACGGCCGTGAATCTCCCAGTCCTTCCCCAATGCACCTACAGCTGTTTACTTGGGTAGCTGTTTACTGGGAAGGGAGAACTTGCAGATCTTTACGGGCTGCTGGATACAGATTCTGAGCTGACACTGATACCCGGTATGGTAGACAGAATGACAGCCTCCCAAAGATGTCCAACTCCTAATCCCCAGAACCTGGTATGGCAGTTCAAGATTATTTTTGTGACTCCTCAAAAAGAGAAGGATTATGTTTGTAAACTGGTCTGTTCCTCTGGGTGCAATCCCCTTTGATTAGATTAGATTCATCTGAGATGTCTTTGATTAAACTACTGGTTAAGATTAGGGCTTTGATTGGCCATGTCAGTAGGGAATGACCATGTTAGTAGGGCATGACTCAGGGTTGAGTCCTAGCCCCCTTGGTGGGCGGATAGAAAGAGACACTCACTCAGGAAGACACACAGAAGAAGAAAGAACTTTGTTAGTTTTGATCCTGGAGCCCAGGGGAGAGAGGAGTCATTCACCTGATAGTTTGCAGCTGAGCAGGCCTGGAAAGCAATGAGCCCTATGCCAGACTGACAGAGGAAGCCCTGAGACACAAACCCTATGCCAGCCTACAGCTGAGACTGGAAGAAGCTGGGCCCACAGAGCTTTAAAAGGAAAAAGGAAGGAGAGACCAGGCAGAGATTGCCTGACATCCTGCTTCAACACGTGGCAACTGACTTGAGTGAGAAAGCAGCCTTGAGTTAGACTCTTTAGGCCTTGCAACTGCAAGCTTTTACCCAAAATAAATACCTTTTATAAAAGCCAACAGATTTCTGGTACTTTGCATCAGCACACTTTTGGCTGACTAATATGCATGGCAAAGGGGACTTGAGGGAGCAAATGGAATTAAGGCTGCTAATCAGATGACTTCAAGACAGGGAGATTATCCTGGATTATCCAGGTGGGTCCCAGGTAATCACGAGGATCCTGAAATTTGGAAGAGGGAGGTAGAAGAGTCAGAGTCAGAGTGATGTAGCATGAGAAAGACTTGAGATGCTATTGATGGCTTTGGAGATGGAAGGGGTCCACAAGTCAAGAACTATTGAAAAAGGCAAGAAAATGCATTCTTCCCTAGCGCCGCCAGAAGGAACATAGCCCTGCTGATACCTTGATCTTAGCTCAGTGAGCCCATTATTGGCTCCCTGCCATCCCCTCTCAGTCCCCTGCTGTCCACCCCTCAGCCCCATGCCATCCACCCCTTAGCAATCTGCCATCCACTCTTGGCCCTCTGCCATCTACCTCTTGGGCCCCTGCTGTCCAGTCTCAGTTTCCTGCTGCCCACTCTTGGCCCCCTGCTGTTCACCCTAGGCCCCTGCCATCTACCCTTGGCCTCCTGCCATCTATCTCTTCAGAGGGCAATGGCAGATGGCAGTCCTGAGGTTAACTCAGCTCATGAAAATGCTGGCTCCCCTGGCATTGTGCCAGGAATGATCTGAAACACTAAAAAGATATTCACTAAGGTATAATTGCCACATGCCACCCGGACACACAATGGCCCACAGGATTGCTTTGAATCACAATGAGGAGAGTCACCACTTGTTGAAGGACTACCATGCCCCCAGCACCATGGGGCCAGGCCCTTTGACACGGTCTCACTGAATCCTCCCCGACTTCACAGTGGGCCAGTCGTTTTATTACTCCACTGCCCCAATGAACGGACAGAGGCACCTGTCTCAGCTGGGACATGTGGGGAGGTGGGACCCAAGGCCACTTTTTCACAGTGTGCCACAATGGCTCCCCATGGAAAGGCAACTCTCATCAACCCAGTGCTGGTCAGGCTTCCCTCGTGTTAGGGGTTGAATCATGTGCCCCACAAAACACACATTCAAATCCTAATCCCCAGTCCTGCAGGTGTGAACCCATTTGTAAACAGGTACTTGAAGATGCTACTACTAGTTAAGGTGTGGCCAAGATGAATCAGGGAGGGCCTTACTCCAAAATGGTGGAAGTCCTTATAAGCAAAGGAAATCAGACCTGGAAATAGAAGCTTGACATAGGAGAAGCCAGGGGTGGGGGTGGGGGTGGGGGGACAAGAGAGACAGAGAGAGAGAAAGAGATGGCCACGTAAGGGAAGAGCCATCAACAGAATGCCAATGACTGGAGAAAGGACAGCCTTGCTGACGCCTTGATTTTAGACTTCTAGCCTCCAAAACTGTGAGTCAATAAACTCCTATTGTTTAAGGCACCCAGTATGTGGTAGTCATCATAGCAGCTCTGGCAAACTAAGACATCTCACCTATGTTTCACCATCTCCCATCCTTGTACTTTCACAAGGCTATGCCACCACATTGCGCTGGTTTCTAGTTTCCTGCCAAATGGCCCCTCAAGTGGTGTGGTGGTTTGAGTCTTTTGTGGACCCCAGAAAATCCTATTCTTAAAGCTAATCCACTCCTGTGCATATGAACCTATTGTAAGTGGGACCTTTGATCAAATTACTTCAGTTAAAGGCCATTGATTAGATTGTGTGACCCAGGGTTGGTCTTAATCCTCTTACTGAAGTCTTTTATAAACAGAGGAATAAAAAGTTGCAAACACAGAAAACAGCTGCAGAGACAGAAAGGAAGCTGAGATAAAATGTCCAAAAGAGATAGAAGCTGAAATCAGCACAACTCAGAAGCTGAGAGGAAGCCAATTTAGCCAGAAGCTGAAAGCAAGGAGGTCCAGAGGAGAGGGAGAGACTAGCAGATGCTGCCATGTGCCCCATTGTCTACAGCTGCAGCTTGGGAAGAAAGGATCTCCTAACGATGCCTTGATTTGGACACTTTCATGGCCTCAGAACTGCAAGCTTTTAACCTAATAAATCCCCACTGTAAAAGCCAACCCATTTCTGGTATATAGCTCCCAGCAGCTTTTAGCAAACTGAAACAAGTGGAGACACTGTCTTTAAAGAGGAAGAGGTAGAATCGTACAGGCTCAAATGGAAGGATTTCTGAGCCACATTAAATATAAAATGAGCCAGGTGCAACAGCATGTAGAGTTGGAACTTCTTTGTGTAAATATATTTCTTAAAAGAATCACAAGAAACGATTTACAAGGGGTTATGTTTAAGGAGCAGGGACTTGGCAGGAGGAGGAGCGAGGCTACACGTGTCCTTGTGCATCTTTCTGTACATTTGGATGTGTTCACCTTGCACATGCATTACTTTAACTTTCTCCTTGTAAATGTTAGGAGGGGTTGCCTGGGCACTGAGATGTTGGGTCAATTTTGGTTTTATTCTGTATACCTCATGGCATTTTAAAAACCTAATGAATTTATTAAAAAAAAAAAAAAATAGTAAGAATCATGTCTTCTGTCCTTGGACCCCTTACTATTTTTCCCAAACCTTTTTATTTTGAAATAATTTCAAACACACAGGATGGTTGCAAAAAGAATACAAATCCCACACAGAGAATTCCAACATACCACCACCTGCCCTAATGCCCCGATGCACCAATTTTAACATTTTGACTGACACATTTTCTGTATCATTCTATCATCCGTCTACTTGTCTATCAAATTTCTAACGTTTGAGAGAGGGTTGTCTACATCATGCCCCTCGAACACCATACTGCCATGTACATTCCTAAGAACAAGGACATTCACTCACGTAACCACTTTAAGTGCACGTACCAAGTTCAAGAACTTTAACACTGGTATAAAGCTTATAACATTCCATCTTTTTCATCTGTCCCAATCGTGTCCTTTTGCCACTCCGCCCTTTTTGATAACATGTGTAGAGAGCTCGTAGGTTCTAGGTACTGCGTCAAATGCCTTGTGCTTTCCAACCTTCCCAACAACCCAGGGAGGCAGAAAGAGGGCACCGCAGAGATGGCAGGAGTCCTGCCACTGGCAGGAGTCCCAGCTTTCCACCCTTCTGACTGTATGACTTTGGACAAGTTACTGCCCTCCCTGAGCCTCAGTTTCTCCATCTGTAAAACAGGAATAAGAGTAATACTCATCTCACTTAGGGTGTAGGGAGCATTCACTGAGATCATGGGGATAAAGTACAGTGCCTGGCATAATCAATAATCAATAATCATATTGTGACTATATTATCCCACTTTACAGATGAGGAAATTGAGACACAGAGCTTTATCCAAAGGAATAGAGGCAGAAGGTAGGGTCAGATTCCCAAGCCAACTGTCAAGCTATCTGCCTGGTAGCACAAGGTTTTCTGCCCCTGGGGCTCCATCATTGCTGCTGCCCAATCTCACCTCCTCTCTAGGGGATAAGAAGCCTGGTAGTTCCATGTGCACCATCATTATCAGTCTAGGTCACTCAAAGACTCATGAAAGGTCTGGGCTGAAGCACAAGGCCATGGATGTTGTGCATTCCACCACTCTGGGGATATCATTCCCATTATAATCTATATGAGTAGGGATTCTTGGGTTTACGCAGTACACAACCTACACAGCTGTGCATGGCAGTCCTGAAGAGGTCATTTGTATATGGGGTAGGTCGTGCCTCCTGCAGGCCATTCTCCCATTTTGCCTACTCTTGAAGCTGGGCTTTGACCAATATGACATGGTAGAAATAACATCCTGAGACTCCCAAGTCCAGGCATTAAGAGGGCCTAACAGCCTCCACTTTTATGCCCTTGGGAGCCCTGCACCATTTGGTTATGTACTGACTGGCTGATGACCATGTCATGACCAGATGCTCACAACAATCTAACCCTGTACGCGCCTAGGAGCAATAGTTCAATGGGAGCTCATTCCGTGTTTGTGGCAACTTTACAGAACATAACTACCATGAAGAATTTACACTGTTCGTGGCTGTTTTGGGCCACTAAGTTTTGGGGTGGTTAAAAGCAATATGGGAGGAAGCGAATGTGGCTCAAGCGACCAAGCTCCCGCCTACCACGTGGGAGGTCCCTGGGCTTCCTAGTGCCTCCTAAAGAAGACAATGAGCTGGCATGACGGGCAGGTGCAGCAAGTTGATGCAACAAGAGACACAAGAAGAAAAAACATAATGAGAGACCCAACCAAGCAGGGAGCAGAGGTTCCTGGGGCCTCCTAAAGAACACAGTGAGCTGACACAACATGGTGACGCAACAAGAGACATGGGGAGGAAAAACGTAATGAGAGATCCAACAAAGCCAGGGAACGGAGGTGGCTCAAGCGATTAGGTGCCTCCCTCCCACATCAGAGGTCTCGGGTTCAGTTCCTGGTGCCTCCTAAAGAACAAGGAAGATGAACAGACACAGCAAGTGCAAACAATGAGGGCATGGGGAGAAATAAGTAAAATAAATCTTAAAAAAAAAAAAAAAAGCAATATGGGAATGGATGTGGCTCAAGTGGTTAAGTGCCTGCTTCCCACATGGGAGTTCCCAGGTTTGGTTCCCAGTGCCTCCTAGGAACAAAGGAACAAACAAGCAGACAAACAAAAAAACCAACTCAGGGGAGCTGATGTGGCTCAGTGGTTGAGCACCGGCTTCCCACATATGAGGTCCAGGGTTTAATCCCTGGCCCCAGTAACTAAAAATAAATAGATAGATAGATAGATAGATAGATAGATAGATAGATAGATAGATA
>JAKSZT010054576.1:12314392-12466704 GCA_026826555.1 Tolypeutes matacus | reverse complement strand
ATAGATAGATAGATAGATAGATAGATAGATAGATAGATAGATAGATAGATAGATAGATAAATGCAATAAATAACTGAAACCATGTATTTCTTGTAACTCATTTACAACCATTTGTAGAATGCCACCAGAAATATGTATATAAAGACAGATGATAGATGGAAAAATAGAAAGGAGGAAAAAAAGAAAGGAGGGAAGCCGGCAGGGAGGGAGGGTGCTCCTTCCTTCCATCCTTCAGTCATTCACTACATACTATTAAGCACTACCATATGCCAGGCTCTGTTCTAGGTGCTATTAGAGAATTGAACAAAATAGACAAAACTCTCTGCCCTCATGGGGTTTACATATGCGGGAAGACAGCCCACACAACGTATGCTCTATGGGTAATAAGCGCCGTGGAGAAAAGTGAAGAGGGAGAGGGTATATGGAGCACCCAGGATGGGGGGGTTGCCATAGAAACGGGGTAATGTAGCAGATGCTGCCTCTGGAGGGTGGCATCTCATCTCCTCCACCCACCTCTGACGTCAGCCACAACGGCCGGGCGGTCCTCTGCGGGCATGGCGGAGAGCAGCCACGGTGCCTCTTTCTCCGTCCTGCCACAGCCTTTCTGGGAGGTCACGGGGGCCTGCCTGGGCAGTGTCAAGGGCAGAGGCCACCGGGACAGCCCTCCCCAACGAGGCATGGGAGCTACTAGGTCTGTGCCCCAGCCTCTGTCCTGCAGCCCGATGGTTCCTGGGAGGCCCCAGCCCACCCCATTGGCCGGAACAGGGAACTTAATAACCAGTCTTATATGCGTGTTCCCTCCTTCCCTGCCTCCTCCTCACTCCTCACTTCTGCTTCCTGCGACCACCTCCTAAATAAACTACCTGAACCTGGGTCCTCGTCTTAGCCTCTACTTTCAGGGGACCTAAACAAAGGCAGCTGTACGAGAAAGGCTTTACTGAAGAGGTGGGATCTGAGCAAGATTCAAGGAGGTAAGATGTGTGGGTGTTCTACCTCCGGGGTCTCCCATTGGTGAGTGGAATAAAGCTTGGCAAGGCAGAAGTTATTCTGCCTCACAGGTCTCCCTCTTTCAGTGGTAGGTTTCTGGATGGTTGACACACTGATGTCAAAAGTTGAAGAGGGCACAGAAAATACCCAACATATCCCAACTGAGGATGAGGGGAGGGAGGATGGGCCAAGAGGAATTTCACATGATGCTAGTCTGGGATTAAAGCAGGAACCACCCTCTCCTAGCTCTTACCACCTCGTGGCACACTGGCCTGGCGTCCGGCTGCCAGCTCTCCTGAATTTGTTTGCATTTCTGGATGTCAGAGGGCGCTTGACTTGCCAGTGGAACAGTCTAGAAGTGCCAGGGAGTTAACCTCTCCAGCTCCCAACAGCCTTCACTCAACGGCTGATAGGAGGTGGTGTATCGATACCCCAGCTCCCCACCCCTCCGGTGGAATAACTCTGCAGTGTGCTTTACACCACAGTTTCCCCAGCAGGGTTGAGCTCCAGTCGCCCGCACAGGTAGCTAGCTGGCTTGGTAATGCCTCCTTTATGTGGCTTTCCCACTCCATGCTGGTGTATCCTACTGCTGTCACCCACTAATAAATGACTCCTTGCCTAAGAGCTCTTCTTAGAGAATCCAGACTAAGAAAGGCATAAATACCCTATCTGGGAACACATGCGTGTGGGCGCACACACGCACAAACTGACTTGTTTAAAACCTGCATCCCCAAATGTGATGCTGGGTCATCAAACTCCTGACACAGCTTTGAGAAGCACCTCAGTGTGTTTGATGGAGGGAAAAAAAGCCAAAGCCCCTGCCTATGCCACTAGGGGCTGTTGTCCTCAGAGTGGAAAGACTAGCCTGGCCTCCTACTGGCTGGGTCTTCTCCTTGCCTTGGCCCCCATGTGCTCCCACCCACAGGGGGTGCACTAGAATCCAGCACACAGGACTGCCTGTGGGAGGGAGTCAGACAGTCAACTGGAGACAGAGCCTGGTCCATAGGTGGCTCCCCAAGAAGCCAGTTGCATCTCCCCGGGTTGGCAGGGGAAAGGAAGCCAATCTACCATTTGCCTGCAAAACATCTATATATCAGTTCTGTTCCCTATTTCTCATTTTTTCCCTCCCAAATCCATTTCTGAAAGTCAAAATGATTGATAGCTTCATACTCTGGACAATCCTTCTTCTTATTAAATAACCCAGCATCAATCACTAAAGTTCCAGGGTGGTAGTAGCTATACAAATTTATACACAAGGTAAAATTTCATAGAACTCTACACGGGACGGTACGGGACAGGACAGGAAGGGAAGGGAAGGGAAGGGAAGGGAAGGGAAGGGAAGGGAAGGGAAAGGAAGGGAAGTATGGAAGGAAGGGAGCGAGGGAGGGAAGGAGGGGAATGGTGCATGTGAAAACTGGTGAAATCTGAATAAGGTCTGTAGTTTATTTAACACCAGTGTAATGAGTCAATTTCCTGGTGTTGATAATGTACTATGGCTGCATCCAGTGCTATCTTTGGGGGAAGCTGGATGAAGTACCTGGAAACTCTACTATTTTTGCAACTTCTTGTGAGTCTAAAATTATTTCAAAATTTAAAAATTTAAAAAAAAAAAAAAAAAACACTCACCGAGGAGACCGCGGGTGCCCTCCCTTACCTGAGAACTGGGAATCAGCGCCTTCCACCAGTGCCCGCCTTTCACCAGGTCAACTTCACACAAAGGCACGGACACCTTCCCAATGACACAGTGGCGCGAGAACTTATCAAAATCTACCACGGTGAGGAGCAGGGTCCTCCTCTGGGCTTCTAGGAAGGGGATCTCGAAGGTATAGCGCTCTTCGAACACAGGCTTCTGCGTCTTGCGCTTGACGCCCGTCTGCTTGGAGTTCTTCTGGTCTGGCAGGAGACAGATCTTGACGTACGGGTTCGAATGCGCCATGTCCTGGCGGGAGCCGTCGTAGGAGACGGGGGGCGGCAGGTCCCTGGCCTCGATCACCCTCACCGTGAGGTGATTGTGCAGGAGGTCGTACTGGGTGCTGAAGTGCAGCATGCCCAGCTGGTACTTGGACAAGATCTCCTCGTCCGTCAGAGAATCCACGTCGTCGCTGGTGGAGTCGAGGGAGTACAGCCGGGGCTCGAACTTCCTGAAATAGTCGTCGGGGGTGTAGGTCCGCCTCAGCACCGAAGGCTGGATGGGCTCCTTCTTGGCACTGAGAACGCCGAACTCAATGGGTTTGATGTCGATGAGGGGGGAGCTGGGTCGTCTTGACTCCAGACCTAAACAGCCGCCGGAAGTGACAATTAATACCGACACGTACCTGCTGCGCCAGGTGGCCACTCTCACCCCTTCTCACGCTGCGTGCTCTGATCTGCCTCACGATACTCTTCTTCACCATCTTCTCTCCCCACCTCGAAATGCTGCTCATTCGAGGGCGGGCAACATGGTCATCCTCACCCTCACCTAGCAGTCAAGCGCCAGGTGCGTCCTGTCATCTTCACAGCCCCTGGAGCCCTTAGATAATTACTATCATCTCCCTTTGGCAGATGAGGAAACAGAAATTTGAGGTAACTTGCCTCAGGTCACAGCTAGGAAGCTGCCTCCGCCCTTAAGCAGGGACTCTGGGGCCAGGCCCAGGGTGGAATTCTAACCCAGCTATTTACCAGCCAGACATTATTTTGACGCTCTGGGACGCGGTTTCCCCATCTATAAAACAGATCCTACCCCAGAGGATTGTGGCAATGCTTCACATGGAAAGAGCTCAAACGGAGCGTACACATCCTCAGAGCTCAAGACCTGGAAAGGGCTGTACTTCTGCAAGGATCATATTCAAGCTCCCCTCTCAGATGAAGCCTCTGCCCTCTCCATCAACCAGCAGAACAAATTGCCCCCAAGTCCATCATAGTCGCTTTGCTTGTCCCTCTCACCGCTTTCTCGTTAATCGCCCAAACCTCTGCCTTGCCAGCTAAAATCACGAGCCTCTCCTCTGGTACCTAGCAGGTATTCTGATAAATGTTCATGCAACAGAAATCATGTGTTTTAGAACTGGGCGCGAGCCTTAGAAACCTAAGCCAGCCCTGTCTGACAGAAATATAACGCAAACCGGAAATGCAAGCCATGTAGGTAATTTTAAATTTTCTAGTAGCCACAGTGAAAAGGGACAGGTAAAATTCATTTTAATGACATATGTCACGTAAGTCCAGTAGATCTAAAATATTATCATTTCAACATGCAATCAATATTTTTAAAAGTCAGTGAGACAAATCCTTTGCATTCTTTTCTGTCATACTGTCTTCCAAATCCAGCGTGCATTTTAGGCTTACGGCACATTTGGACACGGCCCAGGCCTGCTTAGGTGTGCGGGAGCCACCCGTGGCTGGCGGCTGCTGTACTAGACCACGCAGGTCGAACCCAACCCTCGCATTTCACAGAGGGAAAGACTAAGGCCTGAGGGGTCTGCCGCCCCTTCGTTTCACTGTTTCAAGCCCTAGAACTCTCTACTTCCTTTTTCTTACCCATCTACGCCCAAGAAAGCTCAGGCACTGATTGTTTCCACCCTAGTGGCTATGTTTTATAAATTTCAAGCTCTCTTCCTCTGCTTTGTGAATTTCAGACATCGGCTCAATGGGAGGCCAGAGGGATGAAGGGAGGTTGGGAGTCTGGGGGCTTTGTCCCCTTTCCACCCACCCCCTCAGCCTAATCACGTCATGAGGTCAAAGACATACACTGTACAACAGAGTGCACAGACTGGGTGCTCTTTGGGCCAAACTCAGCTCATGGACACATTTCTGGGTGTTTTAATGTAGGGAAGTTTCACTTAAAAACCCAGATTGCTAGTTTCTCTTTAGAAAGATGAGGCAATCCTGGGACACAATCCCCCAGGAGGCTGTGGCAGCCACCTCCTGTCAATGGGCCATGAACTTTCCAACTGGCTACCATCCCCACCGTAGCATCCCTGACACCAAGGCCAAGGGTCACTGCCATCTGCCATTGCATCAGGGTGCTGTTTTATCTCTATCCAACCCTCTGCACTCACTTGCTGACAATCCACCAGGTCCCCAAAGGCACTGGAGTCTGCAACAACAGCTGATAATATGGTAACATGTGCCTTTGGGGGACCGAAACAATGTACACCAGCAATATTGATCAACGGGGCCAATTCAATCAAACTGGCTATCAGTTAAAGTAAAAATCAATCAACATGATGGCTTTGGGCTGAACCCAGCAGAAATCAGGTGCCAGGGGTCATGTGGCATTCTCTTGCTGTCACCCTTGTCTCTTGGGCTGCCATCCCGCTTCCCAGCAATAAACTGCCCTTCACGCTTCTCTTGGGGTACTGCTGGGTATCTGGGAAAGCCAGCGCTCTTCCTTTCTCCTGGGCACCCAGCCAAGGGGATTTTAACTCATTGGCCCTGGGTGGCAGCCAAGCAGCACAGGTCTACCCCGGTCGGACCCCCAGCCGGTCTCGGCAGAAGCGCTTACTTGAAACCCTCCGGGTCAAGCTGTACGTGGACTTGGATGTGTCTGAGGAGGAGCGTCTCTGATCTGGGGAGTTGGTCCGTGGGGTCAGTGGGACTTCGCTGGCTGTGTGGACAGAGTCACTGTCCTTGTCACTGCTCCGACTGGCCATCCTGTAGGAGGAGAAGAAGTCTCAATGGCTGCCAAGGAATCCCCAGGGACAGGCATCTCTGTCCATTGGAGGTTGGACCACGATGAAACAGCTTTCAGATGCCTTTTATGCAACTTGGAATAATGCAAATTGGAAAGAGCGCAGTATCCTTAAACTCTCAACCACATCTTTGTAGACAAAGTGTGAAGTGATATGAATGAATATTCTCCAATTTAGAACAATCTGTCAAAATGTGCATAATTTCAAAGGTGGGGAGGCGGGGAGGGATCTGTAAACTTATTCGGGCTATTGCCACAAGGTGGTGCCACTCCAGCAAAGCAAAGACGGACACCTGCCAGTCTTCAGTCCTGCCTGAACCACGTGGTTGTGTATATGCATCCCAACTTCTGCAAGTGTCCTGCTATTGCAACAGTCGCTGTGTCTATACTTCAACACCTTTTAAAAATATCCTATAGCAATGTCACTCAAGGGTTCTTTGAGTGGCAGGGCTATGGCTACAAAAATGGCCCTGAGAATCATTGATTTAAGGACAGAAGTTTGATGTGATGAAACAGCTATGAATTCACAGCAGCCGTGGCTCGACCTGCTCCTTCTGGTGAGGATGGGACAATACTGAGAAAGTGAAAAGCATTGTCTGGGGGAGGGGACAGGGCAGGGAACAACACAGGGGAGTGGTGACAAGCACAGCCTTGGGGTTTCAATTCCGACTGGGAGACCTTGGGCAAATCCCATCCCCTCTCAGTGCCTGTAAAATGGGGATAATAATAGCATTCTCCTTAGGTGGTTCGTGCGAACGCTGGATGAATCAACACCAGGAACTGCTCCATGGTGTTGGGACATCACCCTCCATGCAGCAGGCAGGTGTTCTCAATATATCTCAGCTGATATTATTAAAACCTGGGGAGCAGATGTAGCTCAAGTGGTTGAGTGCCTGCTTCCCAAGCACGAGGTCCTGGGTTCGATCCTCGGTACCTCCTAAAAAAAAAAAAAAAGAGATGGAAGTGGCTGTGGCTCAATCAGTAGGGCTCCCGTTTACCATATGGGAGGCCCCGGGTTCGGTTCCCGGGGCCTCCTGGTGAGGGCAGGCCCGCCCGCACGGCGTGGTTGGCTGACCCAGCGAGCACAAGCAGCAAGGGGGGGATAAATGAATAAATAAATAAAATCTTTAAAAAAAAAAACAAAAAACAGGGTAGCTTTAAGGTTCCCCAATCCTCATAAAGCTAGGTAAGGCTGCAGGGGGGAGCGGGAAAGAGGCTGACAATGTAACTGTGAGATTGATTCAGCCAATAACGCGCCCCTAAGCTCTAATGGCTGTAGATTTATGCCTTCTGAGACTGCATCCCCTTAACTTGACATTTAAGCCTGGACGGAAACTCATCTTGAAAAATGGAAGTTTTGAATTCTATGAGGTCTTCAGATGCATCCTGTGCAAGAAATGAGACCGATCAGATGTTCTGCAAAAGCAACAGAAGGGTTACAATCTGGGCATGTTATAAAGGGGGAAATGCCCCATCTTTCATTGCCTCCTGCTCCTGGTCTGTAAAAGGTAAATGCAGCAGATGAAATGGGGGGGGGGGGCGGCCCAGGGCAGGAAGGAGGACCCATAAATAGGTTCATACTGTATCATCAGGCTTCTCTCTCCTCCAGCATCTTCCAAGCAAGGCAGGACCAAAACGCGAGGGCCACCGAGAGCCTCCCCCTGCAGGGCTCTGCTCCCCAGCTGCCACACCTCCCCGGGGCCACCTGTGGAATCCCATCCAGCCCTCTAGGATCAGCTAAATGCCCCGCCCCCAACTCCAAAGCCTTGGCTGAGTCCTCAGAGCAAGCACCTCCACCCCGGCCTCCCTGCCCTTCCCCTGGCACTCCAGCACTCCGAGCCACCTTGCTCCCTCTGGCTGGAACGCCCTCCCGGCCTCCTTTCTGTCCGTTCCTTCTCAACACTCGCCCTCCTGCCCCACCTCTGTCGTTTTCTCATCACAGCCTGGAACCCATCGCTGGCTTGTCTTGTGCGGCACGCCGGGCTGTCCTCCCTGCGGTAGGAACTGCGTCCAAGTCATTCACGGCTGCTTGCCCTGCCGCGGCGCAGTGCCCCGCACGTGCAGGTGCGCCACAGCCGTTTTCTCAAGGAGTCACTGAACATTCTCGTTGTGTGCTCTTCTCTGACTGGCCTTGGGTCACAGTTAACAGAGCGCACGCCTCGCCGTCCCTCCCATCCCAGGGCGCGCTTCTTAGTGATGGGATCTGCCCCGATTATGATCAAAGATACCAGATACTGAGCACCTACTACGTGCCAGGCTCTGGGCTAAATGCTCAGGATGAATCACCCGATTTCTTCCTTGACTCAGTCCTGGAGTTGAGTGTTTTGACTGCCCCATCCCCATCTTTCTAGCCAGAGAAATGGCAGCAGGTGGAGCGAGAGGTGGGCAGCTAATGTGCACCACCACCAAATATTGGAATCCTAACTGAGGCCAGACTCCAGGCAACATGCGCCACCGCTGAGCACGACCTGTAACAGGCCTGCACTTAGTAGGTGCTCAACGCACACGTGCTGGCCAAACAACTTGACTTTAATTCACTCTACAGTAAAGGTCTTCCTGGCACTGTCCCCAAAGGAGCCAGTTGGATTGTACAGGTTTTTGACCCTCACCAGCCCAGCCCAGCTACAGAAAGCTGGAGGCGGGGGTTGGGGACGATAGGTTACGTGATGTGAGTATATGTGACAATTATCGGTGCGTTCCCTGAGATTACGGGCAGAGCCCACACAAAGGACCAGCTCCTGGCTGCGTGCCATTCTGCTGAGAGGCAAGTCCCTGGGTTCTCTGCTCAGATGTCACGGTAGGAACGGCACTGCAAAGTCCATACACTTGCCATTTCTACTCCCTGCCTGTTTGATAACATGCAGCTGCCCACTCGGTAAATAAATCTGGGGAAAGCACAAGCTGTCAAGGAGCTTTTTGAACCGTTGCACTCACCTCCCCTTTACAGATTTCTCTTACCCTTTTGCATGACGGTGAGTGCCAAAAATGTGCTAAGTGCTGCCCAGGATGATTCGGGGGAGCTGTGGTTCATGCTGGGAAGCAGGAAGCTCATGTATAGTTGTTCAGGCTGTGGACCACACGACCTAGTCAATGCCATTCACAATGAACTGGAGTTGTGTGGAGCAGTGGCCTTGTGGGGGAGGTTCCAGTCTGCTTTTCTGCTGGTGGCAAAACTAAGAGAAGTTTCTGCCCAGAGGGTCCCAAACTCCTTCACCTCAGAAAGAGTCCCCTGCTTGCACAAAAGCTCGACTGCCCTCCAGCTCAGGGCAGGAACCTCGGCCATGCATCTGTAGCACTCAACAGCTACCTGACCATGACTTTCAGTATCTGTTAGGGTCTCCACGGGTACAGAAGAAAACCCATATTCTTTACCCTGGCATTCAAAACCCTACACAACCTGAGCTAACAGTCTCGTTTTGCATGATCCCCACCCCCCACCCCCAGCCCTGCCACTCTTCCCAGATGTATCTGGAAATACCTCACGGCCTCCTATGATGTTTGCTTGCCCATGATCCATTCCCTCCTCTCAGTCACAGCACACAAACTGTTTCCTACAAGGGTCCATAAACAATGGCCCCGCTGCCTGTTTTTGCAAATAAATTAGTATTGGAACATAGTCCCGCCCTTGCATGTCCTTATTGCCCCCGGCTGCTTTTGCACTGCAGCCCTACAAGCACAGAAGTGAGCAGTTCTAGCAGAGACGCTGAAATGGTTACTATCTGGCCCCTGATAGAAAAAGTTTGCCGACCCCTAGTCTACTAAGTCAGTCCATGTGTTTTGAGTGGGACTGGCCCTTTTCCTGTTTCCAGGGTGGAAGACAACCCAGGCATGATCCTAGCACTCCACCCTCCAAGCCAAAGTGGCTGGCTCATGTGATTGGCACACAACCCAAGCCAGGCTACTGAGAGCCTTTCCCGAGTTTTTGCTGTTGTTAAGAAGGAGGCAGAGCCAGTCAAATGTAAGCTTAGTGCTGGCACATGGAGAAAGCAAGCCTAAGAATGAAACCAATAAAGAGGGAGAAAGAAAAAGAGGGAGCGTGATGAAGCCCAGATGCCATCATTTGCACCCCTGGATCCAGCTATGCCTGAAGCCAGACATGCCTGGGTGTTTCTGTAACAAGAGTCTAAGCACAATGGGGTGACTGGATTTATCACCTATCCTAGAATTAAAAATCCCCTGAGCATGATAACGGGTCCTTATGTAGCTTTGAAAATACCACACTGCCTAGCACCCAGTGGGTACATGAGAAACACCTACTAAAAAAACTGATATTAACTTTTTCCTCCTGGATGACTGGTACTTCCAGGATTCAATTTCTGCCTGGAGGTCAGTCAGTCAACAACTATTTTTTTGAATGAGCAAGATAGCCCCAAATCCCTGCCCTCCCATAGTTGCCATTCTGGTGAGCACCGTTTTAAATTCACCAGATGGGCTGAGCCAACGTCCTCCATGTAGGGCACTGGGAAATGGGGATTATCTCTTAATGAGTGAGTTGCTTTCAGCAAACATCTCAGCTTCCCACACACCTGTAGGAATCTGGCTACAGCCAAGGACAAACGGAAGAGTTCCTTGGCATTGCCTTGATCTCAGCTTAATGGCTCTCTATCAATACCTAATAACGAGAGAAATGAGTACCCCGGAAGCCTTAACAGGCGCTTCACTAAGCACATTTGTGCATATCTCAGTGACTTCGTTTGAACGGAGGTGAAATTCTCATAACATAAAATTAACCCATTCTGTGGCACTGGGTACATTCACAACGCTGTACCACCCTCATCTCTAGCAAGATGATCACCCCCAAAGGAGACCCCAACTCCGTGAAGCAGTCACTTCCTATTCCCCCTTCCCCCCACTCCTTGACAGCCACACATCTGTCCTCCGCCTCCACAGATTGACCTATTCTGGATATCGTTCACTCGTAACAATAACCCTATGAGAAAAATGCCATTACTATTCCCAATTTACAGCTAAGGACACAGAGGCTGAAATGGAGTAAAAAGAATCGCTGGCATTTATGATTATCAACAAGGTATCAAGTATTCATAAACGCTTTTCCATATATTAATTCTTTTTAACAATGTTATTGTGATAACACATACAACATAAAATTTGCCATTTCAACCATTTTTTAAGTGTACAATTCAGTGTCATTAATTACATGCGCAATGTTGTGCTGCCGTCACCACCGTCCACTACCTGAACTTTTGCATCGCCTCAAACAGCAGCTCTGCACCCATTTCCCCCCTCCTGGTGGCCCCCTGGTAACCTCTAATTGACTTTCGGTGATATCCTAATTTATTTAATCCCTACAACAACCCTATGAGACAAGGACTATTATTTTTATCACACCCATTTTGTAGATGGGAAATCGAGGCACAGAGAGATCAAGCAACATGCCCACAGCCACAGAACTAGGAAATTGTAGTAGAAATAGGATTTGAACTCATGTCACCTGACATAGAGAGTGAGCACTTGGCCACTTTGCTATGGAAATCTTCAGCACTTGCTTCTAAGAAGGGAAAATGAGCGGTCTGAGGCATGATCCACAAACCTGGAAGGGCCCCAGCAGCTTTTTAAATCTCAGCACAAGGTTTTAGCTGAAATAGCACTTAGTCCCCACCAGGGCTGGAGCTGTGCACCCTGGCTCCACCTCTCTCCCTCTCTGGGCTTCCCATTCTACCATGAGACACTGCACTCAAATGACTTCAAGGTCCTTCCCAGCACCGGCCCCCTTGAGTCTACCCAGACTTTCTGACCATATCCCTCCCCCAGCCAGTGGGAGATGGACCAGACACGTGGCTGAGAAGCTTCAAAACTAAGTTCCCAAAATATCTGAGCGACTGGCAGATGGAGATGGTGTATGCGGGCGCGGGAGGAGAACGAATTGGAAATAAAATGAAAGATGCCAGAGAGAGCATAAACAGCGTTGGAGGACAGGATGGAACCTGGAGCTGCTTCTCTGCTTCCCTGTTTCAGAAGTTCTCACTCAGACCAGCAAAAAGGCACTTGTTTGTTCCCTCGATCCCTCCCCCACCCCCATCCACACCACAGATATTTCTTGAGCCTCTCCTACGTGCCAGGTACTGGGCCAGGTGCAGGGACAACCTGCCATGCGGACTTGCATGGAAAGCTTTAGAATCTGGTCGTCCCTGGAAGGATACAGAGGCTCCCAGGTCTCTTTTTTGCTGCTTGGAAAAACACTCAACATGACTAAACGTCCCCACATGTTCAGCGTTACACGGTTCATATCTCAAATGGCCGGAGAGGAAACGAGCTGAAGTGAACTGAGCCTCTACCGCCAGCTGGTCTCCCCAGCTTGCCAAGCAAAATGAGGGGCAGGAACGCGTCCCCGTCAACGGTGAAGACTTCAACGGAACCTCAGCCTTGCCCTCCAAACCCTATTTCCGAGGCCCTAGTCCCACCCCCTCAGAAAAAGAGAAGAGAAAGGGTTCAAGACCGATTTCAATTTCGAGGAAATTCAGAGCAGGTTCACTTACAGCCAGGGTGGAGTCTGGGCAGGGAAAGGTCCCAGAATTTCAACTTCATCCTCACTTGACTGGCAACAGCTGGACTCATAACAATTCTGACAGCAGTGCCGGCAGGTCCATCTACACAGCAGCAGATCGGAGATTCTAGAAAGAAAGCCCTGAGGCCATTGGGGGAAGTGGGCAGAGGAAAGGTGGGGAGGTGGGAGAGGAGGAAGAGGAGAAAACAACACCCAAAATTATAAGCAGCTGAGCATCGGTGGGAAACAATGCCATTTAGGGGGTCTGTCCCTGCTGCTGGACACTTGGAACAAAATGTTTCCCATTTCTATTTACCAACTGCGGGAACCACTAACAGCAAGAGAAACATTTGCAGGTATTTTCTCTTATAGTTTATGTGAACGTCTTTCTTGACATGTGGGCGGTTTATACATCATGCGGACCATACAATATGTTCTTGAAACAAAATGAATATTACTCTGTCTACTGGAAAGCAAAGGGAATGGGGAAAGAAAAAAAAAGCTATTTTTAAAACTAATCCCAGTGACATGAAAGAAGACAGAGATAATCAAAGCTAACAAAGAGGGGTGGGTAGGGGAACCTGTCTCGCCAACCAATGTCTTTTCCTTGGGATCTCTCGGTCAGCAAAAAGGCATCGGAACTGTGCCGTTATCAACATCAGGGTTATTGTTTGATACTCAATATCCCCACAGCCCCTGACAAGACTCCCCGAACGAAAGGCAGGCATTTCTCAATTAGAAACCAGACTGAACGAATCATCGAATGAACCCACCTCGTTTAACGGTTCCAGCTGCCCTTTTAGAGATCCACGACGAAGCCAAGGGCGTAGGGGAGCGAGAGGGTTACAAAAAGAGAGACAAGACCAGTTTAGCAATATTCCGGCAACTCAAAAAAAGGAAAGAAAAAAAAAAAAAAAAAAAAGTCCTGCATCTTTCCACTTACCATCCTGGGAAGGGAGCTGACTTCCTAACAAGGTGTTGCTATTTTCAGGGCTGCTGGTAGCCTCCTGGCCAACCAACACCAAATAAAGGGGAAAGTCGAGCATTTCGATCTGATTTGCACCGTATGCTGTTATGAATCAGAGCGGGTGGATAGTCATGCTATCCACTGCAGCCACCCTGGGAGCAGAGCAAACCTTCCTATACAGAAATAGCCGGGAAGCCCACCCCAAAGGACATGATTAGCTAACAGGCAGGAAAGCAGAGAGTGGATGGCACTTGGCTACCCCCCCCCACTCGCAGAGGCCCTACCTTCCAATTCTGCTCCAATGGTGATGGTGGGGCATGCCATATGATCACTCACAAATAGAGGGAAGTGCAAACGAAGCCATCATTTGGTCCTTGGGAGGAGGGAGGGGCTTCCTCCCATCTTTCACCCCCTCCCACCCCATCCTCTTGTCCCAGGTTCCCAAGGCACAGGCAGCCTCCTCTTCAGAGAGGACTCGATGGCTTTCCAAATGGGTCTGGCTAAACCAGGTAGGAGGAGAAATCCAGCCTCTCAACCTATGTCCCAGAATGACTCAAGAGATGAACACAGAATGTTAAAATAACTTTGAATCAAAATGGAAAAAGTTGAGGAGCAGATGTAGCTCAAGTGGTTGAGAGCCTGCTTCCGTTGTATGAGGTCCTGGGTTTGATCCCTGGTACCTCCTAAAGGCAGCAAACAAACGAAAAAACCAGCTCTCATTGGGGAGCGGATGTAACCTAGTGGCTGAGAGCCTGCTTCCCATGTATGAGGTCATGGGTTCAATCTCTGGTACCTCCTAAAGAAAAAATACATACACACATAAAAGGCTTTCATTAAAAATTAAAAAAAAAAAAAAAAAAAAAAAAAGCTATGTTCTTTTAAATTCTCTTTCAAGGAAGAAAAAGTCTCAGCTTGGTATTATTGTAGCTGAACATCTTTCTAGAACACTTGCTAATCTCCCCTCCCCCCTTTATAAATAAAAGAGAGCAGACCCCAGCTCAGAGACTGGCAGATAGCTGCATCCAGCTAGAATTTAATAACGTGGCATTATGCACATTGTATTTATTTTCCCAGTCGCCTTCTATTTATACCCAGTGATCCAGGTTTTCTATTAATATGGCAGTGACCAAGTTTCTTTCTCATATGATTTTTTAAAGGGAAAAAAGTGAATCCATTTATAGAAAAAAATTTAAGTAAATAATAGTACAGGTGGTATGTGGTTCATGGAAAAATGCAAAATCCTTAAAGTGGTAAGGGAATAACTGCAGCTTGGGAAACAAAGGCTTGGGCGCTAATCACATACTCTTCCAAAACCAAAAGTCAAACCACATACAGAATGAGGCCCAGAGGTGCTGAGGGGCCACACAAAGGGCACCGAGTAGAGAAATGCTAGTCCTGGACTGAACACCGACCAATTGTGTGACTCGGGCATGTCAGGGAGCCTCTCTGACCCTCAGTTACTTCCTTTCTTTAGTGAAAGGACTGCTTCTCACCTCAAAGCCTGCCGTTGTGATGAGATTGGATACTGACTATGAAAATGCTTGTGTGCTATCGAATAACAGCACTTTCTGTGGCTGATGAGAACAAAGTGGTTTTCAGGACCATCTGGAACCTTCTAGGCGCCAGGTACTGCCCTGGCAGACACTGCAGTGAGCAAAGCAACAAAAAGCCATACCCTCATGGGGCTCACGTGAGAAAATGCTTTAAAACATTGAGGATAAAGTGATGCTTTTTCACAGTGATCCACCCCATTCTCTTAATCTAGGGAAGAGTTTCCCACATATGTGGGAACCATCTATAAAACCAGCATGAACAGAAGATGAGGCCAACCCAGGGCTCCTGGTGAGGAACAGCCACCCAGCTTTCTCAAGACCCTAGGAGCAAGGAGAAACCACGGAGAATGAAGACAGAGCAAAGGGAAAATGTTCTGATGCTCCCAGGCCTGAGTCTTTCCTCACACCGGGTTCACTGGGTAGAGGAGATGGAGAACTGCTTCAAGCCGGGGAAAAAAGAGGAAGGAGGACCCAGACATTCTAGAACAGGGATTGACAAACTCTGGCCCATGGGCCAAATTTGGCCCACAGCCTGCCGGCTAAGAATGGTTTGTACATTTTTATATGCTTGAAAAATTAAAAGAATAATATTTTTTGACTCCTGCAAGTGACTTGAAATTCAAATTTCAGAGTCCATAAATAAAGTTTTATTGGAACACAGCCCCGCCCATTCATTTGCACATCACCTGTGGCTGCTTTTACACTACATTAACATAATTGAGTAGTTGTGACAGTCTAATGTCCCAGAAGGACAAAAATAATTACTATTTGGTCCTTAATGGAAAATGTTTGTCACCTTGTTCTAGAAAGCAAGCCAACATTGCAGGGCCATCCTCAGACTCAGATGCTTAACACCCGACCACTCCCCCAACCCCAGCCCCACCCACCCCTGCTTTTAGATCCCACCTCTTCACCTAAGCAGCTGAGTGACCTTGCAAGGCAGTTTAAGAACCACAGAAGCCCCTTAGAATGTGGCTCACTTCTCACTAGATTGTGCATTCAGGAGATGCTTACTCAGTGTTTGTTGAGTGGCTGTTAAATAGTCCACCCACCAACATCCAGCTCACAGTAGGTATACAGAAAATGTGACCTTCACTGAACATGAAAAGAACAAGTAAGGATTCCATGAAAGAGAAGTGACCCAGGGCTTTCTGGGAGAAGCTAATCTAGCCGATCTAAGCAAGGAGAGAGACAAGCAAGCCTCCTCCAAGTGACAGAGCATGGAGGTCCTGGCAGGTGGAAAAGTCTGAGGACAAGATTAGGGCATGCGTGAGCCAGAGGAGAGCTAAGAAACCAGCAGCCCCCAGCCGCGGCTAGGGGGAGGGGAAGTGAGCCCAGATCGCCCTGGTTCTGAGCGCCCCGAGGCTCCTCTGCCAAGCTGAGAAGAGCCAGCCCCCGTGGCAAGCAGCTCAGCGGGTCTGACTGCTTGACCTTGGCGCTGACCTGTTGCCGCTTCCCCTAGTGTATGGAGGGAAAAAGCCTCTTAGTCAAGCACCCTTTCCCACTCCTAAAAGAAAAGCTGCTTGGAAGTAATTTCAGTCCAAGAATTATTTGGGGGGGGGGGAGGGGGACGGGTTCCTCCAAGTGGGGGTCCCCAACTCTCAGACCCCAATGCAATGGCTCAAAGTAACCGGCCGCGCCCCCTCCCGCCAGGGCGCCTCTGGCCTGTGTGTCCTCCACCCCTTAGGACCCAGGGCCCGGGAGAGACGGCGTCCTCGTCCCTTCTGGCCGGAACAGTTGCCTCAGGCTCGCTCCGCCGGCCAATTAGCCAGAGCCGTCACCACGGCAACGGCAGCTGGCGGGCCGGGAGGCTGGCGCGCCCCGGGCCGCCCTCCCCAGGGGTAGGGTGCAGGGGGAAGGGGGGAAGGGGGGAAGGGAGGGGGGAAAGACGCCCACCCCCCATTGCCTCCCCAGGAGGCGAGGGCACGCCTGCCGAGTCCACATGGGGCCCTCCATCCCGGGGTCTGGGGGTCCCCAGCCTCTCCTCCCGGGACGCACCCCAGCCGCAGCACAGGTTGCCCCGCGTCCGGCCACCCTTTTTCTCGAAGCAAGTTTGTGGGAGCCTGGCCGTGGGCCCTCCCTTCCCCGCGCTCACAGTTGGAGGGGGCGCGGCACCCCCCACCCTCACCCACCCCCCGGGACCGTGCCCCCCAGGCTCAGCCCTACCTGGATGTACGCCATCTTCGCCCGCGCGCACTCACTCCGGCCCGGGCATGGCGCCGCCACGGCCACTTTGCCCTCGCCAACCCGGGGAAGGGGGGAGAAGCACAGGGGGAAAGGAAGGAAAAGGCAGCCGGGTGGCCCCAGACGTGACTGGCGTGGCTGATGAGCGGCGCCGCCCCTCCGCCGTTCGCCCCGTCCTTGCCTTTCCTGCGTTCCTGCTCCCCGAGTCGGGGCCGCCTCCCAGGCTCGAGTGCCCGGGGTCCCCGCCTCGCCCTCCCTTGCTGTCTCGCGCTCCCCCCGAAGCGCCTCCCCAGGCGGGAAGAAGACCGGGACGCCTGGGGAGGGAGCCTGGGGAGGGAGCCGGGGGCGGCCGCGGGGACTGCAGCGACCCCTGCACAGGCCGGGCTGGAGCCGCCGGGGCCCCAGCGCGCCGCGAGCCGGGGGAGGGGATGGGGATGGGAAAAGGGGTGGGAGGGGGCGGTGCACGGGTCAGCCTATGTGGCCCGGCCGGGGCGCTGGCACCTACCGAGAGCAGAGCCCCCGGGGCGGCTGTGACGCCGAGGGGACGCGGCCCAGCCGGTCTTGGAGTCCGGAGCTGGGAGGGTCCTCTCCATCCAGCCCTCTCCCCAGACCAGGCTGGAAAAACTTTATTCCCGCCTCACCCGACGTGCCTAGAACTGTTGCGGTGAGGAACGCAGAGGCCCAATGAACAGGAGCCCCAAATTAAGATGGGGCGTGGAGCACCCGGAGGGAGGTGCGGCCGGGGCCGCGGGGACCGCGCGGACAGAGCCGCGCGCCCCGTTACCCGAAACCTGCCCCACTTGCGCCCCGGGCGGCGCAACAGGTATGGCGCGGGGCGGCCGGGCAGCGCCACCCAGCGTCGGGCCCGGCGTGGTGCGAGCCTCTGCGGGCTCCGAGCTCCGCGCCAGCAAGCGTGCGCCCTGGGGCGTGTCTGCCCGCGGGGCCTGAGCGCCCTGGGCCCGGAGGCCTCCTGGGACCCTTTTGCCCCCCCACCCACCCCCGGGTCCTCCCACTTCAAGGCCACAGAACTTGGGCTGGCTTTCCACGGAGAGATTTGAAGCAGAAACTTGCCCTCTGCTGATTCTCTTTTTAAAATGCAGGCAAACCTTCCTCTGTGGCCGCTTACCAGCCTGGAAACCTTTTCACCTCCCAGCATCTGTCTTTTCATCAGAGAAAAATAGGATAAAATCACTGCCCTACGTGCCAGGGCTGTGTGTGGAAATAAAATCTAGCATACGTCTACATTTTTTAGTATGATACAATATTTCATTTGGAGCACATACCATGCGACATATGTTGAGCACTTGCTATAATGTGGCAGGCTATAGCCAAGCACTTGTCATCTCATCCGCACCTGCCTTGCTCTCTGCCTTGCATCTAGCCCAGCCCCGGCCCAGAGTAGGCACTCCATAAACGTGCTGTGCTGTTGACTCCCCTTAGCTTATTGAGGGAGGTGCTGGGAGGCAACTGAGGTGTAGAGAGGCAAAACCACTTTCCCAGGGCCTGCCAGCTCCTACCTGGTGGCGCTGACATTTGAACCTACTCAGTCTGCACTCCTGAGTGCTTTTGGGTATTTATGCCACTGTGTTTCTCCAGTACTGATGGGAAGAGGTCCTTGGTGGGGAGGGGCTTCACAGAAGAGGGATAACTGCTGGGATGGGTGCACCTTGGGGGTCCTGAGGGAGACAGAGAAGCTTGCCAGGTGTGCCCATGGAGAAGAAGAAGGACTAACAGTTTTGAGGACTGTGTGTCAGGTGCTATTTTATACTCTTTTTTTTTTTTTTTTTTTTTACCGGGAGGTCCCGGGGATCGAACCTGGGTCCCTCCATATGGGAGACGGATGCTCAACCAGTTGAGCCACATCCGACACCCTATTTTATACTCTTTTCACAAATTCAGTCTTTTCATTCTCTGCCAACCAAGAGGTAGTCCTATTGTGATCCCACATTTTAGATGAAAACAAAGGAAGCATAAGAGGTGCAGTAACCGGCCAGAGGGGTATACTGGCTTGGAGGAGCTGGGATTTTAAACCCAGATAGTCTAAGGCAGAGTTCTTCCCTGGCCATTGCACCACACTCCTTCTTAATGTGGACCTGGGGGTGGGGGGTGGGGGATAAACCCCTTGGGGTTACCATGCTATCTTTTTTTTTTTTTTTAAAGATTTTATTTATTTATTCATTTATCCCCCCCTTGCTGCTTGTGCTCACTGGGTCAGCTAACCACACCGTGCGGGCGGGCTTGCCTTCACCAGGAAGCCCCGGGAACCGAACCCGGGGCCTCCCATATGGTAAACGGGAGCCCTACTGATTGAGCCACAGCCGCTTCCCTACCATGCTATCTTAATCCCTGAGGATTAGAAACTCAGAAATCCAGCCACCATCCCCCCAGTAGGAAGGTTATTTTAAACGGGGATAAGAGAACCTACCTTTGGGCTTATCAAATACTTTAATGTATGGAAGCACCTGGCACACAATAGGTGCTTAAGAAGAAGTGTTTGTTGAATGAGTAAATGGATGATAATAATACCTGATGTGGATGTGTCCCACTCTCTAGTCATTACTATGATTGAGTGCTGAACATCACCTGCAATCTTATTTCATCCTGACCATCCCCCCTCTGAGGGAGTTGCTGTGATTATCCCATTTTACAGGTAAGGTAACTTGCCCCAGGTAAACTGATGAAAAGAGGCAGAGACAGGATACAAAGGCAGATGTTTAACCCTAAAGGCCTGACTCTTCATTCTTGGGCCAGCCTGCCTGGGATGAAAGAATCCAGAGTAGCAGATACTCTGAGACTGGATTTCAGGGACTCCACTGGCTCTGCGAGCCTCTCCCTGACCTACCCAGGGATCCACAGACTTGCTTACAGGTGCCACCTGGCCTGAGAGCTATGCTGTGCCTGCTTCTACCAGGCAGCTGGCACTGTCGAAGGCCTTGGAGAAGCCTGGATCCAGGTGGGGAAAATGATGAATGTAAAGTGTGATAAAGGAAGGACAGGGGGCCGTGGGGGTGCAGGGCCCAAACTAGTGTGCTGAGGGGGTGACATTAAGCTGAGTCCTAAGGAAGCGAAGGAGAAGAGAAGATTATTCTAGGACCCAGTGAGACTTAAATGGGGGTCTATGGAGAAAATTCGGGTGTGGGGGGGAAGGGGGAGTGTCCATGGACTTAGAAAGAAAAATGCTACATCTCCATTTTCACTAACCTCTACTCGAAACTTAGTATTTCCTTTCATTATGAGTGCTGGCAACAAACCACAACTAAATATTGCCACTTCCCTGGGACCTGGGCACCAAGAGGAATCGTATATGCTCTTCTCCCATTACAGTTGTTGCAGATAACTTGAAATTTCATTTATACTCTTTTCTGCCTGGAAATTAGAGTAGTCATTAGACCCACCACTAGATCTTGCTATTTAATGCATTAGTAAAGAAGCACATAAACGACCGTATTTAAATTTGTTTTAATATTTTGATAACTGTGTTTCAATATAATTATAATTCTTTTAATAATCCTACGTATTCTATTTTATGGTTTTAATAACATTATTCTGAGACGGCCTCTATAGGCTTCACCAGACTGCCAAGAGGTCCTTTGTATGTAGGGTTAAGAATCCCTACAGGTAGCATGCCCACGCATTAACCTAGAGGTCACGGTGGGCACTGCAAGTAGTTCTCGGGCAGGAGGCTAGGGAGAGCCATGCCAGGTGAGGTTCAACAGGTAGGCGGGGCCAGACGTCAGGCAGCCTCATAAATTACCCGGTAGCTGGGCAGAGAGGGTGGTCATCAGATCTGAGCTTTAGGAAAACTTGGGGGGTGGGGTGTCTGTCTCTGGGCATGGAGTAAACAACTGTGGAGGCAGGGAGGCCCATGAAGAGGCTGTTGCAAAAATCCAGGTAAGAGTCTGAACTAAGGTAATGGCAGTGAATCCATAAACTGTGATTGGTGATGAGATTGTGGAAGGCAAGGACGGCTGCAGAGGGGCAGGTTTGCTAGGGAGGAAGAGGGGCTTTGTGTTTGAACATGTTGACTCTGAGATAAGTATTATCTAGGGTCCTTGAAAGAAATCCAGTTCAATCCAGCTTGAGAGAAAAAAAAGAGAGAGAATTTATGGGCTCATTAACTGTGAAGTCCAAAGGCAAATCCTAGAGGCATGGCTGGACTTAGGGAGGCAGCTGAAGTCTTAAGGGTGCGCTCCCCCTCTCCGTGTCTCATGTCTTCACAGCTTCCCTCTGAACACTGTTTTGTTTTTTTTCCTGGAGTAGGTTTGCTTCATATTGTAGAAAAATGGCCACTAGGGGCCTCATGCTTTTATTTTCACAGTTTACGTTCCAAAAGGAAGAGAGACTTGATAGCAAATCTTATGAAGACTCTGATTGGTCCTGCTTAGGTCACAGCACCCTGCTTGTTTCTGCCTGGATCAAGGGACCGGAGGCATGTGGGCGTCAGGACTGCTGGTCCCATAGGACCACAGGGGGCAGGGGAGGAGTGAGTGGAATGAGAAGAATGAGATGCTAGGACCCACAATCGTGTCCAGGAGGGGTGGCGTGGAAGCTCAGCCCCCTAATGCAGACTGACAGGCAGAGTTGATCAGGACATGAGGCTTGCTGGCGCCTCTGGGCTCCTCTCCATCTATAGCTCCGACAAGGAACAGGGCCTCTCACCTGCTCCTCTTAAACACCCATCCTGGGTAGAAAATGCATGCACATAATGATGGCTTTCTCTTCAGGACCATTAAAAAGGTAGTTAGAGGTGGCAATGCAAACCACAGTCCTCAAAATACCTATTATAATTGAAAAGCATCCATATGGGCAATGGCAGATTCTGGTTAGGTGACTTTCTATTTCTGCATACAGGCTGGCAGCACTTGTCTCCTAAGTCCATTTTAATTATACAATTTTCCGAACATGCCATTCAGATCCTGCTTTAGCTGGATCTGTAACCCTGGGAAGTGTTTCTGAAAGTCAGAGGAACGAGGTGGCTCCAGGCTAAACAGCTAGCCTGGAAATAGGAAGGGCAACCACCTGGTAAGTATGATGCCCAGAGCGGACATAAGCAAGTAACCCAGTGTAGGAGTCAAGCCCCTTTCATCTCCATCCTCACCCAGGGCCAGTGTGGTTTGATAGCAAAATACCTGGCTTCCAGTGTAACCTTGCCTACATAGTAGCTAGGTGACCTTAGGCAAGACACTTAGCCTTGGAGAGCCTCAGGTTTTCCCACCTGTGGAATGGGTATGTCCTTCCTCGGGCTGGGGTGAGGTAAAGCAAATGAGAAGAATGCATGTGCAATACTGCCACATGGCTTGCAATTAATGGTTCTCTGTTTCTTTCCCCAGACCACCCATTCAATCTGTGGCTACCATACATCTCATTTCATTTTGTAGTTGGCAGGGAAGAGTGAGTCCAGGAGTAGAAAAGAGTCATGCAAGGTTAAAATCCTGGATGCTGGAGCCAGCCAGACTTGCATTCTGATCATAATGCCTGCCCCTTACTAGTATGTGATTCCAGACATGTTTCTCTATGACCCTCAGCTTCCTCCTCAGTGAAATGGGATAGCAGTCATGATTTCATGGGGTTGAGATTCAATGGGCTATTATAGGTCTATATTATATTATACGTCCATCCTTTAGCACAGTGCCTGCCACTGAGGAGGTGCTCAACAAATTGCTATTTTTTACTTTCTAAATATGAACACTGCACAGACAAGTGGCTATTATTGCTAATAACTGTGCTAGGTATTTCATTTATCCTCCACATGAGAAGAGACCAACATCAGGCACTACGGCAGTCATTCTCAAACTTGATTGCACATAGAAGCAAGGAATGGGATTGGGGGGGGGAGTCTTCCTTGTTAAACTCTTTATTCCCAGACTCCTCACCCAGAGATTCTTATTCAGTACGTTTGGGAGTGGGGTCTGAGGATCTCGTTTCCTAACAAGCCTCCCAGAGGATGCTGAAGCAGGTGATCCTAGACATTGGCGTGCTAGGACATCATTGTGATGCTCACACACCTCCTAGCTGGGAGGGTGGTTACCAGCGGCCAGGCTGCCCCATAAGTTGTGTTCCATTGGCTGGAATGGCTCATGGTATGAGATTTTGCCGAGGCAGGGGGATGGACCCGATGGTACCCATAAGCCCGGAAAATATGTTTGACTCACCGGTGAAGCTTTATCTCCAGCTGGTCCCTGCATCCCACCAGATATCTCTTCGTCTGGCACGTTGTCTGCTGGCATCACTCCTGAGGAGCTTGCTTAGGATAAGGAGTGCAACGGTCTAGACTTTGAAAGCCCTCGAAGCCCCCACGTCCTCCCACTTGCAGCCCCCACGTTGAAGAATTTCCACTACATATGCTCCTGACTAAGGCTGGGAGCTACAGTCAGCCAACCCCTTTCCATCCCATGATTCAGAGAAGGGTAGCTAACTATTTAGTCTTCAAGAAGGAAAATCTGAGGGCGAGTTAATAGCGGGCTGCAAACATATATGAAGGGTTGGAAGAAGGACGCTGCAGACCACCTGTTCTCTCTCTGCTGTGGCTAGTAGGAGCAGGAATGGGCTTAATGCTGTGAGCCCTTCGAGACAGAGACGTTGTCTCACTCAGCCCTCCCTGGTACCTGGCGCATTGCAGACCAGTGGACCTCAGAGTATGGTCTCCGGGCCCTCAGTATCTGCCTCACTTGGGACCTTAAAAATCTAGAACCTCAGGCCTCACCCCACACCTCCTGAATCAGAAGCTCTGGGGTTGGGGACCAGCCAGCTGTGTTGCAACAAGCCCCCAGGTGATTCTGATGCTGGCTAAAGTGTGGGAAACACTTAGGCTCCAACTTCCATGCGTATCACCTGGGGATCTTGTTAAGCTGCAGTTCCTGCCTCAGGAGGTCTGCTGGTTGAGATTCTGTGTTTCTCACAAGCTCTAAATGAGGCGGCGGCTGCTGGGCCACAGTCCACAGTCTGAGTGGTGAGGACCTAGAGCAGACGCAGTTACGTCCTGCACACACCTGAGGGCTCAGCCCATTTCCAGCAGGAAGCACTAAAAGGACCAGAAGCAGGCAGACCCTGCATCAGATCTGGGCTCCACTGTGGACGGGTTTTGTGAGCCTCGGACTTTTCATCAGTAAGCGGGCAGTAAAGGTGGGTTGGAGGCACAGATGACAGGAGCTGGAAGCTCCTGGCACAGTGTTTTGGCATGGGGTACCCACTTTACATGTAGTTTCCCTTCCTGACAATGATCAGTCCACCCCTGTGATCCTGCATGCGCTTCTGGGCCTCTTATAATTGGGGTTATCTCTCAGACACATGTGAAAGGGTGTTTTCTTTTTCCTTCCCTCTCCCTTGACCAACTGCCTGCCTTCTAGAACTTTGTGTGTAGCAGAAAATGCAAGTTACACACACACACACACACAAACCCACTTCCCTTTCTCCCACGGAAATAGAGTTGTGGCTGGGCACATGGCTGCCCAGTTAGAAATTATGTGCTGGCTGGGTGTGCTGGTGTTTCAGACAGAACTGGGTTCAGGAGCTCAAACAACACTGCTGACTCTGCACCTCTCATTTCTACCCCAGTCCAGGTACATAAATCCCCAAAATGTGTCTACAGCTCAGATCTCTTCTCTGAACTCCAAGACACCATGTATCCATCTACTGTGCTGTTCAACTTCCCCAGATGTTTGAGAACAGTGTTTGGCAAACTACGGTCAAATATGGCTTCACATCTGCTTTGTGAATAAAATTTTATTGGACGACCAGTTGTCTACGACTGCTTTCATGCTATCACGTCAGAGTCGAGTAGTTGCAACACAGACCATATGGTCTGCAAGATTGAAGATATTTCCTTTCTGGCCATTTACAGAAAAAGTCTCTCCAACTAAAAGTAAGCTCTGTGAGTTTTGTTTTGTTTTATTTTGTCTGTTCCTTTCTAGGTATCTCGAGTACCTAGAACCGTCCCTGGAATATAATGGGCACTCAATGGTACTGTTGAAGGAGTAAACAGATGAACGGATGCTTTCCGCTTATAGCCTCCCTCCATGTAGTGGAAAAATGATACTAGTGGGTGCCAACTTTACGTTTTCTCAGCATAGCAACCTCAAGGAGAAAAGAGATTTTTCCATATAGACATATCAACCCAGAGAAGGACTAATTGGCCCTGATTGGGTCTTTTTGTTTTTTTTGTTTTTTTGTTTTTTTTTTCAGAGAAGTTGTAGGCTTACAGAAAAATCATGCTTGAAATGCAGAGTTCTCATATACCACCCTACTCTGAACACTTTGCCTTAGTGTCGTACATTTGTTACAATTCATGAAAGAACATTTTATAATTGTATTATTAACCCTAACTTTAGGGTTCATAACACTCTAACCTTTTGACATCGTTTTCTGGCCATGTTTGCAGAATCTGGGCTATCAGCTATGGGCAAGACCTTTTGTAGTCTGACCCCGTCATGGAGTTACCCTCACCAGTTCCAGGGATTAGTGTCCATCAGAGCAATTGACGGATCCTACGTTCACATAGGGAACAGGGAGAGTGAGACTCAAATCCTGCAGCACAATTATAGGGGATTGAGGAAGAGTGAAACGTTCTGATCTGTCCATCCCTAGGTGACCTGCAATTTCCGTTTCAGTGCAATCAAAAGAGGACAGAAGTAGGCTCAACTTTGGCAGCCCCTCAAGTGCCACTGTGGATCAATCAGAGGTATGAAGGGGATAGAGCACCATGCCTGGCTCAGGTTGAGCCACGTGCCCATGCCTATGGCAGAGACAGCACACCATAACTGACAGTTCCACTAGAAACCTGGAGCACAAGAGGGGCGGCTCCCACAAAGGAAATGAGGGTTGTGAGAAGAGAGAAACAGCAGATAGCCTTATATCCTATGTGCAGAAAAATCATAATGGGGCAAGATGTCCTGTGGGTGAGGGCCGCCAGTGTGGGCTCAACATAAAACCTTCTCCGGTGATCATAAGGAAATTCCTACCTGGCTATTTTCAGATCCACCTTGAACAGGGGCAGCAAGGCTTTCTCTTCTTAAAGCCAGTCCCACACACATCCAAGTCCTCTCTGTCCATTCCCGGGGAATGACAAGGGTTAAGATTCCGGTTCAGCATGTGGTCCCCAGGTGATGATCAGAGGATGTCTCACAGGTCCCCGTGTTCAAAAACGTAAGAATTTCAAGGTGGTGGTCGCAGTGTCCCATCCAGCAGCTGGCCCTTGGGAGCAGGAGCCCATGTGCAACCACACAAGCCACTGCCCTTCTGACATAAATGTCCCCTTCCTTGTCCCACCTGGAGGACTCTAGCCTCTCTCTCCTTCTCCTCCAGCCCCACTCTTTGAAAACTAAAATCGAAAACAAATAAACACACACACACACACACACACACAATCCTCCCTTTGCAAGTTCAAATCCAAATATCTCTGAGGCTAGAGAACTCTGCGAGCAGAAAGAGATTTGCACTTTGAGAGTTTTCTCCTTAAAGTGTGTCTCACAGTGTGTTAACGGATTGAACCGTGTCCCCAAAAGAGATATGTTCAGATAGGTCCCAGATTCGAGCATGTGACCTTATCTAGAAATAGGATCTTTGAAGAGCTTATGAGTTCTAATGAGGCCTAACAGGATTAGGGTGGGCCCTAATCCGATATGACTGGCGTCCTCCTCAGAAGAGGAAATTTGGGGACACACAGAGATGGGTGGGAGGACACCCTGATTGCTGGCAAGCCACCGCAGCAGCTGGAAGCGGCTCGGAACACATTCTTTCCTACCAACTTCAAAGGCAGCACGGCCTTGCCGTCACCTTGAATTTAGACTTCCTGCCTCCAGAACTTGAGACCATATGTCTCTGTTGTGTTAAGCTGCCCAGTTCATGGGACTTTGTCACGGCCGCCCCAGGAAACTAAGATGTGGCAGTTACACTCATCTTTGCCCAGAAACAGTCCCAATCCCTCAGAATTGTTTCTGGGATTTGAGTTGAAGATGACGACTGGGGCTTCCTGGATGGAGCCCCAATCACCAGGACCGTCACCCCCGATGGTGCTTAGTAATAACTCTTTCCACTGCCTCCCCATGTGGCCAAGCACCCTTCTATACCCTTTATACACATTGACAGCGATCCACCTTTATAGTAGCTTGTTACAATTATTGCTATCCCCATTTTCCAAGAGAAAATTGAGACTAAGAGACATTCAGGGAAGCGGCTGTGGCTCAATCAGTAGGGCTCCCGTTTACCATATGGGAGGCCCCGGGTTCGGTTCCCGGGGCCTCCTGGTGAAGGCAAGCCCGCCCACACGGCGTGGTTGGCTGACCCAGCGAGCACAAGCAGCAAGGGGGGGATAAATAAATAAATAAATAAAAAATTTTATAAAAAAAAAAAAAAAAAAAAAAAGAGACGTTCAGTCAATTGTTCAAGGTGAGCCAGCAAGTAAGTGGCAGAGCTGGGATCTGAACACAGGTCTGATGGAGTCCAAAGCTCCCGCTCTTTCAGGAATGCCAAACAACGTCTTATTTCGTTTCTCAGTCCCACAGACACACTGCATACTGGGAGTACAAAGACAGTATTCTTTTAAGATGCAGCATGATGCCTTCAGTGATGCTCAACTTCTGTTCAAATCGGTCAACTTTGAAGGTTATCGTGGAAAAAAAAAAAATCAAAGAGAAACCAACCAAATGGTCTTTGGTGGGAGCCAACGTAAAACCTTACTTGACACCCGTTGTCCTGCATATTTGTGGACTCAGAGTTAAGATCAGTGGAGCTGAAGTCACTAATCATCCAGAATAAACCAAATAGGTGGTCAGAGGAAATGAATCAGTACAAACTCTCCTGAAGAGAAAGGAGGGGTCTGAGATTACTTTAGAGCAAGAGTGGAAACTTTCCCAGCCCTTCCTAAAACACTGCTTTGGTCATTTATTCAACAAAGTGTATTGAGCATCATTTTCCATGAGCCAGCCACTGTTCTGGGTATGGGGCATGGGAAAAAGAAAGCCTGTGGTTGCTTAGCTCAGAAACCTTCCACGGCCATCACTGCCTGCAGGCTAAATACCAGCAAGGCTTCCTGGACCCGATTTGATCCCCTCACGTCTCACTCTTGTCGAAGCAAAGCATACAGCACAAGCGGAGCTGGAGAAGGGGAGAGGTCAGACTGGAGTCAGCTGGTTTAAAAGAGTGATGTCAGGATAAGCCCATGAAGAGATGCTCAACATCATTAGCCATCAGGGAAATGCACAACCAGGTACCACTCCACACCCACTAGGTTGGCTATTGTCAAAAAGAACTGAAAATAACAAATATTAGTGAGAAGGTGGAGAAATCGGAACCTCATACATTGCTGATGGGGATGTAAAATGGTGCAGCCGCACTGGAAAACATTTTGGCGGTTCCTCAACAAGTTTAACAGAGAATTAGCCTATGACCCAGCCATTCCATTCTAGGTATAGACCCCAAAGAATTAGGAGCAAGGACTTAGATACTTGTACCCCAATGTTTATAGCAGCCATGCTAGCCAAAAGGTGGAAACAACCCTAGTGCCCACCAGCAGGTAAATGAATAAACAAAACATGGGCTGCTCCTACAATGCAGTACTACTCAGACGTAAAAAGGAATGCCGCTCTGATACATGTGACAACGTGGATGAAACTTCAAGGCATTACGCTGAGTGAAAGAAGCCAGACACAAGAAGACAAATATTGTAGGATTCCACTTAGATGAAATATCTAGAATGGGCAAATTCATAGAGACAGAAGGTAGAATAGAGGTTGCCAGAGGCTGAAAGGAGGGGAAAATGGGAAGTAATTGATTAGGGGGTATACAGCAATGAAAAGTTTTGATGTCAGGGATGGTTGTACAATATTGTGAATGTAGGAAAGCAGATGTGGCTCAAGCAGTTACATACCCGCCTACCACATGGGAGGTCCCGGGTTTGGTACCCGGTGCCTCCTAAACCAGACGAGCAAGACTGTAAGCTGGCACAGTGAGCTGACGCAACAAGATGACTCAACGAGATAACACAACAAGGAGACACAATGAGGAAACGCAATGAGAGACACAACAAGTAGAGAGCGGAGGTGGCTCAAGCAATTGGGTGCCTCCCTCCCACATGGAATGTTCTGGGTTCGGTTCCTGGTACCTCCTAAAAAGAAACAAGCAGACACAGAGAGCAGACAAAAAGCACGAACAACAAGGGGGGCAGCAGGGAGAAATCAATAAATTAAATAAATCTTTTAAAAATATTGTGAATGTAATGAATCTACTGAATTGCATATTCAAAATGGCTAAAATAGCAACTTTTATGATCTATATAAATATATATATTACCACAATAAAATTTTAAAATCATTTTTCAAAAAGTGGTGTTATAGGAGTAGTATAACTCAGTGGCTGAGTGCCCGCTTCCAAGGTATGAGGTCCTGGGGTAACTCCTTAAAAAAAAAAAAAGTGTCAGGCTTTGGAAGGGGGAAGTGTCTCCTAACTGTCATGCCCTGGCTTAGCAATGGTGGGCTGACTCCACGGTCTGGTGGTACCACATGTGGCCTCCTCCCAACCACGACCACAAGAGCACAGACCTCCCTGACCATGAGGGAACAGATGCCCCAGCGAAGTCTCAGGCTTGTATCTCTTCCCCCTAATATCTAGGTAACTTCAGCCAACTCTGAGGCTGCCCCCTGGATCTCTCCCTGCCTCTCGGCTCACACCCCCCAAAGATGTTGCGGAGGGAGCAATGCTGTCATTCCCGAGTGGGACTGGCCCCCTCGATTCCTGGCAGGCTCTCGCTCTGTCAGTTCAGCCAGCTCCTTGGAGAGAGCCACATCTCCCCACCCATCACCCCATCTCCTTCAAATCATCCCTGGGACCCTATTACCCTCTCCTCACTGGAAGCAACCTGATTAGGCACCCAAGTCTAAAAAGCCTCAAATCTTTTCTTGTCTCAGGCAACTCTTCTCCATTTGTCAAAACCTTTTGATGCAGGGGGGCGGATGTGGCTCAAATGGTTGGGCGTCCGTCTGCCATATGGAGGGACCTGGGTTCGATCCCCAGGATCTCCCGGTAAAATAAAAAATAAATAAAAAAATTAAAAAATTAAAAAAAACTTTTGATGCAATGTATGTCAACTGTGAAATACCCTGTAGCAAACTTGACACTTAGATACTATGATTCAGTTGTGCAAAATAGAATGATTTTCCTTGTTTCCCAGAATTCTCATCTGGGTCTGGAACTCCCTTCCTGGTTCAGAAAACTTGTCCATTCAAGATAGCCCTGTCTCCTCTGATTTAAAATAGTCTGTTTACAGGAAACAGAACTCTTTCCATGGGCTCAAAGTATGATCCCCACCCTTACTCCTTCCCAAGGGTTCCCAGGGAACATGCAAGAATCTCGGTGGCATTCCGGGAAGACAGTTGAATTTGTGGGGTTCCATCCCACTTGTCTTTGTGCCAGGGCTCGGAATCGGGTGACAGCCGACCCTGCACCTGTATCACCCGGAGCGTGGGTGCTTTCTTGAATTTTGTATTCTCGGTGCCTCACTAGCCCGACCCCTGCACTGGCCCTGCTTTGCTCACTGGCTTCTGTTGTTGCTGCTTTCTGCTGAGGAGTAGCAAGCGCTCCACTGGGCTGTCTGGGTGAGTTCCTGAATATCATGCTGGACTCCATTACCAGTGCCTCCATCCCCATGTCCCTATGGTGGCTTCTTTCTAATCCAGTCTTCTGAAGGTCTGCGGTAATCTTTGAGCCACTTGGGAGGGGCCAGGTTTTAAGCTCCTGGGTGATTTCTCTATGATGGTCAGGACTCTGTGAGGCTGCCCTCAATTCCACCCCACCCTAGGGCATCCCCTCAGTCGTCAGTAACCCACCATTCCCGTGAACGTGGTGTCATGCCAAGCGGGCAGCTCTGAGAGACCTGCAATCTCTCAAGGCTGTGTCCTGGAGAGCTGGGTCCCACCTCAGATTTCCTCAGTTTCCCCAAAACATCCCTGGAGATTTCTATAATGCACTTGCCCTAGCTAGTTCCTCAAGGAAGTAGAGAGTGTGGAATCTTGAATCTGATCTCTTACCTCACTTCCTCTCTTTCTCTCCTCCTCCTCCCAGCCCAGATGGGCTTTCTATTTCCCTGCCATATCTGGCAGGAACCCCCTTTCATCATTACCTCATAACTGTTTTCTTCCTGTGCAGTGGTTCTCAAAGTGTGGTCCCCAGACCAACACATCAGTGTCACCTGGAAACTTGTAAAAAGACAAAGCAAAACAAAACAAAACACCCAGAAATTCAGAAACTCTGGGGGTGGGGTCTGCCCGATGGACCCACAGACATGTAAGCAATAATAAATGGTGACTGTGTTCAAAAGGCGCGGGGGAAGTGGATTTGGCTCAAGTGGTTGGGCATCCGTCTACAATATGGGAGGACCCAGGTTCGAACCCCAGGACCTCCTGGTTAAAAAAAAAAAAAACGGCGAGCAGGCGAGCCGACCCACATGGATGAATGGCGAGCCACGCAGCAAGATGATGCAATAAAAGAGAGATGCACGGGAGAGTCAAAGCGAGACGCACCAGAAACCAGGAACTGAGGTGACGCAAGTGACAGGGTGCCTCTCTCCCACATTGGAGGTCCCTAGGATCAAATGACGGTGAAGCCTGAAGGAGAAAATGAGAAGAGAAGGCAAGAAACAGACACAGAAGATCATCCAGCAAATAGACACAGACAGCAAGCCAGGGGGGGGACTCATAGAACTGTACCAAAAAGAAAAAATAAAGTCAATAAAAAAGGGGAGGGTAATTTGTTATGCAGCAGTAGCTAACTAATACATGATATCTGAAAGAACTTCTGGTGGTACGGTGATTGATTGCCTTAATTCCTCAACCCAGCCCTCGGTTCTGTTCTGACTGCTCTCTTAGCTGCTCTAGCCACTGGGAACATACCTTGGTATAGGTCCCCAGGTCATACCTTCCTACTGATCCTGCCCCAGCCTCCAGGAAGGGAATCAGTCAGGAATAGATGGAGGCTCAAAACCTGTGCTGTCCAACAGAAATATAAGGTGAGCTACATATTTAAGTTTAAATTTTCTAGTAGCCACATTTTTAAAAAGTAAAAAGAAACAGTGGGATTAATTGTAATAATATATTTTATTGCATGTTCTATTTGGTTTCTATTTTCTTTAACCTAATCAACCCAAAGTATTATCAGTTCCACATATGGCTCTGGCTAGCCACATGCAGCTAGCGGCTGCCATATTGAACAGCACAGCTCCATACAGATTCCTGCACACGTCCCTGCCAGAGTAGCGGTGACAGCGAGAATGAGGAAGAAACAGAGGAGTTGGAAGAGCTGGGCCTCTGCCAACCCCATGTCACACAGTCTTGATGCAATAACAGTGATTCCCAGCACGCTGCCATTGTAAGACATCTGCTCATGCTGAGCCTCTTGCCAGGAATGTCTTCCCTCTGTTCCCCCTTCCCCTGTCCTATACTTTTCTTCCCATTCTGTCTGGCTCAGCTTGAATGTCACCACCTCCATGAAGCCTTCCTTGACTGCTCATCACACTTACTTCAGACCTCTACAATAGTTCTTAAGAAACTTATCCCAGCCATAGCTGCCATTTGTTGAGCAATTATATGTCAGGGCTGAGTGCTTAACTTGAATCATACCATTTGATGTTGACACAATGCCATGAGTCAGGGATTATTAGCTTTATTGCACAAGTGGGGAAACTGATGCTCAGAGAGGTTCTCAGTCTCCAGAGCCCCTGCTTCTAATGCCTGACCCCTTGCTAATCACAGTGTGGTCCTTAGACCAGAAGCATCAGCCCCGCTTGAGAGCTTGTGAGAAATGCAGAGTCTCAGGCCCTGCCCCAGACCTACTGACCCAGAGCCTGCATTTTAACAAGATCCCTGGTGACTCCCAGGCACATGAGATGATGAGGAGTTCTGGCCTAGGCTAGCCTATGTTTTAGTCAGTTTCTTCCTTAGGCCACCAGCTCCTCAAGGACAAGGATGACATCTTTTTCTCCTCTCTCTTTCCTGAATACCTAAAACAGCTGGCACAGCAGGCTGCCAGCAAGCAGTGCTTGAATCAATTTCTCTCATCTCACCTGCTGGAGTTTTGGAAACTAAGCCACTTCCTTTTCCTTTTTCTTCAAATCCTGCCTGAGAAAAGACACTGTGCATGGTGAGTTGTGAAACCTCTACCTTATGTTCTTGACAATAGTCTGATCCATTTTAAAAGGGCAAAGAATGACACCGCGGGGGTCCTAGTGCTGACAATAAACGATCCTGGTTGCCCGGCTGAGCCCTGAGGATGCCGGGGCCAAGACTTGGCTGTGCCAATCTGATGTTTGATCTTTAGTAAAGTGTTCCTTCCAGATGGAACCCATTCTGCTATTTCAGGAAGTGTAAGTCTCAGGGGGCTTCTTGGCAGAGGTGGCTCCAGAATTTCTATACAAGAACTAGACTTTGGTAGGATGGGGAACATAAAGATAAGGTCATTTAATACCACATCAGATTAATAAATGCCAGTTGCCCAAATTACAGGATGAGGTGGGCTGATGGAAATTAGGGGATGGCCCCTGGGACACCATCACTAGTATTTGGGTCTCAGGAGATGAGAGACCACAATCCATTGGGAAGCTGGGAATTTGGGGGGCAAAGTTAGTCCCAACCACTGTAGGGGAATTTTAGGGTCTTAGAACATCAGAACTGACCGTGATGTGACACAGGATGGATAGTCAAGAAATATTTGTTAAACATTTTAAGTAGGGGTTAGTTTGGATGTTATTGAGACCCAGGATCTAGGAATGCCTGAACCCTGCCCCTGTCAATCTCCCTTCCACCCTCCTCTCCCACTCCACCCCATGCCCAAGGGTCCTTAGGGGCAGTAGCATATGTTCTTTATTAGCAGTTGAATTGTTAATAGCATACTTCTTTACTAAGAGTTGATTCTGGACCTAATATTCATCAATGTATACCTCCCTGAAATAAAGTTGGATTAAAGCACTTTGTTTAAGCTCTAGACTAAGACAGATGGCCGAATTTCCCACCCCACCCCCACCCCTACAGATGCAGGAATCAAAATCTTGAGGTCTTAACCAAACTCAGTCCAGAACCCGAGTTAACAGCCAGCCTGTTTGGGAACGTGCGAGAGCTGAAGCACCCAATGCGATCCGGACCTCGCCCAGCCTCGTGGAGTGGGAGAAGTGGCAGAGCAGGAGCCGCAGCCTTTGGCACACGGTGACCCCGCTGGCTGGTGAGTGTGGCCCAAGACTTCCTGGACTCTGGCGGAGGAGTGTAGCACCTTCCCCTTGGAGAGGGGCTGAAGGGTGATGGGCAGAGGGCAGCTGGGTGTGGGATCCGATGTTTCCTTTCTGCCTATAGAAGTAAATATATCATAAATCTGACCTCAGGCACCACCCGGCCCTCCTCACTTTACAGATGAGAAAGCCAAGATCCCTAAAGGGAAAGTGACTAGCCCACACCACAGCACCCTCAACACAAGTGGAGTGAGAACCTGGCTTTCTGACTTCTGAGTCAGAGCCCGGCGGATGGGAGTGTCTTCCCCGCTGGACCCAGCCTTCAAGAGCTAACCCATTCTGTAACCAAATGGAACTGATTCAAGGGGACTGGAATCTCCTGGAAGTGAAAGCAACACTTCCACCGGCCCCCACTCCCCTAGCCGCTCCTAGCTGCAAAGGAGCTGGGGAAAGCAGGGAATGAGATTGTCTGATGGATTGGCTCAGAGACCACCCGTGGTCAGCAGTCGAGGTGGGGCCCGCTCCTACCTGGAACAAACTCAAGATGGGCAAAGAAGGAGAAGAGAACAGGTCAGTAGGTACCACTGTTTAACTCAGGGACAGGATTATGTTCATATCACAGATGAGAAGCCTATCAAAGCGCTAACGTGACTTGTCCAAGGTCAAATCCAATTCATGGTCAAATCTCATTTCAAACTCGGATCTGCCTGATTGCAGAGCCAGCGCTCCTAGCCTTGATGGTATACTGACTCGCAGAAAGAAAACAAGGCAATGGGACTCTGCGAGAATTTGAGAGTCACCCTTTGCAAAGCTATGCTAATCTTTGCTGCCTCATTTCAGTTGCATGACACTTGAAATGTATGGACGGTTTTCACTTAAAGCAACAAGAGCTCTTTTTTCACAGTGGAATCATATAGGACCACTAAGTCGCACAACTCCAGGGGGTGCCATGCACAACCTGCCCGGCTGCAGGTACTAATCTATGCTAAAGTTAACCTGTCTTATTCTGAATTTCCTCATCTGCAAAATGAGCTGGTTGTTCTAGAATGATTCTGAAGTCCTTTCTGGGACACTAGGACACACTGGAAAACCATGTATATTCATACGGGGGAATAATAAAGAAGCAAGAGTGTGACAGTGTTTTATGCCCCCCACCCCCAGGAAGCCTGGTTGTTGGTTTGCCAAAGTGCAGAATAGGGATGGCTCTGAAATTCTCCATCATACAGCTTTTTTGATTCTAAAACACCCGTGGCAACAATCCAGAACTCTTTGGAGCTTAATTTCATCAGGAACAAAGTATGTCCTTGTAGTAACATGAAATGTTCCCACTTCCACTAACAGCTGAATAACGTGCTGATCCTTGAAGGACACAATTTATGAGTGCTGAGCTTGCTGTGAATTGGCATGACCTTTCCCCCCATATCTGTCTAGTCCCTGGAGGGATTGGCCCTCTTATTACATTTTCCCAGCCTGGAGTTTAGCTCCACTGGCAACCTCCTGTCATTTGTTTGTCTGATGGGTATTATTTCTCCTAAGAATCTAATAAGAACCTTTTAAAGGGTTCAGCCTGGGAGCGAGGGAATTAAATCTGACTCAGAGTGTATGCTTCCCCAAGGTAAGTGAAAACTGAGATGATCATTCCTTGATTTAGCCATATATTTATTCAGTCTTTGAACAGTACACGTTTCCTGGGCCAACCTGTTAGGAGCTGAGGCAAATGGCTAGAAATGGAAGATCTCTCTCCACCTTGGAAAAGTTTAACCACCTATCTTAGGCATACTCCATTGAAAAAAAAATTATTAAACACGAGGCAGACACTGCTATGTGCTTGTCTAGTTCCCTTTCATTTCCCTCTTCCTTGGGTCAAAGGAAGACCACGTTTCCCAGGCCCCTTGCAGTTAGCCAGGGCCATGTGAGTAGAAGTGACCAAAGTGTTTAAAATCCAGGACGCAACTTTTGGTTCTCTCCTACCCTGCTTTGGGGACCACAAATGCAGAGGTTGCAGCAGATGAACATCTGTCAGTTGGAGTCTCTCCCCCACCTCCATTTGGACATGTAGCAAGAAGGAGGAAAAAAGGTGTGTTTTGTTCTGTTTTGTTTTGTTTGAAGCCGCTGAGATTCTAGGACTCATCTATTACAACAGCAGGACTTAGCCTAACCTGACAAATTTAAAATCTAAACTTTCAAACTCCTTAAATGGGGGAGGATCGAACTGGGGAAAATATGTACTTGGCTTATTTGTTAAATGTTTGCAGAGACAGTGAATGCTGAGCACTGAGCTGGGGTTATAATAATGAGTAAAACATAGTCTTTGCCCTCCCAGGGCTCATGATCTGATGAGACTGGTAAGAGCAACACAATGCATGGCACACAGTAATTACTCAATAAATACAACAGGTGGAAAAAGGCATTCACGCATGCAAAGCACTTCCATTAGCACACCCAGAGTTTAGCAAAACCAGAACACGTTAGGAAGTAAAGCAAACAGTGCCACAGATTGTATTATTCTTGTTTTTTTTTTAAGATTTATTTATTTCTCCCCACCCCCTCGTTGTTTTGCATTTTGTTGTGTCTATTTGTTGTGTGCTGTTCTTCTTTTTAGGAGGCACACAGGAACTGAACGTGGGACCTCCGATGTGGGAGGGAGGTGCCTAATAGCTTAAGCCACCTCCGCTCCCTGCCTTGTTGTGTCTTTCATTATGTTTTCCCTCATGTCTCTTGTCGTGTCATCTTGTTGTGTCAGCTCGCCACACCTGCCCATCGCGTCAGCTCGCTGTCTTGCTTGTCTTCTTTAGGAGGCACCCAGAACCAAACCTGGAACCTCCCATGTGGTAGGTGGGAGCTCAATCACTTGAGCCTGCATCTGCTTCCCTTCTTCTTGCTTTTGCTATGGTTATCCTGAAACGTTTTACCTGTCTGTGAAAACTGACAACAGTCATTAAAAAAAAAAAAAATCTCAATTGACCATTTATAAGGAGAGGCAAATAAACATACGCAATCTCACTTTTTAAAATATTGAACTTTAAAAGAAAATAATAGTTATTAAATCCAATGTGGTCTCTTGGATTGGGTACTGGAACAGAAAATAGACATCCATGGAAAAGCTGCTAAAATTCAAATAAAGTCTGTAGTTTAGTTAATAGCATTGTAAAACTAATGTTCATTTCTTAGTTCTGACAAATGTGCATGATTTTATATAATGTTAACATTAGGGAAAGCTGCATGAAGCATATTCTGGAACTCTCTGTACAATCTTGCAAATTCTGTAAATCTAAAATTACTCTAAAGTAAAAAGTTAAAAAATAATATTTTCCAGGCTTCTACTTCAAAGGTGGGCCTGTCTGTAGAGAAGCCAGGAAAGATACAAGCTGCCCAGTGAAAACTGAATTGCAGGACAATGATTATTTTTGGTATTTGTATGTCCCAAATGTTGCATGGGATATATTTATACTGAAAAAAAGTATTCACTGTTTATCTGAAATTCAAACTTAACTGGGTGCTCTGTATTTTTATTTGCTAAATCTGGCAACCCCACCCAGGTGTCCCATTGAAAAAATAAGCATAAATAAACCTTATTTATTATTTAAAATGATACCACATAGACTGCACAGACTTTCATGTTATTAGTAATACGAAAAACATTATCGCACATTTCACATGCATTATTAAGTAATAACTGTGAGGCATCTTATATGAATGAATGATTAAATGAGTTGGAAGGAAGGAAGGAAGGAAGGAAGGAAGGAAGGAAGGAGGGAGGGAGGGAGGGAGGGAGGGAGGGAGGAAAGAAGAGGAAAGGAGGGAGAGAGGAAAAGAGGGAGGGGGAGGGAGGGAGGAAGGGAGGGAGGGAAGGAAGGGAAAATCTTTAAAAAAACAAAACAAAACAAAAAACCAGCAGAAAAGAAGGAATGAAGAAAGGAAAAAGAAATGTGAATGGATAAATTAGAAATTAGTGAATGCGTGCATGGGCCCGTTTACCATGTGTCAGTGTTGCAATTGTTTAATCAAGAAAAAAAGAAAGAAGCCCAGCGGCACCATGGAAAGCTGCTCTGAATATGGTACTTCAGTCTCACTGCCTTGAACAGCCCTGCTACCACCTTGCTCAAGAAACCTGTGGCCCTCCTCACCACCAAAAACAAACAAACAAAAAACCAGCAAATCCCTTGCTCATGCTTTTCCCCCTCAACATTTTATTACAAAATTTCCGAGCATAATGAGAAGTTGAAAGAGTTTTGCAGTGACACCCGTATCTCCACCACCGAGATTCTGCACATAATCCCCCAGGTGCTTTTTCTTCTCTCATCCCTCTCTCCATCTGTGAATCCCATCTTCGTTTTGGATGCATTTTTTAAAAGGAAGTTGCAGATATCAGTTCACTTCCACCTAAATACTTATGCAAGCATATCTGTTTACAGGTAAAATTTACATACCATGAAATGCACAAATCCAAGCACACCTTTCAACCAGTTTTGACAAAGGCACACGCTTGTGCTATCCAAATTCCTGTCAAGATACACAACATCACCATCACCCCTGAAAGTAACTAACCTCGTGCTCATGCTTTTTTCCATCTATCCTGGTCTCCCACATTATTAAAAATACATCCACGGGTAAAATTAAAGATGAATACATGTCAGCCTAAAATGACAACTCAAAGACCCCCAAGCCATGAACCACAAACTGGGAGGCAGGGAGTAGGGGGAAGGGGCAGTGGATCACTCTGGGGTGGAGAAGTTTTGGGGGCTCTGTGTGGTTCCCTGTTTGAAAATCATCACCTCTCCTCTCTCACACTTGGGAAGGTAGAGTCAAATCAAGTCAAGGAGAAGGAGGCATCTTCTATCCCTATATTTGCAAACTTTGGTAGCTCATTACAAATAAGTAACACATCACCTGCCATATCATGTCCCCACTGAGACCATTCCTTCCCACGCCAAAGTGTCACAGAATATGTCAGGTCCCTTCTCCCAACACTCAGTCCTTCATCAAGCATGGACTGAGCATCCCCTGCAGGCCACGCCTGGGCGGGGCAGGGGTGAATTCCCAAGACTGACCATGACGTGGTCCCTGGCATCTCATACGGCTCAGTCCAGTAGGGGAAACAGATACTTGGATCTTCAGGTATACTCCAGTCCCTGGCACAGCACCTGGCACTGTCACTGCTCAGTTACTGTTTGTTGGTTGGATGAGTGACCTCACTGACTCAAGATACACTTATTGAGCACCTACTGTGAGCACCGCCCTTTTCTAAGCACTGAGGATGAAGCAATGAACAAAATAGACAAAAACAAAACAGAACCAAAAACTCTCTGCCCTCGTGACGATCACATAATAAGCAAAATATATGGATTTTGTTATGGAGAAAAATAAAGCAGAGAAGGGAACTTGGGAATATGGGGCAAAGGGAAGGTTGCAATTTTAGAGTGTGATCAGGGAAGCCCAGCTGGGTGACAGTGGGCCAAAGACCTGTCAAAGACAAAATGTGTATAAGAGAGTAAATGAGGGAATACGTGAATGAATGAATGAATGAATGTATCTGTGAGCTGCTTTGCTTCCAGGCGGGAGGGTGAAGGCAGTCAGAGAAATGCAAGGACTCTGGGAACTAGAGATGAGGGACAAGCAGCCACATCAGAAGAGCCAGGAACTTAACATGTGTTGTTTTTCAAATCCCTCTTGGCCAATTCAAAATGTGTTTTTCCCTGGCTCTGGCTTTTAACCATTTCCGGAAGTGGTTTTATTAACTGCTGGACTACAGCAGGAATGCAGTGGAGAAAGCACTGAACTTGGAGCCAGAAGACAGGGGTTCCAGTATCTGCCCTGCTGGTTAACCTTGGGAAAGTCACTTAACCCCTCTGAACCTCCTTTTCTTCATCTATAAAATGGGATGAAAATCCCTGACCTTTCACAGAACTGTCGGAGAAGTGAAGTGAGATAGTCGGTGGGCAGATAAGGGCATGTACCAAAACGGGTTTGCAAACAGGGAAATGTAATATAAATAAAAGCCTATGGTATTACCCGGGACGCTTGCTGTGCAAGCCACTGCAGACAGCTCATTAGCTGGTGCCTTCCGGCCATTTCAAAGGGAGCTTGTTTATTAAACTTCAGCCCTTGCCTCGGTGGCTTTCCCTCAGCCCCCACCCACACTCCCGAGGGCAATCAGAAAGCTGGGAGAGTGCATGGCTAGGAGAAGAAAGCCTTGGGGGGGGGCAGGGGGACAGAGCCCCCATCTGGTCATCCCGCCACCACAGAGCCAGGGATTCCTGCCTCATCAAGGACGTTGATGGGCTTCTCAGGCCCTGTGCTAAGCCCTCTCGACTTTAATTCTCACAAAACCCTCTGACTTTGGGCTGTTACCTAGCCGTATGACAGAAGAGGAAACTGAGGCTCAGAGGTGTTAAGTAATTGCCCAGGATCATATCGCTATTAAGGGACAGAACTGAAGCCCAGATCTGTTAGCCATTCTCTCTTTGTTTTTCTTTAATTTTAAATTTCTTCCTTCCTTCCTCCCTCCCTCCCTCCCTCCCTCCTTTCCTTCCTTCCTAACTTCCTAACTTCCTTCCTTGTTTTTTATTTCATTCATTTATTTATTTTTGTTAGCCACTTTCTTAACCCTGATCTACATCCCCTCACAAAAAGACACAAAATGCCCTAAGATGTGCCTGGCACTTAGTAGATGTCACAAATGATTAAAGTCTCCAGATTCTCGTAATTCCTCTAGTTTGAATCTCAGCTCTGGTATTACCAGCTATGTGACACTGAAAACTTATTTCCCTTCCCAGAGGGCAATAAACTCTGCCCTGTCTGCCTGGGGCTCATTATCCAGCCTCTCTGAGCCTCAGTTCCCTAAGCTATAAAATGGGGTTAATAGTGGGCCATCTCTCAAGGTGGTTGGAAGAACTCAACATGATTTTGTGTGTAAAGCTCTTAGCCCAGTGCCTGGCACACAGCAAGTGGTCAACCAAAGGCCACTTCATCCAGGGTATGCAAGAGGAACAGAGATGAAAACACAAATGGAAGAATAATTGTAAATCTACTCTCAGAGTAGATAGCGGCTATTGTATTAATTTAAAATTTTTCACAATCTGTTCCTTTCAGAACACAGGAACATACTGATCTCACCTAAAGATGTACAGTTTTCCTTTGATCAGAAAACAAGAAATTTTGTGACATGTTGTGTTTCCCTTTTTGCTTTGGCTGCCAGGAAGCACAGAATGAAATTGAATTATTATCAATAATAACTGATTACTCAGGGTTTGGTTTTCCTTTATGTGATGTTTATTTTTAAAATTTCTGTTCTATTAACTTTATTTTTTTTTTTACTATTGACTTTATTATTCACATAACATTTAGAGTTAACTTTAAACAAATAAAATTGTTAAAGCAGCAGCTTGAAAAAGAGATGCAGTAAAAATGATCAATATATTTGGTGTAGTTGTAGTTTAAAGGAGTGCATTTGAAATCAGAGCATTACCCGCTACTTGAATCTTGAAAGATAAAAGGCAGCGAGATGCCAGAGACTAATTTCAAAGTGGAATTAATTCATATGAAGCATTAGAAAAAGAAGTTGTAAGTCCTTTCCAGAGCTGTTCTGTCCTGTTTCCAGACGGAGAGGGGGGTCAAGTTTAGGTCTTCTGGGCCCCACCCTCGCTGACCCTTGGTTTTTTTGAATCCCGGCTCTCAGAAGAACAGAGCCCTGCCCTATTTTCCCAAGCCGGAAGGGATTTCCTGTTTATCTTTCCAGATCATGTGTCCACAGACACAAGATGTGTACCCGTGGCAGAAGCCAAGATGACAGGAGCTATTTCTGTAAGCCAGCTGGATGTCAAACATGCAAGGGGAGAAGGAAATTTACATTTTAATTAAATTTCATTCATGTCCTCATTGTCTGGGGTCTCCAAAAAAAAAAAAAAAAAAAAAAAGTAATCGTGTGAGGGACAGAGTGTAGATATGCTTATTTCCAGATATGATAGCTTCTCTACATAGACTGTTACAAGAGCCTTTGTAGTACTACAAAAACCCAGTAGAGCTTCAGTATTAAGGCATTGTACTGTACCTTATAATGTTAGAAAAATCCAATGTAGTTCTTGCCCACATGTCAGGAGGCACACCGTGCTGTAGATTTAACATGAACCGGATTTAGCTCCACCAAAAATGTATAACTATGCACTTCCTCACTCATTATCTTTACTGGCATCCGTGGTTATTGGTACCTTCACATCCCTACCATACCGATCCTTATCACCCCAAGATTACCCGACTCCGGGCACCATGCCTATTTTACAATTAACTAAGAAAGCAAAACCAATTTTTCCAGACCCTTCTTAGAAATGCCACCCTAATGGTTAACTTTCTTTGTTTCAACAGTATAAAAGCTGTGAGAAAAACCCTTAGCAGGGAGGCTGATTTGAGATTGTACGTCTCTAGTCTCCCGTCGGCGAATGAATCCTATGGTCCTTCCTCGGTTAGTCCGGTGTGTCTGTCTGTTCTGCCAAGCCGAGGGAGAGAACCCAGCCGAGGACAGCCCCTGCCTCTCTTCACTTTCATTGTGACATGATAGCGTAGCCCAGAGGTTGGAAACACTCTCAGGTGAGTCAGTGGGAGCTGGTAAAATGATACCTGCACAGGGTGGAAAGGATGCAGGCACTAACAAAGAACAAGAGTTTGCCTGAACATCCGCGTAGGCCGTGGTTTCTCAGTCTCGGCTCTGTTGACATTCGGGGCTGGATGATTCTTTGCTGTGGGGGGGCTGTCCAAAATGTCTTCTGGGGGGGGTCAAATCGCTACCAGTTGAGGACCTCTGACCTACCTTTTCTTACTCCCAGATAAATCTCCAACAGAAAACTGTATATTTAGGCACCAAAAAGCCAAGTGCCGGGAAACGGATGTGGCTCAAGAGGTTCGGCGTCCGTCTACCATATGGAGAGACCGGGGTTCGATCCCCGGTACCTCCCGGTAAAACAAACAAACAAACAAACAAAAAAGCCAAGTGCCAGAATGCTCATGCCAGCTCTCTTCATTATGGCCCCCACCCTGAAAGTACCCAAATATTCATCAACAGTGGACTGGATAAATTGTGGCATAACTCACATGAAGGCATACTATATATATATATACAGTAATGAGAGTGAGCAAACTATCGCTACATGCCTGGACTTCTCACAAACCTAATGTTGAGTGAATGAAGCCAGACACACACACACGCACGCAAAACGGTGCACAGAGTGTATCAATCCATTCATAGGAAGTTCAAAGCCAGGCATTCCGTCTGTTACGTTAGAAGGCAGAATGGTGGCGACCCTTTGTCATGGGATGGGGGTCGGGGAATTTGGGGATGAGGGCAATGTTCTGTTTATTGAAAATCCACGCAGGCAATTTTCACTTTGTGAAAATCCATCCTGCTGTAAACTTACAATATGTGCACTTTTCTATACTTATACTATAATTCAATAAAATGGTAAAAAAAAAAAAAAAAAAAGAGACATATCTAGATGGGTTGAGATGGAAAGACTGTCAATAGACACAGTACATGGGGGGCGGCAGGGGGAAGCAAGTTGAAGAAGACACAGACTGTGACTGCAAAGCCTGTACAGGTTCAACAGACGGCACACCTGCTACGCGAGTGTAACTTTTTTTTTTTTTTTTTAAGATTTATTTGTTTACTTTATCCATTTTAAACTCCCCCTTCCCTATTTGCTGTTTTGTGTCCATTTGCTGGGCAATTCTCTGTGTCTGTTTCCTGCCATCTCTTCTCATCCTCCTCTTCCAGTCTTCACCAGGATTCGATCCTGCAGACCTCCGATGTAGGAGAGAGGTGTCCTGCTACCTGCGCCACCTCGGTTCCTGGTTTTTGGAGCATCTCGTCTTGGCTCTCCCCTGCGTCTGTCCCCTGTTACGTCATCATCTTGCTGCATGGCTCCCAGGGCCTGGCGGCTCACCAGCACACAGAGCCTGGCAGCCCATGCGCCTTCTATGTATATATATTTTATTTTACCGGGAGGTCCCGGGGATCGAACCCAGGTCCCTCCATATGGCAGACGGACGCCCAACCATTTGAGCCACATCTGCCCCCGTGAGTGTAACTTTTAATCGCTGCAGAGCCCCGGCCACCCTCACTATAAAGGGAAGTTGCTCGTACCTGACAACTTAGCGCATAGAGACCCCAGGGATGTACTCTAGAGACACACTTGCCCACTGCCCAAGGTGACTGCCGGGTTACAGTAATATCCCACTGGATGGGAGCGGTTAAGCCATGTGCTGAAGTTCCCACAGCCTGTGAACGGGAAGGGGTGGTGTGACGATACACTTGGCTGCTCTTTGTCCTTAGGATCTGGGAAAGCCACCCCTGACTCTTCAGCGTGTCCTCTGTCAGGAGAGCCTTTTCTTCATGGTGGGCCCAGGACCACACCTGACAGGTGCAGGGTGGGACCAGCCACACCTGCAGCCTTAGCCTGAGGACGGGCCACACCAGAAGGGCCAACCAGGTGACTAGGGGGTTGGGGCTTTGAGCCAGTCGTGTCAGCCCCACCTCCCTGCCCTCTGGGAGCTCAACCACATGGACACTGATTCCCTCCATCATGCCATGTAAGGAGAGCCCATAGAAACTCTGGACACTCAAAGCCACGATGAGCTTCCATGATTGAGAAAATACACTGCTATGCTGTGCTACGTTCTGTCTCCACGTAGGGCAGGCACGGAAACTCGCATCTGAGACCCTCCCAGACCTCGCGTGCTGCATCTCTTCTTTTAGCTTATTTGTATCCTTTTACAGGATACAAATACCATCGTAAGTATAGCGCTTTCAGTGAGTTCTCAGTCATTCTAGAGAATTAGCGAAACTGAAGGGATGATGAGAACCCCCAAATCTGTAGCCAGTTGGTGAGAAATGTGGGTGTCCTGTACCCCTGAACTTGCGACTGGTGCCTGAAGGACAATCTCATAGAGAATTTGCCTTAGCCTGTGGGGTACAGGCCAATTCCAGGGAGCTGGGGTCAGAATTGAGTTGATTGAGTGATTAATCAACTGATTAATTGAGACTGTTCGAGAAACAGACCCTGAAACAGGGATTGGAGTGCAAGGGGTTTATTAGGGAAGTGATCCCAGGAAACACTGGGAGGGGAGAGGTAAGTGAGAAATAAGGAAGGGAAGCAGCCAGGAAAGGGTTTGTAACTGAGGGCAATTGGGGCTCAGCTCCATGGAGCTCCCCACTAGGAAGTGAGGCAGCAGAGAAAAACAACCCACCCGCCCCAATTCTCTGGGTTGGCCTGGAACCCACCCCCCTCCACGATGGGCCTGGTAGCTCCTGCTCTCAGACCCAGCCCAGCAGAGGACAGACCGGTGGGGAGGCCTTGTGGGAAGAAGCAGGGGTGGCTCTTGCCTTTGGAAAGGGAGACGCTGTGGGTTGATTGAATTGATCAAAGGCAGCTCCGTCCTTTACAGATGCAGTGACTTGCAAAAGCTTTTAAAGAGAGAAATTGAATGGCAACTCTGTCCCTGAACTGAAAAGAAAATTGCCTGCAGGCATGATCACACCCTAGAAATTCCGGGGGTTTGAGCTGTTTCCCTGCCTTTTCTTCTGATTTTGATCATCCACCAACAAAAGTCAAATTCCGGGAATGGATGTGGCTCAAGCAGTTGGGCGCCTGCCTCCCACATGGGAGGTCCAAGGTTTGGTTCTTGGTGCTTCTTAAAGAAGAGAAGCAGACACAACAAGCAGACAGACAAGGGGGCCATCGGGGGGGGGGGGAATTGAATGTAAAAAGTCAAATCCTCTCCCATGATGATGATGGTGATGACAAGAATAGCAGTGGTTCTCATTACTGAGACGTGTGTCACTTTGCTAAGTACTTTACATCCACTAACTAATTTTCCCAAAAAGCCTCAGAAGGAGACCCTATTTTCAGTCCCATTTTGCCAAGGAGGAAATGGGAGGCTCAGAGAAAGTAGGTCAGGGACCACAAACTCAAATGCCAACCGGGGCAGGCAGGCAATATAAATGGGCGAGGTGGGTTCATAGAAGATATTGGGATTGGTCAGGATGGTGTGAACTAGAGATGGGGTGCTCGTGCCCTGTCTAAAGGGGGGCAGTCCCCCCTCAGCTCCAGCCTCATTGCCACATGGGAACGCGGGTCCAGTATGGCCAGATCTTGTTTTTCAAGTGAAAACAGAAATTTGGACTTGAACATGACATCTTCCCATTTTTGTAGCAACTGAATCATTTAGAATTAGGGTCCCCTTCTTTTAACAAAATGTTTCAAAATAATGGGAGTAACAAAGATAAAAGTATGTTTCTCTCACCTATTAAAAAAAGGAGATTCATCAGTTCAGGATTAGAATGGAGTTTCCATGGTCTCATCAGGGATTCAGGCTCTATCTTCCTGCTCTGCCATCCACAGCTTGTGGTTTCCATTTTCAAGATCACTTCATGGAGCAAGATGGCTGCTAGGGCACCAGTCATCTCTCCAAAGTGATGAAATGAGCAGTATAGTGAGCAGATCACTTGATTTTTCTTCCCTCTACACCTGGCTCTCTATATTTATTATATTGCCTACCAGTTTCTGTAGGATTTGAATCTGCAAGGCTTAGTCTGAATCTAGTGAGCGAAACAAAGACTAACTCCATATTAGCCTCTGCAGATGGGGCCCGGTCTCACCCAAAGATTGTTGACAAGGACTAATTTGATTCTTATATCCACAGGCCTGGGGTCAATCTCCCATTACCCAAGGATCTGGGGTTAATTTAAGAACAAACTCTTTATGATACACTGAAAAACATTGCCATGGTATTTTGTAGCTCCTTCCATCAAGAGGTGAAATCTGTTCCCCAAACTCCTGCCTCCGGGCTGGGCACCTGACTTTCTTTGACGAATAGAATGGGGCAGAAGGGATTTTGTGTCAGTTCTGGGGCCTGGCAGCCTGCACCATTGCCTGAGTGAGTCCAGGTAAGATGAGCTGAACTATCTGGTCAACCCACAGGATTGTGAAAAAGAAAAAATGGTCATTGTTTTAAGCCACTCAATTTTGGGGTGATCTGTTAAGCAAAGAGCTAGCTGATCCACTCCTCATCTCTGTCTACCTTCCTGTCCCAGATCCTGGTAGGGCTCTAAAGCCTTGACCATGACCCTGGGATGAAAGCTTGGAGCCTTGAACTTGGTTCTGCATCTATCCCCCCTTTTCTCCAACCTACTCTGACCATCTTGATTCAATATCCTGCATGATCTGAGAACCTGTCCATCCTCCCCCACTTACCTCCAAGCTCTTCAGAGAGGAATTCATGTCTGGTCAGAGAAACTATTGTGTGTCTTGTGGCTGAACACATGGACAGCTGGTGGGACATGTGGCATACATGCTTCGCTTTAGTAGGTAAGTGTTTATTTTAATGTATTAGAAAAAATGTATAATTCGCACACCAAACCAATCATTGCACAGGTATTGTTTGGAATAAGGCTAGAGGGACAAAAAGGACATTAAAAGAAAGATGAAATGAATAATTCAAGGGGCACACTGATGTAGCAAAGACTGGGAAGGTGATATGCCGAGGACTGGTGTTGGGGAAACCCAGCACTGAGAGCCAGCCCTGACGTCTTTTCCTGGTGCACCTGCAGGTGGGCAGGACACTCAGCTTTTCAGAGCCCCCATTTCCTCACCCGTATGATGAGGATTCCAAATAAACCAGCCTCATGGGATTGTTCAGAACATCACACCAGCCTCGTGATGAAAGCACGTGCTCTGGAAGTGGATGAGGGTACCTGTCCCCATTCTGCAGCTCACCAGTTGTGTGACCTTAGGCAGGTTACTTCACCTCTCTGAGCTTGCCTCCTCTTCTGTAAGCAGGGCATAATGGCACCCGACTGCTGGGGTAGTCACAGGATTCCAGGAGTTGATTCACCTTTTGAGTCAAGCCTGGTGTGAAGTGAGTGTTCAAGCCATGTCATTGTTGGACAATGGGGACAGCGCTGGACTCCAACTGAAACGGCCCCTCCCAGAGGCCTCGGTCAGGGCAAACCCCAGCTCCAGGCCCAGTCTTTACCAACTGGGTTGATGTCAGGATTCTAAGTTAGGAGTCTACATCCTGTCCTTGCCCCCAACCCTGGAGTCTCTTGGCAGGGAGATGGTGTCAGGGGAACTGCTATTTTCGTCCTGAAGGGACAGGGAGGGACCTTCTCAGGGCAGCCCTTCCCACCCTGGGAGCTCATTGGGGAAGCTTTGGCCTGAAGTTCTCGGGCTGTCCAAAGTAACCCACGTTCCCCTAGCTCTCCCCTCACCTAACAGCTCCAGGAAGCCAAGTCTACACTGATCCCACCCCAACATGACCTGGGAGAGCAGAAGCCAGTGAGTCAGAGCCAAGCCCTGCCCTACTTCCCCCGGCCATTTCTCCGAACAAGGAAACTGAGGCCCAGCAGCATCTGGTGACTGCCGACCCCAGGCCATTGATGAGGAAGCTCCTTAGCTTCCTGTTAAGGTTTGCAGACTGAAAAGCCAGGGAGTGGTTCGCTCTTCCTGGATGGGAGTGTAGACTGGAACCATCTCTTTGTAGTAATTTTGTATTAATGGTAAAAATGATAAGTACATATATCCTTTGCCCAGCAACTCCATTTCTAGGAGTTTATACAATGAATATACTCATATAATTATACACAGATTTGTTTCAAGGACATTAATAGCAGCATTCTTTGCAGTGGCAAAAGCCTAAAAACAACTAAGGTTAAAATAAATGGCCGAAAATCCATACAATGGAATACAACACAGATGTGAAAAATGAATGACTAACTAGTGATATTGACTGAGCTCCAAGATTTATACTGTTAGCGAGAAAACAAGGGACAAAGCAGTATGCCACTATTTGTGTGTCTTTATTAAAAGGGAAAAACACTATATAATATTGGTGAATCTATAGACCTGTGATATCTTTGAAAAGATGTGCACAGTATTGATTGCCTCTGGGGAATGAGGTGTGGGTGGGAGAGAGACTTAGTTTTCATTGGATACTCCTTTGTACTGATTGATTTTTTTTTAAAAAATCATATACATGTATTAGCTACACCCTCCCCCAAATAAAACCCAGGTTTCTGGTCTGACCACACGGTCAGCTTTCATGGAGAAGAGTTGGAAGTGTAAACACCAGGCCGGTTAATTTCTAACCTAGGGCAGGAGGAGAGGGCAAGGGGGAACGCAGGCGAAAAATGAAAAGGACCATTAAATTTAAAATGTGCTTGTACAGAACACAGGCTCACAGCACATCCTAATGGCCTGTGTGTGGGGGGGTGTTTGTGGGTGTGAGTATTTGTGCATGTGTGTGTTTATATGTGGGAGTGTTTGTGTGTGGAGGGTTTGTTTCTGTAAAGGGGGACGTTTGTGTATTGATGGAGGAATGGAGGACGGGGGCAGGGGGCGCCGCCTGCACAAGTGGCTGCCTTGCAGTGTAACTCTGAATAACGTGCTTGACTTCTCTGTGCCTCGGTGGTCCTCCTCCACATCTAACGTCAATATGGAGGAGAACGTGGAGGCGCAGGGAGCTCAAGTCCTGGGAGCCCATTCCAAATGGGGCCGGAGATCCAGTGTCCCTGCCCTAGGGGTCTCAGCTGTGGAGGGAGACTGACAGCGATGGTGAGAAGGAGGCGGAGAGAGGCTCTGAGTCCCTGGAGGAAAGTTCACTTGGCCAAGAAGAGCCACTGACTGGCCCAGGCCCCTGGCTCAGCGGTGGCCTAGGCACAGGCTGCCTGTGACCTGGCTGTGTCAGTGGAGAGGGAGGGAGGGCTGTGGCGGGTGTGTGAGCATGCACACAAATACTTGGGACTGTGGGTGTGAGAGTGTGGGTGAGGGGGGCTGCCTGTGAGGGCGTGTACAGGGTAGTAGGTGTGTGCATGTGTGACGGTGACCATCTTTGCATGTTATACGTGAGGATGAACACACGTGTATGTGAATTTGCATGAATTTGTCCTCGTGTGTGTATACATGAGGATGTAAACAAGTGGCTATGAAGTATGTGTATGCATGTGAATTGTGAACGTGTTCTGGATGTATCTACAAATATGTGAATGTATATGCGTGTGTATATTTGTGTGTGCATATTTGTGCATGTGTGTGTATTTCTAGCTGCGGTCCGGTGGGCAAATTATTTAACCTTTCTGTGCCTCAGTATCCTTATCTCTAAAATGGGGGAAATAATATATAGTACTCACCTTGGTGGATTAAAGGCTGGCCTTGTGACTTGTTTGGACGCAAAGAATCTGGGCCCTAGGAGATCTGCAGCTTCTGCATCTGCACACTGGTAGCGCTCCCTCTTGGAACCCAGGGGCCCTGCTGTAGAGAAGCTCAAGTCAAATGGTGAGGCCACGGGGAAGGAAACCGAGGCACACCGAGGATGGCCCTGCCTGAGCTCGCTGCCGACAGCGGCACCACACCTGTGTGAGCCTCCTGGACGCTGACCCCAGTCGAGCCTCTGATGGCTGTAGACCCAGCCCATGTCACATGGAGCAGAACTGCCCAGCCGAGCTCCGTCAAAGCCCAGCTCATGAGGGATCATCAACAGTGCTGGCTGCCTGTAAGCCATTTAGTTTTAGGGTGCTTAGTTACGCAGGACTAGCTAACTGATACACTACTACCTTGTAAAGTTTTTAAACACTTAACAAGGTTCAGCAAACTTTTCCCATAAAGAGCCAGAAAGTAAATTTCCCTCGATGTTGCAGGTCACACGGTCGTCATACCCCCTCACCTCTGCCGTCGCAGCGCGGAGGCAGCCGAGGACCATACATTGCTTTAATGAACGAGCGTGGCCATGCTCCCATTCTACAGCCGGTTAAGCTGCATTTGGCCCAGGGGCCTGCCGTTTGCCCTGACCTGGAGTGTGGTAAGGTAAGTGCTTTGCTAGATCCTGAGTGTGTATGCCTAGATGTGAAGACAGGCACGCGTGTGTGAAGCATGTGAACGAAACGGCGTAAACGCCTGTATGTCTGCAATCCGTTTATCCTTCTGTAAAAACAAAGCAAGAAGCTTGCACGGGCCAACATTTTAACGCATCTACCCCAGGCCTTCCAGCTTCTATTCTGGGGAGAAAGGGAAGCAGCGGGAAAAGCCAAGAGAAGAGAGAGCTGGTGTGTCCTGTCGTTTTCATCTGGGCTAAGTTTGGAGGGAAGCCAGCCGGCTGGGCTACGGCAAGGCCGGCCCACGCCTTCCCATCTGCTGAAAGGAGGATGAAGTCAGCTCCCTGGAAGAAGGGGGGAGGGGTGCTGCAAAAAAAGAGGATCCCTTGGACTTTTACAAGGAGGGGATTGGAGGGAGAAAGCTAACCCCCCTCTGCGGCGGGCGGCTTTTCCAGGCAACTTGCAAACATCTGCTTGCTCGTTTCATTTTGACTTCCAGCTGTGGGACTCAGGAGACGCTACTTCCTGTATGACTAACTTCCTTGGCTGGGTTTGCCAGGACCAGAAATGTGGTAGTTTAAGCCAGCAGACGTGGATTCAAATCCCTATTGGCACTCACTAAGTGATGTCAGGATGTGTGACCTCATCTTGCTGAGCCTCAGTTTCCTCGTCTGTAAAAGGGGATGACATTAGCACCACTTCCTAAGGCGGTTGCAATGATCAAACAAGAATCAAGTGTGCCAAGCAATTAACACCGAGCTTTGCCTACAGTGAGTTCTCCCCGAGGTGGCATCCTGAGACGGACCTCATGGGGTGGTATGTTGGGCTCCAAGATTTCAGGTATATCCTCCCGCATCGCCCCCAGTGTCACAGAAACCAGTTTGTTTCCTTCAAAGCATTTGTCTCTGTTAGTTATTCAGCACTCACTGGCATGTTTATTTGATAAACATGGTCTCCTCCAGCAGAGAGCAAGCTGCAGGCAAATGGGGATAGTGGTTATTTTGCTAAGCCCTCTATTCCCAGGGCTGAGAACAGTGTCTGAGGGCAGAGCTGACACTCGGTAATTACTTACTGAATGAATAAATAGAGGTGGAGTACTTCATAATTTGGAATTCCCCTGGGCCCTAGAGAGAGGAATTTAAGGACTTCCAATAGGGACTACCAAATGGAGGGTTGATGGGACCCTTCTTCAGCATCCTGGTGCATTAGTTAGGTTAGGCTGGGTCATGCTGCAGTAACAAAGAACTCCACAGTTTTAGAAGCTTTATATTATAGAGGTTGACTTCTCACTCGTTCAAAATCCAGTATAAGTCAGGTGACTCTCAAGGGCAGCTGTGCTCCATGCAGTGACTGACTTAGGGATCCAGGCTAGTTCCATCTTGTGAAGCCATCATCTCAACACACAACATTTGTCACCTTTGCAGGGGAAGAGGGAGCGGAAATATTGTGCACACGTCCCTTCGGCTCATTGCCCATTTGTGTTAGGCCCTGCCTAACCACAGAGGAGCTGGGAGATTCAGGGTTGCTGGTAGATATTCAGCAAACAAGTGTCTCTGCCATATTTGGGAAGGGCTCAGCCTTCTTGGCTGCTCTCATGGGTTTGGGTTGAGTAAGAGGAAGCTCAAATGTACTTCGAAAACTTGCTAAGTGGAGATACTAATTAGACTGTTTCTGCAAACCAGGTTTTTATCAGAGGAAAAATAATCATCACAAACCCTTTTCTTAAAATATGGAGCAGCTTCCCTCCCAGTGTTTTCAGCCTGCAGTTTCTTGTCATGCGAGATTGTGAAAGTCTCCCATCTCCAAATGCCACAACCATCTTTCGCCATGATTGAAATACGTTTTAATGGTTTCATTTTGATAAGGATCAACAGCTGCCCATCAGAGGCATAGCTCCTAATCCAAGAAGACCAATGATTAAATAAACCAGAAAGATAAAAATCTTTTGATGAGATCAGGTCCTTAAAAGCTTTTAGTCTGAGTCTGGCACGCAGTAGGACTCCTAATTTTTTCTTTCCTGGCTTTATTTGCAGATGACTTAATGGACTTTAATTTTTTTCTCAAATGCCAGCTCAGAGTCACTGCATCTAAAGATGGGTAGGGGAGGGAGAGTGAGACAAAAGTGTGGGCAAAATCCCTGAATATTCATGAAAAGAGCCGGGATTTTGAGAAGACAGACTGGATAGGATGCATGCTCTCTACAGGCTGGAAGACTAAATGAACAAGGGCACTATCCCTGCAAATACAGAGGCTTTTCTTTGCTGGGAACTTTCCAGATGACTCTGATGTCTTTCTTTTTTTTTTTTTTTTTTCCCCCTAACAGCTTCTGACTCCTGGGGATTGGAGAAAAGGGGAACTGCCAGTGGGATTAAATCTCATTTATGCTTCACAATGATATTTTTTCTGCTCAGTTCTGGGCTGGCATTTTCTTCCACCACCACCACCCCTTCAGCTGTCTGTCTCCCCCACGAAGCAAACCTCACACACACCACAGCGTGGGCCCATAGCAGCGTGGCAGAGAGATCCTAGGAAGATTACTGAAAGGTAGCAGTAGGGCCAACTGACCTTGGCTCACCACCCAGCCACACGTTAGAGTCATCCAGATTGCTGTAGATGGTTCCCCCAGACGTTCTGATCTCATCTGTCTGGGGTAGAACCCAGAGGTGGAGGCTTTTGGAGTCCCTCATGCATTGCTATGCAGCCAGGATTGAGAAGGCTGGCCTAAGCTTTCCACCCAGGACTAAAGCAAGGATATCCAATTTGGGAGAAAGCTCGTAAGAAGATGGCACAATTCAGAAAAAAGAAAGAGACACGGGGGTGGTTGATCCTCTCACTGGATGCCTTCCCTTCTGGGGACGTGAGTGACAAACGTTTACAACCGCGGACGCAATCACAGTCCTGCTGGAGAGGAAGTTTGGTTCAGACTGCAGTGGGGAGGCCATGGACTGCGGTGGGGAGGCCATGGGCAGAGCACCCGAGGGCCAAGCCCACTTAAGAAATGGATCCACTTACCTCCTGTTCCAAAGATGCTGGGACACTACTCCCAAGAGAACCTAGCTAACATTTGGAGAGCACTTCACGATTTCACATGCATTACTCTTTGATTTCCCCCAACAAACCTCTAAAAGGAGGTACTTTCACCCCTATTTTGAAAAGGAGGAAAGTAACATCCAGAGAAATGAATTGCCCAAAATTATACAGCCAGTGTATAGTAGGGCTGGGACTTCAACCCTGACATTTAAAGAGTGTTTGGGAGCAGATGTGGCTCAAGAGATCAAGTGCCTGCTTCCCACATGTGAGGTCCCAGGTTCAGTTCCCGGTGCCTCCTAAAAACAAACAAGCAAAAAAATAAAAAAACTCAAGGGAGCTGATGTGGCTTAGTGGTTGAGTGCCGGCTTCTCCCAAACAAGGTCCTGGGTTCAATCCCTAGTACCTCTTAAAAATAAAAATATAAAAAGAGCTTTAAACAATTGAAGGCATAAAATAAAAGGATAGAAACTTAAAAAAAAAATAGTGTTTGCTATCTGCTAGGACTTTTGGTAAGTATAAATTATACAATTCTGGAATAAATTCCCTAGTTCTCACTCCTTTAACACACTCTTCTATTTGTTTCCAGCATTTCTATGGTAGGCTCTGATTTGCCCACTAATATCCATTCTTCCTTCATATTTTGTTCAAGGCTTCCATGAACCATGTGTGAGGCTCTTTCCCAGCTTCCCTTGCAGCTAGGAGAGGTCATGTGACACTTCTGGCCAATGAGATGTAAGAAGTCTACTCTGATTGTACACTGTAGATAGATTGTATGATTTATGAAATATTTTTCAATAAAATTGATTTTTTTAAAAAGAGGAATTCTACTAGGCTCCTGTCATAGATTGAATTATGTACCTTCATTTAGACATGTTTTTAATCTGCAGTCATGTGGATGCCAAACTCAACCATGACCCTGCCTAAAGTGGTTCCCCTGTGCCCTCTGGATCAGTCCAAACTCTCAGCGTGGTTGATAGCCTGGCAATCAAAGCATGGCCCCTGGACCAGGAGCACCAGGAGCTTGTGAGAAATGAAGAATCTCAGGTCCCACCCCAGACCTGCTGACTCGGCATCTGCATTTTAGCGAGATGCCCAGATGATCTGCACACTCCAGTTTGAGTTCTGGCTTCAGAACCTTTGTGTCCTGGAGCCTGCCTGCCTCTCCCATGTCTTCTTATGCCCTGGAAGCCGCTCTCCCCACCTTCCAGCCAAATGGGAATCCTCCTCTCTCATCTCTGTGCCTGGTGCATTCTTCTCCAGCCCAACTCCCTTTGCTTGGCTAATTCCTCCCTCTCTTTGAACCTGAACTTAGATGTTGCTTCTTCCAAGCAGTCTTCCCTGAAGCCCCTAAATCGCACCCACTACAGTGTTGGGAAACACCTTTTTTAATTGCCTGCCTCTCTCAATTTTCTGTGAGGTCATGAGAGAGAACTCACCTCTGCGCAGTCTCGTCCACCACTGTGTGTGTCCTCTGTGCCCTGGGATAGTACCTGGCACAGCAGCTGCTCAATAACTACTTGTTGAAAACTAACCGAAACACACTAAGACTTTCCCCTGAGCGAGAGTGGCCTCCACAACTACTGTTTAATCAGCTGGTGGCCGCAGGTCCCCCAGAGCTTCCGCCTAGCACGGAAGGCTTTTGAACAGTCCTTCGTAGGTTCCAAATCCCATCTCCCCTAAGCCTGGTGGTTTTTCATATTAGCAAATGTTTACCATTTGGAGAGGGCCCAGGGCCTATGCGCTCCTTGGGTAAAGTTCTTGAGCTAGAAATTAACCACAGGCCAAGACTTGACTCCTGTGTAAGGGTGTGTGAGGGAGAGGGGGGCAAGCGGGGAGAAAAGCAGGGGTAGAAGGTTCTAGGGAAGGAAAAAGAAAAGGTGAAAAGGAGTGATTCCCTGTGATAAGGGACTTAAAGATAGGACTGCAGGCCACATGCTTATAGGACCACAGCCTGGCACCCATCGTCATCTCTGCCCGGAACCAATTCTGGGCAAACAATAATCCCCAGGTTTGCTGCCTGGGAAAAGACTCCCACACACCCAGATGCCAAGAGCAGATGAGGCCACAAGCCAGGGCAGGCACAGGCTGCCCTCCAGGAAGATGAAATCCCTCCCCAAATCCAACGTGCACTCCAGAGGTTTCTCAAACTTCCTTTATTAATAAAGCAAAGTATAAAAGAACAAGATCCCCAAATTACCCATACAATTAAAAGTGCAAATTTAATCCAACCTGAAACAGAACACAAATAGCAGGCCTTGAGTGTTTGGGCCATGGAAATTTGGTCTGATTAAAATGATTTTTTTTTTTTTTTTTGGTAACTGCAGCAGCTGAACCATAGTTGATTGACTCTTTGGTCTCTGATATTGGCACAAAAGTTATGCAATGACTGCAGTTGACAAACTGCATCATGATACACAGTTTGGGGTCAAAACACACATCAAACATAGCAATAAATGAGGAGGAATGTTTTAAGTCAAGTGACTGACACAAGGCACATTTTTTTTAAAAAAGCAAAATACGCTAAAATTCCTGAATACCTGATACTTCAAAAACCAGAGGACATGTAATTCAGCTGCACAGTTTGGTCTATTCTGTCTGTATAGATCATCGCATATTCTTTACCCCTTCCCAACTTATACTTGCTTTGTCCCCACCAAATCATGGGCTGTGTAGTTATAAAAATAAACAGTAGTGTCCAAGTAGCAGATACACAATTTTTTTAAAAATCAACAAAACACCACAACGATAGCACTGAACTTGTTTCCCTCTCAAGGGATGCTGGAAATGTTAACGAGGCTAATTCTTCCCAGCACTGGACAGAGGGGCAATGATCTGATTCCACGTGGGTATGGATGAAAAGTCATCCAGGCCACATTTTCCAGAAAAAGTCACTTACTCCCCAAGGTGACATCAGATGCTTTGGAAGACATCAAAGTGCTGGGATGTCAATTTTGGTGGGAGCGGCCAAGTCAGAAAAGGATAAAAGAAGCCAGGCACAAAGTCTGATTAGAGTAAGTGCCCTTTGCCGTGGGAAGGGGGACAAGCCTGAGAAGCTCGGCCCAAAGGCCCAGCATTGGTTTTCTGGTGTTCACAGCCACCTGCAATGATTGCTAAGGTACAGGCTAGGCGAGCCCTAAAAAGAAAAACAATTTAAAAATAAGAAGAAAAAATAAAATACAAATAAACGAGTTATTCTGCAATCCTTTTTGATTATTCATCTGTAAATGCCAATAGAGTCAAGGAGTTTAGCCCCAAATCACCAGGAAGGAAATGCCAAAATGTGTCTTACCCCCCCCCCCCGTTTGATGTAGAATCTGACTGGCAAGAATAGGCTCCAAAATCAAGGGAATTGTGAGTTAAGTGTTATCTACAGCCGTGTTAATTTTTTTGCTTTGTTTCTACAATAAAGCTTAGCTCTGAGAGATAAAGATGACTTGAAATATCACACCCCCAACTACATATAACAACACTGTAGAGCAATAAATATAATTTTATACGTACTTGGGGGAGGCTAACTGTGTAAGGCAGGGGTCGCAAACTGGTGGCCCCCAGGCTCAATCAAATGCTTTGTTTAGCCCACATGGCGTTTTGGATCTTTATAAATTATTTGTTTAAAAATCTGAAAGTTTCACTTTAAAAAATCCAGACTTCCAACCTCCCCCTCCCTCCTTTTTCCTGCCTGTAGCTCAGTAATGGCTGTCCCCCCACCCCCCTTCCCTCATTTGCCTTCTCCACCTTGTTTCTGCAGGCTGCTGAGTTTGCGACCCCTGGCCTGAAATAGCAGATGCCTTAAAACGTGTTTCCTAACCCAAACCTCTCTCACACCCTCAAATGATCTTTACCTGGCTCCCCTCTCTTCCCTCCACTTCTGTCTTAAGTCCCGCTTCCTGAATTCTTCAGATTTCTGTGGAACACTCCCCTTCTCCCTTCCTTCAGCTTCAGTTTCATTTTGCAAAGAGACATCTCCTTCTCCCAGCCCACGGGACTGGTCAGAGGGAGCCCTGGAAGGGTATCTCAGGGCAAAACGGCTGCATCATCTTCCCCACAACATTTTCTTCAGGCGCTGGCCAGACAATTAATTTTTGGTTTCTCAAGCAATTTTGAGCTTTCCTGTATGAGAATGTTTGCATATAAAAATCTCCAGTACCAAGCATACACCAAAAATGTGTACATTCCAAATTAAGGACATGATGGAGGCCTAATAAAATACAGAAATGAGCTTAACTTAAGTGCCTTTGGGCAACCATCACACCTGGCTAATGTGCCATATTATTTCATTTGTACATAGTACATGTTTCAGATTATTAAACATTGATCAAAAATGATCTAAATCTCTTAAGTTTTGGTTACCATGTACAGAGAATAATTGCTCGGCATGGCATTTAAATAAAACATTAATATTTTTAAAATTTACAAATACAATGCCCCATTAATTAAAAAAATAATTTAAAAAAATTTTTTTAAAACCTTGAGGATGGATGAGGTTTTGGGTAACCTGGAAAAAAAAAAAAAAAAGCTACAAGAGCAGTATATACCAGACTTATACTTTAAAACACTATTAACATAAAAAAGAAACCCATCAACTCAGCTAGAAATATTTGGAAAGTTCAGTTTTTAAAGCTTTATAATCCTTCCGGAAAGCCTTGCTGTTCCCCCAGCTCCAGGAGACTTAATGGCTACAGGGGAAATTGCAGCTGAGTATGGAAATTCTTTTTCTTATATATAAAAGATCTTGACATTTATTTTTAAAAGTAATTTAAAAAACACTGTGCAGTTTATATCTTTGCAGAAAGTTGGTCCCTTTGCTAAATGTAGTACCTTATTACCTAACATTGACCTCAAAAGCTAGGAATGGCCTTTGTAGAAATGAAGGGAAGCATCCCCCAAACAACCTCAAAGAGATAGCACAACATTTGCAGCTTAATTTATCTTCCTCCCAAGGCTTCCTCCATATGCAGCTCTGATGAGGAGTCCCTGTAAATCATTTATTCCCAATGATTTCCCTCAGTGGACGAGTGGGTCCCCTAAAGAAATATGATTTAAAGAGCTCCCTCCAAATAGCTTAGAAATTAAACAATGGCTCTATTTCTGTGGCTACTTCTGCCTTCCAAGTTTTACCTTTAAAAGTCTCAGGAAGTACATGCCTTTTTTTTTTTTTTTTTTAAATAATAATATAAAAATTCCAAAGTATAAAACACTGGGGCTGGCTGCATTTCCAATCAGGTAAGGGAACAATGGACCATTCCAAACTCAAACTGAGTTTAAGGTCGACTGATGAAAATTGAGGGCTGTTAGAAATCTGGGAGGACAAGGAGAGATTTCAGAATGGGCTCCTCCTGGCTGCAAAATACAACCAAGCAGGTGATATCTAGGCCCAAAGATGACAAAGAGCAGACTGCTGACAATGGCTGTCTCCCTTGCTCTTCTGATCTCTCCTCTGCCCACTGACCCGACACAGAGCCCAAGACACTGAACTATAAATGAAATGCTTTGCATTGCTCTGCTGAATCTACAGCTCCTCCAGGTTGGTCAAAGTCGACCTCATGGGACACTTAAGGCCACCTGGGCAAGGGAAGAGAGGCCTTTCCAAGCACTAACTACAGGCTAGGCACTGCAGCAGACATTTCCACCCCATTAGCTCATTAAACTCAGAAAGACATCTCCATCCAAAGGAGTTTGCTAAAAAACCTTAAAGCTTTTTTTTTTAAAGCTACAAGCCCTGGAGAGACACTACAAAGGTGAAGATGTGAAATCCAGACCTAACGAGTTTTGCATCCTCACCAGTGTTGCCTTCAACATGTATTTTGTGGCCATTTTGCACTGTCCCTGGCTCACAGTAGGTGCTCAATAACTGAGTGTCAGCTGACAGGTACATATTCAGGCTTGCACCCTAGGGGGATGTTGAGCAAGCCTGCTGGCTGCTTTTCAAGGCTGCACATTCTTAATAATAAATGTAACTGGCCCTCTTTCAGTTGCAATACTTGGCACCAACAATTGCCACAGAATGAAAGAATTGATCAAAATAAAGTGCTATTTACTCTAGAAGTTTCTCTAACCAACTCCTAATTGCCTCTCAAAACGTGTGACAATTCTGCACAATCCTGTCAAACACCTGGACATGACTGCACCATTTGTAAAAATACATTAATATTAATTTGAAGAGTGGAAAGGAAGTTCTCAGAACATTAGCCCCTGTAATAAAATTTCAATTCTGGTTGTGAATTATGATCCAGATCTTTCTCTCTCTTTTTTTTTTTGACAAGGGAGAACCAAATACCTGGCAAGTAGTTAAGTCAAAAATATAAGCTTCCTTTACATTCTGGGGCAGAAGAGGTCCGTGTCTCAAAACCCACTAGAGGGAATGTTCCGCTGCAACTAGTTTATGCTTCCTCTGAAAAGCCGACCTCCTCCTGCAGACACCTTCCACCCTGACCGCCATTCCCAGCAGCTCTTAGAAACTGCAGCGGACTGGCTTTCCATAGCTTGTCCGGAACATTCTGACAGGTGTGATGATATCCTAACTATATAAGCTGTGGAGCCAGGGGGTGACACTGAAGTCGCCAAAGCTCGTGGTATCCTCCACACTTCCCAACATTTTGCGCAGCTCATCTTCTTTGCTTGAAACCTCCTTCGTTGCCATTCCCACTCTCACCCTGCCGGGACGGCTTCAGGGCCTCTACCCAAGTTTATGGTTCACCTTCAGGGAAACCCTCGGCACGCTGACTCCGCGGCGGGGGGCACCTGGCAAGGTAGCGGGGACCCCCGTAGGCCCGGAGAAGCCGGGGCAGCCTTCGCCACGTGGACAGCAAACGCGCCGCCGCCAGTTCCCGGGCTCGCCCATCGAAAGCCGCCAGGAGGTCGACAGGGGCCGCTTCGCGCAGGACCTTGGGCAGGGGGCCCACCTCGGCGGCCGCCCCGCCGGGGCCCAGGACGCAGTGGAAGAGCACCCGGCGTCGCAGCAGGCAGTCCCGTAGGAACTGCACCAACTCCTCCAAGCGCTCGATCACGCGCGCCTCGTCCCAGCCCTGCGCAGGGGCCCCATCCCGCAGCAGCACTGCCAGCAGCGCCGTCTTGAGCACATACGAGGACAGGATGCGTCCCCACTGGGTGGCGGCCGTGGGGTCCAGCCCGCGGGCGCCCAGGTCTCGCACGGCCTTCAGCAACTGCAGGCACTTGAGGTGGCAGGCACCTGGAGGGGCCCATTCCTGCAGCGAGCTCAGCAGCTTTAGCTCCTGGCGCGCTGTGTTGACGCCCCACAGCGCTTCTGAGCGCAGACCCCCTGGGAGCTCCGTCAGGGGCCCGGCGGGGAGGGTCGTAGGCGGTGGCGCCACGAGGAAGACTCCGTCGCCCAGATGGACGGCGGGGATGAGACGCACCGCCATAGAAAGGCGACAGCAGCCGTAGTCGGTGCGGCAGGGCAGGATGTGCAGGACCGGCGGCTGCTCCAGGCCGCCCGGGGTCAGGGTGACCCGACAGCGTCCCTCCAGGCTGTAGCGCACGGTGGCCAGGGAGCGCTGCAAGTGCGCCTGGAACCAGCGCAGCACCAGCGTGGCCGACAGATGGCGCCGCCCGCGCACCTCCACACAGAAGCTGTCGGAGAAGGGTTTGCAGTTCCGGAGCCAGTGGCCCCCGGGGGCCCCCGACGGCGCGGGCGGCGCCTTGAGGGCGCACACGAAGCAGCCGTGGAAAGCCGGGGCCAGTGCGGGCTCTGCGCCCAGGCTCCGCGGCTCCAGCGCCACCAGCGGCGGGAGCCGCAGCGGCACCAGCACGTCAAAGCCGTCGGGCCGCCGGATCTTATGCTGCTCGTAGGCGCTGCCCACCTGGATGAAGTCTCCGCGGAAGGCCAAGGCCAGCGCCCCCCCAGGGATGGGGCCCGGGGCCCCCCGGGCGCGGCCGGCCCGCACCAGCTCGCCCACGATGCGGCTCACGTGAGCCTTGCTGTGGCCCAGCACGTGCGGCGACAGGCGCACCTCGTGCTCATAGTAACTTTCCAGCAAGATGCCAAGGCCGGGCTCCCGGAAGGGCCTCGGGGAGAAGGCAGGGTGGCCCCCCAGGCGGGGGGCCCGCGGCAGGAAGCGCTGCCGGACAGCGTGGCGGCAGCGCAGGAGGACGTAGCCGAGGAGAAGCAGGACAGCCGCCTTGAGCAGCGGGAAGCCGCCGTCCGCTCCGTCGAGGGCCTCAGGCCGGGCGCCCCCGCTTCCCCGCAGGACGTGGTAGAGACACACGAGGGCGGTGCACAGGCCGGTCACCAGCGGCCAGAAGACGCGCAGGTTGAGGGTGTAGTGCACCGACATGCTGGGCGCCCAGGGCGCGAGCCCCGGCGGCGGCCCCGGCCCAGCATGCGCGCAGCGCCCGGGCGCCCCCGCTCCTCCGGGCTCCTTCGCTGCCGCCGCGGCCCCCGCCTCGCACGGCTCGGGGCCGCCGCCCTCCAGCTCGGCCTCGGCTCCCAGCTCAAGTTCTCCCTCCAGCTGCGGCCCGCCCTGCACTCCCGGGCTCCGGGCCGCGTCCCGCGCCGGCTGCGCGCTGCCTCCGGCCCCGCGGCCCTCCCCGCCCCGCGGCCCCGCGCGCTGCCCTCGGCCAGCTTCGGGCCCGGCCCGGCCCGCCTCCTACCCTGGGCGCCCCAGCCGGCGCCTCGGGGCCCGGGGCGCTCCTGCCGCTGCTCTGCGCGCTCGTCCCCGCTACTCGGGCCCCCGGAGCTTCCTCTTCCGAGGGGAGGCGAGGCCGCGCCAGCTAGCGGGGAGGAAATGCCGCCGAGCGCGGGGCCGGCGGGCGGGGTCGGCCCCCTCCCGGGTCCCCGCCTTAAAGCGACGCCGGGTGGCGGGAGGGACTTAGGGACGCGCCTGCCGCTGGCCTCTCGCGGACCACCGCCACCCTCCCTCCCCGCAGGCAGAACGGAGAAGGCCGCGATTGCTGGGCGGTGGCCTCCTCCGGGGCGCCTCTGGAGCCCGCGACACGAAGTTCTCCTGGGAAGCTGAAATGGAGGAGCAAAGCGGTCACACCCTGACTGCACCCCCTCCCTCCCCAGCAAGGGGTGGCGGCGTGGCAGGCCCTGGGAGCGCAGCAGCCCCTGCCGGCGCGCTGCAGTCCTAGAGTCAAACGGATACTTATGATAGCACCTACTGTGTGCCGGGCAGGAGGCGGGGCGCTGGGGAACTAGCTGTTGACAAGAGAGACAGTTTCTGCCCTTCGTGGAGCTTCCAGCCTAGTTAAAAATGAAAAAGGAAGTCAAAAGAGGAAGCGTCAGAGAGCAAGCAAATGCCCTGAAAGAAGTAAAACTGTGCTGGGAGGGAGAGGATGTGAGAAGGGTGACCGCTTGCCACTGGGAATTCTCACAGTCCCTTCAGAGGACTTACTTCCTGCCAGCGCTTTGTACATATTAACACTTCTATGCTTCACATTAACCCTATTAAATGGATACTGTTATTTTTCATTTTTTCAGGTGAGGAAACGGGCCAGGGAGGTGCAGTTGCTGGGCCAAGGTCACAGACGCTGAGCAGAGCTGCACTTTGGACCCAGGCATCTGGCTTTCCGGGAGAAGCCAGAGGACAGAACTCCCAGGCAGGGGGCTGTGGAATGTCCCTTCCTCATCTGAGGGAGTTTGTCCGGGTCCTTTGTCAGGGCCTGTGCTGGGACCTCCGTCTTGGGAAGCCTGTTTGGCTTCTTTCTTAACCGGTAGCACTCTCTGATAGTACCTGGATTGCTTTACAGGTCACTCCATTACACCTCACTTGCTTCCACTGCCACTTAAAGGAGAGCAAAGGTGAATGCATTAAAAAATGTCAGAACCCATCCGCCCCCTGGGAACCAGGACTCAGAGAATGGCTCTTGGGGTTAAGCCCTGGGAGTACTCCCAGGAAATCCTCCTAGAGCCCAATAGATGTGCTTTCAGATCCCACCTCTACTACTATTAGCCATGAGACCAGAGTCTATTAGTCAGAAGGCTTTGGGTTGCAAGTGATTTAAGCAAAAAAAGTCATTTATTGGATCATGTTAACTGAAAAGTCCATGGCGACTTCAGGTGCAGCTGGATCTGGGTGCTCAACTGCTGCAAGGACCTGTTCCTACTCCACTCCTTAGCTTCTGCTTTCCTTTGCGATGGCTTTATACTCTGGCAGGCCCTTTCCATCTGCTGCTTGTGCCTGCTCTAGTCTCACTTTATCCTCAACGCAGAGAAAAAAGAGAGGATTGAATTCCTGAAAGTGCAGCAAATGCCCTGGGAGAGCCTTGGGTCATGTGCTTAAAGTGAGGGAATGAAAAAAATTAATAAAGTGAGGGAATGTACTGATTAGCCGGGCCTGGGTTGAGTCAAACCTAACTCTGGAGCCAGGAAGTGGGGTCGACCCCACCCCTAAACCATGGTAACTCTGGGGGTGGGGAGGATTAGGGACATCCCCCCAAAGTGCTATGGCTAGAAGGAGGGGAGGGGATGTTTGGCACTAAACGGCAGGCAGCCCACATTTGGATAAGCCTCCTAATCTCGTTTTGCTTCAATCTCCCCATCTATAAAATGGGGTAATATTACCAGGGAGATTTACATTGCCTCAAGCCATGTGCCACTTTTAACAAGACAAACGAGGGCAATACCCTAGAGCAGGGCTTGGCAACCTTTTTCTGTACAGGGCCAGACAGTAAATATTTTAGGCTTTTCAGCTCTGCTGTTATAGCCCCAAAGCAGCCACAGGCAATATGTAAATAAGTAGGCGGGGCTCTGTGTAATAAAATTTATTTATGGACGCTGAAATTCAAATTTCATATAATATTCATGCATCATAAAATATTTTTCTTTTTTTTTTTCAGCCCTTTAAAAATGTGAAAACTATTCTTAGCATAGACACCGGATTTTGCCACCGCCCCCTGCCCTAGAGCTTGGAGGAACAAGAGAGAAGGCGCTTTGGGGTTCCCAGCACTGTCAAGCTGGCAGGTCAGCCAGGACCACCTAACCAGACTTGGATGTGAGAAATAGATTTCTATTTTGTTTAAGCCAAAATAACAAACAATAATGAAAACAGGGTGTAAGGAAAATTAAACGAGCTAGCGCTTGGCACGCGTGAGTCGCTATCATTATTTGCCATAAGCGGATCCCATGGGCTCCATTTTCAAATCAAGCCATTTCCCACCACCTCTACCCCCACAGTCCAAGCCACCTTCACCTCTCACGTACCCTGTTAGAAGGGCCTCCGACCTGTCCCCTGCTCCCACCATTGGCCACCATTGTCTCTTCATCCTGCAGCCACAGTGATCTTCTAGAACCACGGTCAGATGAAGCCACTTCTTTATTTGAAAACCTCCCAAGGCACCCCGCTTGCTCAGCCCCCACCCCACGCACTCCGAGGTCCTGCACCTGCCACCCTCTCCCCTGCTCACTCATACCTCTCCCCTGACCTCATCGTTGGCTTGCACATCCCAGACACCCACCTGCCTGCACTCGCAGTTCCCCAGACCTGATGCCCTTCCCCCAGTAAGTCCTGGCTCGCTCCCTCCCTTGCGTCACCTCTCCGCTCCAATGCCACTTTATCAGAGAGGCCTTTCTTAACCTCTCCCCTAAAACAACAGCCCATGTCACTCTCCAGCCCCACATGCTGCTTTGTTTTTCTCCAATGCATTTTTCACCTCTGGACAAATTATGTCCATCTTTCTTTGCTGTCTGTAGTCTGCACCTCTGGACTGTGAGCTCGTGCAAGCAGAGGTTCGTGTCTGTCTGCCCAGTCGCTGGTGTAGCCCAGACCCTAGAACAGCTCCCAGTACAGTGCCCAGGAGATGCTGACTGAGCAAAGGATGTCTCACGTGCTGCTTGCTTCTTGCCTGGCAGCGGTTTTCAGAGCTCATGTCCTCCAAAGAGCTCAAGATACAGGCCTCAGAAGTTTGCAGGTGGAAAATCTATTTAGGTACATGTCAGAGTCAATCAAAATTCATTTATTCATTAATTTGTAATGGGTAGGTTCTTATGATGCACCAGGGAAAGGGGAACGTGAAGGAAAACGGGGTGCTTTGAGCTGAAGGGTTAAAAAAGGCACAGGGTGTGGGTGGATGCAGAAACCTACCACGGTTTCTTAGCCTTTCGATAACGATTTTATTAAATATCTCTTCTAAGTTTTATTATTTAACAAAGGCCCCTCCTGTCCTTTGTAAAGCTCAGCAAATATATACACGCCCCTTTCCCTCCCAGCGTTTCTGATATCCTGGAGGTATGCCCCATGGAGGACGAATGGAAATGCCAAACAGAGGAAAAGAGAAAGCGCAGGTGACTCATTTCCAATGGAGGGGCCAGGGAAGGTTCCTGAGGAGGTGACAGATGATCTGACTTTGAAGGATAGGAAATGACAGAATGCCTGATATATCCCACATGTGCCCTGGACCTGTCTCTTCCCAGGCAGGGTCTCCTGGGCCATTCAACAAGCCCAGTAAGGAAGGTACTGTTATCACACGTGGGGACAGCGAGGCAGAGGGAAGGTAAGTAACCCACTGGGTCATGCAGCTGGTCTCTCAACCCCTGTGCTTCACTGCCTTCACCATGTAAAGGGGCTTTATAGGACAGAAAGGCAACATTCTGGAGAGGCCGTTAAATTTGTTTTCATCTCTACCTCCCTGACCAGGTGCTGAGGTTCTGGAAGGCAGGGACTTGGCCTCACCCATCCTGGTATTCCCAGCCCCTAGCACCATGCCTCGTGCTTTAGGGTTTGTGGAACGTGTGAACGAGTGAATAGGATTTTGACCAGCAGCAATTCAGGGCAGCCACTCCACATAGTAGAAGCAAAATGTGCAAATGCATAGAGAGCCACGAGCATGGGATAGTGGGGGGGACACAGGAAATCGATCCTGTTTCGCAGAAGTCTGAAGTTTGCAGAGGGACCCTGTGGCTCCCGTCACTGGCCATCCATGCCAGCCTTCTTCCAGGGAGCCTTCCTCCGTGGCAGGGACTGGAAAACTAAACACACTGCCACATTCTCCGGCTCCGGGACAGTGGCTGCCCAAGGCGTCAGCTTTGCTGGGGCGGCTGGTGGCGGGGGTGGGGGGGGGGGGGGGGGGGTTCTGAACGCACAGCTGGAGCAGGGACCCTGACCGTGCAGGCGGCTCCCCGGGGTGGTAGAGGCAGCAGCTCTCTTGGTGACCCAGTTCGTCTGTGTGGCCTCAGGAGTTCTTCCTGGAAGTTCAGCTCAGAGTCTTTTTCTGATTCCAGAAGCCACATTTCTCAAACTCTCTGTGATAAATGATCTGTGGCTGCCTTTTTTAAAAATTATTTTTTAATATATATACTTTTACTTTTAATGAAACTTTAGATTACATAAATACTACATCAAAAACATAGGGGATTCCCATATACTCTACCCATCCCCCTCCCACACTTTCCTCCATTAACATCCCTCATTAGTGTGGTACATTTGTTACAATTGATGAACACACTTGGAAGCATTGCTGCTAACCATGAACTATAGTTTACACTTTGTGTGGCTGCTTTTTAAACATTTCCTTTGGGTACTGCTATGCATGACTCTTGCACAGCTGATTGTCATGTGCAACTCACCAGACTGGTCTGTCCCTACTCAGTGAGATGAGTCCTTTGATCTTCCACTTTTGTGGATGACGTGTCAATGAGAAGTTGGTACAAGAGTTTCTAAACACTCTCAAGTGATTGGACCTGGGCAGCCGGCAGCCTAGGAGGGAACTATAACACAAGAAGTTACCACTCCCTTACTGGTTGGCGATCAGGGGACCCACGTCAGTCTTCTCTCAGGACGTCTGATGGGACACAGAAACCAGGAGGAGGCAGAATCAGAATTAAGCAGAAGCCATGCGTGATGGCTAATTTTGTGTGTGGACTTGGCCGGGTGATGGTGCCCAGTGTTGGCCCAAGTTGTCTCTGTGGAGGTTTCTCGGAGATGGGATCAGCATCTGTACTCAGTTGACCTTAACTTAAAAAGATGACCCTCCATAATGGAGCAAGGGGGTGCCTCATCCAATCAGTTAGAGGTTTTCAGAGGCCTCCAGGAACCAGAAGGAATTCTGCCTCAGGATGACACCCTCCACTCCTTCCTGAGTTTCCACCTAAGGAATTCAGACTCGGAGTCAACATCGCCCTCATGGGAATTTCCAGCCTCCAACCTGCCCTACGAATTCGGATTTGCCAGCCCCCACCATCACATGAGCCAATTCCCTAAAACAGATCTCTTAGTGTGCATGTGTGTACACAAACATAGAGCCTATTGGTTCTGTTTTTCAGGAAAACCCTGACTGCTACCCCATGGAACAGGCAAAAGCCTTGAGGCGAGAGAAACGATGGCAGTTCAGGGGACTGGGGAGGAGGAGGAGAAGGCTTCTCGCCTTCTTGATCAGTCCAAGAATAGTGGGTTTTAGAGTTGGGGCCCAGGAGCTGCTGTGGTCCCCTGAATGACTTTCTAGCTCTCCTCTGGGTTGAGTGGGTAGCTGCAGCCTTGGCCCCCCGTGGATCCTTCCAGTAACCCACCCCCGTGATCTGAGGTCCTATGTGGGGCTCTTTCCTGCAACCCAGGGTAGAGGAAGGGGGTGGCAAGAGGTGGGGAAGAATTTCAGCCCAGCTCCTTAGAAACAGAACCCAAGGGGACCGTTCACATATGAGGGTTTTATTGGAAGGTGCAAACCCAAGGAAGCAAGTGTGAGGGGAACAAGGGGGCAACGCAGGGAGGGAAGGAGTTTCTTACCGAGCTCACCACTGCTTTGCAGCAGATACAGAGATTTCTCAGCCATGTAGGAGGTCTCCAAAGAAGCTGTACAGAGTCTGCTTTTCATCTTTAATGGTCAGGCCAGATAAAGGGCAAGCGATTCAGACAATGGCTCCTTCCCATCTCCTGCCCTTCACTGGTCTAAATATACCTAGAGAGCCTTAACGATCCCCACTTCCGGCCGTGTCGTCAAGCCCATGGGGAAACCAGAGTCACTACAAGTCTGCCAGAGACTCTCATCTGTCGCCACCACAGAGGGAAGTCCTTGGCTGTGACAGTGGTGTCAGCAGCTGGCTCTCTACAGCTGGAAAAATGGAGTGAGCCATCACCAGGGATGCTCTGGTCCAGAAACAGGGCAAGTAGCTGAGGCCAGCTGTGCAGACAGGCTGAGTGGATCTGGGGTGGCCCATAAACTGAGTCTGGATTGGAAAGCTTCCTGGAGGAGGTGTGTGCTGAGCCGATTTTGGAGGATGAATTGATAATTGCCAGACAGAGGGGGGGGATGGAGAAGGGCACTCTGTGCAGGAGCCCCTCCATGCTTGGAACCCAGGGGAAAGGAAAGAGGAGGGATTTCAGGAGGTCTGAGGTTTGGAGTCGAAGGGGGAAAATGTTGAGAGATGAGACTGGAGAGCGGCCAAGAGCCAGGTCATGATGGGCCTGTGTACCATGTTTGGTTAGGATGCGCGTGGCTGCAAGTAACAGGTGACCCTGATTCAGCTGATTTAAACAACAGGGTATTTTACAACCTCATTGTAACAAGAAGTCTGGAAGTGGAATAGTGGAATAGCTCCAGGTTTGGTTGACTCAATGGCTTAACCATGCTGTTAGGCTCCTTCCATCTTTCATCTCAACCATAGACTAGCTTCCCTCTTGGGTATGAGATGGCTGCCACAGTTCTGGGCATCACATCCAGACACAACGATATCTATCAGAAGAGTGCCTGTCTCTCCATTGTGTCTCTATTTTAGAGCAAGGGAATCCTGCACAGGAATCTCCCAGCAGAACTATCCCCAAATCCCATGGGCTAGAATCGCATCATATGTCATTCTAATCAGTTGCTGGCAAGAGGAATGGAGTGGCCCAGGTTGGCTCATACAAATGAAGATTTACCTCTGAGCTAGGGCTGCAGTCACCTTTGCTTAAGTGTTGACACCTGGATAAATTTGGAGCTTTCCTAGTTTATCTGCTTCCTATGGTTGCTGTGATTACATTTAGGACCCACACAGAAAATCCAGCATAATTTCACCATCTCGAGATCCTTAACTTAATCACATCTGCACAGTCCCTTTTGCCATATACAGTAATAGTCACAGGTTGTAGGGATCAGGACATGGATACTTTGGGGTCCCATATTTAGCCCACCACACATAGTAAGGAAAAGGGGAATGGCGATGGGTAGATGTATTAATTAGAATATAAATTCTGCTGCTTTTACAGAAAGCCCAAATCACTGTAACTAATCAAAATGACAGTTTATTTCCTGCTCACGAGGCAATCAGAACCCAGGCTCCTTCCATCTTGTTGCTCCACCACTGCTGCTGGTGGTAGGTTTCCAGGTTCTTGGCCAAGTCGCAGAAAAGAATTTAAGGATGCGCCATATTTAAAGGAAGCAAGTAAAGAGTTTGTTGTAAAGTGACAGAAAGCAAAAGTACACACCCAAGACAGGGATGAAGGCATGCTCAAAGGAGAGACGTGCACTGGGGCTGGGCTGCGGCCCTATTTGAGGCTGGCGTTCCCCCCTTCCTCCATGTAAATAGAGGCTAGTGAGCTAGAACATTCTCACTGGTTCTGAGTAAGCAAAAGGACTGGAAACACGTCATTTTCATTGGTTCTGAGTGTCTGCTGGCCTGAGTGGGGGGTCAGGGGAGGGCATACGAATGGGCTTCTTGTTATCTATTGTCTTCAGGTGTGCGACCTTGGGTGGTTGACTCCTCCCTTGTTGGCAGAACTCTCTGCTGTCAGGCATAGGCAAAGATGGGCAGCCGTGAGCAGGAGTTTTACACAGAACTGACTGTTTTGTCCTTATTACCCTAGTGCTTTCCTGTGACACCCATTTCCTCCTCATGTCCCTGTTCTAGCCTGCCTCAACTATTAGGTGCTGCCCTGATCTCCAAAGTTCAAGCTGATTCACCACTGCCTCCCGCCCTCCCTGCATTCCAGCCCCTGAGAAGGAGAAAGGAGGAAAATGAGGGAGAGGGACGTGCCCTTTCCTTTTAAGATCATGACATGGAATTGCACATTCCACTTCCACATGTCCCATTGGCCAGAAGTTAGTCACATGACCACATGTAGCAGCAAGGGAGGCTGGGAAATGTAGTCCTTATCCTAGTTACCATGGGTTCTTCTAAAAATAGGAATATTATTACTACAAAAAAGAAACAGACTAAATATTGAGGGACAACCAACAATAGTACATATTCCATGGGCTGCTGTTGGATCAGTCCTGTCCTAATTGTAATAAATTATTTGTGAGATTACTAATTAAATGTTTATATTTCCAACCACACTGTAAGTTCTTTTTGGAAGCAGGGAACATGCCAGTCTTTTTGGTGCTGAATTATTAATCGTTGAATGAGTGACTGAGTGAAAGAAAGAATGACTCGTATGCCAGAAGTTTCAGCAAAGTAGCCCTGTATTGATAAAGAGCTTTTCACTAGAGAACATTCTTCCCTGATCTCCCTTTTAGAGGCCGCTGTATATAGAAGAGTCATGAATAATGAAGTCAAAGGAAGAGATGAAGGACCAGCAGAGAGCTAATGAGTCGGTAATGCAATTTGGGCCCAATAAAATGGTACAATATTAAATTCAAAGTCATGAGATTTACACTATAAACCCAACACAATTAGAGAGTAAGATCCCAGTCCCCACCTACCCCACTTCTTGTTTGGATTATTTTATGGACGCCGACTTCCTGCGGACATTGACAATGTCGTGGTGAGAAGTTTGACAGTCATTAAATTTCTGGCTGGAGGGCCATCGGGGCCAAAGAGACTCAGAAGTGAGTAGGACAGAAAATCACGGAGCTCAGAAGGACACTGTCTACAAAGCTAACATGACAGATTCGAGGCTGCATCTTCACTGTCTCCTGCTGGTCGTGGAGTAATAAGAGCTAAAATATCATGAACTCTCACTGGGGGACAGGCAAGGTTCTTTCTGGCACTTTACATCTTGTCACTCATCCAGTCCTCATAACACAGAACACGCCTGAGAGGTGGGTCCTGTCGTAACCCCCGTTTTGCAGATGGCAGGAGAAGGATTTTTTCTGGGATGGCCGAGTCACCATTCGAACCCAAACCTCTCACACTGACACCTGGAACTGCCCCGCGCACTGCCTCAAAGCAGTTTGCTTCCAATCGCCTGAGCTGTTTTCCAGGGTCTGGGGGGAAAAAAAAAGTAAAAGAAACATATGAAATAAATTTTTCACAGAGCTCAGTTTACAGCGAAATCTCCTCTTACCAGGGCAGGGATGTTTCATAGTCAGCACATAACAAAAGAAGATTGTATTTAGTTTAGTTTACCCTTGTCAGATTGTCATAGAGGATTGGGATCCTCAGATGTGTACTCTTGTCAAAACTCACTGCACGGTCCATGTAGGATTTGTGCATTACACTATATCTGAATGTTAACTTCAAAAACCATAAGCAAACCCTGGATTCTAGCAAAATGATATGCATGCTGCCATGTTCAGGGCTGGGATGTACTGATCTCAGCAATTGTCTTTGGTTGTTTTTTTTTAAATTGTGATAACATACATATAGCATAGAATTTGCTGTATCTACCTTTTTTTTTTTTTTTTTCCAGACAGACTGGATATTTTAAGTCCTTTTTTTTTTTTTTTTAAGATTTATTTATTTACTTTTATCCATTTTTGCCCTCCCAGTTTTTGCTGTTTTTGTGTCCATTCACTGGACAATTCTCTGTGTCCTGCTTTCTCTTCTCATCCTTCTTCTCCTGTCTTCACCGGGATTCGATCCTCAGAAACTCCGATGTGGGAGAGAGGCATTCTACCACCCGTGCCACCTTGGTTCCTGGTTTTTCGGCACGTCTTGTCTTGGCTCTCCCTTGTGTCACTCTCCTGTTACGTCATCATCTTGCTGTGTGGCTTGGTGGGGCCTGGCGGCCCGCATGCCTTCTGTATTTTTCTTTTTACTGGAAGGTCTTGGGGATCGAACCCAGGTCCCCCCATATGGGAGACAGATGCCTAACCATTTGAGCCATATCTACTCCCCTGCTATATCTCTTAAGGTTGACCAAAGATAACTATGGTCAAAGATACCTAGACCATATAAGATGGTCATATAATAAATCAGGCTTGGTTTATCACCAGCATTCTAAAAACCAGACCTAGGGAGAAAACTAGGTCTGAGGACACATGCATGGTTTCTAATATAGTGAATGTTTAGCCTACCCTGATTATCACAAAATCAGGATAGCGAGAATATTCGCACATATCTACCATTTTAAGTGTACAAGTCAGTGGCACTAATTACACTGACAGCCTTGTACTACTTTCAAAACCATCCATTACCAAAACATTTTGATCACCCCAAACAGAAACTCAGAAACCCATTAAGCAATAATTCCCTCTTCACCCTCCGCCAAGCCCCTGATAACCTCTAATCTACTTTCTGTCTCTATGGATTTGCTTATTCTAGATATTTCATATTCGTGGAATGATATAATATTTGTTCGTTAATGTCTGGCTTGTTTCACTCAGCATGATGATTTCAAGGTTTGGCCAGTTGTGGCATGGATCAGAACGTCATTCCTTCTTATTCAAATAATATTCCATTGTATGATGGATTAACAGAGGGAGGGATGGATGGCTAACCGGATAGATATGGGATGAAGTGAGTCTAGTTCAACATTAATGGTAGACTCTGGGGGGTGGGGATATGGAAATACAGTGTTTACTGTACAACTCTTCCAACTGCTCTGTATGTTGGGGAAAAATACACTTGCAGATCTCTTAGAAGTTTGCCGTGCTGGGCACTGGTATTCTGCCTTTCATCGGCCATCACAGTGAGACTTCTCTTCTCCAGGGTTGAAAGCGGAGCTGGATCTGTGGAGCATCAGGTGAAGGCACTGGTCTGAGTTTCGGGACCAACTTGAGTGAATAACATCTATTTTCAAACACCCCCTGAGAAGGAGCTGGTCACAGCAGGAGACCAGCTCATCGAGTAAGTGGTGTTTAGATTGTGTGCACTCTTTGTTCTCTCCCCCACACCAAAGCATTTTTGTTTACATAGCTGAATTCCGATAACTAAATTTGCCTTCTCTGGTAGGTTGGATTATGTACCCCAATTTAGACAGGAAGCATGATCTGGCTGACGCCTTCGTTTGGACTCCTGGTCTCTGAAACTGTGAACCAATAAATTCTTGCTGTTTAAGCCAAAACCCATTGTGTGGCATTTGTCATAGCAGCCTGGAAAACTAAGAAACATATGCTGTGGTTCCCAGGGAGTCATTTAAAATAGCTGTCCTTCACTCTAAGATAGGGCTTCTTAACCTTTTTTGTTCCACTGACCCCTTTGCCAGTGAGGGGGAAACCTCAGACCCCTTACTGAGTCCACACTACACTGTGTATTATTTAATAAATATCTCACACCTGCACCAACACGTCCACACAAGAATAAAGTTTTTTTGAATTTCAATTCAAGCTCACGGACCCCTGGTTAAGAACCCCTGCTCTAAGAGTATGTCCTTCCCCTTGGTTGGATGTTAAAATAACCATTTTCTTCTAAGGAGAAATTAATAGCGATGATAGTAATGGCAGATTTGTTTCTCTCGTTGAGTTTTAACTTGGCAAAATGAAGAGTTGGCAATCTGAGATCAATCTCCCAAATAAATTTCTGCCATTCAGATGTGGGCAAGGCTTACGGCTGTTTTTCTTTCTGTCCTCTCCCTGGGAACTGGCAAAATAATAAGTACCTGTTGGATTAACTTTACTGGCCTATGAAAATCTAAAAGGCTGGAGAAAGGAAAACCTGCACCTATGTGCCACAGGAGAAGTTGTCACGAAACACATGGATTGCTACACAGATGCGCCTAAAGCCTGAACCAGCCCCATGCCGAAATGCCTGTGATTGTGTGTCTACCGCCTTCCAACCAGCGAGGGCGGAATCACAGCCTGGCCAGGGTCCCCTGCAATATAAAGCACACTCCATAAATTTTACTTGGGACCTTGTTTCCCCCAAGGAGGGAAATCATTGCTCTTTTACGTGCCTCGGAGAACCCAGGAAGACCCCGTGTATTTTGACACCCCCAAAGTTATTATTTGGGATTTGCATCTCTGGCAGAGAAGGAAGCCAAGAGACTCCCTGAGGAAGCAGGTGCCACCGTGGGTGGATACACAGCAGAGAGGAAGTGGAGAGGAACCCACAAGCAGCATCCAGGAGCAAGTCTTTCCCTGCACTCTTGGAGAACATCATGGGAAACTGGGCCACTTACTCACCATGACCTGATTCTTGGCACCCAAGCTGCTGCCAAAGCAGCTGGGTGCATCCACAAGCCTCCACTTCTTCTCATAGTAACAACTATCCACTTTTGCTGAGCCCCTGGTATGTGTCAGGTTTGTGTGCTTTACAAATAAATGTATTTAGCAAGTATTCATGGCCAGCTTCCAAGATGGGTCTTAATAGCATCACCCATTTTGCAGGTGAAAAAAACAGAGATTCGGAGGGATTACACAGCTTGTCTAAGGCCAAAAGCAGGTAGAACCCCATATTAAACTCAGTTCCAACTGATTCCCAGCCAGTGCAGTTACCATTACACCATGAAAGTTCTTGGAATTGAGCATCAAAGACGTGGCCTTGCCCTTGGGTCCTACTGCAAATAAGAACGAGAACTGACGCTATAAATTCAAGCTCCCCTGATCACCAGTACTGATTTAGGACATGAATGGCTTCTCATGTTTCTAACTCTTCGGCATCAACTCTCCCTAATTCTGGTGGCAGCACCCTGCTTTTTCTTTGGAGAGCCACTTCACTCCTAGCTCTGAGTTCATTTGATTTGGTGGCATGGACCTCAACCCCAGGAGCAGACACATGACCTAGGTCTGTCCAGTAAGAGAACTGTAATCTCTTGCTCCGTGTGGTTCAGGATGCGAAGGTGATCCAAGTTGATCCAATGAGAGAGCATCAGTTAGCTTTTGCTGCATAACAAACACCCCCAAAGCTTTGGCTTGAAAACAGGTATTCAAACAAACCTTTGTATATGCATGTTCATAGCAGCACTATTCACAATAGCCAAAGACAAAAACAACCCAATGTCCAGCAACTGATGACTGGATTAAAAAAAATGAAAAATTCATACAATGGAATATTATCCAGGCATAGAAGGAAATGCAATACTGATACATGCTACGATGTGAATGAACCTCAAAAGCATTATGCTAAGTAAAAAAAAAAAACAAGACAAAAGGCCACATATTGTACAATTCCATTTATATAAAATATCCGGAATAGGTAAAGCCACAGATAACAGCAAGCAGGTTAGTTGTCGCCAGGGTCGCTGGGTGGGGGGGAATGGGCAGTGACTGCTTAATGGATATGGGGTTCCTTTTGGGGTGATGAAAATGTTTTGTAACTAGATAGAGGTGATGAATGCACAACATTGTGAATGTACTACATGCCACTGAATTGTATACTTTAAAATGGTTAATTTTATATTATGTAAATCTTACCTCAATAAGAAAAACCTTAAGGCTTAAAATAGCCTTATTTATTATTGCTCTCAATTCCAACATTTCTGCTGGTCTGGGCCAGCTCAGCCCATCTCGGCTGACTCTTGGCTTGGTTGGGGCTGGCTGGTCAGAGGACGGCCTCGCTCCTGCGCCTGGCGCTGGGGAGGCTGGTTGGCGTGAGGAGCCCACAGCGAGGTCTGCTCAGCTCGCTTGACGGGACTTTCCATCCTCCAGCGGGCTCTTGTGGTCTTGTTTATGTGGCATCAGCATTCAGAGTCCCAGAGCAAAAATGAAAAAGCATCATGAGCCCCTGCCTGTCGCTTTCAGCACGTTCTATTAGAACACCCGGATTCAGGGTAGGAGGAAACAAATCGTACCTTTCGATGGGAGGAGCTGCAAAGAATTTGAGGCCATTTGCAGTTAACTTGCAGAGTCAATTCTGGGACTTCCACTGGAAAATTGTGAAAGAGAAGCCCTTTTTTGGTTAAGGATGCTGATCCATTGGGCTGTAAGCCTGGAGCTGCTGGCAGGCACCTTGCCACAACCAGGGAAAGGACTGTTGGAGAGGAAAGCAACAGAGACTAGGGACAGAGATTCCCGGTGGCTTTATTTGATCTCCTGGATCCAGCCACACCTGAAGAGAGACTTTTTAATATTTAGGTCAGTTTGCGTCTCTCCTCTGAGAGACTGGGAGTGAGGAAAGAAGGGTTACCTTTCTTCTGAATGCTTTCCTCAGATCCCAGAGAATCCCAAGCCTCATCCCTGGAATGGCCTCAGTAGCCATCCTCCAAGATTTGTGGATGCTCCTCCTTGGATTTTAGTTGAGATCCTGGCCTATCTTTTATTATTCTACTACTGATATGATTTCTGTAGAGATGGAAATGAGAATCAGCTGGGTAAAGAAGCCAGCCCTGAAGTTTCACTTGGATGTCACGTAAGTGTTGGTTTTTGACTTCAACAGAGACAGGGTAAGTCTGCAGGCATTTTCCAAAAAGAGGCTAAGAAAGTTGTAATAGTCATTTAATGGTGAACAGATCTACTGGAACTCTCTGACCCAGCTGGAAAAGGTGCCTACTTTTGCAACTGGTCAATTTTTGGTGGTGTCTTACTCTCTCTATAGGCATCCAATTCTTTCCCATTTGCAGTTTTCTCTGTAGGGTCAAACAGAGAAGCCCCACGTCTAAACCTAACCACAAAGTTGATGAATTGGCGGCTTTGGATTTCCAAGACCTTTCAGAAGAAAATACCTGGAAAATGAAATTGGAATATGTCGTTGAGTTGTGCAATAAAGTCCCATCATCAGCACTTTTGATTTCTGTGAATTTAATCATAAGTACGTGGCAGAAGGGTGAGGAAGAGAGAGAGCGAGAGATTGGATTTGAGGATGGCGGTGTGGAAGTTGCAAATGATCGTCTCCACCACTGGACCCAGAGACACATGGCTTGCAGTGAGCGTGAGAAGGGAGCTGGGAATCTGCTGTCGGCCCCTCAGTTGGTCCCATTTCCCACCTGTTGAGTGTGACTGATGCTTAATGACATCTATTTTCCTCCAACATGGTCCCTAGAAACAACTTCTCGTACAGCTCACCTGGAGAAACACAGCCCTGGGGCAAAAACTAGCTGTATGGGCTTAGCAGGAGATAATGCCAGGTTGGACTTTCTAGGAAACTGAAGGGACAAGACATGGTTTCAACCATCCTTGCTGACTTTGGACGTACCCTCCACCCCCATCCTCCCGCTGAAAGGGCAGGAGAGAATGATAGGCCACTTGCTTTCCCAGAAACCTTCAGCAACTCTCAGCCTTTGAAAGTTTCTGCCAATTTCAGCTTCCAGTACTCTCACTGGAGGTTGTCACACCTTTAACCACCCCAGCTGAACCCACCACAAAGGTAGATGTGATTTCTAAGTCCTCCAGGCCGACCATCGCCAGTGATCTCAGGCCACTCTTTAAACCACCGCGCTGGGGGGTTTGTGTGAACAGAGCGCCCCCCTCCGGAGCAGCCGCACAGTCAGGTTCTCACCCGGCCACGCTGGGCTGCCAGGCGCCAAGCATCTCATTTGTCGCTAGGTGCTCCGGCCATCAGGCTTGACAAAATGCCTTTGTGTACCTGGCACATTGCCGAGTCGCCTTTGTGTACCTGGCGCTTGAATGCAGAGGCCCTTCACTGTTCCTCGTCTGTTAGACGGGCATTGTCCGGAAAGGAGGCTGGGCTGACTTTTTATAGCCCTTTCCAAAGGTCAGGCTTTCTCCTGCGGCAGGAAGTAGCCCACGGCACACTGTGTGCCTGAAAGGAAGGGCTTACCAGCCCCGGCCTCACCTCGGGGTGCGCTGAGCACATAACGTACCTCCCTTTTCTTCGGCAGAGCCACCTGGGGCTCGATTTGATGTGTTTAATTTCTGACCCTGCGTGAAGGGCACCCCAACGTCCCCATCCTTTAGCAAGGCTCACCTCATAATTCATCCATGAAGGCCAGCCCAGTGCCATTCCCAGGAGGAAGCGGGTGTACGATTTGCATGAGTAAAACCACAAAACTCAAACTGCTCAGAGCTGGGCGTACCCGCCCCCAGGGGCAGAAAGGTCAGGCATTCATGTGTCTTCAGAGTTATTTTAATAGAACAGTCCTCTTCCCACAATGTGACTTTTGTCGCCCTGACAGCTTCCTGTGTGTATTATAGATAATTCATTCAACACCCATGGATTCAACAAATATTTATTGACCACTGTTTCGGTTTCCTGCCTGCAAAAGCAAATAACATGCAATGGCTTGGCCTAAACAATGGGAATTTATTGGCTCATGGTTTGAGGCTAGCAGTCCAAAATCGAGGTGTCAGTAAGGCAATGCTTTCTTCCTGAAATCTGGCATAGTGGGGCTGGCTGCCAGCCATTCTTGGTCCTTGGCTCGCCTGTCACATGGCCGTGCATATGGTGGCCTCTCCTGGCTTCTGTTGACTTCTGGCTCCTTCCTGTGGCTTTTTCTTCTTTTTGCATGTGTTTGAATTTCATCTGCTTGTGAAGATCTTCAGTAATAGGATTAAGAACCAATCCTGATTCGGTTGGAACATACTTTAACTGAAGTAGCCTCATCCAAGGGTTCTCTTTACAATGGGTCATACCCACGGGAATGGATTACAACTAAGAGCATGTTTCTCCGCAGTACAAAGCTCCAAGCCACCACACCTGCACCCACCTGCTATGTGCCAGGCTTTGTTCCAGGGTCGTGGAATATACTTAGTGAACAAGACAAAGTCCTCAGCGCTCACTGAGCTGACATTTGAAGGCACGAACATTCTAGGTGGGAGAGCATATAGCTTATCACTCAAACTCAGGTGCTGGAGAAAGAGGGGCCTATGGACAATTAAGTCAGGACAACAAACCCAGACCAAGATCTTCTGGGCAAACCGTAGGGCAGGTGTACAGAGGTCTGGGCACTTGCTCATAGTGGGTGCAGCCCAATAGCTAGGTTTCTTCCATGGTGGAACGAGCACGATCTCTGGAGTAGAGCAGCTCTGCACTTGAACCCCGGCTCGTCCGTTCATCCCTCCTCTCTGCTGGTAAAAGGGGTGAAGCCAAGAAACATGTGGAAAGCACCGTGCCCCAGGACTGGTGCACATTAGGGACTTTAACATGTATTAGTTTAGTTTCCCATCCCCCCTACCCAATGCCACAATCCCCCCCACCCAACTTTACTAGATTTGGAAGCTACTTTTTAATTACCCAAAGCAACTTTACTTGGACTTGCAAGAAACTAACATATACGGTTTTTGAATAGCTACAGAGAAATTTCTGCTGGAGGAAAAGGAGAATAAGAACACTGAGGAAATCCTAATCATCAGTACCATTTATTAAAGGTTTGCTATAAATGCTAAGTAGTTTGTGTGCTCGTTGTGTATCATAATTTCACAATCTCTAGGAAGCAGCTCATGTCTTTATGGACCCATTTTAGAGATAAGGAGAGTAAGGCCTAGATCAAGGGTCTGCAAATGTTTTTTTTGTAAAGGGCCAGAGAGTAAACATTTTACTCTGTTATAACTGCTCACCTCTGCCACCGTAATGTGGAAGCAGCCATAGGCAATCCGTAAACGTCTAGGCTTGGCTACATTCCAATAAAACTTTATTTACAAAAACAAGCCAGCTAGATTTGGCGCAGGAGTCTAGTTTGCTGACCCCTGACCTAGAGCTGAGGTCATCAGGCTAGGGAAGTGGCAGAGCTGGGATTTAGCTACACTTTACATACTGTTCTCAATCTTGGTTCCTACCCGCCCCATATTTCTTGGAGATTTTTCCAGAGAACAGCAAACAGAACCACCTCAATCGTCTACATGAGTGCTGAGCAATCCATGGTACGGCTGAATCATAAACTGTTTAACTGGTCTTCTGATGAATATTGGGGTTGGTTACAATCTTTTGCTATTACAAATAATATTGCAACAAATATCCTTGTGCACGTGCCACTTTGCACATGTTGAACAATGTCTTCAGAATATATTTCTAGAAGGGGACTCGTTGGGCATCTAGAATCTAAGGCATGTGGCAGGAAACTGGACTCTTCTGAAGGGGCCGAGTGAAGATGAGTGACCCAAGAACTGCAGAACCTTCCTTCATCCCATGCATGGAAGCACCAAACCCATGTGGTTGAACCCCAAATAAAGGTACACTGGCTTCTTAGGGTTTATGAATGACTGAGCTGGCATATTGGGACAGTTGCACCTTTGTCAATTCTGCCTTCTTGATCTGGGAATAATTTCCGTATACCTTTCATCCCATCTAAAGCAGAAATCTAGGCCATGAGCTTCCTGAGAGCAGAGATGATCTCAGTCAACGTTCATTCAAATGGTATTTATTAAGGACCCACAGTGTATCAGGTACTGTGCTAGTGCTGGAGCTACAGTGATAAACAGGAGAGCTAAGGCCCACTGTCTTAGGGAGGCTACAGGCTGGTGGAGGCGTGGAGACAAGCAAACCAGTAACTGCTGTGCAATGTGACAAGGGCTATGGGACTTGGGGACATATGGGAACTCCTGGAAGGGAATTCAGATAGGGGACTGAGGGATTAAAGAAGGCTTCCTAGAGAAAGTGGCCTCTACCCTGAGACCAGAAGCTGAGTAAGAGTATCAGTTAGGATTGACGGATAGTAACAGACCTCAACTGTATTAGTCAGCCAAGGGGGTGCTGATGCAAAGCACCAGAAATCTGTTGGATTTTATAAAGGTTATTTATTTTGGGGTAAAAGTTTCAAGGCTCTAAAGAGTCCAACTCAAGGTTGCTTCCTCACCAAAGTCAGTTGCCACATGTTGAAGCAAGGCCCTGGTCTTTCCTTCCTGGGCTTCCCCTTCCTCTTGAGGCTCCATGGGCCCAGCTCCTTCCCAATCTCAGCTGTAGGCTGGCAAAGAGCTTGTCTCTCAGGGCTTCCTCTCCCTGCTGGCATAGGGCTTGTTTCTTTCCAGGCTTTCTCTATCAGTCTTGGCTCTCTTCCCAAGGTCAGCTGCACACTATCAGGCGAATGGCTTCTCTCTCCCCGGGGCCCCGGGATCAAAAATGACAGAGTTCTCTCTCTCTTCCAGCCCATCTTCTTGAGTGAGTGTCCACTTATATCAGCCCACCAAGGGGGTGGGGACTCAACCTGAGTTAACGCCTAACTGATGTAGCCCATCAGAAGACCGAAATTGATTTTATCAAGTAAACTTAATCAGAGTTCCCCCACTGAATTTAATACAATCAAAGGGTATCACACCCAGAGGAAGAGATTAGTTTGCAAACATATTTTTGGGGGGATTCATAAATAATCTCACACTGTCACACCGACAGTAACAGTGGCTTAAACCAGGTGGAAGTTTCAAGTCAGGAGGTGAGCAGTTCAGGGCTGGTGTGGCAGGGCCATCGTCACCAAGAATACAGACTCTTCCTATCTTTCTGCACTGCCCTCCTTAGCACAGGGCTTTCATCTTCAAAGATGCTTTGTGGTCCACAATGTCTGCTGAAGTTCCAGCCATTATATCTATATCCCAGAAGGAGTTGGGGAGAGGCAAAAAGGCCCTGGGCCAGCTGTATGCCCCATTACTAAGGAGGTCTCCTGTTAGTCCCACCTAAGAATGTCTGCTTATATTTCACTGACCAGAACATAGTCATATGGGCACACCCAGTTGCACCGTGGAGGGAGGGAACAGGTCACATGGAGTCAGCCTCCACGCATTGAAAGCATCAGGTGAGAGCTGATGGTGGCCAGTTCTTGAGAGGACGCAATGGGAATGCAGACAAAAGGGGGTGGGTTCTGAATAATCTCCAACTTTACTCATGGCTACTTAGGAATCAGTACCGATGGTATTTACTGCTTTCCCCCATCTCTGTTTAGCAGGAACAAAAAGAAGGAAATAGAAAAGAGTGAGAAAAGACTTCCTGCCTGTATTAGTCAGCCAAAGGGGTGCTGATGCAAAATACCAGAAATTGGTTGGTTTTTATAAAGAGTATTTATTTGGGGTAGAAGCCCACAGTCACCAGGCCATAAAGCATAAGTATCTTCCCTCATCCAAGTCCATTGCCACGTGTTGGAGCAAGACAGCTGCCGACATTTGCCAGGGTTCAGGCTTCTTGGGTTCCTCTCTTCCCAGGGCTCCATTTCTCTCCGGGCTCAGCTCCTCTGTTTCCTCCACAAGATCAGCTGTAGACTCTCAGGCAAATGGCTCGTCTCTATCCCGGGGCCTCCTCTCCTTCCTCACCAGAACTCCAACATCAAAACTGCTTCAACTCTGTTCTTGCCATGCCTTTTATATTTGATTCCCTCACCCACCAAGGGGTGGGGCTCGACACCCTACTGACATGGCCCAGTTAATGCCCTAATCATAATGTAATCATGCCCAGATTAGCAGATACAAGCATAATCCAATGTCTATTTTTGGAATTCATAATTACATCAAACTGCCCAATGACTACACTGCCGTTTCAGAATGGAGCCCTGGAAAATGGACAGCGCCCCTCCCCAATCCACCCACAAATGATAGAAACAGTCTGAGCTCATTAACTGACAGTTTTGAGGCTGAGAAAAAAGTCCAAATCAAGGCACCATCAAGGTGATGCTTTCTTCCCAAAGAATGGCTGCCAGAGATCCTAGGGTCCTCTGCCACATGGTGGCATCTGCTGGTCTCTCCCTGGGTTTGTTGCTTTCACCTTCTTGCTTCTGTAATGCTTTCTCTCTCTCTCTCTCCCTCTCTCTCTCTCCATCCTGTTTTAAAGGACTCCAGTAAGAAGATTAAGACCCATCTTGAATGAGGGGGTCACACCTTAACGGAAGTAGCCTCACCAGAAGATCTTGCTTACAGTGGGCCCACACCCACAGGAATGGATTCTTTTTGAGAACATGCTTTTCTGGGATACATAGTTTCAAACCACCATTCACCTTAAACCATTTGGAGACATGAAATATAGTTTATGTCCATGTACTTTTTTTTTTTTTTTTTTTGTGTTACACAATCTGTTTTTAATTATAAGATACACTCATAGGGGGTTTAAAAAACATAAACAATATGATGTATATTGAAACATTGCCTCATCTAAATATGCTTTCCATTACATTTATGGATATGACAAAATATATTTAATAAATTTGTTATTTATTCTATATTAATTTTCCCATATACCTGATATGTTTTTATTTTGTTTTATATTGTGTTTTTCCAAGTTGATAATTTGCAATAATTTTTCTCAGATTTTACTTCATCTCTTAGGTAAATTTTAGCTTTGCTTATATAAAGCTTTTGCTCTTGATTAATATCTATGAATGAATACCAACCAGTAATTGTAAAAATAGAAAATCCTAGCACATCTAAACATCCACTCTTCTCATCTCTTTATCATCACTGTCCCTGATTTAGTTATTTCTAAATCCATATTATTTTCCCTCTAATTATTCTAGTAATGCTTACCATATGTAATAGATTTTCTTAAATATTTGAGGAATTTGACTGAAAAATAACACACCATTCTTATTTATCCCAGTGTTTTACTATTATTATTACTGAGTGCTGCTGTAGGTACTTTACCAACTTTCTAGGATTTTTGTTCTGCTTTTGTGTCCTTAGAATTAGTTCTTCATTTTATAAATATTGATTTGTTCACCAAAATGTCTCTCATTTCAATAATCTTTATCATACATTTACAGGGACATAGTGTTCACTTTACACCTGCTGATTCAGGTTTTGATATTAAGAAAAGTGTTTTTGCATTATGGTTGTGAATTTGTTTTAGCTTTTCTATTAGTTCTGCTCTCTTCTCAAAAAAATTTTTAAATGGATACCATTGTCTGTCAATGTCCATGTACTTTGATCAGTGCCAGTAACCTTCAGTTTCCTAATTTCACACACAAGAACTCTTCAAATACGTCAAATATTTTGGTGGTCCTCCTGAACCCCGAGTGAAAGCATTACAAAATAATTGTGGATCCAAAAGGGGGTGCTGGTGGTGATGGAGGCAGTGTTTTGAGGATGGGCCTTCAAAGCCCTTTCCACCTGCCAAGGAAGCGGATTTGAATGTGACACCTGTAGAATTATGGCTGGTAAGATTAATTTGATGTTGAGAGTGAGGCTGAAGAGAGTCAATGGTGGCTTTTGGTCTCGAGTTTAGGCAACTGGGTGGGTGACTCTGGCTGGCATAGGACAGATGCTAAATAAAACATTTGTGAATGAAAGGAAATCTTCCACCCCAAACCAGCCACTGCCCCTGACTTCCTTATTTCTGTCCTATTTTGAAGTCATTTTTCCTAGTCGTTCAGCTGGCACCTCACCACTGACTCATTCGGCTCCAGATCCTTTCCAATTAGCCAGCAAGTTCTGTTTTTCTTTTTTTTTTTTTTCAAAGATTTTATTTATTTATTCATTTATCCCCCCCTTGCTGCTTGTGCTCGCTGGGTCAGCCAACCACGCCGTGCGGGCGGGCTTGCCTTCACCAGGAGGCCCCGGGAACCGAACCCAGGGCCTCCCATATGGTAAACGGGAGCCCTACTGATTGAGCCACAGCCGCTTCCCTCTGTTTTTCTTTTGGAGGGTTGTTTGATATACACTCAGGGTCCTGGAAGGAAAGAGAGGGACACTCAAAGGTGGTGGTTGATGCAAGTTTAATGATGGGACGATTTAGAAAGATAAGGGTGGGGTAAAGTGGACTAAAGATGAATGGGGAAGCCCCAGGCACCTGTCACAGTACAAGCTGCTTGACCTCCAGGACTGCGAGGCAGGGGGAGGTGTGCCTGGAACCTGATGGCTATTGAGTCCCAGAAGAGGAACAAAGCTATTGCAAAACCTGCAGGGCAGCCGAGAGGTGAGGGGCAGGGGGCGGGGTTAATACAACAGCTTCTTACCCTTCCCAGGGCCAAACCCACAGGAAGCCAAAGAAAGGGGGCTTGGCTTGGCGGATTCAGTCTCTGGAGGTCAGCCTCCCCTGCAAAGAGGGAAGCCTGGAAGGGCAGGTGGAGAAAACCCAGGGCTCTTGCAGCCACACCCTCCTTTCTAGCCAGTTATTTAACCAACGCACAGGCTTTAATTATGTGTCAGACACTGTTCTAAGCCCTTGCCACTTTAACTTAAAACAAAATAGCTTTATTGAGGGATGATTCCTATGCCATACATTTCACCCATTAAATGCCCAACATCTTTTCTCCTTTTTTCTGATGAAAGGACACTGGCTTCCTTTGGGAAAACCACCCCTACCCCACTATCAGCCCCTATAGCTGGAAAGAGCTGTTTCTGCTCCACATGCTTCGTGAGCTACCATGTGACCGGGTTGGCCAATGACAGTGCCACAATCCCCAGAGGCAGAGTGATTGACTGTTGGTTGAGGAACGTGATCTGATTGGAGGGAAATGAAGCTAGAAGTGGAGGGAGGGGCATGTGTTGCAGTGTCTGGGGGAGCAAGACTTTCTTTCTTTTCTGCAGAAGCTAAAGAGCCTCGGGAAGCGGCTGTGGCTCAATCAGTGGGGCTCCCGTTTACCATATGGGAGGCCCTGGGTTCGGTTCCCGGGGCCTCCTGGTGAGGGCAGGCCCGCCCGCATGGCGTGGTTGGCTGACCCAGCGAGCACAAGCAGCAAGGGGGGGGGGGAATAAATGAATAAATAAATAAAATCTTTAAAAAAAAAAATAAATAAATCTCTTTAAAAAAATAAATAAATAAAAAAAATAAAGAGCCTCCAGCCTTTCTTGTGGATGGAGGGGCCTTAGGATGTGATGTATGGAAATGCTGCAGCCATTTTGCTGCCATTTTGTAGGAGAGCTGCTGGGGGCCACCATTGTGAACCTAATACTGGCACTTTGGAAGGCAGAAAGGAGAAAGAAAAAGAAGTGAGGTGCTGGGTTTAAGCTCCTGGATCAAGCTATAACTGAAGAAAGAAACCTCAGTATTTTCCATTTAGTAGAGCTAATAACTTCCTGTTAGAAGCAAAGATGTTTTGAGGCATTAGCAACCCAAAGATTTCTAAATGATAGAAGAGAGGAGGGGAAATTTTGTGTTCTAAAACTCTTTTATTCCACAGCACTTAGAATAATGTGCACCCTTAAGGTAGTCAAATAAATAACTGGGATGATTATTCCTTTAGCGCTCAGAGTAGTCTTGTTTAAACACACACAGAGAGCAGTGGCAAGTAAGTGCAGCAGGTGGCATCTCCATGCAATTTTTTTATTGTTTCAATAAAGCCATTTGGAAATTAGGCATGGAAAATACCACACAAAGGCTGTTCACCCGGGCAGAACAGAGTATTACTGTTTGCCATTGTTTCTACCTGATGAAATCAACTTTGGTCTGGAATATGTTCCCAGCTGTCACAGCAGTGAATGCGTTTTTTAAAAAAATTGGAATGGGTCACATCTTAGCAGAAAACAGTGCAGAAAAAGTGGGATGGAATGGAAAAACCTGAAATCAATCCAGGAAAGCAGTATATAAAGCAGGGAGTGGGGTATCCATCTGGGGGCAAATTGGAATAAAGCCCTTTGTGGAATTAAACATTGATTCTTAACCAGGGCTGCACATCAGGGCCCCTGTGCGAGTTTTATAAATATATCCATCCCTTACGCCCAGCCCATAGGTTCTGATTCTGGAAGACTGGCTGATTAATCTGATGTGCATGTCCAGTTAAGAACTCCAATTTTAAGCATTAGGGAATTGTGTATAACCCTGGAAATTTAATTGATTTTTAAGAGGGAGAAAATACCACAAAGAGAAATTCTCAAACAAAACAAAACAAAACAGAGCAGCAATAAAGAAAAAGCATTTTGGGGAAGGGTTGGAATGGGTTACGGGTGAAATGTTTGCCAGGCTTGGTCATGCTGGGTTTGGGGAGCAGATGGACAAGAGGGCTGAAGGACACTCATGACTGACCCTCTTTCCCACTTTCAGAAGTTTCTAGGTGTGTTCATACTGAGACCAGATGATCGTTTGTAATTACCTATCAAAATTCATTTCCATTCTATGAGTCCACTTGTGTCTGTTTTTTAGCTTAGTTTGTCCAGCATTGGCTGAGGACCTGAGTCCCAGGTCCTGGGGATAGCACTTGCCTTTGAGAAGCTCTCCTGGTTGGAGAGAGACTAGGGAAAGCAGATTATAACCACACATGGATAGAAGGCAGTATCCAGGGAAGAAGCCAGGGTTTGAGGGAAGGGCTAACTTCCCCTAAGACATAGGGGGTTGGGGAGAACAAGTAGCTCTCATCAGGAAAAGGATGGAGAGGAAGATGTGTGTGGCCACAGCATGCCCGGGATCAGCACACTCTAAGGCAGGAAATACCCAGCACTGCCCTTTGGGCATGCTTTGATGCTTGAAGCTGGCTTCTCCAGGCAGGGCCCCTAGACAGAGAATACTCTCCTTTCAGCCTCTCCCGGCACCACTCCACCCCCTCCCCCTTTTCTGGAAAAGACAAGGTATCCACCTCAGGGGGCCAGGGCGGACTGGAACAGCCAGCGGAGCCCTCTGCTTCTTGGAGGGACTAAATGGAACATTCCACTCCCCTTCAACAGAGGCGAACAGGAGGTGGGATTATGACCTCGCCTGGGATTGCCCGCAGGACATTTTGGAAATCGATGGCAGGGTTCGCTGAGGGTCCGCCTCTGAGCGCAGCGCCGTAACTCCGGGGCGAGGGCGCCCCCTGGCGGACAGAGAGCAGGCGCCGTAAACCCCGGGACCTTCCTTGCCCTTGGAGCAGAGGTGAGCTTCCACCGTGCTCTGGGATCCAAGGACCTGCAGCGTCCAGGCCCAGCCCCGCGGGGCGGCCATTTCAGGAGGCAAGAGTGGGAGGCAGCAGATCCCCGAAGGTCAGAGGGGCCGTTTAAACCTTTGAAAACATAGTCCGAGAAAAAGTGCTTTGTGCCGGCTGATGTTTCTTGAAGCCAGCAGAGCTAGAAAAGAGCGGTTTTGAAGCTGAAGCTCCACCTTGAAATATCTTTGTTCCCCACTGTTGGGAAGTCTTTCTTTTCCTCAACGCGCTGGGGGTCTCAAGGTGGCGCTTAAGGAGGTCCTGGGGAGAGGGTCTGTAGTTTTGATCATATATTTTGGATGGACTGTATGCTTTATTAATATGCATCAATAAATTTGATTTTAAAAAGAGAGGTATGGGGCCTCCAGAAGGGTAGCAGTTCCTCCCCAGGCAGCTGGCCTCCTGAAATTCCACAGACATGTTCAGGAATGGTCCTCAAATGCCTTTTATTAGAAAAAGCCCAAATGTCCATCAAGATGGGGAGGTAAGAAGGGACAGTGCTGCCTCACAGGGAGGGTCACGGCCGCTGGGCCAACTCACCTGCCCTGTGACCTCCGGGAGGCTCTTGTCTCTTTGGGCTTCCCTTGCCTTGTTGTAAACTGGGGGTGAGGGCAGTCCCTACTTTGTGGGCCTGTTGTGAGAATTCAATGAATGAAGCAGAAAGACACTTGGTCAGTGTCAGTGTCAGTACAAAGAAATGCAATTGCAGTCAACTAGAGGAAGGAGGTGGAGGGCGGCCCACTTTAGGTGAAAAATACAAGCGGAAGATCAAAGAGCCTTAGTACTGTTCCAAATACTGTCTTGAGAACAATACAAGCCGAATATGTATCCATGGCCACAGCGGAGTCTGGAAAGATACACACTGAATTATTCATAGTGGTTACTTCTGGGGTGTACCTGGGAAAGGGGAAAATCTTTTTTGTTTTATATTGTTTGATTTTGGGTCAAGTATTACTTTTGTTGGTGAGAAAATAAAACAAAGAAAGGAATGTCCTTTCACGTGGAGGATGCTAAGAGTCAATCGCCAAGTCAGAAAAGAGGCCTGAGTTCCAGGAGCATCACGTTACTGTAAAAACCCGTGAGCGCTGTTGGACTATTTGACCATGTGCGTGCATGAATTATTTATTACAGAGTTGTCGTTTTTAAGAGGGCAATCTGGGAAGCGGCTGTGGCTCAATCAGTAGGGCTCCCGTTTGCCATGTGGGAGGCCTCGGGTTCGGTTCCCGGGGCGTCCTGGTGAGGGCAGGCCCGCCCGCACGGCGTGGTTGGCTGACCCAGCGAGCGCAAGCAGCAAGGGGGGGATAAATGAATAAATAAATAAAATCTTTAAAAAAAAAAAAGAGGGCAATCTAACCTTGTATTTAATCCAACAAAACTCTACCAAGTGCCAGGCACTGTACTAAGCTCTGAAAATACAGAAATGACTGAAATCGTCTCTGCCTTCCAGGAGTTTCTCGAACTTGGAACTTCCAGATCACCTGGAGGTCTGTGTATTCTCTAACCACTGCTGCGGATTGCCTCAATGAACAGCTTATCTCCAGAAGAGTAACAAATGACCTCAAAATTTAGCAGCTGAAGACAGCAGACATTTATTACCTAACATAGTTGCTATGGGTATAGAATTCAGGAGTCATCAGCCGGGTAGTTCTTCCAGGGTGTCCTCAGGACATGGTAACATGGCAGCAGCTGGCTTTCCCCCGAGTGAGAGCTTCTAGAAGGAGAGGTGGAACTGCCATTTAGGGCCCAGCCTTGGAGGTCACCCATCCTCATTTCCGCCACCTTCTGTTCACAAGCAGGTCACTAAGGGCAGTCCACCTTCCAGGGAAGGGTGATTACGCTCCACCAAACAGAGGAGTATCAAAGAATCTGTGGACATAATTTAAAGCCACCACCGCTTGTTAAAATGCAGATTCTGATTCAGTAGGTCTGGGGAAGAGCCCCAAATTCTGCATTCACCCAGGGAATACACTGCTCCTGCTCCAGGGAGGGAATCGAAGCCACGCAAAGAACTACGGCTCAGATCCTCTTTGAAGCTCCACTGTTTGCAAGAATAACATCCTTCGTCATCCTGGCATCATCTCTGGATGGTGTCCAATTTTAAAATCACATTTTCCCTGAAAGGTCGGAGCAGTCAAGTAAGGGAAAGACAAAATTACCTTGTTAATACACGAGGACAAGCTCCAATAGAATTAAGAACAACCAAAGGGGGATTCAGAAAATCTCCTGGCCTTGTTGTGGAAGCTCTCAAAAGCATCTGTCAACCGAAAAATAAATTAAGCTGCAAGGCAACAAAGGCATTGCGGGGGGAGGTTGTCTTAGAATTGCAATCCAGGGAGCACAGATTCAGGTAGCAACCCAAATTGTGCCCTGCCTTGGCATTTCCGGGCAAGGTTTTTAAAGGCAAAGAAGCCAATTGCACAAGCCGTTTTGGTTGGTGGCCATCTGGGGCACTCTAATTGTCCTTCAGGTTAGACAGCTGAGTTCCTTATCTGTGGTTTGCTTTATGGTGCTGATGCCCTTGGGGTTTTGAGGAACACTGTTACCCAGGCTTTGTCTGCTTCAGCAGTTTGTGATAACCTCCAGAGTGACCTTCCGGCTCCATTTTAAATCTCTTCGCCATAGTAACTCTCTCTCTGTATATTTTAAGATTTACTTTATTTTTTAAATTTATCCCCTCTCCCAGATGGTTCTCTCATCTGTCTGCTCATTGTTTGCTCGCCTTCTCCAGGAAGCACAGGAAATTGAACCCAGGACCTTCCACATGAGAGGGGCATGCCCACCCACTCCCCGCCCCTGCGGGGTCTGCTGGCTTGTAGCATCTGCCCGTTTAGGTGTCTGCTCGTTGTGGAGGGTGCAGCATCTGCTTGTCTTCTTTAGGAGGCACCAGGACACAAACCCAGGACCTCCCACAGGTAGGCGGGCACCCAACTGGTTGAGCCACATCCGCTTCCTGTTTTATTTCTAAAAGAAATCAGGTCAAACATCAGCCATCCATTCTGGAGATGCTAAGCAAACCACAGCAAATCGGGGTGTTTAACAAGGATTGTACAAGTGCCTTCATATCACCGAGACCCCTGCTCACAAAACTTATCAGACGAGGTTTGATATGGGAAGGCAGGAGGGGCACTAGACTCTCAAGATCAAGGATTCTATCTGCTCTGCTGGCTAGAAGGGTGGTAGATTAAAGAAGTCATTTCTCCGTTTAACCACCTGGATTGAAATTTGCTTTCAAATATAGCAAAAAACTATTAATCCTGTATTTTTTTTTAAATTGAAAAGTAATTCACATATCATAAAATTCAGCATTTTCAAGTGTCCATTTCAGTGGTTTCTAATATAGTCACATAAGTGTGCAATCACTACTACCTGATTGTAGAACACTTTCATCACCACAAAAAGAAACCCCACATCCATTTGCAGTCACTTCCCACTCCTCCCATGCCTCCCAGCTCGAGACAACCACTAATCTACCTTGTTTCTGTGGATTTGCCTATTCTGGGCATTTCACACAAATGGAATCATAAAATATGTGGCCTTTAGCGTCTGGTTGCTTCCACTTAGCATGGCTGGATGTCTGCGTTGTTTCCATCTTGTGGCTTTTATGAATAATGTTGCCAGGAACATGCATGTGTAAGTTTTGTGTGGATGTGTGTTTTCATTTCTCTTGGGGATATACCTAAGGAGTAGAATTGCTGGGTCACGTGGTAACTTTTTCAGAAACTGCCAGACTGTTTTCCAAAGCAGCTGCACCATTTTGCATCCCCACCAGCAGTGTAGGGGGTTCTGATTTCTCCACATCTTCCCCAACACTTATCATCTGTCTTGATTACAACCATTCTGGTGGTGGGAAGTGGCATTTCATTGTGGTTTTCATTGGTATTTCCCTAATGACTAATGATGTGGAGACTCTTTTCCTGTGCCTATTGGCCATTTGTGTATCTTCTTTGCAGAAATGGCTACTCAAATTCTTGGCCCCTTTTTAATTGGGTTGTCTTTTTCTTGTTGAGTGTAAGAGTTCTTTATAGATACAATTCTCTCATAGGATATATGATTTGCAAATATTTTCACCCATTCTGTGGGTTGTCTTTTCACTTTCTTAATAGTGCCCTTTGAAGTACAAACGTTTTTAATTTTGGAGACGTCCAATTTCTGTTTTCTTTTGTTGCTGTGCTCCTGCTGTCAGCTTCTAAGAAATGTTGCCTAATCCAAGATCTCACAGATTTACATTTATGTTTTCTTCTAGGAGCTTTTTGTTTAGTTCTTACAATTAGGTCTTTGGTCTGTTTTGAGTTAATTTTTGTATATGGTGTGAAGTAGGGGTGCACATTCATTCTTTTTTTTTTTTTTTTTTTTACCGGGAGGTACCGGGGATCGAACCCTGGTCTCTCCATATGGTAGACGGACGCGGAACCTTTGAGCCACGTCCGTTTCCCACATTCATTCTTTTGCATCAGAGAGAAGCAGAGAGGGTGGCTTTCCTTTGATTTCCCAGTAGCATCTTTTTGGTAAATCTTGACTGAATTTTGCTGATATGCACACAGGTAGTCTTGAATTGTTTGTTATTTATATGTAAATGCCTTCTAACAAGGGAGACCTATTTCTTCTTTCAATCCCACCAACAACCATCTATTGGGCATCTATTAGGTGACAGGGATTAAAACAAAAGTTCCTGCCCTCAGAGTTTAGCAGACAGAAACAGAAAAGAAATACAACAAATAAGTACATTATAAATATGCTAGAAAGTCGTAAGTGCTATGGGGGGAGAGAAGTAGCATAGAGCCAGGGGGTGGGGCATGCTGGGCGCAGGGTAAGGGGTGGACTAGTGTTTGCAAATTTGAAAGGGATGGTCAGGGTGGACCTCATTTAAAAGATGAGATCTGAGCAAAGTGGGGGAGTTCGCCAGTTTCTTGAAGCTACAGCTGTTTGGGAAAGAGCAGGCCAGGCAGAGGAAAGAGCCATTACCAAGAGCACAAGGCCAAGCGTGCCTGGCATTCCTGAGGCCCAGCAAGGATGCTGGTGTGGCTGGGGGTAAGGGGGAGGCCACGGAGGGCCAGAGCCTGGAGGGTCTTGTAAACCACTTAGGGACTTTGAATTCTATTCTGAGGAAACTGGGAAGAGCCATGGGGAGTCACTGAGCTGAGCTGTGATGCTATTTATCTGTCCTTCCTCCTCCTCTCCTTTAGGACTCCAATAAATGGATATTATGACCCTTGAAGCCACACCACAGTTCACTGATGCTCTGCTTAGTCTCTTCTCTGTGTTTCATTTTGGATGGCTTCTATCTGGTGTGTGGTCCAAAGGATCCCTCTGGCTGTTGGGATGAGAATGAGAGGGCGAGGGTAATACAGGAGGGTTAGTTAGGAGGTTTCTGGAATAGCCCAAGTGAGAGATGAGGGTAGCTGGGACCCACATGGCAGTGAAGGGTGAGAGGCTGTGGGAGAGCCCACAGGGCATCCTGGCCAATTGAATGCAGGTGTGATGGAGGCAGGCATCAAAACCAACTTGGGAAATCTGGGCCTAAATGCTGGAAGGATATATAAGTTTTTGTGTGGATGTGTGTCAACTGTGATAGGGACGGCCACTGGGGGAGTGGGATTTGGGGAGTGGGGAGAGACTAGGAGCTCAGCTTGGGCATGTGGAATCTGAGAATCTCTTTAATTTCCAAGTGGAGGGGGTCCAGGAGGCAGATTTGATATTCCACAATGGAGTTCCAGAGAGAGGGCCGGGCTGTGAAGGAATCAGTCACAAAGTGGATGAGAAGTGTTAAGGAAAGGATAGCAGACTGAGAACACGGCCAAGGACTGTGCCCCGGGACCCCTCCCGGAGTTAAGAGATCAGAGGAGGGGGTGCAGCAGCCAAGGAGGTGGGGTTTTGGAGCAGTTTGGCAACTACTTAAGAACATCTTTCCTCCCTTCCCACCCTCCCCACTGTCGCTTCTCCTTCCTTCCTTTTTCCTTCTCCCTCTCTATCCTCCTCCTTTCCTTTCAGTGGGCACCTACTATGCACCAGGAGTTGGACACAGATTTTTTTGCCCTCCAGAAACTCATGGTCTTAGAGGAAAGAATGACATAAATGCACACTTATAAAAGAATGTGGACATGAGGTGATAAATGCATAGAAGTCTGGGTTTCCAGTTGTTAACCACTGATATAAAATCATACTACACACAACTGTTTGTAAACTAGCACAAAAGAGTCTGGAATCTAAAACCGTCATTTATCTTTCTCTCCCATGTTTAATTTATTGCAATTATTATCGGGAGAACGATTTACTTGGTCATATTAAGCTAAATTCAGTCTTGGTTAAGAAGAAAGAGAGGTTGTAATGCACCAATCCAACAATTGCACTGTTCTTCAAAACCCAACCTTTCCCGATTTCTGTCACTTTGTTAATGATTCATTATTGGTGTTTTTGGAGAAAATAAACTATGAGACCAAACAAGGACCAGCTTCGTTTGCTGTAATCTGAATGTGCACTGAACTCTCATCCTTATGAAACACGACAGCACAGAGAAAAATCACATAACAACAGCTGTATATTTCCTCCTCTGCAAAATGTCACTTAGTATCATCTTCTATAGATAGAGGTAAGTGGACGTACTTTAAAATCTTTCTGATAAATATATCGCCGCGCTGCATCCAGTTTGGATGATGATCTTCAAAATGGCATATGCTGGGGCCTATTAAAAACAAACAACAACGACAACAAAAAACAAGCAAACAGAAGAAACACATTACGTTTAGTTTTGTTGTAAGATGCATGCCTGGCATGGCAGAGTCTGGACTTCTTTTAAGAAATAAAATCTGAGTAACAGTTTCTTTTAATTTGGAAAGGAAACCTTTGCAAAAGATTGGAATGCCTCTGCTACTGCCAAAACATTTGAATCATCTGGTTCCTTACAGGAAAGGGGAAAGAAGCTGCTGGGGAAAAGGATGAGGGAGAAAGCAAGAAATAAGATTCCCAACTGGGAGCAATGCTTTGGCTTACTTCATGTCAAAAGCAACGTAAATGCCTTCTAAAGAATGGTTTTTTTTCTTTGGCCATCAGTTTAAAATCTGTTTTCCTGCAAACAGAAACCTGCCTGCCCTCTTAACCTTCAAAGTAAGGTGCCCCAAAGTACAAGAGGACAGTTCAGGTAGGTTCTTACCGATTCTGCGTCATGGTCGAGACCTGTGTCATGGTGCTCAAGCTCTTCATCCCGAAATTTCTTTAATACCTGGTTAAATACAAAGAAAAAGAAAGAGAAGCAAGTCAGCATTCCAGCTTTCCTGGTGTTCTCTCTTATATTGGAAGCTAAAGCCTGGTAATAGAGTTTAGCCTGATATTATAGAAAACTTTTCCTATGAGGGAGCAGATAGTAAATATTTTCGGCTTTGTGAGCCATGAGCTCTCTATTGCAGCTACTTGGCTCTGCCGTTGCAGCCACAGTAGCAGCCATGAACAATACATAAACCAATGGGCAGGGCTGGGTTCCAATGAAGCCATATTTATAGAAACAGGCAGGTCCTAATTTGCTGACCCCTCATTTAGACTTTAGGGTTCATGCTCCTGGCATTTGCTCAGACTCCACCAATGACACCGAAATGGAAAGGATACATTTCCGGAGGTGAGGGTTCTGGGCCCAGTTCTGCTCAAGCTGTGTGACCAGGGCAAGTGGCTTCAACTCTCTGTGCCTCAGTTTGTTAATTTTAAAAAGGAGGCACTGACCTAGATGTCTAAGGCACCTTCATTCCCAAATAGTCTAGTTTTTCTTCTTATCAAATCGTCTATCTGTGCCTCTTCCCTGTAGGCAGCCGCTTTTCCAGAGTATAGTCAGATACCTGAAGAAGTTCCTCATATTTTTCAGGGTCCTCCTCCATCAATGCCCTGATCTGGTTGTTATAGTGATTTGCTATCGATTCTTCCACAGCCACAGTGCAGGCCATCGCTCCTTCCTTCCCCAGCAAGGCGGTTCCAGCTCCTGCAATTGTCAAATCGAGTAGTTAAGCACAGGACCGACACGAGGGGTACACAGGATCATTTGGAGTCAAGAGTTCCTCAACTTCTAGCATTTGGGGCCAGTTGATTCTTTGTTGTAGGGGACTGGCCTGTGCATTGTAGGATGTTCGGCCTCATCCCTGGCCTCTGCCCACTAGATGCCAATAGCAACCCCCCAAACCTCTCTTCCCCAGTTGTAATAATTTTAAAAAGGTCTCCAGACATAGCCAAATGTCCCCTGGAGAGCAAACTCACGCCTGGTTGAGAACCATTATTTTAGGTGGTACCATATCACAGTGAGAACTCCTGAATCACATAGTGAGAAAGCTATTCTCTTTTCAAAGCTCTTTCTGACCTTCTGATTATGGCAAGCATGGGGTGAGCATGTCCCTGGTGCCCTAGCCATTTGCTCTTCTCCTTTTGTAAAGGACAGCAGGGAGATCTCAGGTTCAGAACATGTGTCAGGCGACGGTATCTGGCTCCAATTGGATGATGCTGGCTTTTCCTTCCTGCTGTATTTATTTTTACTGAGCCTTTCGTTTCATGAAAGCATTAATATTAAGATACCATTTTAAGCAAAAAGAGTCAGTCAATTTAACTTTAGAAAAATACCGAGTACATAATAAGAGGTAGTAAGAGGAAACAGCAAGAATTGTGGACGTGGTCCTTGAATGGTTTAATCATCCCAGATCTCCAAGTCCCACAAGCACTCTGGACACACAGTTACCCAGTGCAAAGCCCATCACGTTCCAAAAGGGCATCAAAACTGTCGGCCGGGCCCTGAACGTAACCATCAACTCATTGAACTTTTTCAGATGGTCCTTTTCTTGATCCCACATTTTCTGTAAGAAACATAAAAAAATAAAGACATCTAAGCATTCCACAGAGGTCCACTGCAACATACCAAGGAAGCTACATGTCCGTCCATATGGTCTAAAGGAAGCAAAATGGAAATGGAGAAAATGATGAGAGCTGCTATTTCTCCCATTCCCCTGAAATCATCAATGGAAAAAGTAAAAGAAACATTAGACTAAAAAGTATCTTTGATAAAGAGAAGAAAAAAGAGTGCCTCTTATGAGCTGAATTGTGTCCCCCCAAAAGACACGTTGAAGTCTCAACCCCCAGGACCTCAGGATGTGACCTTATTTGGAGAGGGGTCTTTGAAGATGTGATTAGTTATAATGAGACTTGTAGCAGTTTGATATTGCTTATGAATTCCAAAAATAGATATTGGATTATGTTTGTGAACTGGTCTGTTCCTCTGAGCATATTAGATTGGACTGGATTCAGAGGTTTCATTTTTTACTTGATTAAATAATGATTAAGGCTTTGATTGGGCCACGTCAGTAGGACGTTGAGTCCCCGCCCCCTTGGTGGGCAGAGACTCACAGAGAAAATGACAGGGCAGAAGAGAAAGTTGTAGTTTTGATCCTGGTGCATGGGAAGTAAGCACAGCGAAGCAGATACGTGAGGAAACAGAGAAGGCTCCATTAGACACGGTAGAGGCCCCGGGAAGAGAGAAGAGTCGTTTGCCTGACAGTTTACAGGTGACCTTGTGGAGAGAGCAGAGCAGCTGAGCCCAGAGAAGAAAGGAGCCCCAGGAGAGACAAGACTTGTCCCCGCCTATGGCTGAGATTGGAAGAAGCTGGGACCATGGAGCCTTGGGAGGAGGAGGAAGGCTGAACCCTCGTAGACATCACCCACCATCATGCATCAACATGTGGCAACAGACTTCAGTGAGGAAGTACCTCTTATGGCACCTTGAGTTGGGCTCTTTAGGGCCTTGTGACTGTAAGCTTCCACCCCAAATAAATACCCTTTATAAAAGCCAGCAGATTTCTGGTACTTTGCATCAGCACCCCTTTGGCTACTAATACAAGACCGACCTGGAGTAGGGTGGGTCCTAATCCAACATGACTGGTGTCCTTAGAAGAAGGGGAAATCTGGACACAGACACAGGGAAGACGCCATGTGACCCCTGCGGCAGGGGCTGGCATTCCAAAGCCCAGGAATGCCGAGGATTCCCGCAGGCACCAGAAGCTAGGAAGATGCAGGCAAGGAAGGATTTCCCCTCCAAGTTTCAGAGGGAGCACAGCTGTGCTGACACCTTGATCTTGGACCTCCAGCCTCCAGAACAGAGAGACAATGAACCTCTGTTGTCATAAGCCCCTGATTTGTGGTACTTTGCTATGGTCACCTGAGAAAACTAAGACAGTGCCCAGCAAACCCAGCAAAGTGCCTGTTCTCTCACCTCCGTGGCCCTGGCAGAAGCCCCTGGGGCCCACATGTGGAAATGAGGAGGTCAGCCCATTTCACAACTAGGGAGGGCAGAATCTTAGCTATTGTGTAATTCCCTTCCAGACTACTCGAATATAAGTGTCATTTAAATCAAAGGAAAAAGGGAGCCTAATTACAGCAAACACTTGCCCGGTGCTTCCTGGGTGCCCGGTGCCATCACATCCCTTTACCTAGGCAACTCACTGACTCGGTATAGCTGCCTTACTGGTGTTAATCCCAGGATGCAGATGAAGAAAGGGAGGCACAGAGAGGTTAAGTGACTTGCCCAAGGATTCAGAGCAGGCCAATGAATTCGAATGAGTACCTGTTCATGCCAGCCACAATGTAAGCTGCTCCATGTCAGCTCATTTATTCCTCACCAAAGCCCAACAAGGGAGGTGTTATCACCCCATTCTGCAGATTTGGACATGGAGGCCCAGGGAGGTGGGAGAGAGCTGGCAGGTGAACCCAGGTCTACATAACTGCAAAGCCCAGCTCCGTGCACTGCCCTGATCCTGCCTCTCAGTATAAGGCACCTGCACTGCCGCTCCTGTGGGGCAGGGCTACAGCTGCGTGGCACCCTGTGCCTTCATCCAGTGCAGTGTCTCAACCTCTCTGCCGTGACTGCCCTTCTGAGGAGCCTTTATAGACTTTTCTTCTGATCGCCCCAACACCACCAACCTCTCCATGGAATTGTAATATCACAGGTATATTACGGTCTATCTATTTATGTACTGTATGCATATCTGTGCTTTAAATATAAAAGAGCAAGATTATCTTCACTCCCCTCTCCCCAACAACCAATTTTTGCTCCTCGGGGAGGACAGCACCTCCCTTGGGAATGCACGGCCGAATGTGATTCATTGTCACCTGTCAGATCTACCTGTCCTGTGGGCCAGGGGGACAGCACTCAGGGAGCACCCACCTGAATAACGGGCCCGACGCTGCTCCGGCCCAGGACGGCCATCTGCCCTGCATAGATGCGGCTCGCTCCATACTCGCCTGCGTGATCCACCCGGATTATTCGGTCAATGGCTGCCCGGTTGATATTGTCTAAGGTCATTCCTGAACTGCAAAACCTGACGTGGATTCTTCTCCCATGAGCTGCAAGACAAGTGTTTACTCTTTATTACTCTAGAAAACTGAGATGTGCCCTTTGACAGACAAAAGAAAGGGGTGTCTTAGAATAATGAGCTCCCCATGGGCCAGATGCGTCCACCAATGTGTTGGGTGTACCCTGCAGTGTTAAAAAACAAACAAACAGCGAATCAGTTACCAACATTTAAAAACCCAGAGGATTAAAAAAAAAAATTTTTTTTTAATTAAAGAAGCTTTATGTTATATGTTATACCGAAAATATAGAGGAATCCCATATACCTCACCCTCTCTCCCTCCCACATTTCCCCTATATTAACATCTTTCCTTAGTGTGGTACATTTGTTGCAATTGATGAACACATTTTGAAGCATTGCTACTAACCATGGACTATATAGTTTACACTTTGCACCATGCCATTTTATAGGTTTTGACAAAATGTATAATGACCTGTATCTGTCATTGCAATATCATGCAGAACAATTCCAATGTCCCCAAAATGCCCCCTATTACACCTACCCTTCCCTCTCCCTCCCCTCAGAACCTCTGGTGACCACTGCCTTTATATCAATGTTACAAGTTCTTCCATTACTAGGAATAATAATAAATCTATTTTAGTCCATAGTTGCATAAATAAGAGACTTTTTTTTTTCCCCCTTTTAAGGAGGTACCGGGGATTGAACCCAGGACTTCATTTATGTGAAACAGGTGTTCAGCCACTGAGCTATTCCTGCTCCTAAAACCCAAGGATTTTACCTAAAGATCTGGATTTCTGATTTCACTTTAAATGTATGAAGATCTGGTGATACTGAGCCCGCCTTAGGGTGTGGTAACCTGGCAGCCACCTCGAGATGGACATGGCTCCTCCCAGCTTGCTTCATGGGTTCACATCAGTGGTTTCCAATCTTGGCTGCACATGAGAACCCCCTAGGGAGCTTTAAAAAACATGGATGCTCCTTCTCAGCCCAATCAACCTCTGGGAGGAGGACCCCATATTGATATTTTTAAAAAGCTCTCTGGGGAAACAGATGTGGCTCAAGCATTTGGGCTCCCGCTTACCACATGGGAGGTTCCAGGTTTGGTACCCGGTGCCTCCTAAAGAAGACAAGCAAGACAGCGAGCTGACATGATGGGCTGGTGCAGTGAGCTAACACCACAAGATGACACAACAAGATACCACAACGAGGAGACACAACAAAGAAACACAATGAGAGACACAACATGCAGGGAGAGGAGGTGGCTCAAGTGATTGGGCACCTTCCTCCCACATGGGAGGTCAAAGGATCGGTTCCTGGTGTCTCCTAAAAAGAAGATGGGCAGATAGAGAGCACAAAACAGACAGAGCAGACAAGCAGACAGCGAGTGCAAACAATGAGGTGGGTGGGTGGGGGAGAAATAAATAAATCTTAAAAAAAAAAAAAGCGGCTCTCTGCATTATCTGACCTGCAGCCAAGGTTGAGAACCACAGAATAAGTTCTCTTAAAACACTTGCCCCTGTAGGCATTTGGTTTTGAAAGTCCGGCATTAGAGCTTAGGTTTCACTTCATTTTTGATCCAATTCAACTGATCCCCTCTTGTCTTCATAATATAAATTCTTCAGGAATGATTAGATTTCATCTTTTAAAAATCTAGTAGTGTGGAATCGGTATGGCTCAGTGGTTGAGCACCTGCCTTCCAAGTATGAGGTCCCAGGTTCAACCCCCAGTATCTCCTAAAAAAAAAAAAATCTAGCAGTGCTTTAGTTCCCTAGCTCCTCAAGCAAACACTCTGAAATGGGTTGACTTAAACAATGGAATTTATTAGCTTACGGTTTTGAAGCTAAAACAAAGTCCAAATCAAGGTATCATCAAGGCAATGCTTTCTTCCCCAAGACTGGTATTCTAGGGCTGGCTACTGGTGATCCTCGGCTCCTGTCACATGGCAAGGCACATGGTGTCTCCTGGTGTCTCCTTCTCTTCTGGGTTCCACTGATGTAGCCATCTTGTTTCCTGTAGCTTTCTTTCTTCTGTCTGAATTTCATTCTGCCTATAACGGCCTCCAGTGATAGGATTAAGATCCATCCTGATGGAGGTAGTACACACCTTAACTGAAGTAACTGCATCAAAAGGTCCTACTGGCAATGGGCTCTCACCCACAGGAATGGATTAAATTTTTTTAAAAGTTTATTTTACTTTTATCCATTTTTACCCACCCCCTCCCCGTTTTTCCTGTTTTTGTGTCATTTTGCTGGGCAATTCTCTGTGTCTGTTTCCTGCCCTCTCTTCTTATCCTTCTCCTCCTGTCTTCACTGGGATTCAATCCTGGGAACCTCTGATGAGGGATAGAGGCATCCTACCGCCTATGCCACCTTAGTTCCTTGTTTTTTTCGGTGCGTCTCATCTTGGCTCTCCCTTTTGTCAATCTCCTGTTATATCATCACCTTGCTGTGTGGCTCGGCAGGGCCTTTCGGCACACCTGCGCACAGAGCCTGGGGGGCTCACCCGCTTGCGGGGCCTCACAGCGCACCCATGCATGGGGCCTGACAGCCCGTGCACCTTCTATATTTTTCTTTATTTTTACTGGGAGGTCTGGGGGATCAAACCCAGGTTCCTCCATATGGGAGACGGGCGCCCAACCATTTGAGCCACATCCACCCCCTGGATTAAATTTAAGAACATGTTTTTCTAGAGTACATACAGTTCTAAACCACCACAAGTAGAACACCTTAATTCTATTCTCTGAGTCTTACATTAGGTTATCTGTTCTTTCCCTCACGAGGATGGCCTTACTGACATTTAGTTCGTAATGTGAACGTCCACCCATGTTGGTATCATCACTTTGAAATATGTTTCAGGGCTCTCAGGCTAGGAATACCACATATTTTACAGATATTTCTTTTCATTTAAATTCATTCTCGTGGCAACTGTCATTCTTTTATTTAAAGTGTTTGAGTGCTTTGGACACAAGGTGATGGGGTGGGCTTGGTGGAATTCGGGGGGAGTTCGGCACTTGAACTTTTCTACCTGGTGGAGTTTTTACTGCCACTCTCTACATAAAGGAGCATTGCATGGAACACTGAAGCATCAGCCCTAACACGCAGCCAATCTACACAAAAACCCCAGGCAAGAGAGAGAAACTGACCTCCAGAGTTAGCACATCAAAACAAGCACATGCCCAGACATCAACAAAAGATCACAAGCCATACAAAGACACAGGAAGGGGTGGTTCAGTCAAGGAAACAAATTAAAACTTCAGGATACAGACAGTGGAGCAACTAATCAAAGATGCTGAGTCAAATCTTAATCAATTCAAGGAATTAATGGAAATAGAAACAGAAATAAACTAAATTTGGATATAGAACTACAGGTTAAAAGGAAGACAATGGGTGAACAAAAAGAAGAATTAAAAGTTTAAAAATGAATGTAGAAAGGGTATTTAGGACTTCTGGGAAGATGGCAGACTAGAAAGACACGGGACTCTTTTCTCCTCCAGAAAAATAGCTAGAGGAAAGGCTGAAACAGTCTAGAAAAAGATCTTCCAGGGTTTAGGACACCAGGCGAAGGCTGGACACCGCTCAGAGGAGAGAGGGACAAAGGAGGGGAATCATGACTACAGAACTGTGAGTTGAAACCAGAGGCTGCTGCTGCTAGCACCTTCCCCACACTAAAGACACTTTAAAATTCTCAGGCCTCTGGGCCAGCGGCTACAGACAAAGGGGACTCTAGGGATCTACCACCACAGGAAAGGGGAGAGAGAGGGGGACAGCCTAAGGCTGACTCAGCTTTTGACTCACAGATTTGGTCTGTTGTGTCCCAGGAGCCCTTCCAGGTCAGGTGGGGCCGCACCATTGTTTGCCTTGGGAGCCAGCAAGGGGCTAACGATATACTACCCTCCCAATCACCTTCTATACTAACCAGGGCTGATTGTTGAGGACTCAGAGGGGAGTGGAAATATTTCCTAGAAAAGGGAGGGGGCTGCCAGAGAAGGCTGGAGAACTGTATCAGAGAAAATTTGAAAGTTGAATTATAAAGCTCTTTCTCCAGGTAGGAAGCTCTATCACATTGATCCAGTCTGCCTTGCAAGAAATACACTCCATCAGGCACTGAACTGAGCGCTGCCAAAGCGCGCCATCTGCTGGCAGACAAAGGAAGTCCATGTGAGAAAATTAAAAATAAGTAGGAGAGACTTTTTTGGGCCTCTATAACCTTCCTCCCCAAGCCCTAAGAAGTGAGTCTACAAACAATTACTGGGTCCAGTGCCCAGTTTTGAGCAACCAGCAGGGACAATCTTAACAATCCAGGTCAAGCCAAGAATCAAAGAGTAGTGGTAACACACAGTCTTCTGCCACTAAATCCTTACAAAAGAGAAAGAAACTGAGCATCTGAGTAAACTATATCCTAATCAGATGCCTAGACATCAGCAAAAAATTACGAACCATACTAAGAAAATAGAAGACATGGCCTAAGAAAAGGAATATATCAAAGACCCAGAAAGACACAGGATTTGAGAGAACTAATCAGTGAGATGTGCACAAATTTCCAAAATCAAATTAATGAGTTGAAAGACAATATAGTTAAAGAGAGAAGTAACATCAAGAAGACATTGAGGGAATGCAAAGAAGAATTTGAAATCATGAACAGAAAAGTAACAGAGCTCATGGGAATGAAAGATACAATAGGTGAGATAAAAAACATATTAGAGGGGGGTGGATGTGGCTCAAATGGTTGGGTGTCCATCTCCCATATGAAGGGACCCGGGTTCGATCCCCAGGACCTCCCGGTAAAAAAAAAAAAAAAAAAAAATATTAGAGGCATACAACAGCAGACTCAAAATGATGGAAGAATAAGTGATACAGAAGACAGAACAGCTGAAGTTGAAGAGAGAAAAGAACAGAGTGTGAAAAGAATAGAAAAAATTGAGCAGGGGCTCAGAGAGTTGAATGACAACACAAAATCCAACAACATACGTGTCATAGGAGTTCCAGAAGGAGAAGAGAAGGGAAAGGGGGCAGAAAAAGTATCTGAGGAAATAATAGCTGAAAATTTCCCAACTCTCTCAAAACAAATGAATTTACATGTCCAAGAAGTGCACCGTACCCCAATCAGAAAAGTCCGAATAGACCTACGCCAAGACACATACTACTCTAAATGTCAAATGTCAAGGAAAAAGAGAAAATTCTCAGAGCAGCAAGGGAGAAGAAAACCATCACATATAAGGAACGCCCAGTAAGACGTAGCGCAGATTTCTCTCAGAAACCATGAAGGTAAGAAACAGTGGTAGGATACAATTAGGATTCTGTAGCAGATTGGCAGTTTGATATAGTTATGAATTCCAAAAATAGATATTGGATTATGCTTGTAAACTGGTCTGTTAATCTAGGCATGATTAAGTTATGATTAGGGTGTTGACTGGGCCACGTCAATAGGGCATTAAGCCCCACCCATTGGTGGGTGGGGAATCGAATATAAAAGGCAAGGCAATGAACAGAGTTGTAGTAGTTTTGATGTTGGAGTTTTGATGCTGAGTGTTAATGCTGGAGCCTAGGGGAGCACACAGACGACCTTGGTCGTGAGGAAGGAGAGAAGGCTCCAGGAAAAGAAACGAGACGTTCGCCTGATGGTTCACAGCTGGCCTTGTGGAGAGAGGCAAAGCCTAGAGAGTCTCATAGTCTACAGCTGACCTTGTGGAGGAAACAGAGGAGTTGAGCCTGGAGAGAAACACAACCCCGGGAAGAGAGGAACCCAAGAAGCCTGAACCCTGGCAAACGTCGGCAGCTGCCTTGCTCCAACACGTGGTAATGGATTTTGGTGAGGGAAGAAACTTATGCTTTATGGCCTGATAACTACCCCAAATAAATACCCTTTATAAAAAACAACCGATTTCTGGTATTTTGCATCAGCACTCCTTTGGCTGACTAATACAGATACTGAAAGAGAAAAACTGTCAGCTGACAATTCTTTATCCAACAAAACTGTCCTTCAAATATAAAGGTGAGTATAAAATATTCACAAACAAACAGAAACTAAGAAAGTTCGAAAAAATAATCCACCTTTGCAGGAAATATTAAAGGAAGCCTTAGAACCTGAAATAAAAAGACAAGAGACAGATGCTTGGAGGAGAGTATAGAATAAAGAATAGCAGAAAGTATAACCAAAAGAGTAAAAAGACAAAAATATGATATGACATATGAAAACCAAACAATAAAATGGTGGAAGTAAATAGTGCACTTACAGTAATATCATTGAATGTGAATGGATTAAATAAATACCCAATCAAAAGATACAGGCTGACAGAATGGATAAAAAAACATGAGCCATCTATATGCTGCTTACAGGAAACTCACCTTAGATCCAGAGATACAAACCAGCTGAAAGTGAAAGGTTAGAAAAATATACTCCATGCAAATAGTAACCCAAAAAGAGCAGGGGTTGCTATACTAATATCAGACAAAACAGACTTTAAATTAAAAAAAGTTATAAGAGATACAGAAGGCCATTTTATATTAATAAAAGGGACAATCCACCATGAAGATTTAACAGTCATAAATATCTATGCACCTAACCAGGGTGCCCCAAAATACATGAGGCAAACTGGCAAAACTGAAGGGAGAAATAGACATCTCTACAATAATCGTTGGAAACTTCAACACCACTCACATCATTAGATAGAACTACTAGACAGAACTGATCCACAAGGAAACAGAGAACTTGAACAATATGAAAAACAAGTTAGACCTAACAGACATATACAGAACACTGCATTCAAACTCAGCTGGTTATACATTCTTCTCAAGTGTCCATGGATCTTTCTCCAGGATAGACCACATGTTAGGGCACAATGCAGTTCTTAATAAATATAAAAATATTACACAGATATAAATAACATTTTTGTAAGCAAATACACATATATGCATATATATTTATATATCATTTTGCAAATGTTTGTATGTATTGTGAGAATTTTGATTTTTACCCACAATAAAAATAAATAAAAAATTAAAAATAAATAAATAAATAAATAAATAAATAAATAAATATAAAAAGACTGAAATTACACAGAGCACCATCTCAGATCATAATAGAATGAAACTGCAAATCAGTAATAGACAGGAAAAAAGTAAATTTGCAAATGTGGAGGCTGAACAACACACTCCTAAATAATTGGTGGGCCAAAGAAGAAATTGCAAGTGAAATCAGTACATATAGAGACAAATGAAAACGAGAACACAACATATCAAAACTTATGGGATACAGTGAAGGCAGTCTTGAGAGGGAAATTTATAGCCTTACACGCCTAGTTTAAAAAAGAAGAAAGAGCTAAACTCAAAGATTTAACTGAACAACTAGAGAAACTAGAAAAAGAACAGCAAGCCAATCCCAAAGCAAGCAGAAGGAAATAAGAAAGATTAGAGCAGAAATAAATGAAATTGAGAACAACAACAACAAAAAACAATAGAGAAAAATCAACAAAACCAAAAGCTGGTTCTCTGAGAATATCAATAAAATTGACAAACCCTAGCTAGACTAACAAAGAAAAAAAGAGAGAAGATGCAAATTCAATCAGAAAAGAAAGGGGGGGGGAGGAGTTATAAATGACCCCACAGAAAGAAAAAGAATCATAAGAGGATATTTTGAGAAACTGTATGCCAACAAACTAGACAACCTATATGAAATGGACAAATTCCTAGAAATGCACAATCAACCTACACTGATGCTACAAGAAATACAAGAACTTACCAAACCAATCACATTTAAAGAGATTGAATCCGTCACCAAAAATCTCCCAGCAAAAAGTTATCTGGCATTTTGAAAAGAATTGCTACCAAGCATTTCGAAAAGAATTAACTCCAATCTTGTTTAAACTCTTCTAAAAAATAGAAGAGGAGGGAAAATTACCCAACAGTTTATGAAGCCAACATCACCCTAATACCAAAGCCAGATAAAGATATTAGAAGAAAATTACAGAACAACCTCTCTAATGAACATAGATGCAAAAATTCTCAACAAAATACTTGCAAATTGAATCCAACAGCTTATCAAAAGACTTATACATCACGACTAAGTAGGATTATTCCTGGTATGCAAGGTTCAACATAAGAAAGTCTATCAACGTAATACACCACATTAACAAATTGAAGGGAAAAAAACACATGATCATCTCAATCAATGCAGAAAAGGCATTCGACAAAATCCAGCATCCATTTTTGACAAAAACACTTCAAAGGATAGGAATAGAAGGAAAATTCCTCAATATGATAAAAGGCATATATGAAAAACCTACAGCCAATATTGTACTCAATGGGGAAAGGTTGAAGGTCCCTCTAAGATCAGGAACAAGACAAGGATGCCCACTGTCACCACTGTTATTCAATATTGTACTAGAAGTTCTAGCTAGGGGAATTAGACAAGGAAAAAAAAAAAAAAAAAAAAAAAAAATGAAGGCATCCAAATAGGAAAAGAGGAAGTAAAACTCTGTGGATGACATGATCCTGTACTTAGAAAATTCTGAAGTATCCACGACAAAGCTACTTGAGCTAATGAATGAATTCAGCAAAGTGGCTGAATTCAACATGCAAGAATCAGTTATAGGGGTCGGATGTGGCTCAACTGGTTGGGCGTCCGTCTCCCATATGGAGGGACCCGGGTTCGATACCCGGGACCTCCCGGTAAAAAATAAATAAATAAATAAATAAAGTCATGGACACCACTGAAGGATTTAAAAAAAAAAAAAAAAAAAGAATCAGTTATGTATCTATACACTAGTGAAGAACAATCCAAAAAGGGAATCCAGAAAACAATTTTATTTACAATAACAATTAAAAGAATAAAATATCTAGGACCAAATCTAACCAAAGATGTAAAGGACCTGTACCTGGAATACTACAAAACATTTCTGAAAGAAATCAAAGAAGACCTAAACCAAATACTTTGCTCATGGATCAGAAGACTAAATATTATTAAGATGTCAATTCTTCCCAAACTGAGTGTTGTAATTTGAGACTGTATGTACCCTAGAAAAGATCATGTCCTTAGAGCTAATCCATTCCTGAGGGTGTGAACCTATTGTAGGCGGACTTTTTTATTAGATTGCTTCAGTTTAAGGGTCTTTGATTGGATTACTTCAGTAGGGCGGGGCCCACAGTGAGTCTTAATCCTCTAACAGATGAATACGGGGAGAGGAAGCCCGCAGAGACAGAGAGAAACCCCCAAAAACTTAGAAAATCAACAAGACCCGAAGGAGAAGGGAGAGACAGCAGATGCTGCCATTGTGTTCTGCCATGTGACAGGAGTCCAGGATTGCTGGCAGCTAAGTCTTTTGGGAGAGAGCTTTGTCTGATGCCTTGATTTAGACATTGTTCTCAGCCTCAGAACTGTAAGCTTATAAGTTAATAAATTCCCATTGTAAAAACCAACCCATTTCTGGTATATTGCCGTGGCAGCCTTTAGTAAACTAAAACATGATATACAGATTTGATGAAACTCCAATCAGAATTCCAACAGACTTCTTCACAGAAATGGAAAAGTCAACCATCAAATTCATTTGCAACGGTAAGCAGCTCCAAATAGCCAAAGCCATTTTGGAAGAAAAAAAAGGACAAAGTTGGAGGACTCACACTTCCTGATTTTAAAACTTATTACAAAGCTACAGTAATCAAAACAGAGTGGTACTGGCACAAGGACAGACTTACAGACCAATGGAATCGAATTGAGAGTTCAGATATAAACACTCATCTCTTTGGCCAAATGATCTTTGACAAGGGTGCCAAGTTCACTCAGTGGCAAAAAAAACAGTCTCTTTCAACAAATGGTATTGAGAGAACTGGATAGCCATATGCAAAAGAAGGAAGGTAGAACCTTACCTCATACCATATGCAAAAATTAACCCAAAATGTATTAAAGACCTAAATGTAAGTATTAAAACTATAAAATTCCTAGAAGGAAACAGGGAAACATCTTCAGGACTTTGTGATGGGCAGTGGTTGCTTAGACTTTATACCAACAGCACGAGCAACAAAAGAAAAATAGATAAATGGGACTTCATCAAAATTTAAAATTTCTGTGCATCAAAGGACTTCATCAAGAAAGTAAAAAGACAACATACAGAATGAAAGAAAATATTTGGAAGTCATATATCTAGCTGAAAAGGGTTTAATATCCAGAATATATAAAGAATGTCTACATTCAACAACAAAAAGACAAACAACCCAATCAAAGTATGGGAAAAAGATAGACATTACTCCAAAGATATACATATGGCCAATAAATACATGAACATCATTAGACATCAGGGATAGGCAAATCAACAGCACAATGAGATCCATCCACACCCACCAGAATGACTACCATAAAAAATAAAAAAAATAAAAAAAAAGGAAAATAACAAGTGCTGGGGATGCTGTGGAGAAATAGGAACATTCCTATATTGTTAGTGGGAATGTTAAATGGTGCAGCCACTGTGGAAAGTTTGGCGATTCCTCAGAAAGTTAAGTATAGAATTACCATATGCCTTGGCAATCCTACTTCTGGGTATATATCCAGAAGAACTGGAAGCAGGGACTCAAACAGGTATTTGCACACTGATGTTAACAAAAGCATTATTCACAACTGCCAAAAGGTAGAAGCAACCCAAATGTCCATCAGTGGATGAGCAGATAAATAAAATGAGGTATACATATATAATGGAATATTATTCAGCCTCATTAAAAGGAATGAAGTTCTGATGCACATTACAACATGGATGAACCTTGAAAACATTATGTTGAGTGAACAAGACCAGACACAAAAGGACAAAAATGTATGATCTCACTTACATGAGATGAGCAGAATATGCAAATTCACAAAGTCAGAAACTAGAATTACAGATGATCAGGAGTCAGGTGGGGGAGGAGAACAAGGATGTTAAATTGGTACAGAGTTTCTGCTTGAGGTAATGGGAAACCTAAGGCAGTGGGTGATGGTGATGGAGGCACAATTCTGTGAATATAATTTTGTGATATAGTATCCTTTACTATAAGAATTTAGTTTCCAGGAAATCATTTAACTTAAAAATGGCACTCGATTATAGAAAAATATATACGTATTAATCATAAGTGCGGCGGTACTGTTGTAAGGCAAAAATGAAGGCTATTGGTTGTTGAAGATGGTACACGAATGATTTTACTTTGAGAAAACGACTTCACAACAATCTTCTGAGGCAGCTCCGATGAAAGGAAAGGAGATGAAACCCGGATCCAAACCCGAGTCTTCCTAATCCAGAGCTGATGGTCCTTCCACTAAACTAGTGATTCTCAAACTTTACAGTACATACAAATGACTAGAAGGTGTGTTAAAAATACGGATACAGATTCAGTAGGTCAGGGGTGAGAACCTAGAATCTGCAGTTCTAAGAAGCTCCCTGTTGAAGCCAATGCTGCTAAATCATAGGATTACGCCTCGAGTGCAACAGACCCGGGAGAAGGCTACGACACCTCCGGGACACTGAACTTTCAGGGTCGCCAGCGGTCCTCAGCCCGGAACGCCAACACCTGTAGTGACGTCAAAGCCCAGGTGTGCAATTATCTTATCCTCAACGGCACTGACCCTGACAGGCCGCCGCAAAGCGTCACTGTCGAAAATTAATTCCCTCCTGCCCGTCATTCCCAAAGCTCACTACAACCAGCCCGCGACTCCGCCCCGCCCGCGCAGCCTCGTTACGTCATACAGTCGCGCTCCGTCGCGGCATCGTGACGTATGAAACGTCTCCCCCGTGACCTCTGTGGCCCCAGCCTCGGGGCATTTTCCCGCTCACAGGCAAACCGCGGGGCCGCAGCCGCGCCTGCCCGTTTACCTGCGAGGGACGACCAGGCGCCTGCGCGCAGCCGCCGCAGTGAGCAAGCCGCTGCTACGCCGGCACAACTCATTGTCGCGACCGCAAAGCAGCCGCTCCGCTGAGCGAACCGGGCCAACTGTACCAGGGGCGCAGACTGATGACGCGCACGGGAGACGCTAGTTGCCGTTGCAGTGGTGTAAACGCCGCTCGTGCCAGGCCTCCGCTTGCGCTCGACTGGTTGGGAACATGAATGAAGACTATTGGTTGCGGCCACCGTCAATCGCTCGAGAGACAGACCTTAGTGAAGGCGTTTTGGGTTGCCAGGAGATGAGTGATGCTAAATTGTTTAAATGATCTGGACAGGGTCTAACTTTCTCACCCAAGTTCCTGGAAAGGAGGACCACGAGGGATCTACCTTAGCACAGTCATTGTATTTTCTGATTACCAGCGTTGAAGGAGATATTTTTCTCTATTTGTATCCTATATCCACTTTCAAATATTTTTAGAAATTCATGCTGAAATTAAATTCACCTCATGGTGAACAGTATTATCTGTAGGTGGTGAGCTGACAGCCGATTTTAAATTTCTTCCTAGTCCTTTATCTTCAAGTTTTCTACAGAAACATATATTATTTTTTTATATCCACTTTATTATACTGTTGTGAGTGTATATTGGTGCAAACGTTGGTTTTTTGGGGGGAAGGGGTTGGAAACGTATTTTTAAATGTGCGTATCCATTGATACAGAAGTCCTACTTCTGAGGATCTATTCAAAAGAAATAATTTTTCGAATTGGTAATGGCATATGAGGGCAAAATCCAAATATACAAGGATACACAAGACGTTTAATACTGATAACGTCAGAGTTGGTATGGGTGGGGGGCTTTCACTTTATACACCCTTGAATTATATCCAAGTTTAGTATAAAAAACTTTAAGGTATACTGGATTGTAAACTAATTGAATTTAAATTGCTAGTTGTTTTTATATCACTCTTCAATGTACAAACTGCTTTAACCCAGTAAAATAATTTAAAATTGTGATGAAGTATACTTCGTGCTAGTGAGGCTATTCTCATGTAAAGCTATTGACGGTAAATTTGGCTCTCCAATGCCTTAAAATGTTCAAAACCTTTGCCCAAATTCCAATTCTAGGTCTCTGTCTCAAAGGAGCAAACAATGTTGACAAACATATTTATGGTTGTCCCAGTTATTGGGAAAAATGTAAAACAAAATGTTAAACAGCAAAGGAATTATTTAAAAATCATGATCCTTCTGTGTGATATTATGTAACCTATTGAAATGTTTATAAAGAACTTTTTTTTTTTTTCTTTTTTTTTTTTTTTTTTACCGGGAGGTCCCGGGGATGGAACCTGGGTCCCTCCATATGGGAGACGGACGCCCAACCAGTTGAGCCACATCCAACCCCAATAAAGAACTTTTGATAACATGAAAAAACACTTATGTTTAGTGAAAAAGAACACCAGATTCTTTCTTCCCATCCTTTCTCTCTCCCCCCATATATCTTCAAAGGAATTTTGTGAAAATTAACAATAAACACCCATAAATGATGCTTAGGAGTGTGATTTTTATTGTTTGTCTCTGTAGTTTTCAATGTTCTCCATATTTTCTACAACAAACAATTATTTTGATAGGAGAAAACATTTCAAAAGAAAAAGCCTATTCCCTAATTCAATTTTCAAAAATGAAAGCAAAATGTATTATTTTCCCATTTTAAAGATGAGGGAACTGAGCCTCAGAGGTGGAAACACTTGTCAAAAATCACACAGTAAGCAAGTAGCAAAGTCTTTCCATGTCCTAAATACATCCCACTGCATTGGAAAGGAAATATACCCAATGGGTCTTGCTAGTAAAACCATGCCCCATATAAAGAAAATACATTCAGAAGTTCTTCCTTTCCAGGGGTCAGACTTTGCACTGCCACCTTAGCAAAAATAATTCCTTTCTTCTCCAATACTTTTAACAATGCTTAGCTGCAATCAGATATATAGCTGCAGGAATTTATGTGGCCAATTTAAGAGTTAAAGTAATCTAAAGACTAACTGGATTCTTTGCTGGAATTCTTTTTGTAATTGTGGTAACTTGCAAGGCTGCCTTGACAAAGAACAAGGGCCTGGAACAGAATTGAGCAGAAAAATGTTGGCAAGGGCTTTTCAAATTCAGTCACTTAAGTTTGGGGGTGGGGGGAGGCTGGTATGTGTGTGTGATATGAAAACAAGCTAAGTATCCATCACTGGTACAGCTGATAGAGTAGAATGCCATGTACCATTAAAAAGAATGAGGCGGTTGTTTATATGGAAAGATCTCCAAGATATGTTAAGTAGAAAAAGGGGGAAGTTCATATATATATATATTTCACACATACATTCACCATATATATATATATATATATATGTTTGAATATGCATTATAATTTCCTGGAGGAATAAAATATACAAATTGTTAGCAGTTGTTCCTTCTGGGGAATCGGTTCGGGAATGCTTGAAATAATAATGTCAAGTTTATTTAAAACTCATACATGGACATCCCTTTCCAAGTCTCCAATAGAGCCAAGGACTTTTAAAAGCCTTCATCTGATGAAGGCATTTAACACTTCTTTTTTCTTTCTGTGATTCTAGAAGAAAGGACAAGAGTGACTTTACTAACTGTAACAGTTTACATGATCACCTGATTGCTGGCAAGAAGCCTCCATGAATTCAAATATACATAGTCACATTATATACCATTGAAAATACTGTTTAATCAGTAGGTTTAATGCACATTTGTTAGAGCTGCATTTAAAAAATTCTACAGACTTCACTTGAAGTTATTAAAGTTATCAAAACATAAAAACATTCAAATAAGAGGTATGCAAATTAGCAGCATTTAACTAAAACTCATACATTAGTTAGCATACTTCAGTATCAGTTTTATAATACAGAAGGAAAATCCAGCATTGCATTTTCATGTTTCCACCACACACACATGCACGCACACAAATAGGAAACTTCACTCATAACCTTGGTGAAGGCGAGAAAACACAATGTATGTAAAGGGACCAGGCAGAAAAGCCAAAAATTAGAAATTGGTGGAGTTTTTTTTTGTTTGATTTTTTTTTTTGTAAAGATGGAATCAATTTCGGGTTACTTGACATTCCATATAATATCAGTTACTAGATTTAGAAACTCACAGCCTTAACAAGACAGGAAATTCTTGAAAAGCTCATCAGTCTCACAGGTACAAAATAGCCCAAATAGCCCATGTTGATACTACCTTCGTGGAAAGAGCATCAAAGTGGCTCTCTGGCAAAGTGACAAATATACAGAAATGTGCAAGCTCTGGCAAGCTTGCTTTACTCCTCAGAGCAGGGAGTCGACCACTTTTGAGTACTGGAGGGTTATAGGCACTATTCTTAACAACAGCAGCTTTCTAGAACCTGCATCCAACTTTGAATTTCCGTTTCTTACCCACCTACCCCCCAGGAAAGGTTTGGAGTCAGTGAAAGAAAGAAAAACAATGGAAGGAAGGTGTAGACTGTCCCTTACAAAACTACAGTACTTTGAAAAGGATTCTAAAGATATTCCATGAAAACTGATTAAATAAAACAATAACTTAGGCTTGTAATAAAAGGCTCAGTGCTATCAATTTTGGGTATGCTGATGGCGAGGGACTTACTGTATGTGGTTTTTACTGTTAAAAAAATCTTGAGAGACTGCACGTTTTGCAAAAGAAAGGCACGTGCATTTAAAATTTTAAGCACAGGGAAACAAACAATAGGCCTTTAAAATGTGGATGTATGTTTAAGAAACCAGCATTCAACCTAGTCTGGTACTTTTTCACAGGCTGGTCTGGTTAACAGGCTACAACCCACATCCCGAAACACTTTATGCAAGGACACCTATAGCTCTAATGCTGAACAGCCCTTTCCAGTCTGGATCTGAAGTGCTCATTGACCTTAAGAAATGGAGACCTCAAAGCAGGAAGGGAAATGGCATTCGGAAGAGAGTACAACTCTTAATTTTGATGGCAGTGGGTTCTTCTGCAGATCTCCAGAATTCAGGACTAGAGGGGAATGGTTTGTGGCTCTCTAGACTGCCAGAAATAGTTTTCCCTGAGTAATAAGGCAGCAGCAGGATGCCCAGGAAGCTAAGAAATCAAGACTAGCATCCTGTAGCAATTCACTTCCTCATACATTTAGCTTATTTTAGGGCATTCAGGAACTGCTTATTCACCAAGAAGAGAATGGACTTTACTCTCGCAAATTACTACCATGTAGAGAGATGAAATTATATAACCATCCTCTCCATTTTCTCACCATCTGTTCCCAGACATCATGTTTCAAGGATTTCTCTTCCCTTAAAAAACTCAGGTCTCTGAGTCAACAGATTTTAAGTTGCTACTTGTTAAGGGACACTGCTCAGCCGAAAGCCCTATAACCTGGTTCAAAAGAAATCATCTAGCCTCATGAATGTATAACCTTAAAAGTTCACTTTAAAAGACAAGACAAATAAGCTTTAAAAATAAAAAAGCTCTCAAGTTTTGTTGTAAAAGCTGACACATCTTAAGTTAATGTTGTTACTTAGCTGCTGGTCTGTAGGCACTTCTTGGTTGTGAACTTGCTTTTCTAAGTCACTAAAGCCCTAACGTAGGGAGTGGCTTACATAAACCACCAGAGCTGCACAGGGGAGCCACTTTTAGGAAAAGCCTGAACTCCAGAAAATATATTTTTAAATTCCCGTTCAAAACTGGACTTTGTAGGCTCGGGATCAGCTTATCAGTGACATGCAGCTGCGCCTTCAACATCAGTCTACTCGGTTCTTCATTTCCCTTTGGGCTTCAGTTAGTTTCTGGATTAGGTAGCGCTTATCCCGACTTTCCTAAAAAAAGAAACAAGTTAGAATACAGTCAATACATTTGGAAGCAAATATCATTATAATAACACAGGGCAAGGATTCTCACCACTGGACTATTGTAATGGCCCCTGACTTCATCTGTTCCCCTTTCACTCTTGTTCCCCACACAGCCACACAGCACCCGACGATCTTTGGAAAACGTACATCAGACGTCTAGTTAAAACTCTCCAGTGGCTTCCCATCACACTCAGAATTAAACCCAAACCTCTTACCAGAACCCTCATGCTATGAGATCAACTCCGTCTTGTCTCTCCCCGTCACTCGCCATCCCCAGCCACACCACCTTCCTCCTCTCCCTCACAAACGCCTGGCTCAGCCTCTTGCTGTATTCTCTGCCTCTTTCTCTCATCCCCAATGCCTCTGATAATTGGCTCCCTCACCTCCTCCAAGAGGCCCTGTGCAGCCCCCCATCTACAATAACAGACGGCCCACTCTACACTCTAAGCACCTCGTTTTTATCATCTTCATAGCAGTTATTATTATTAGAATTTGTCTTATTTAACTAGCAATTTTGTCTTGTGTTCCCTGTGGTATCCCAGCACCCAGCACAGCACGAGGCACACAGTAGGTGCTGAACATCTGTGCTGAAGGAATGGATGAGTGAGTGAAGCTGGGGGAAGCTGGGCCTGAAGGCAGAATTTTGGGGAGGTGGTGGCCGGAGGGGACCGTGGCAGTTACACCTCCTCCCTGGAAAAGCACCACTTTCCCTATGGTGTCCCGTGACCCTCCGGACCTGCCCTTCCTCACCAGGGACAGCTGCTCTCGGAGCTGGACCACCACTCGCTTGTGCGCTCCGGCCAGGGCGATGAAGTAAAACATAATGAGGCTGCAACACAAGGCGGAGGGCTCGTTAGTGCGTCTGTGGCATGGACATATTTTGTCTGGAACAATTTTACTTTTGTTAGGGGGACAACAAAAAAGAAAGCCCCCACCTTCTCCCCCAAGCAGAGGACCAGAAACAGCCAGTGGAGTTTGTTTGCCTGTGGCAGAAGAGATTCGTTTATGCTTTGCTTTTTTCTTTTTTGGAGGTACCGGGGATTGAACCTAGGACCTCAAACATGGGAAGCAGGCACTCAACCCCTGAGCTACATCCACTCCCTAATGAGAGCTGGTTTTTTTCATTTGCCTGTTTTTGTTTTTAGGAGGTACCAGGGATCAAACCTAGGACCTCGTACACGGGAAGTAGGTGTTCAACCACTTGATCTACACCCGCTCCCCCGTGCTTTGCTTTTTAAGTTAATATTAAAAGTTGTTCCCCTGGTATGTGCAAAATGATAGGGAAAGAGAAGAAGATGTCCCAGAGAGCAAGCTTGGCATGTCATTAACTGTGGAACTCCTCTGGCCTCAGTTTCCTCATCTGAAAATGGGGATAATATAACAAAACCCAACAACGACAAGCCTCAGATGATGCAATTTTGGATAAACGCAACCAGCAATTGGCTCCTGTCTTCTGTCCAGCCCTAGATCTCAAATGGGGGTGGCTGAAGTTATTACCTCTGGGGGAGAGGGGCAAGTAGAGTGAGGTGGGGCAAGCCCTCAAGAAAACAGTGGGCAATTTCATTTATTGAAGGGGAGGCAGGTCACTGTGATCCCAGGATTCCAGCTGCCCGAACTTGCAGATAAGGTCAATGGAACGAGGGCCAGGTAACCAGGAGATTCCTGGAATCACCCACATCAGTGACACTCATCTGGAAGTCCCCCAAGCCACAGGACAAGAGCAGACCCCAAAGATACTGAAGCGAGAGTAGACAACTGCCACCAGGTGGTGCCAGTGGTTGGGTTTTACTGTAATAGCTGCGTCACAGGGTAATTGTGATGACTTCATGAATCAGGACTTGTAAGGTATTTAGAACAACGCCTCACACACAGTTTGCACATAAAACACCTTTGTGATTAGGATGACAACACTCGAAGTGAATCACTGTCTGTGCATCAAAGGCCCTTGCCGCACTCACACACAACACGTGCCATTTACTGAGCCTTTACAAAGGGCCAGGTCCTCTGCTGGGGCTGCCGGAACAAAGTACCACAAACTGGGCAGCTTAAAACAACAAAGATTTCTTGTCTCACACTTCTGGAAGCCAGAAGCCTGAAATCAAGGTGTCAGCAGGGCCGCGCTCCCTCTGAAACCTGAATGGGAGAACCGTTTCCCTGCCTCTTCCTGGCTCCCAGTGCTTGCAGGCAATCCCTGGCGTTCCTGGGCTTGGCGCTGTAGCACTGCACTCCCTGCCTCCACCGTCCATGGCCTTCTTCCCTATGTCTCTATCTGTCTCTTCTCATAAGGACAGTCACACGGGATTAGGGACCCACCCTCCTCCAGTATGGCCTCAACCGCAACGGCATTTTCCAAATAAGATCATCTTCACGGGACCGCAGGGAAGGACTTGAACGTGGCTTTTTGGAGCATGCAACTCAACCCATAACAATGTGTTATCACATTTCTTTCTCCTTCCCCTTAACCCTATGAGGTGGGCACCATTCTTATCTCCATTTTCCAGGTGAGAAAACTGAGGCTTGGAGAGGAAATGTGACAAGCGAAGGCCACATGGCTTATAAATAAATGGCAGAGCCTGGGTTCAAGCCCATGCTCCAAATCCAGTGCTCTTCTCTCTGCCCAGTTAATCAATTCCTATTTCAAAAAGCAAGAGATTCTGTGAATAATCAGTGATTTTAATAATAGGTAATGCTCAATTGGGTGCTTAGAGGCCAGGCACTGGGCTAGGTGCCTTACATGTATGATCCTATCGAATCTGTTCAACAACCCTCTGGAAGAGCTACTATTAGTATGCCCATTTCAGAGATAGGAAGGTGAGGCTCACAACTTTATCCAGGGTAGCAGAAGCCCCCCATTTCCCAGTGGCGAGGAGTTCGCGGATGCCAGTGGGAAATACGCACCAGGGCCCGGGTGGTTCTGACTTACCAGATGATCATGAAGAAAGGCACGGCAAAGGCTTCCGACGTGATGCCGTGGATCAAGGACTGCAGCGAGCTGGGGAAGGTGTTCACCGTCTTGGGGATGACCTCCCAGGTGGTGTTGAAGTTGGTGAATGGCCCACAGGCTTTCGAGGAAGGGATGCTGCCAAGACACGGAGCAAAGGGCTCAGGACAGGGCCACACAGCACGGGCCGAGTGCCCACAGCACTCTGCTAGCAGGGTCCAGCCGTGGACCTGCCCAATCCCATTGGACCTCCTGGAATATTCTGGTCAAAGATGCTTAATTTCATCAAGTCTCTAGACCTGACTTCCAGTGTACAGGAAACTCAGGACAGAAGAGTAAGTTAAATGACACTGTAAGAAAACAACCAGCCCAGCCCAGAATGTCAGGATTCTCGTCTCCAATGCTCTTGATTTAGAGATGAGGAAACCTGCCTGGACTCTTTAAAAAAATTCAAAGATTAAAAGAGGTAAAAGAAACATAACAACCAAACCCAATGGTGAACATCTTTGAAGGATCCTCATTAAAAAAGGAAAAAAAAAAAAAGTTATAAAAGACTATTTGGGGGTAATTGGAGAAAATTTGAAAAAGGCAAGCTATTATATGATATCAATATTAATTTTCTTAGGGGTGATAATGTTACTACAGATATACAGGAAGGCGAATGTCTTAATTCTTAGGAGCTGCATACTCAAGCACTTAGGGATGAAATGTCATGGTGCCTACGGCATAATTTCAAATGGTTCCTGCCCAAAAGAAAAAGAAAAACAGCATGCACAGAGAGACTTTAAAGATGTGGCAAAATGTTAGCGATTAGGCCACCCAGCTGAAGGGTAAGTGGGTGTCTACTGTTGCTAATTTTTTTTCAGCTTTTCTACAGATTTGAACATTTTCAAAGAAAAAGTAGAGAATAAAAGATAATAAAATTATAATGGAAAAATTGAAGACCTACAAGGAGTTATCCAAATTCATGTAACAAAGTCCTGTGTATAGGATTTTCCATTGCAGTCCTGTTTCTAGGGATAACAATAAGTTCCTGGAAACAACCTCAATACTGTTATGGATGAATAATTTATGGTCATAATTTCCTACCTATGAGAGAGTCAGAGAGAGAATGGGGTAGAGGGAGGAGGGAGAGAGAGAAGGAAGGTCACTTTTCCAGAGGAGAACTAAGTAGCTGGAAAATAGGATTGGAAAATGTATTTTCACCATATACTCTTTTATACTTTTTGAATTTTGTGTCACATGAATGCATTTCTTACGCCAAAAAAATTAAATTAACGTGAAAAGAATGAGATAGTTCTGTATGTGTTGACATGGAAAGAAGTTCAGAGTAGGTGAAAAAACAAGTTGCCATAAAGGATTAGAGTATTATCCCATATGTGCTTTTTAAAAAATAGACTTTTCATAATGAATTTCTGCAAGTATTATAAGAAAACATTAATAGTGGCTACCTCTGAGGAACAGGACCAAGAAGTAAATCTAAGGGGAAATTTTTCCTCTTCAGTGTATACCCTTCTGTACCAATGGAATTTTTTTTATATAAGACATTACTATAATAGTAAAAACCAACAAAAAATATACAGAATAAGGGGAGTGGCTGTAGCTCAATGGATGAGTGCCTGCTTGCCAAGTTCAAAGTACCAAGTTCAATACCCGGGACCTCCTATAAAACAAACAAACAAAAATATACAGAATCAAATTAGTTAAAGAAGAACAAAATATGAGAGAGTTAAAAATGAGGAAGCAGAATTCATGAGAGTTTAAGTCACGGGTGGGCAAACTATGGTCTGGGGGCCAAATCTGGCCTACTGCCTATTTTTGTAAATAAAGTTTTATTGGAACATAGGCACACTAACTCACTTATGTATTGTCTATGGCTGCTTTCATGCTACAACAGCAGAGTTGAATAGTGGTGACAAAAACTATATGGACCCCAGAAACCTAAATTATTTACTCTCTAGCCCTTTACAGAAAAAGTATGACAATCTCTGGTCTAAGGAAGCTGCATCACTGGGATTTGAACCCTCAATTTCTGATCGTTAGTCCAGAGCCCTTTCTGCTCTTTGCAAATTCCACACTGGACTCTACATTCCACGTACCATGCCTTAATTGTTTTTATACCCCGAGCATCTAACACAGTGACTGGCACATAGAAGGTGTATAATAAATGCCAGATTGGCAGGAATATAGGTAACTTCCTGCTTCTTTCTGCTTTGCCCTATACCCCAAATCTTCTACAATAACCATGTATTATTTTGACAATCAGAAACAAAGGAACAATTCGAGAAAAAAGGTCGTAGGAAAAGGGAGTGGGGCAGGATGGACCCAAATGGCACTCACAAAAATGATGGCACGACCGCAAGCCCAAGTTCTGGAACTAGGCCAAAATATTCCTGTGTCTAGGCAGAGGTTTTGAAGCAAAGATGGGCTTGACCAAGCCAGGAGTGACTTGCCTTACCTCTGACGTGAGGAAAACCAATGAAGAATGCCATGAATGCTTTAGCACAAAAGGGGGACGAGTCAGGAAGCAAAGAAATGTTCTAGAAAACCAAGTCATATTTACTGTGCCATGCTGATGGTCAGAGGTATTATGGCCAAACACAGCCCGATCAGCAGCACCAACAGGAAGAAGAAATTTGAGTTGGACGCTCTGAACTGCCTCGGGGAGGGTCTGCAGGTATGAAGAAGACTCATCTAAGGGGAAAATAAGGAAAGAGAAAAAAATGAAGAGCAATGAATATGGCATAGATGAGCAGCCTTGTGCATTACAGGTGGGAATGCAAATTGATACGACCTTTCTAGAGGGTAATTCAAAAACATAGATCCAAATGAAAAAATGTTTAATCCAGACCCCAACTTTGGGGAGTTCATCTTGAGGAAATAATAGGCAAATGGACCAAAATGTATATATGTGGTTGTTTGCTGCTGCAGTGGTTGCAGGCAACCTAAATAGCTATCGATGGGAATTCATTAAAGATTAAGGCACATCTGTAAATGGAATACCAAGCAGCCCTTAGAAAGGACAAGAGAGAATTTTAACTACTTACATGGTGCTGGGAAATGGAAAGGCTGGATTTCAGAACTATAGAATGGTATCATTTAAGTAATTAAAAAAAGAAGCATTTATTCTCTATAGGAGTTTAAATATGTATAAAATGGTTGTACAATAAGATACACAGAATTAAAAGTTATTTTGCTTGACTTTTTTTTGTAAGCACATATATTTTTCATATGCATTTAAAATATTTCCATTGAGGGGAAAAAGGACTTGAAGGAAATATCAAGGGAGGAGCTGGGAAGGGTAAAGTAACAGGCATAAATATTCTCCTTAATATATATTTTTAAAGATTTATTTATTTATCCCATCCCCATTGTTTTGTGTTTGCTATCTGCTCTCTGCATCTGTTCGTTGTGTGCTCCGTGTCTCCTTGTCTTCTTTTAGGAGGCACTGGGAACCAAACCCAGGACCTCCCATGTGGGACAGAGGTGCCCAATCACTCCTTGCTTGTTGTGTCTCTCATTGTGTCTCCTCATTGTGTCATCTTGTTGTGACATCTCATTGAGTCAGCTCTCCATGCCAGCCTGCCAGATCAGCTTGCTGTCTTGCTCATCTTCTTTAGGAGGCACCAGGACCCGAAACTGGGACCTCCTTAATATTTTAATAGTTTAAAAAGTAACATGGCTGGGATTGGGAATCAGTGGTAGCTAGCCTATCTTGTGACTTGGAGGACACTGGGTACAGGGAACCTTGGTGCCCTGCTTGGGGGTGGCCAGGAGGTCAGGCCCGGAGTGAGTGTCAGAGCCCAACCTGACACCCATGACCCTTCCTATTACCCTGCACTGTCTTCACTACGCTGCATGCTGGGAAACCTCTGGCTAAGCAATATTTTCTGGGAAGGGCAAAAAAATTCCTATCAGCTTTCTCACATCCATTTCCCCTTTGGTGATTTTAACCGGTTGGAGTTTCCAAATAGAATAGTTTTCCATCAGAAAACTCTCCAAAGGCCAAGCCATCTAGGCAAAAAGTTTGGTCCAAGTCAAGGCCCTGCTTACTCTGGAGTGAGATTAAACCTGGGTTCAAATCCTAGGAGTCACTTAATGAGCTGTGTGACCTTGGACAAGTTACTTAACCTCACTGAACATCGCTTCCTACTTCATAAAATATGGCTTAAAAAAGTACCTACTACTTCAAAGGTAGGTATAACCATTCCATGATAATCACTGTAGAGTGCTCAGTACCATCAGGGCACATAGTATTATCATCTCCTATTATTATCATCAGTATTATTAACACTATTATTATTGTCATTTCTAGTTCTACATCCTCAGGGCTTAGCATAATAGGTAATCAATAAATTGTTAGCAGAGGATACCCCTGGAAGAAGGGACAGATGTTAGTGAATACATATCTGTATGCTGTAGATGTTTAATAATGAGCATGTAATACCTCTATAATAAAGAAAGAAGTTAGGTTAAAAGCTGGGATAAGCTGGTCACCTGCCCCTGGGTCCCCAGCCAAGAGCTGCAGAGCTACTTCACCCGTTAAACATTTAGTTTAGGCACAATGCTTAGGGCCCACGAGCTGTTCAAGGACCTGCACAAATAATTAAGACCTGAAAATAGGTGTACCAACTCTAAAACCCAACCAGAAAGCTGCAAAATTTAAATTGGTAAACATTGCCTTAAACATCACCAAACTGTACCACTCTTAACTCAACTCTAAGGTAGTTACATATAAAAACAACATTTAAATTGCAGGAACAAAACAATTCTTAAAACTCTCAAAATTATAAATATGCCAAATCCATTCAAAGTCTTTCCCCAGAATTAAAATAAATACTGAGTAAGGGATGATGTGGGTGTAATTTTGATAAGTTTGACACGTGGGGCAGGCTCCAAATGTATGAGCGCCAAACACCCTGGGAGGTGAAGAATAGTCCAGAGTAGAGGCCCCCCGTTCCCACCTCCCCTTACCTCTTTCACATAAAAGATGATAATGAATTTCACAGTTGCGATTGCCGGGAGAAGAGGGGAAAAAAAGGCTCCGATCCAGCAAATGGTCTGTCCGTAAACGATGCCCAGAACATTATCGGGAATAGCAAATTCCTGCTGCCCCCAGCACTGAATCAGCTTCCAGGAGGAACAGTACGTCACCAGGAGCCTGGGAACAAACAGGAATATTCCTCACCTGGATCATCAATATCAGTGTCCGCCAAGGTCAGAGCCAAGTCCACAAAACCAGGGCCAAGTCCATGCATATTTCTCATGGAAACTGGTTGCTCTTAAAGATGAAGAATACAGGCATACCTTGTTTATTGCACTTCACAGATATTTCATTTTTCACAAATTAAAGGTTTGTGGCAACTCTGCTTTGAGCAAGTCTGTCAGCACCACTTTTCCAACAGCATGTGCTCACTTCGTGTCCCTGTGTCACAGTTTAGTTAAGGTATATACATTTTTCTTTAGGCATAATGCTATTGCACACTTAGTAGACTACAGTATAATGTAAATGTAACTTTTATATATACCGGGAAACCAAAAAAATCTGTGGGACTCACTTTATCGAAATATTCACTTTATTGTGGTGGTCTGAACTGAACCCGCACTATCTCCATGGTACGCTTGTATAGTGGACTCGGCAATCATTCAGCTCAGGGTCTGCATCTCGGCTTCACAACTTACCAACCAAATAAACTTAGACAAGTTTCTGGACCTCTTTGGGCCTCACTTTTCTCACCTGGCAACGTCAGAGTCTTAGATGCTTCCTACAGAAACCCTGGGCCTGAGATAAACATACACAGTTATTCGCTGGGGCATCACCGTGTACTAGCAAAAATACTGGAAACAACCTAAATGACCATCAGTAGGGGCTGGATTGATAAATTATCAACCATGGATACAGGTGGAGTACTATACACTCCTCAAAACCCCGGAGAAAGCGCACATGTCCTGCCATGGAAAGTTGCTCATATGGAAAAAGAAAAAAGGAAGCTGCAGATCAGTTTACGGGGGGTTGGGCGGGTGGGGGGATGGCACTTCTAAAAAACTGTGTTTGCTTACATGTGTATTTATGCAAATGAATTTTCTAAGGCCTGCTGGATCTACTCCAAAGTGCTAATGGCACCTCTGAGGAATGGAGTGGGATCTAGGGATAGGGGGTCTAGTAACAAGAGGGATGTCTCAAATTTTTCCAGACATCTGCATTTATTTAAGTCCTAACTATTTAAAATATTTGAATAAGCACATATTTGTCATACTTGTATAATTTTAAAAAGTTTAAATTCTACGTATTTTTTATTTTTTAATAAGCACACATTCATGTCATACTTGGGTAAATTTTGAAAGGCAGTTTCTTTTTTAATGTTTACTTTCAAGGGCTTACTGGACTCCTGGTCTATGCCCGATAATCTGAACAGGTGGGCAAAGCAGCATCAAGGAGATGCTGCAAATCACAAACCAATGGCAACTTCACAAAGTCAACCACAATGGCCACAGTTAGCATTTTGTTGCATTCCCACTGTGTGCTGACGTGGCCTCAGTGCATTATCAGCTTTATCTCATTTCACCCCCAGCATGCTGTAGGAACTCCCACTCCCATTTGACAGATGAGAAAATAGGCACAGAGCTCAAATAAGGAGCCCATGGTCACATGACCAGCCAGTGGCCGTGCTGGGACTTGAACCCAGGCCAGGAAACCTGGCAGCTACTGCAGCAAGCCAGGGGGTCCCCACTGACAGGACCCGTGACCTCAAGGCAGGAAGTCTTCCTGGAGGCCGTGTGGAAGCTGTGCCATTTCTGATCTTCAATCTGCCTCTTAAGATGGATCAGGTACGTTCCAGATATTAGGAAGCTAAACAAGTCACCTTAGGTGTAAAATACGAGATTTTGAACTAGGTGCCCAAGAGCAGGTGTCTCCCACGCGTAAGTAATTTTAGGAAGGTGGAATTGGTTTCTTACCTTATGCCCTTGTGTATTTGTTAGCATTTTTATTTATGAAAAACAATAGAAATAAAGGGCAGTTTTGATTTTTCAAGAGCTGCAAAGTACAAACAATGATAGGGTGGGAAGAAGGCCATGGGGGGGGAGGTAACTTGCATATTACTCAGGAAATGGGCAATTGAAAGTACCCTGTGATGGTTAGGTTAATGTGTCAACTCGGCCAAGTAGTTGTGTCCAGGTGTTTGTTCCAGCAAGCACTGGGCTAATTGTAATACGGGAGCATTTGTGGACTTCGATTACCAGTGAGTTTACTGCGTGGATGGCTGATTATATCTGCATCAATCAGGGAGATTGCATTATCGATGGGTGGTGCTTTTATCCAATCAGTTGAATGACTTAAGAGTGGAAGTGATTTCAACATTCAGAGAGAATTTCCCAGCTCGTCGTTGGACAGGCAACTTCTCCCAGAGACTCATCAAAGACCTTTCATCGGGCTTTCATCGGAGCCCCTGGTTTGCAGCTTGCCTGAGGAACCTGGACTTGTGAGTCCCCACGGTCGCGTGAGAGACTCTTTTAGAGTTCCATATTATTCACAGATATCTCCTGCTGATTCTGTTTCCCGAGAGAACCCTGACTAACACATACCCACTATATATATACACAAAAGACTGAGCCCAGGCTACAGGGTCCATGGCCTCGAGTTGTTTGCAAGTCACTGGTTATCAGCACTTTTTGGGGAGTGACTGCAAAGGGAGCCTCGAGTGAGGGGGTTCAGAGGGGACCCCTCATACTTACTTTCTAGGAAAATCCACAAAAAGGGTCACAGCCAAGATGATGATGAGGTCAAAGATCATCAGCTTGTACATTTCCTGCCCAACTTGGGTCTCCCAGCACTGAAACCAAACAGCAAGAGAAACTGAGAAACCCTACTTACGGTAGAGAAACCAGGTCTTGGGCTCCTCCCAACACCCTCCCACCCCCAGATCCTGCTGCCCCTGGACAGCCGACGCGCCTCTGAGGTCGAGCACAGGCTCTGGTTCAGGGCACCACACTGCCATGCAGCTAGAAAGCAGAGCAGCTGGGATTCAAAGCCACGGCCTCAATGGCCATTCTCTGGACCTTGACGCTGTGCTCCAAAATGAGCCACCCAGCCAGACGCTTCCGTCCCCGCAGCCTTACTGGGTAGAGCTTCTGGTTGTAGCCACAGAGTTCACACGTGTAGTTATCACAAGTGGTAATCTTGGAGCCCAGGGTGAACACCAGCACGCAGATGGTGGCCAGGCGCATAAAGACACACCTTAGGGCGAGAGAGGGAGGAAGGGGAGGTGTTCAGGGCAGGCTGGCCCTTGGCTGTGAGGGCTAGAGAGCGGAGAAGCTGCTTTTTTTTTTTTTTGGAGTTACCGGGGATTGAACCCAGGACCTTGCACATGGGAACCAGGTGATCAACCACTGAGCTATATCTGCTCCCCGCTGCCTTTCTTAAAGGGAAAACCCAGGGTATGTGAAGGCCCTTCTCATCACTAAGCCTGGAGCCCCCTGACAGCACATGCCTCCAGGTGGGGTGGAGCCAAACAACTGAAACGGAATCCAAAAAAAAACCCCTCAGTCTACACCGCAGTTTACAGAACTATGGGGGATGGAAAAACAAACACACCATGGAGAAGCAGTGAACTGACCCAGAATAGGGGACATTCTACAGGACAAGTGACCCAGTTTCTCCCACAAATCCATGGCATAACAAGAGGGGCAGGGGAATCTTAAATAATAAGAGGGGGCTTGAGACACACAACAACCAAATGCAGCATGTGGACCTTGTCTTGATCCTGATTTGAATAAAGCAACTGTAGAATGCCATCCTCCATCAGGAAGTCTGTTGCTTTTATTAGGTATGATGATGGTTATGTTAAAAAAAAAAGGCTTCATCACTTAGAAATATCTGTTCTGAAGTGTTTACAGGTGACATAACACGTTGCCTGAGCTCTGCTTTAAAGAACTCCAGCAAGAGGGAGCAGGTGTAGCTCAGTGGTTAAGCTCCTGCTTTGCATGTCTGAGGTCCCAGGTTCATTTCCCGGTACCTCCTTAAAAAAAAAACAAAAGTGGGGAGAATCGATGTACTAGGATTAGAAAGATGTTGAGAATGGCTGAAACTAAGCGATGGGCCTGTGGGGGGTTCCTTATACCAGTCGCTCTGTTTTTCTGAATGTTTGAAAATTTCCAAAGTAAAAAGTTAAAAAAAAAGACAACTGTAATCTCCAAATCTGATATGTGGAAGAGAAACTCTTCAATCCAGCACGGTCCCTACGTGGTCCTCTCCGCTCATTTGTGCTAATTCCCTAGACCTCACTTTACATCTTTCGGTCCTGGTGTCTTCAGAGCAACACCTCCTCCTAGGGCCCACCCTAGGCCCTCAGGTGTCAACATGCTTTTACATGGACAAAAATATAACATGGATGAGCAGAGTAGGCGCAAGTCAAAGGGACTGTGCTGCACATACAGACTCCGATTCATTCCATGATGGGGGCTGTCTGAAGGTCGTCGAGGAGGAATCGTGGCTCAGCAGGAAAATTAGCCACAATTGATTAGCGATGTCTGCCATGGGCGAGGGAGAGGACAAGTGACGATCTGCTGAGCATCATTGCCACCCTCGGGTTAGGCATTACCTAAGGATAGTCAGCCGGATCTCAAAGCCTGGGGAATAATCCTCATAGTGGATGATCTTAGCAAAGATCATTGGGGTGACAAAGTTGGCCAGTGTGATCACGATAGATGGCAGGTACAATATCAGCAGGTTCTCTCCAAAAACCATCTTGTCAATCTCCTAGCAAGATAACAAAACGTACTGGTTAGGAGTAGAATAAATGAAGTTGCATCACAAATGAGTTGCACTTATAAGAACTCAACTGCACATGTTTGGCAAACTAAGAAACAAAACATATCTGCATTCAAAACAACCCCTAAACATGAGCCATCTCCCTCTCTGAGTGTTTAAATGGAGAAACCATAATCTAGTACCATGATGGAAGAAAAATTAGCTCTATTGGATTTAGTAAGGTGAAGTGTAAAAAGAAAATCCATGTATTCTGTATCAATGGGCAATTTAAAGTATTTTCAAGGATTTAGTAAAGACTACTAATTCACTTGTAATAGGCTTCTTTCCTTCTTTTATTGTAATAGACTATTTCTCCCCCAACTCGTTGTTTTGCGCTCGTTGTGCCTGTCTGTTCATTGTGTGCTCGTCTTCTTTTGGGGAAGCACCGAGAACTGAATCCAGGACCTCCCATGAGGGAGGGAGGCACCCAATGGCTTGAGCCACCTCCGCTCCTCCTTGTGTCTCTCTTTGAGTTTCCTCATTGTGTCTCTTTGCTGCGTCATCTTGTTGCATCAGCTCACTGTCATGCTCATCTTCTTTAGGAGGCACTGGGAACTGAACCTGGGATCCCCCCCTCCCCCGTGTGATAGGCGGGTGCCCAGCTGCTTGAGCCACATCTGTTTCCCTTTAATAGACTATTTAGCCACATATAGCTATTCAGGGTAAAGACTTAAATTTCCTGGCCTCTCTTGTGGCTAGGTACAGCCATATGGCTAATTTCTGGCCAAAGGGATGTGAGTGGAAGTTGTAAGTGCAACTTCCAGGCTGTGCCCTTAAAGGGAATTGGTGTGTCCTTCCCATGCCTTCCCATCTTTCCCACTGGATGGAACATGGGCCTGGTGGTGAGCTATTTTGTATCATGCACAAGAGGGCCATACCCTAAGGAGGGGAGAGCCAAAGATGGAAGGAAACTGGGCCCCTAATAACCAATTTCATGAAGCAAAGCCTCTTGGACTTTTAAAGTCACTGCTGGGAGCAGATGTGGCTCAAGCAGTTGAGCGCCTGCTTCCCACATGGGAGGAGGTCCTGGGTTTGGTTCCCGGTTCCTCCTGAAAAAACAGAAAAAATAAACAACAAGCAAAACAAATGAGAAAACCAACTCAGGGAAGCCGATGTGACTCAATGGTTGAGTGCCGGCTTCCCACATACAAGGTCCCAGGTTCAATCCCCGGTACCTCAAAAAAAAAAAAAAAAAAAAAAATCACTGCTAAAAGTAAACTGAGGCCTCAGTCAGTTAAGTACAGGAGTCAGGAACTAAATCCAGTCCCATGTACCTGCAGAGCCAGAACTCAACTCTGACATCCTATGAATTCCAGGAAGAGCAGGTATCTCAAACTGTCTCTTTATTTGTCTTAAAAAATAGAAACCAGGGGTCGGATGTGGCTCAACTGGTTGGGCGTCCGTCTCCCATATGGAGGGACCCAGGTTCGATCCCCGGGACCTCCCAGTAAAAAAAAAAAAAATAGAAACCAGTCACCTCCAATTATCACTTCAGTCAAACTTGTACCCCCATATGTAAAACAGAAATGCCCATGGTAGGTCCCTCACAGATTTGCAATGCCCTTAGCCTAGTGGCCAACCAGAGTCAGAGTTAAATGAACTTCCACGGTGTACTCACTTTTTTCATGTGTTCTTGCGAGAATATAGTTGCTCTGTAGATGGCATAAAAGCACGCTGCTAAAACAGCCAGAACAATGCAGTTCAGAAACAGCCTCAAAGAGTAAATCCGCAGCGTTTCTTCCGAGGTCCTTTCTGCTATTTTCTGCCGTATTCTTTCTTCCTCCAGGTCTGCCTGAGGGCCAAACAAAACTTATTTTGAGCACTGGGAGGAAGGGATGTATATTCAGGGGGTGGAACCAGTGATTCGACATATCCCTCCCCATCCATCTTCAAGTTCCCTTAAATATTCACCTCTCCCCAGGAGACCTTCCCAGACTAAGGCAACTAGTTTTCATGTCCACTAAAGCTTAAGTCAAGGTAGAAACTCTATTTAAAACCGCAAGTAGACTTTGCAACGAATGTAAAAACTATAATCTATTCATGAAATTAGGTAGATGCGGTATGTGCAGTTTCTTTAAGCAGCATGTAGGTGCAGTTTTAATTTTTTAACCCAATCTGGTAGTCTCTGCTTTTAAAAGGAGAATTCAATCTATTCACATTTAGTATAAGATAGAATATACTTGATTTGATTCCTTCTATCTTACTTTACATCAAGCCTTTGGATTTATTTGTTGGCCCCTCCCTTTTTTGGGAAAGGGAGATTGATCAAGATGCTATTTATTACTCCTTCTCTCCTTATTAATTTGGAAATTCTCTTTTTTTTTTTTTTTTTTGGTACATGGGCTGGGGATTGAACCTGGGACCTCATATGTGGGAAGCTGGTGGTCAAACACTGAGCCACATCCACTCCCCTCTCTACTTTTTCTTATTCTCTCTACCCCACCTTATCATCACAGTCTTCCCTCCCAGTTATTATGTCTCCTGGTATAAGCAATGCTTGTGACAGGTTCCTATCAGGTGGAAAAACAACAGTACAAGAAGGCAGGGGGTGGAGGGTAGACACCATCTCCTCCCATACAGGGTCATGCCGACACCTCCCCTCCCAGCTGCTGTTCACCAGTACCCACCACCATGCTTGGGCTGAGGATGATCATTCCCAGTGAACTGTTCTCTCTGAGAAGCTCTTGCAAACCTCGGAGGAACGTGCTAAATGCCAAGGAGACCCTGTCTCCCATTTAGCTCCTCCGCAAGCTACAGAGTCACCTGCCAAAGCCTGACCTGGCTGGGGGGAACCCGCCAAGGGAAAAGCCAGGAGCACTCACTCGGAGCTCATACCGCAAGCTGCTATGCTTCAGGTCTGCCATGCTGCGGTTGGTGATGCAGAAGTCCCAGCCAGCGAAGATCTTGTTGCAGTAATTCTGGAAGTGCTCCTCACTCCGAATCAGGTTGATCTTGAACCCTTCCACTGACCTGATCCCAAAACATAATTATCCTTCTTATACAAACAATAACAAAATATAGACACATGAATTGGCTTGGTCTAAGATAGAAGTTAGACATGGCTGCATCTTCTGTCCATTTTGACACACTCAAGTTTTGGTCCATTCTACATCTATGTGACAGCTAACCAGGTATCTCATTTCCTCTCAACCATCTCATGGCTTCCATTACAGCTGGAATAAAATCCAAACTCTTTATCACAACCTAGAGGTCCTGCATGAGCTAGCCCTGCCCTCTTTCCTCTTACGGGGTCACCTTGCTATGTCTATTCTGGCATTCCATAAACACATGGATCTCTGCTCCTGCCTCAGGGCCTTTGCACTTGCAACTCCCTCTACTCTCTCCTTTCCTTCCTTCAGGTCTCAGCTCAAATGTCACCCCCCAGATTCCTCACCCCCCCATCTAAAGTTGTACACTGCCACTTCAAGTCAGTCTCTTTTTATTTCCTAATCAATAAGCCTAATCTGAAATTATCTTATTTAATTGTCTACTATTTATAGCCCCTCACCCTCACTAAATGTTAAATTCCTGGAGGACAGTTACTTTGGCTCTCTTGCCACTTTTATATCCAGAATGCCTGGAACATACTAGTTGGCCCATATGTGTTTGTTGGATAAATGAATGAATAAATTACCTAAACAGCTAATGAATATCTAGTGAGCACCTGTTAGGCCAGATACAACTCTGTTGTGCATTTCAGAGTTTTTATTTATTCAAACACTTTCACAGAAAAAATATGCCTTGTGCTGATGACATAAAGAACCAAATGCGGGGGGTGGGGGTAGGGGTAGGGTGTTGTTCTCTGTGTGGGGTTTGTATTATTTTGTCCTGTAAGTTTGAAATTATTTCAAAATACAAAGTTAAAAGAAAAGACCACCAAATGCCACACACAGTCTTCTGTAGATGAGACAGATATTTTTAGAACTTGCTAGTGAGCCATGAAGACAACAGAAGTGAAAGGAATTGCAGCCATCAGACATTCAGTTCCAAAGTTCATGGCAAATAATATATATCAGAACCACCTGGAGAGCTTTTCCAAAATGCAGACTCCCAGGTGGTTTCCTATGCTGAGATTTTCAATGCAGTGGGTCTTATTTGGGGTCCACAATTATGTTATTTTACAGCGCTCCACGGTGATTCCGAGAGACCATGCCAGTTGAACACAACTGATTGAGACCAAAGCTACATTTCACTGGTGAGGAAGCTAAAATCTAGAGAAGGGGAAATTATTTCCCTCTATTCAGAGAGTTAGTGGCAGAACTGGGGCTAATATGATGATGATGATGTTGATGACAGTGACAAGGTTGAAGGTGCTGGGCACAGTCCCAAGCCCTTTACCTGCCTTGTTTCAAAGAGTTCACAGCCTTTCAAGTGTGTACATTTCACAGATGAAGAAAATGAGGCTCAAAGACAGTAGGGTCTTGACCAATGATGCAAAGCCAGCAGCAAAACTGGGATTCAAACCTCGGTCTCTGGACTCCAAAGCCCATGCTCTTGATCACTCTGCTGCCCTCCCTCCACCCGAGCTAGGTCTTTCCCCCATTACCTCCCACCCAGTCCAAGGAAGCAAGCAAGGCCCTGAGATGAAGTAGCTCGAGCAAGATCCAGAGGGGGAGTCGCTCCTGAGCTCAATCAAGCTTATTTCTTCTTCAGGTCCCTTTCCAAAGCTCTAGAGATGCCTCTAGCAAGGTATTTCTAGGGCAGCATTTCCCAGCCTCCCTTGCAGTTAGCTATGGCCATGTGACTGAGTGTAGCCAATAGAATGTCAGCGACAGGCACCACTGCCAGGCCCAGCCCATCAACACCTTCCACAGGTGCCCCTCGTGGTCCTCTAACCTTCCAGGACTCAGGAGGCTCTTTGGAATCACGTGCTGAAGATGGCAGGACCAGGACAAGGAGTTGAATACACTGACCTGGGTCCCTACCTAGAAGTGTCACGTAAGAAAGAAATACAGCTTCTGTCATGTTTGGGCCATTTTGGGGACAGTTGTTTGTTAAAGCAACAAAGTAATTGATGTCCTCTCCTTTCAAAGGAATTTCCAGCTCCCCCTAAACCATTTGGCTCCCATGGGCATATTCTTTTATGGCCCTAAACATCTGCCTGCAATGAAGGGTTGGGGGTAGGCATGTGAATCAACAAGGCCTTACTCCTGGGGATGCCATCCTTCCCAGGGTTACAGTGGATTGGTTTAGGGTTGGGAACCTTAATCCGCAACATGTTTCTTCCTATAGGCTGATGGAAGCTGTAAGATGCCTATCTCCCACCACCCAAGGAAGTCACCACCGCACAAGAGAATCAGAGACGGAGCTCTTGCTATTGATTGTTCTCTAAGCCACAGGTACATCCTTGTCCTTCCCATAATTTGGTGTTTCCTCTTTTCTTTGGCTTCCTGAAACTCTACATTCCCTTTTGCCCCAGTTAGCTAGAGTTAGGTTTCTGCCACTTGCAACCCAAAAGAGACCTGACTAACATAAACACCAGAGCAAAGATAAAGTGTCCGTGTTCGAAAATGATCAACTGAAAAGCTCCAGGCTGCTACTTCAAGTGCCCCAATCCTGGTCTTCATCTCACAAACCTTTCCCCATAAAACCCATCCCTGGACTCTGTTCATCCTTTGGGCAAAGGCTCCTGGAGCCCACTGATCTCCAAAAGACTGCAGCCATCAAGGGTAGTTAAAATAGAACACAATAAGACAAGTTTTACCTTTTCACTATCCAAAGAAGGCTCAGGGCCAGGTAAGCAATTGTGCTTAACAGATATGCCAGGGGCAGGTCATAGGTGAAGTTCTGAAATTTCACCCCGTCAATGGTGTAATGTCCATAAAACAAAAAGGTCTCCTCCAAGAAACCCTGAAACAAAGCCAAGGGCATGAGGTCAGACTGGTGAGTTCAGGGATCAAGGAAAGCAGTCCCTGCCTCAAGAAACCCATATTCTAGGGTCTTATCACAAAATCGCCAGAGAATGGTATAGTATCAGAGGTAAAGGGGTGCTCAGCTAGTGTTTGGAGAATAAAGCACTGATAAAACCTGAGCACTAAAAATACACAGGTGAACAATCTAAAAATGAAATTAAGAAAATAATTCTATTTACTATAATATCAAAAATGTAAAATATGTAGGAATAAATTTAACAAAAGAAGTACGAAACTTATACTCTTAAAAACTACAAAACACTATTGAAAGATATTAAAGAAAATCTAAGCAAATGGAAAAACATATCTCTTGTTAACATAGCCATAATCCCTAAATTGTTCTACACGTTTAATGCAATCTCTTCTCAGAATCACAGATTGCATCTTTGTAGAAACTGATATGCTGATCCTAAAATTCATATGGTATTATGAGGGAGGAACCCAGAATAGCCAAAGCAATCTTGAAAAAGAACAAAGTTGGAGTTCACATATCCCCATTTCATAACTTACTACAAAGCAACAGTAATTAAGACAGTGTGCTATTGTTTACTGTACTGATTACTTAAGAACGAACATGAAGATCAGTGGAATAAAATTGAGTATATAAATTAACCCAGTATTTATTGTCAGTTGACTTTCAACAAGGGGAAAAAAATAGTCTTTTCAACAAACAGTACTGGGACGACTGGATAGCTATATGCAGAAGAATGAGGCTGGACCTTTACCTCACATTTTATATAGAAACCAACTCAAAATTCTCCAACACCTAAATGTAAGAGCCAAAACTATAAAATTCTTAGAAGAAAATATCGGGGTAAATCTTCATAACTTGGATTTGGCAATGGATTCTTAAATATAATACCAAAAGTACAAACAACAAAAGAAAAAATAGACTGCATCAAAAGTTTAAAAACTTTTTTGTTTTAAAGGATACCATCAAGAAACTAAAAAGACAGCCCACAAAATGGGAGAAAATATTTCATAAGGGACTTGTGTCTAGAATATATAAGAACCTTACAATTCAACAATAAAAAGACAACCCAATTAAAAAATTGACAAAGGATTTGAATAGAATTTTCTCCAAAGAAAATATACAAATGGCCAACAGGCACATGAAAAGATGCTCAACATCATTAGTCATGAGGAAAATGCAAAATCAAAACCACAAGAAGACACCTATTTTCATACAAACTAGGATGACTATAATCAAAATGTCAGATAATAGCACACATTGGCAAGTAAGTATGTGGAGAAATCAGAACCCTCATACGCTGCTGGTGGGGATATAAAACAGTGCAGCGTTAGAAAAGCCTGGTGGTTCCTCAAAAAGTTAAACAGAGTTGCCATTTGACTCAGCAATTCCACTCCTAGGTTTATTCCCAAGAGAAATGAAAATGTGTATCCACACAAAACCCTGTGTGCAAATGTTCACAGCAGCATTATTCAAAAGGTAGAAACAATACAAATGCCCACCGACTAATGAGTAGGTAAACAAAATGTGATATGTCCATACAATGGAATATTATTTGGCCATAAAAAAGAATGAAGTACTTATACATGTTAAAACACAGATAAAGCTCGAAAGCATTCTGCTGAGTGAAGGAAGGCAGTCACAAAGGACCAGGTATTTTACAACTCCATTGATATGAAGTGTCCAAAATAGGCGAATGCAGGAGACAGAAAGGAGATTAGTCACATAGTGGGGCATGGGGGCATGGAGAGGTTAGGGGGTGCTAAAGGGCACACGGTTTCTTTTTGAGGTGATGAAAATGTTCTAAAATTGATTGTGATGATGGCTGTAGACCTCTAGGAATACATTAAAGGCCACTGAATTGTACAAGTTAAGTGGGTGAATTGTACGATATGTGAATTATATCTCAATAAAGCTGCTACACAAAAGAAAAGTACGTAGGTGCTCTAGGTGAAAAATATCGCAGAAAAGACCCTGAATTCTTAGGGTGGAATGAGGGAACGCTTCAAATTCCTCCCTGGATGACAGAAAAATTCCAGGAGAGTGGGGAAGAGAATATACGCAGAAAGTAGAAACAGTGTAAGTAGCACACAGATGTTCACTACGGCATTGTTTATAAAGGAGGAAAAGGGAAGCAATCTGAATGCCCATTATAGGGCACTGACTAAATCATAAAAAAACCCATATTATGAAATACTAAGCAAGACCATATAATCACATAGAGGAGGACATGCATATTGGAGTTAAAAGATCAGTTACCTCCAAGGAAGGATACTGGCATTTTTTACACTATAAATTATATATATATTTTATAACAACAATGTATTCTTACATTATTTGAGTAAAAATTTTAAAAGGAAAAAAAAGTAGAAACATAAGTCTCCAAATTCTCTTCAACTCTCCTGAAAGCCAGACACACAGGCCACACAAATTTTCCCATCAATGTGAAACATCACCCCAGATTGCTATCAGTACTGTCACCAATCTCTCCCTCAAAATAGTGTAACATTACAGGGCAAACGTCCACTGAGCCTGGAAAATAATTTCCCTGCTGTGAGAATGAGCTTGGCTCAATTGTTTTCAGAAGAAACAAACCCATGTTCAATTTATCTGTCCCCCCCCACCCCCGCTATATTTAAATTTAAATGAATTACAATAAGATTACATTAAAAACTCAATTTCTCAGTCACACTTCAAGTGCTCACGAATTAGTGGCAAAAAAAATAAAAAAAGAATTAGTGGCTATCATCTTTTATAGTACAGATAAAGAACATTCTCATTGCATTGAACTGAGCTGTTATTTATTATACTTACTTTATTAAACATTTATGATCAAGTGCAGCTAACTCTCCTACTTAGAATATTTCCAGTAAGAATAAACGTTATGATATGTGGAGAACTAAAAACAACCTTCTCTTGTGGGATGTCGTCTAAAGCGTGGGGCTACCAGCAGTTCTAGGATTTGGCCCTTCTCTTGCTTTCACTAACAGTGTGGCCTTGGGTAAGTCACCAAATTTCCTTGAGCTTCTGTTTTCTCATCTGCAGAGTTTTAGCATCCACCTGACAATTCCTCTGAATTGTTTGGAGGAAAACATGAGATCAGAGATGCACAACCACTTTTTCAAAATTAAATGCCATGGGCAAATTCCAAGCTTCTTGCTTATCTAGTCACAAAAGTGGAGGCTCAATGACATTTAAATTCCAATAACTTTCAGAAAGATAGTTTTATATGTTTTTCTTTCTTAAACAGAGCGGTGGTGCACACCCAGGAGCAACTTTGTTCCCCAGGACACATTTGGAAATGTCTGGACACATTTTTTTAATGTTACTACCGGGGGTGGGCTGCTCCTGGCATCGAGTGGGTGGAGCCCAGGGAGGTTGCTAGACATCCCACGACGCACAGGGTGGCCCCCCAACAGAGGGGCTGAGGTGGAGAAACCCTGCTCCAGAAGGCAGAGGCAGCCACTTTTCTGGGCTGCAATCTCACTTTACTGAGAAGCAAGGAAAAGTGAATTAAAAAAAAAAATTCGGCAGACTTCCGGGAAGATGGCAGACTAGAAAGACATGGGACTCTTCTCCTCCAGAAAAATAGCTAAGGGACAGCCTGAAACAGTGTGGAAAAAGATTTTCTAGGGTTTAGGACACCAGGCGAAGGCTATACACCACCCAGAAGAGAGAGGGACAAAGTTAGAACCAGTTGAAACTGTAAGTGGAAACCAGCACAGCCGGCACCTTCCGCACACTGAAGACACTTTAGAATACCCAGGCCTCTGGGCCTGGGCCCCCAGGGATCCACCACCCCAGGAAAGGGGAGAGAGAGGGACACACCCTAAGGCTGACTCAGCTTCAGGCCCACAAATTTGGTCTGCTGTGCCCCATCAGCCCTTCCAGGCAGGGTGGGACCAAGGGGCTAATGAGATACAACCCTCCCAATCTCCTTCTCTACTAACCGGACTGATCCTTGAGGACACAGAGGGGAGTGGAAATATTTCCTACATGGGAAAAGGGAGGAGGCTGCCAGAGAAAGCTGGAGAACTGTCTCAGAGAAAGTTTGAATTACAAGGCTCTTAGCCTCCAGGCAAGATCCTCCATCACATTAATCTGGTCTGTGTTGCAACAAACATGTTCCGACCAGGCATTGAACTGAGAGGGCTGTCAAAGAGAGCCATCTGCTGGCAGACCAAGGAAGTGCATGTGAGAAAATTTAAAATGAGAGGCTTTTTCTGGCCTTTATAGTGACCCTCCCTGAGGCCCTAGGAAGTGGGTCTGCAACCAATTACTGGGTCCAGAGCTCCATTTTGAGCAACTTGCAGGGACAATCCTAACAATCTAGGTCAAACCAAAATCAAGGAGCAGCAGTAACACACAGCCTCCCACCACTAAATTCCTATGAAAGAGAAAGAAATTGAGTATCTGAGTAAACTACAGCCTAATCAGATGCCTAGACATCAGCAAAAAATTATGAGACACACTAAGAAAGTAGAAGACAGGGCCCAAGAAAAGGAATGTATCAAAGCCCTAGAAAAGACACAAGATTTGAGAGAACTAATTAAGAAATTAATTTCTTAAAATTTTCTAAAATCAAATTAATGAGTTGAAAGGAAATATGGCTAAAGAGATAAACGACATCAAGAAGACATTGAGTGAGGACAAAGAAGAATTTGAAATCCTGAATAGAAAAGTAACAGAGTTCATGGGAAGGAAAGACACAATAGGTGAGATCAAAAGCACATTAGATGGGAAACGGATGTGGCTCAAAAGGTTCGTTGTCCGTCTGCCATATGGAGAGACCGGGGTTCGATCCCCGGTACCTCCCGGTAAAAAAAAAAAAAAAAAAAAAAAAAGCACATTAGAAGCATACAACTGCAGACTCAAAATGATAGAAGAAAGAATAAGTGATACAAAAGACAAAACAGCTGAAACTAAAGAGAGAAAAGAACAGAGAGAAAAGAATGGAAAAAATTGAGCAGGGGCTCAGAGAGCTGAATGACAACATGAAATGCAACAACATAAGTGTCATAGGAGTTCCAGAAGGAGAAGAGAAGGGAAAAGGGGCAGAAAGAGTATTTGAGGAAATAACAGCAGAAAATTTCCCGACTCTCATGAAAGAAACAAACTTACATGTTCAAGAAGCACAGCATACCCCAATCAGAATAAATCTGAATAGAACTACTCCAAGAAACATACTACTCAGAATGTCAAATGTCAAAGATAATGAGAAAATTCTGAGAGCAGCAAGGGAGAAGCAAACCATCACATACAGGGGATGCCCAGTAAGACATAGCGTGGATTTTTCATCAGAAACCATGGAGGCGAGAAGATAGAGATATGACAAAATGAGGATACTGAAAGAGAAAATCTATCAGTCGAGAATTCTTCATCCAGCAAAATTGTCTTTCAAATATGAAGATGAGTATAAAATATTCACAAACAGAAACTAAGAGAGTTCATTAAAAAAGACTCCACCTTTGCAGGAAATATTAAAAGAAGCCTTAGAGCTTGAAAGAAAGAGACAGGAGAGGGAGATCTGGATGAGAGTATAAAAGAAAGAATAGCAGAAAGAAAAATCAAAAGAGAAAAAAGACAGATGGAAATATAATATGACATATGAAAACAAAAGAATAAAATGGTAAAAGTAAATAATGCATTTACAGTAATATCATTGAATGTGAATGGATTAAACTCCCCCATCAAAAGATATGGGCTGATAGAATGGATTAAAAAAAACATGAGCCATCCATATGCTGCTTATAAGAAACTCACCTTAGATACAAACCAGCTAAAAGTGAAAGGTTGGAAAAAGAGTCTCCACACAAATAGTAACCAAAAAAGAGCAGGGGTTACTAATATCAGACAAAACAGACTTTAAATGCAAAAAAGTTATAAGAGATACAGAAGGCCATTATATATTAATAAAAGGGACCATCCACCAGGAAGATTTAACAGTCATAAATATCTATGCACCTAACCAGGGTGCCCCAAAATACATGAGGCAAACTCTGATAAAACTGAAGGGAGAAACAGACATCTCTAAAATAATTGCTGGAGATTTCAACACCCCACTCACATCATTATATAGAACAACTAGACAGAAGATCAGCAAGGAAACAGAGAACTTGAACAATATGATAAACGAGTTAGACCTAACAGACATATACAGAACACTGCATCCAGACTCAGCGGGTTATACATTCCTCTCAAGTCCCATGGATCTTTCTCCAGGATAGACCACATGTTAGGTCACAACGCAGCTCTCAATAAATATAAAAAGATTGAGATTTTACAAAGCACTTTCTCAGATCATAATGAATGAAACTGCAAACCAGTAATAGACAGGAAAAAGGTAAATTTGCAAATGTGTGGAGGCTGAACAACACACTCCTAAATAATCGGTGAGTCAAGGCAGAAATTGCAAGTGAAATCAGTAAATATATTGAGACAAATGAAAATGAGAACACAACTTATCAAAACTTATGGGATACAGCAAAGACAGTCTTGAGAAAGAAATTTACAGCCCTAAACGCCTATATTAAAAAAGAAGGAGCTAAACTCAAAGATTTAACTGAACAACTAGAGAAACTAGAAAAAGAACAGCAAATCAATCCCAAAGCAAGCAGAAGGAAAGAAATACAAAAGATTAGAGCAGAAATAAATTAAATTGAGAACAGAAAAAAAAAAAAAAAAAAGAATAAAATCAACAAAACCAAAAGCTAGTCCTTTCAGAAGAGCAATAAAATTGTCAAACGCCTAGCTAGACTAACAAAGAAAAAAAGAAGATGCAAATAAATACAATCAGAAATGAAAGGGGGGAAGTTATAACTGACTCCACAGAAATAAAAAGGATCGTAAGAGGACATTATGAGAAACTGTATGCCAACAAACTAGACAGCCTAGATGAAATGGACAAATACCTAGAAATGCACAAACAGGGAAGCGGATGTGGCTCAAGCAGATGTGGCTTCCGCCTACCACAAGGGAGGTCCCAGGATCAGTTTTCGATGTCTCCTGAAGAAGAGGAGCTGGCCCAAAGGCAGTCGCAGCAAGTTGACACAACAAGATGACACAACAAAGAGACACAAAGAGGAAAGACAATGAGAGACACAACAAACCAGGAACTGAGGTGGCTCAAGCGATTAAGCACCTTTTGCCCACATGGCAGGTCCCAGGTTTGGTTCCTGGTGCCTCCTAAAGAGAAGATGAGCAGACACAGAAAGCACACAGCGAATGGACACAGAGAGCAGACAGTGACCTCAAACAACAAGGTGGGGAGGGGGGAGAATAAATAAATAAATAAAATAAATCTTAAAAAAAAAAAAAAAGAAATGCACAAACAACCTACACTGACACTACAAAAAATACAAGAACTTAACAAACCAATCACACTTAAAGAGATTGAAACTGTCATCAAATATCTCCCAACAAAGAAAAGTCCAGGACCAGATGGCTTCAGAGGTGAATTCTACCAAGCATTTTGAAAAGAATTAACATTAATCCTGTATAAAAAATTAAAGAGGAGGGAAAATTACCCAACAAATTTTATGAAGCCAACATTACCCTAATACCAAAGCCAGATAAAGACACTACAAGAAAACAAATTTACAGACCAATCTCTTTAATGAACATAGATGCAAAAATCTCAACAAAATACTAGAAAATCAAATCCAAAAGCATATCAAAAGACTTATTCACCATGACCAAGTGGGATTTATTCCTGGTATGCCAGGCTGGTTCAACATAAGACAATCAATCAACATAAAACACCACATTAACAAACTGAAGGGTAAAAACCACATGCTCATTTCAATGGATGCAGAAAAGGCATCCCTTTTTTGATAAAAACACTCAAAAGATAGGAATAGAAGGAAAATTCCTCAATATGATAAACGGCATATATGAAAAACCCACAGCCAACATCATACTCAATGGGGAAAGGTTGAAAGCTTTCCCTCTAAGATCGGGAACAAGACAAGGATGCCCACTGTTATCCAATATTGTACTAGAAATTCTCTCTAGGGCAATCAGACAAGAAAAAAAAAAATTAAAGGCATCCAAATAGGAAAAGAGGAAGTAAAACTCTCACTATTTGTGGATGACAGATCCTATATTTAGAAAATTCTGAAATGTCTACCACAAAGCTACTTGAGCTAATAAATGAGTTCAGCAAAGTGGCAGGATACAAGATCAACATGCAGAAATCAGTAATGTTTTTGTACACTAGTACCGAATAATCTAAGGAGGAAATCAGGGGGGAAATTCCATTTACAATAGCAACAAAAAGACTCAAATACCTAGGAATTAATTTAACCAAAGAAGTACAGGACCGATATGCAGAAAAATACAAAACAATGCTAAAAGAAATCAAGGAAGACTCTAAACAAATGGAAAGACATTCCGTGTTCATGGATTGGAAGACTAAATATTGTGAAGATGTCAATCCTACCCAAACTGATTTATAGATTCAATGCAATATCAATCAAAATTCCAACAGCCTGCTTTACAGAATTACAAAAGGTAATTACCAAATTCATTTGGAAGGAAAAGTGCACCCAAATACCCAAAAGTATTCTAAAAAAAGAGTGAAGTGGGAGGAATTTCACTGCCTGACCTTGAAACATATTACAAAGCTACAGTGGTCAAAACAGCACGGTACTGGCATAAAGACAGATACATCGATCAGTGGAATAGAATTGAGAACCCAAAAATAAACCCTCACCTATACGGTCAACTATTTTTGACAAACCTACCAAGTCCACGTTAACGAGACAAAACAATCTCTTCCAACAAATGGTGCTGGGAGAACTGGATATCTATAACCAAAAGAATGAAAGAGGACCCCTATCTCACTACCTATACAAGAATCAACTCAAAATGGACCAAAGACCTAAATATAAAAGCCAGGACCATAAAACTAAGAGAAGAAAATGTAGGGAAATATCTTCAAGACCTTGTGGTAGGTGGTGGTTTCTTGGACCTTATAGCCAAAGCACGTGCAACAAAAGAAAAAATAGATAAATGGGACCTCCTCAAAATTAAACACTTGTGCACCTCACAGGACTTTGTCAAAAGGGTGAAAAGGTAGTCGACTCAATGGGAGAAAATATTTGGAAATCACATGTCTGATAAGGGCTTAATATCCAGGATATATAAAGAGATGTTACAACTCAACAATAAAAAGACAAATGACCCAATTAACAAATGGGCAAAAGACTTGAATAGACATTTCTCCAAAGAAGAAATACAAGTGGCAAAAAAACACATGAAAAAATGTTCAACATCACTAATGATTAGGGAAATGCAAATCAGTGAGGTATCATTTCACACCTATCAGAATGGCCACTATTAAAAAGACAGAGAACTACAAGTGTTGGAGAGGATGTGGAGATAAAGGAACACTTCTTCGCTATTGGTGGGAATGCAGAATGGTACAGCCACTGTGACTGTTCCTAAAGTTGTTGAATATAGGCTTGCCATGTGACTCTGCAATACCACTATACTGGGTATGTACCCAGAAGAACTGAGAGCAGTGACATGAACAAACAACTGCACACCTATGTTTATAGCAGTGTTTTTCACCATTGCCAAAAGTTGGAAACAACCCAGGTGTCCATCAGCAGAAGAATGGATAAACAAACTGTTGTGTATTCACACAATTCAATATTTTGCAGCGGTAAGAAATAATGAAGTCATGCAGCATATGACAACATGGATGAACCTGGAGGACATTATGTTGATCGAAGCAAGCCAGACACAAAAGGACAAATGCCGTATGATTGCACTACTATGAACTAACTGCACTGTGTAACATATTGTATGATTCCATTTATACAAATGTAAATATAAATCAATTTATAAAGATGAAAAAAGAAAGAGAGGTGGGGAGAAGAGGCCGGGGGCAGAAACAGGGACCACTGCAGGTGTCTGTTGGGATTGCCCCCCAGCCAGCACAGTGCACACTCCAGAGGGAGGAGGGCGCTTTCAAGGACCCTGCAAAGCCCCTTCTCCAATCCTATTGAGCATCACTTCCATCTGGTAGAACAAATTCATTGAAACTCACCAAATGCCCACTCGCCATGGACAACAATAAAATAAAATTGTAAGTCATATTAATAAAATGAAAACTAGAACTTACACAGTGCTTGCTGTGTGCCAGGCTCCCATAAACATTTACTAACTCGCCCGTGAACTACTATAATTACACTCACCACCCCAATGTCGAGATGAGGAAGTTAAGGCACAGGGAGTTTATTTAAACCTACGTGTAAGATTCAGGATTTAAACCCAAAGAGCCCAGCAAGAGATCACACTCTCCATGGCCACGTTACACAACCTCTCACGTGGCCTGAAGGGTTTGGACAACACAATTTAGTAACACAGTCTAATAATGATTTTTACCACTTAGCGGACACAGCAATGCTTGACTGTATAAGATCTCATGGTATTAATAGTATCAGAAGAGCTCGAGAACAGTGAGTGTGTGGCAGAAGCTGAGAGAGGACTCAACCTAAGGAACCATTGATAAGAAAGTCTGTGCTTGGTGAGCCACCTAGAGCCTCTCGACACACTGGGAGTCAGTATGTCGAAAGACAAGAACGTCCTTCAAAAGACGACAGCCCCTTCAAAAGATCCCCACAAGTCCTAAAAACCAACACATTAATTTGGAAATTATTTGAATAATTTGATGAAAGTGGAGTCTCCGCTTCATGTTTTAAAGCAGTTTAAATGTACAGTTTAGTTTTGAGCAAGTCTCCCCTCCACGAACATCTGGCCCTTTCTGCACTCAGCTGATGCTGGCTCCCAGCATGGCTTAAGAATCAAAGAAATAGATTTCAAAGTTTGTAATAAATCATTACTATTTCAAAAAAAATCAAAGCACACATAAAAATCAAATTTTTAAAGGAAAAAAGATTTAAAAAAAACCTTTTACGACACTATAAGAAGGACGAGATTAATTCCATTTTAGAGCAGGAGGTATTGACCTGGGATTTATGGACTTTGAAGGGACTTCAGGGAATGTGTGATGAGTGTTTGGGGGGTGTATATGGGCATATGTGCACGTGTGTGTATACGATGTGTGTGTGTGTGTGAATTTGTGCATTACACGTGTCTTTGTGCAAATTCTGAGAAGAGTCACAGTCTTCATCAAGGCATCCAAAGATCCCCAAATTGTTAAAGATGTTTCAGTGTCAGAGAGATTAAGTAAATGCTGGCCTTACCCGGGTTTTCACTGAAATTTCCTTCTTTTGGGGAACTAAGTATTTCTTTTTTTTTTTTTTTTTTAATTTTTTTTATTTTACTTTATCCATTTTAAACCCCCCCTTCCCCATTTGCTGTTTTTGTGTCCATTTGCTGGGCAATTCTCCGTGTCTGTTTCCTGCCATCTCTTCTCATCCTCCTCCTCCAGTCTTCCATCCTGGAGACCTCCGATGTAGGAGAGAGGTATTCTGGTGCATGGCTCCCGGGGCCCAACAGCTCAGCGGCACACAGAGCCTGGCAGCCCATGTGCCTTCTATATATACATATATTTTTTATTTTACCGGGAGGTCCCGGGGATTGAACCCAGGTCCCTCCATATGGCAGACGGATGCCCAACCATTTGAGCCACATCTGCCCCTGAACTAAGTATTTCTGTGCAGGCCAATATTAAGGTGGTAGGGGCTAGGAGAAGCCTAAAGCACATTTCCAGGATCCTTGCTGAACAAGTATTTGCAAACCCTGTTTCTTTTACGAGTAGTTGTGTCAACATTTGTGTTTGGTCTCACTGCAAATATTCGGGAAACTGATCTTTAAATCGAGCTATTTTTAGTATAGTGACTACATATGTTCACTATGTACTGAGAATTATGTTAAATACTTACAGTACCAGAAAGCAAGTCTATGACATAACTGTAGAAGTAAATGAGTCCAGAGCTACTTATTGGATAAACTGTACATTGTATATCTGTAAAAAAGAAAAACAAGAAAATTAGTGGAAATGGTTTTACAGTCTCGATAACCTATTAACCACAATTTTGTGTGTACATGTATATATATGCATACATGTTTAGATACGTGGACATATATTTGTATATTTGTATTTGGATGTACATTTATGAATTTGTGCTTTTTTATTTGCAGACCAAACCCCAAGGTGTCAAGTACAGTGGCATTTTCCTTCTTCACTATTTTTAGTAAACATCTGGAGGTATGTTTTTTTTCCTGTACATTTTGTATGTGTAAAACAATACATGTTTTCTGCTTGTATGTGTATTTTGTTTTGGGGTTCGTATTTGCATGTGTTATAGAATATTGATGTAACTGCTATACCATTTTAAGCAATCCAATTAAAAATATCTCTATTTACATGTATGTGTAAATAAACATGCAGTTTTCTTCCAAATATATTTATATATGTATAATCAGAAAAAACATTTTTGAACACCACTTGACACACTCTATGCTTGAACAATTAACACAACTCCCCTCTGTGTCAGTCAGCTCTTACTGCGTAACAAATGATCTCAAAGACTCAGATTTAAAATACCAAGCCAACATTTTCTCACTTGTGGGTTTGCAGTTAGAGGACATTCAGCTGACGTAGGCTGAGCCAGGCTGGATTCCAGGCTTTCCATTTGGCCTCAGGTCTGTTCCACATGACTTCATTCCGTGGCCCAAGCTGAAGGAGCAATGACCACACAGGGAATGCTCTTCTCACGGCAGACCACAGGAGCGCAATAGGACAAGCCAACCCTTCACTAGCCAAGAAAATCACACGGCCAAGCCCAATATCACTGAAGCAGGAAGTATTCTCTGCCTGCAGCGGAAGTCCCCCAAAGTCACCAGTATAGGGGAGTGACAAATTAGGAAAAATAACCCAATCTATCACTCTTTTCTGGGCCTCAGTTTCCCCTTTGTTAAAAAAGGGAGTCGAATCAGTTCTTCTAAGGCCATTTCCAGTTCTGCCATCTTGTAATTCTAACATGCATGCGTTCATTTATTCGTTCAACCAACATTCCTTAATCGCTCTGTACCAGGTAGATATTGGGAATAAAAAGATCAGAAAGAAGCAGTTACTGCCCTTGAAAGGCTCACCATCAGGCAGCAGAGAAAGACAAGTAACAGTTAGGCATATAAACTGTTCAAATGGTTACATGAACACGGTGCTATAGGCAGAGAGAGGGGAGAGAATGATCCTCTTTGGGGACGGGTCAGGAGGATGGAAAGCAATATCTAGGGAACGTCTCCAACGTCGTCTCCAACGTCATCTCCTACCACTGCACTCCTCACTCACTATCCTCCAGCCCAGGGGTCAGCAAACTACTGTCCCACATGCCAAATCTGGTCAGCTGCCTGCTTTTGCAAATAGACTGTTATTGGAACAGAGCTATGTCCATCCATCTATTTGCATTTTTGGCAAAGGCTGCTTCTGTGCTGCAACGGCAAGGTCAAATCATTGCGACAGAAAACCCCTGGTCTGCAAAGCCTGAAACATTTACTCTCTGGCACTTCAGAGGAAAAGTGCCAGGCAGCCACAGGCTTTCAGTTTCTCTAATGCGCTCTGTTATTTCCCAGCTTTGGCCTTTTGCAGACGTTTTCCTCTGCCTGGAGGTATTTCCACCGCTCATCGGGCTGGCATCTTTTTACCCTCTGGGTCTCAGCTCTGGGGACCGTTCATCCTCACATGCTTTTCTCCTTCTGCTAAAGCCTATCAGCACGTGCCCTGGGGTTCAAGGCCCCAGCAGCCCCTCCTCTGCTTTCCCCCACAGCCAAATGCATAAGTTATGTACTTCTTGGGGTGTCTACTTCTTTGACACTTGACAGAACATAGATGGATGGATGACTCTCAGACCTTGAAATCAAATGGAGTTTGCCCTGCTGGGTTTCAGAATTGTTTGGGGCCCACGACCCGTTTTCCTTCCAATTCCTCCCTTCTGAATGGGAACGTATATCCTGTGCTTGTCCCTCCACGGTATATTGGAAGCAGATAACTTGCTCTCTGGGTTTCACAGGTCCACAGGCAGAGAGGAAGGTGCCCGAGGGCAGACCACACCCATAACCAATTTTGCTAAGACTTTGTACTTAACATTGTCACTGAAATGACTTAAGGTTTTGGGATGCTGGGTTGGAATGAATGTATTTTACATGTAGAAAGAACATGCCTTTGGGGGCTCCAGAGGGTGGTGTGTGGTGGTTTGAAGCTGTATGAATCCCATAAAAACAGGTCTTAAATCTAATCCATCCTGTGGGTGGGAACCCATCTTAAGTAGGAATTTTTCATGAGGTTACTTCAGTTAAGGTGTGGCCCACCTCAGTCAGGATGGGTCTCAGTCCTACTACTGGAGTCCTTTATAAGTGGATTGAAATCCAGACAGAGGAAGGAAGCCACAGGAAGCAAGAAGCTGAAATTCAAAAGAATCTGGAAGAGAAGGGAGAAACCAGGAGATGATGCCATGTGCCTTGCCATGTGCCAAGCGAAGGACCAAGGATCACCCAGCAGCCAGCCCCAGAAGCCACAGTTTTCAGGAAGAGAGCACCACCTTGATGATGCTTTGATTTACACTTTTTCCTAACTTCAAAACTGTGAGCAAATAAATTCCCATTGTTTAAGCCGACCCATTTCATGGTATTTGCTTGAGGAGCTCAGGGAAACTCAAGGCCAAACAGGATTAGGCCCTAATCCAATACGGCTGGTACCCTTATAAGGAGAGGGAACTTGGACGCAGAGACAGAGAGAGATGGCCGTGTGATGGAGGCAGAGACCGAGTTATCCTACAACAAGCCCAGAAACACCATGGACTGCCGGCCATAGGCCAGAAGCCAGGGAGAGGCATGGAATGGATTCTCCCCTTTAAGATAAAGCACGGCCCTGCAGACACCTTGATTTCAGAATTCCAGCTTCCAGAACCATGAGGTAATAAATTTTTGTTGTTTAAGCCAACTAGTCTGTGGTCCTTAGTTGTAACAGCCCTGACAAATGAAGATAGTGGTTATTAGGGACTGAGGGTTTTGAGGTCATTTGTTTCTGCAGCATAACCTAGCCTATCCTGACTAACACAGTGACCCAAGTCGTGGGAGTGAAGATTCCTAGAGGAAGCAGCACTGTAACTAGGTATACCAGTGAAGAGAGCACCCCTCATGGTAAACCAGGCCCTAGACTTACCTATGTCTTTGGATGGAATGAGCACAAAGCTGCTGTTGGTAATCTTGTATTTCGTAAGCAAGATTGGGAGAAAAACCAGCATGAAGATGATCAGAAATATCACCAAATTCAGCAACACCAGGAACCGTAAGAAGGAGAAATAGGACTGAATCCCAGTGCCAAATTTCCCTGGAAAAAAGAAATCCAGACATCATTGACCAGGAATATTGACCTACAATACACTGCAGATTCAGCCAGTCATAAAAGACTCAATATTTGCCTTTTCTCATATCTAATTGAATCAGCACTGTTTATTGAAAAGGTCATTCTTTCCCCTAATCAATTATAGTAGTGCCTTTGCCGTAAGTCAGTTGATGATGTATGTATGAATCTGTTTCTAAGCTCTCTCTTCTGTTCCATTAGACTATTTGTATATTCTTGCATCAATAATAGATTGTCTTCTTAATTATTGCAGATTTACAATAAGACTTGATATCCAGTATTCTAAGTCTTCCTTAAGATTATCCAAGGTATTCTTAACCCTTTCCATTTCTATATAAATTTTAGAATCAGCATATTAATTTTCATGTACATACAAAATATGCTGAGATTCTGACTGGGATTACATGGATTATATAGGTTGATTTGAGAAGTGACATCTTTATAATATTGAGTCTTTTGATGGCTATGGTAAATTTAGATCTTGCATTTCCCTCAACGGTATTTTAGTTTTCAGTGTAGAATTCTTGCACATCTTTCTTTAGATATATTTTAAAATTTTCATTTTCTAATTGCTTGTTGCTAGTAATAGAATACAATTGGCTTTAATAAATAGATCTTGTCCCTGGCAACCTTTCCAAATTCACGTATTAATTCTAATAGTTTGTTTCTTAAATTTTCTACATACAAATCTGACATCTGCAAAAAGAAGAAATAAAGACATTTTGTTACTTTCTAATCATTATCTTTTTTTCTCCATCTTATCACATTGTCTAGGACTTCCCCAAGATAATGGTGAATAGTTTGTCATAAATAGCACATTTTTCTCATTTTCAATCTCAGGAAAAGGTTTCAATTTTCACCATTCAGATGATGTTTGCTGTAGGATTTTTACAGATTCTTTTGATCAGGTTAAGGAAGTTCCCATTTATCTCTTATATGCTAAGAATGAGAATCGAATTTCATCAATACTTTTACTTTAACTGTTGGGATAATCATGTGATTTTTCTCCTTTATTCTGTTAATATTGGTTAATTTTCCAAAATAGAAAACCAATAGATTTAATGTTTAAATCACTGAGGAAGTCAGCCAAAAAGCATTCTGGGGAGTGACAGTGCCTATTTGTTCTTAGCAGAATAAAGAACTTATCTTCTGAGAGTGAAGACAAAAGATACCCATCATCTTTGCCTCTCTCCATCACCCAACAAATAGCTCAGTTTCATTTACTGCCTGGTGGATATCCTACCAAGAACTCAAAGGAGTTGAGTAATCAGAGAGAAAAAGCAAGGTCCTTGTTCCTCAGGACCCCCAACATATGAGCCACCTTTTGAGTGGAATTCTCCAGAAAGCCTTCCACTTAGCAAGAGAGAAAGCTAGGCACAGTGGCTAAAACTGGGGCACTGGAGCCCGACTGCCTGGGTTCAAATCCTGGTTCTGCTTCCCTCTTAGCTGAGCAAACTTGGGCAAGTGTCTTAACCTCTCTGAACCATGCAAATTATGAATACCTATATCAGAATCTTGTGAGAATTAACTGAGATAATAAGAGTAAAATGCTTAATGCAATGCCTGGCTCATTGAAGATGCTCAATAAAGGTTAGCTTTTATGTTTTGCCCCAAACATGATGTTATGCTTAAATCTCAAGACAAAACGTATAGATTACCAATGATAATTTATATGTATTAAAACAGTAATATTAGGGAAGCGGCTGTGGCTCAATCAGTAGGGCTCCCGTTTACCATATGGGAGGCCCCG
>JAKSZT010054576.1:11986414-12314382 GCA_026826555.1 Tolypeutes matacus | reverse complement strand
AAAAAAAAAAAAAAAAAAAAACAGTAATATTAGTCCTCCTATGTTCCTTAAAAACTTGTCAGGATTTCCATTTTTACCAGTTTCAAGGAGATGGTTATAAATTGATTTTTGCTTTACGGTAGAAAATACGTAATCCAAAGAGGCATTTTTTCCCCTAGCTCTGCTACATCATCCAAATGTTTAATTTTTTTTCTCTTATTTTATATTTTGGTACAACTTCCAATTTTTGGATGCTGCACCCCAAATTCTCACCATCATGGGAAAGGTTGGGATTCTTAACATTTTATGCAGCACTTAAACATTCCCCTTGACAGTATGATGAAGCCTACAAATCCCATCGGAGAAGAATATTTTTAAATGCATAAAACACAAACGGAAAAACAGCTATAATATTTAAAATACCACAATTGCAAGAGAATAACATCCGAGCACTTTCACTGATACATTAAACAACAAGATCTGGTCGCAGGTCTAATAACTATTGTAATTTCAAAGTAGTGATGAGTATAAATCAGATTCCTAAGTATTTGCAGCAACCGGAAGGGACAGGAAAATGTCTGATCTTCCTTGTGGCAAAGACCTGGGTTCTGTTAATCCTAACAGTGGTTGGGTGCTCACATGCATCATGGAAGGAAATGCTAAATTTCAGCGAGAGGGTAGTGAAAATGAAGTCCTTTTCTCCCAGGCACAGGAGACTTGTGCAGGAGGAGGAGGTGCAAATACCTTCGATGCTGCGAATGTCCTTTCGCCACAGCTCCAGGTGGGTTGTCACCTCACGAGCCTTCTCTATGAACCTCTTCCAAGACTTGCTGCTATACCTTTTCCACTGGTCCCACTCAGATAAATACTTCATTTGGGTCTCCTGAATGTCCCTGCATTAAAAAAAAAAGAAAAAGAAGGATCATGATGGTGACAATGACAATGGCCATGCATCGCACAGGACATCATCAACTGTGTTTGCGCTGCTGGCCCTGGGTGCCCCAGTAGAAAGGGTTAAATAGAAATACCCACGTCTGCCCTTAGAGCAGACCAATGGGAGATGGCCAGTTTCACACCAAAATCCATTCTCCCCTTCTCCAGCCCTCCTGGAGACATTTCCCAGCCTCTCTGGCAGTTTGGGGCGGTCATGTGGCGAAGATCTCTCCCACGGGAATATAAGTGGAGCTGATATTTGTGCAACTTCCAGACATGACTCATAATGTCCCTTGACTCCCCACCCCGGGCAGTGGACGGATGGCCCCAGTTAATGTCTGCCTGCCCCTCACAATGTGACTTTGCAGCTCCTCCCATCAAGCAATGGTCTCTTTTCCTACCCACTGAATCGGGGCTGGCCTCGTGACCTGCTTGGACCAATTGAATGCAGCAGCAGAGAGGCTGTGCAAATTCAAAGCCTAGGCCTCAGGAGAGACCTTGTAGGCTTCTGCTCCTTTCTTGGCCCAAAGCTGCTATCATGTGAACAAGCCTGAGCTAAACTGCTAGAGGATGAGACCGCATGGAGTAGAGGTGACTGCCCCAGCTGAGGCCATCCCAGACCAGCTGACAGGCTGTCGACCCCCAGCCTAGATTAGTAGGACCACCTGTCCAACCACAGCTGACCACATATACAGCGTGAGACCAAATGACACTAGAACTGCCCAGCCAACTTGTAGACTTGTGAATTTGTTCGTTTTAAGCTACTAAATTTTGGGGTGATTTGTTATGCAGCATTGCTAACTGGTACGTCCACTTGCCCACACTCATTCCCTTTTTATTGGCTGGATGCATTGGATGCAGACAACAGTGAGGCTTTTGGGGGCTACAAAGCCCCAAGATGAAAGGTGCCTGGGTTCCTAAATGACTGCAGAGCCCCCCATTGACCTAAGCCTAGGACTTTAATGTAAATGAGATGTAAACTTCCAAAATATTACACTATGACATGTTTGGGGCCCTTTGTCACAGCCGCTTAGCTTACCCTACGTAATAAAGTTTTAAGTGAGCTCTTTAAGAAATGCAGTCCATGCCGAAAAAGCACCTCTTTCTGAAATATACATCATACAGCTTCCAGGTAGCTAATGAACAAACCTCAGTCTCCGCTTCTCAGAGATGTTCAGCGCATACTTTCGAATGGATTGGCTATTGAGATTTTCTGTGATTCCTCCCTCCAGTTGGGAGCTGTAAGAATCTGTCGGCTTCAGCAATGTGCCATTTTGCTTGTCTCGGGTAAGGATGGTCGTCCTCCTGCGAGCAACGGACCGGTAGCTTGGCAATTCTTGAAGGACGTTCACAGGTGGAGAAGAAAAGCAACTGGAGTCCAGAGAGAGGTTCTCTGGGTAAGAGAGAAGAAAACCACCATTCACTCTTGTGTGCTTGGGAGCCAAAAGACTTGCATTACAAGGGCCATAACTAAAGCTTGCAGAGAGTCACTAGCCTGAGCCAGTGACAAAAGCATTTGGATCTTAATTACTTTATTTACCAGGTCTGTGGTCAGGACAATGAAATCATTTGTAAATGGGCTCGCTTGCAGCAGATGTGTTTGCAAAGATGCTGTGAGTGAGGTAGTGTTTGGCTGCAGCTACTAGCTAAGCATGTAGCCTTGGGCAAGTTATCTAAACTCTGTTCTTCACTTGTCAAATGGGGCTAATATTTGTTCCAATAACCCTCACACAGTGCAGGGTATAATGATGCACAAACTTTGAAAAACATAAAGTACTACGCAAATGCATGCGATTACAACCTCAACAACAAATATAGTCTCCTGAACATTTCCTATGGACCAGGCACTGTGTCAAGAGCTTCACATGTACTCGAGGAACTGGAGTCAGCCTTGAGAGCCGCGTGGACCAAGGGCTGTGCCAGTTCTAAGCCCAGGACTCAGGGGGCTCACAGGCTTCTGCTCCTCTCTCTGACCCCAGCTGCAGCCAGGTGAACAAGCCCGAGCTAACCTGCTGGAGGATGAGAACACGTGGAGCAGAGGTGACTGCCCCAGCTGAGGCCATCCCAGACCAACCCACAGGACGCCAACCCCCAGCCTAGGTCAGCAGAGTCACCAACACAACCACAGCTGACCACAGACGCTCACACCCACCGAGGCAGGTACTATTATTATTCCCATTTTACAGATGAGAAAATAAAGTCATCGATGGGTTCCCACTGCTGTTAGTGTAAAGACCCAACTCCTTGCCCAGACCCTCAAGGTGCTGCACAGTCTGACTCCGTCCATCTCTCCAGTCCTTCAGGCTCTCTGCCCTGCTGCCACACTTTTTAAAAAAGATCTTCCTGATCCTTAAATGGGGTCTGCTCCTTCTTCCTCAGAGCCCTTGCATAATCAGTTTCCTTTGCCTGGAATGGACTTGCCCCATCTCTTTACCCTGTTAACTCCTATTCAAATGTCACCTCCTCAGGGCAGCCACCCCCACCTTGCTGCACTGTTACAGGTGCCGTGTAACACATTTCCCACCCCCTGGACAGCCCTTGCATCACTCAACCCAGTCTGTAAAAACATATTTGTGTGACTGTGGGATTTATGCCTGTCTCCCCCACTGGACTGTATGTTCTTGGAGAGCAGGCACTGTGTTGATTTGCTCACAATTTCACCCCAGGACCTAGCACCTTGGCACAGAGTAGGAGCTCAACAAATACTATCGGATGGATGGACCACTGAATGAGTGACATTCCTAATTTGCTCATGTTTGCAGCACCTGTGAGTGGGGCACTGGGAAGAGAACCAGGTCTTCCTGATTCCAAAACCCAAATTCTTTCTATGACAACGAGCTGCAGGCGGGTGGGCTTTCGGTTGAAGGTGAAGGAAGCCACTTCCAAGAGGGGTTTTATGCCTGATCAGATTTTAATTGTGGGATGATCACTTTGAGTGGAGACAGGCTGGAGACAGGAAGAGCACATAAGAGGCAGACATATCTAAGCAATTACCCCCAGAGGCAACAAAGCTTCTATGGTGTAGTGTTGGAAGCCAAAGTGCTTGGGTTTGAATTCCAGCACTGTCCATGGTCACTGTGTGTCCTTGGGAAAGTGACTTAACCTCTCTGAGCTTCAGTTTTCTTGTCTCTAATAGTCATTCAACAAATAGATCTACCATGTGCCAGATCTGGAGCTAGAGACACAGCAGTGAAAACAAAACAAAAACACAAAACAAAACAAAGGCATTATCTATGTGACACTTACCTTTTATTTTGAGGTGGGCACAGATCAATGAACAGGCAATATATCCTTTGCCAGCAGGTGAGACGTGCAATGAACTCAAACAGAGCAGGGTAGGGGACAGTGGTGACATGGGGAGAGGTTTACCCTGGGTGTGATAAAGTGGGTTCAGGGATGGTGTGTCTATTCAGGGGACATTTAAGCTGAGACTGAATGAAGAGAGCGAGCAAGCCCTGTGGATCATTGTGGAGGAGCTTCCAGGGCAGAGGGAATCAGCAAGTGCAAAGGCCCAGAGACGAGGGTGTGCGTGAAGAGGGGCTGTGCGTGGTGCGTTTGAGGAGCACGGAGGCCATGTGGCTGGAGAAGAGTGAATGAATGGGAGTCCAATGTGCCACGCCAGCTGGAGTCGCGCCCTTGTGTGGTCCCCTCCCCTCAAATCTAGACTGGACCCCTGTGACTTGCATTAACCAAAGGGTGCAGGGCAAATGAGGCCTGGTACCTTCTGCTATTGCACTGTCGGGAGCTCCAGGCAGCCGTGGTAAGAAGGGAGAGGCTCTAAGACTGCATGGAGGAAAAACAAGGAAGCGGCTGACAGCAGTAAGACCCCAGACACGTGACCCCAGGCAAGCCGTTCCGACAGCCCCCCACACACACCCCCAGCCATCCTGGCATGGGCGCCACCACGGCCGCCATCTTGGGCGCTCCAGCAGACCCTACATGGAGCAGAATGAGAGCAGAACCAGCTCCTCAGTGCCCTGCTGAATTCCTGATGCACAGAATCAGTGGAAATAATATGGATGTAGCCACTACGTTTGGGGTAGTTGATTAAGCAGCAGTAGATAAATGGAGCACGGAGAATGGGAAAGCTGAGGTCAGAGAGGTGGCTGGGGCTGGGGTATGACCTTCGGATGGGACTGCGACAGGAAGCCACGGAGGGCTCTGAGCTGACGCTTGTCATGATCTGACAACATTTTAAAAGGAACACCAGTTGCTGCGAGGCTAACTAAGGACAGAACTCACCACCCAGGCCTGTTTGTGAGCCTTAAAGGCAGCCCCACTCGTAGAAGCCCCGAGCGTGATGCCAAGACAGAGCCAAAGCCTCGCTCTAGAATTGGAGCCTGAGAATGCGGCTCTGTAAGCTTTGGCTGGCTCTGCTGGGCCTGTTCAGACACAGCGGAGCAGCTGTCCCACAACCAGATGACACATAGGCACACAACTGGCCCCTTCGGGTCTCCGCACAAACTCAGAGTCAGGAGTTGAGCTCAGCCTTTTCTTCCCTGCACCAGCCCACCCTGGGGGTATGACACACTCCCTTTAATAGCAGTGGCTCCCTAAAGCAAATGGGGGTGGGGTGGGGATAGGGTTGATCTGTGGCAGCCACTGGCCTTGCCCCAGAGGCTGGAGGGACCAGGGGCAGCAACAAAGAGCTGTTATTAACAGCTGAACAAAGGTCTTTGAATATAGAGTTGCAATGACCCACTGAATATTCAGCAACTTCAGGTCAGGGCAGAGCTGGAGTCTGAGTTTAATTCAAACCCTGGCTTGTTGCCTACTAACCAGGCCATTCCAGGAGACAATGGCTTTCTCCAAGTTATGCTTTTTTCATCTAAGGAATGGGGGAAATAATACTATTGACTTCCTCAGTGTCTTCCTGAGGACGGAGATACTAACGGCATAAAGAGTACTTGGTAGGATTTATGGAGTACTTCTTATGTGTCAAGCTATTCATACATACATACATTTGATACTCTCAACTACTCTTTGAATACCTACTTTCATCATCTCTACTTCCTAGATGAAGAGACTGAGGGTCCAAGAGGTTAAGTACTTGCCCACTCACACAGCTAGAGTGTGTTGGAACTAGGAATCTCTCTCAGATTTGTTGGACACCAAAGATTGTGGTTTTCTCCATGAAACTATTCAATGGGGCCATGGATCGGAAAGTGCTCTGCAAATATGAAAATACCATACACATTAAAGTAAGTAACTATTTAACTATGCTTCCAAGTCCATGACAACAGTCACTGGTGGAAAACTATATTTTCAAAAACCAGACATTCCTAGAAAGTTCTTCATCTTCAAACAAAACAGAAAAATCACAAGCATACCTCTGAACGCAAGCATCATTATCTTTGGCGATTGTAATCTACCTCATTTTCCTTGAGGCCCTCACACTTTTCAAAGCACGACCTCCCCTGACTGCCCACATATATCTGCAGAATCAAGCAGAGACGGGCAACACTGTGCTGGCTTTTCCACCAGAAAACTGAGGCCCGGAGAGACAGTGACTTGCCAAGGCTTTGATGACAAGACAGACCCCTCATTCCTTCACTTCGTAGAAAGGCAGGTCACTTCACCTCACCGAGCTTCCATGCTTTTCGTCCTTAGAGAATAGGAATGTCTTACTGTTACTGGATTTTGTCTAGGTTCTTGACTACGCTGCAGGAATGAATTTCAAGAGCACGTCACGTTGATTAGGCCAGTAATTTATTAAGGTAGGGAGGGAAGAGAAATGGGAGAAAATAACAGATCGTGGGTCCCAGGTAGAGAGGAAGGGGCTGAAGAGTGATAAAGAGAACCGATTTACAGACTACACTTTCCCATTATAGATTATAAATGCCCAGGTGTTACTTATGTGTTGATACATAAGGGGGGGGGGATTCCAGAGGAAACCTTATTCCCGATGGCAGAATCTCGCGAAGTCTTCCAGCAGCCATCTTGGGGGGAGCAATATCTACGTGGACTTCTTGCCAGGTTCCAGATCCCTCTATTGATTCCCTCTCACTAGCCTGCTTCATTACTATGGTTGCCAGAAGCTCTCCTGAGTTGGTCCAGCCAGAAGTGTTGCCATCAGCACGGCCACTCAAGTCCTGTGTTCCCAGATGTGAGGGTTGCTCGTTGGCCATATGCACGGAGGGGGAGCATTTTGGATATTGGGTGCCTCCCTGTAGGAATGCCTAGAACCTGCTGGCCACTGGAGCCGGATTTCAGCAACTGGGAGATTGCTTAGGTGGGAATTTCTGGAAATGCACTAGGAAGGGGCAGGCCTTACTGCTTGTTTCTGATATCTGGTCCAGAGTAAGGACAAAGTTAGCCTCCCCGAGGCGTAGCTCAGTGCCCTGCCTATAGGAGGCCCTCCACAAATATCTGGAGGGTGAATGAATGAATGAATGAACAAACAGGCAGAGGCCAGCACAGCCAGAGTGCACACTTAGCTCCTGACTCTCTTGGCAGCTTTCCACGGGCCACCAAATCCTACCAACAGGCGCGACCACTCCCAGGACATGGGCACCAGCTGACTGTCATTTGCTCGGTACTCAAACAACCACAGCCTCCCTTAGAGGGTCTGCCAGGAACCCACCCAACTGGTGCTGAGTTCACTTCAGGGTGTCCTTCCCACTCTCAGAATCGTGGAAACTCCAGGTAAGAAGGGCCCTTCTGGGCCATGGGGTCCAGGCCTCCCCCATCCTGCAGGACTTAGTTGTATTGGATAAAGCAGTATAGCACCCCTCTCTGGGCCAGGCTCTGGGCTAGGGGCTGAGACTCTGGAGAGCAGATGCTGTAAACCTCGATGAGCTTTCACTCCTTCAGGCAGCACTGATTTCCTAAGTGCCTACTCAGTAGCACTCGACCCAGTCATTATTCCATCTTCCTTTTTGTTTACTTGTGTGTTGTCTTTTGTGTGTGTTTACTTTTGTTTACTCTCTGTGATGGTCAGGCGAATGTGCCAACTCAGCAAGGTAATTGTGCCCAGTTATTTGGTCAAGCAAGTACTGGGCTAATTGTAATACAAGGACATTTATGGACTTTAGTTACCAGAGACTTTACTGCATAGATGGCTGATTACATCTACATCAGCCAGGAAGATTGCCGTCAGCAGTGATGTTTTATCCAATCAGTTGAATGCCTTATAAGGGGAAGTGATTTCAGCATTCACAGAGAATTTCCCAGCTGTCTTTGGACAGCCAAAATCTCCTGCAAACTCATCAAGGACCTTCACTAGACTTTCATTGGAGGCCCTGGTTTGCAGCCTGCCTGCGGAACCAGGACTTGTGCATCCCCAAAGTTACGTGAGAGACTCATAAAATCTCATACTATTGACAGATATCTCCTGTTGATTGTTTCCCTAGAGAACCCTGACTAATACACTCTCCCTCCCCCATTAGACTAACTTCCCCAAGGCTTGTTCACCTCTCTTGATCACCATCCAATCCCCAGGGTCTAGCATAAAGCCTGGCACATGGTAGATGTTCAATAAACATCTCACGAATGGATGAATGAATGAATGAGTGGATGAGTGAAATTTGGTGCTGGGGATACAGGCATCATCAGGTCACCCACCAGGCAGACCAAAGTATGGGCTTAGTGTACCAGCAAAGCAGGAGCTCCAAAAAATGAGAAAAAAAATGTAAAGAATTGAGGCATATAATATTCTTGTTTTCTATATGGATGATAGACTTTTTTGTAATAGAAAAAAAAATTTTAAGAGAAAATAGCTGGCAAAAAATACTGGCTGAGATGTTGACCGTATATTACAAGCTTCCTATTTGACATATTTTATGCAAACCAGCCCAAGTAGACATGTGCTTTGCTGTTTACTTTTCTTGCAAAATGATAAAATACCATATGCACACGCACAATTTCATATCACACAGAGGTGGTGCAGGCATCAACTTCAGAACCTTGTGGACTTTTCTTCACTCATATTCTACGCTTCAGCTTCCATTTGGAAGCTTAAATGGAGGCGGGGCACACTGAAGAATGTGTGCTTGCAGCTACTGGAAGTCTTACTCCAGAAGTTCAGCAGAGGAGTGACAGGATCTGACTCAGGAGTGACAGGATCCCTCTGGCCAGCCCTGTGGCTATAGGGCACATCACTGTCACTGAAGCCAGGGCACCGTCTGTCGGGCAGTGCTGTCCTTCTGTGATGATGGAAACATTATCTACCTGCAGTGTTCAGATATGGCGGCGCCTACATGTGCCTACTAAGCACCTGACAGGTGGCCGGTGCGACTAAGTGCATTTTTACTTTATTCGAGACTTTAATGAATTTACACTTACACAGCCACACGTGGCTGGTGGCTGCTGTTTGGGACAGCACAGGGGGGCCTCGCTCACGGAAGCACAGAGCCTAGTCCGATAGGGCCTTGGGAGGCTGCTCCCTCTGCCAGACTTGAGAACAGGGGCGCCGGGGGCATCTGCGTGAGTCACACCACCTGGCTGCCGGGCGTGGTCTGGGGCCTGGCTGAGTCTAAGGGCTTTACAACCAGATGAGCAAACAGCAGATGAGCAAACAGCCTTCGGGAAGGATGACTAAACGTGTTGCGATCAGACCCCAGGCTGGGCCTTTGAACCCGTCTCCTGCTCTTCCAGCCAGGGAGCAGTTACTGCTGTTCTGCCTGTCTGAGGCGGTGGCACAGGATAGTATTTAAGAGCTCAGCCCCCAGGGCCAGACCGCCTGGACTCGAACCCCAGCTCCACTTGCCACCTGTGTGACCTAAGCATGTTTCTTTCATTTGTTTTTAAAGATTTATTTATTTACTTTATTTATTTACTTTTTTTAAATTTATCCCCCCTCCCCCAGATGGTTCTCTTGTCTGTCTGCTCATTGTTTGCTCGCCTTCTCCAGGAGGCACGGGGAACCGAACCCGGGACCTTCCACATGGGAGGTGAGTGCCCAATGGCCTGAGCTACATCCACTCCCCGCAGGCTCCAGCTCCTGCTGGCTTGTGGCTTGTGCATGTTTAGGCATCTGATTGATGTGGTAGGTGCGGCATCTGCTCACCTTCTTTAGGAGGCACCAGAACTCGAACCTGGGACCTCCCATGTAGCAGGCGGGTGCCCAACTGGTTGAGTCACATCCGCTTCCTTGTTTTTGTTTTTGAGAAAGAAACACCTTTATTTTCATCAGAAATAGTAATGCTTATAAGCCTGTACAAGCCATTTACTGTGAGACACAATAAGCCAGGAAGTCGGGAGGGGGATGGCAAGATGAGATATCTTCCAAAGCTTAACCTAGATGCCATCCTTGCTCTTAAGGAAAGGGATCTTAGTATATCTAATGGCTTAACTCATCCTTCCCTCTTCTGAAGGTAGCAGTAGTACATAGCAGAAGGTGCCTAGATGTCAATTTCTGGGTTAGAAAAGATCCAGGCTGTTACCTTCAAGTTGTACATCCATGAGGAGAATTTCTATCTTGTGCCATGCTCTGACCTGTCCTGAAATACTTTTCAGGCCACTCACCACCCATTCTCAGTGTTGGGAACAGGGACACCCTGGTTTCTTGGAAGGACTTAGATTCTGTAGCCTTCTCTCCTTCAAAGCAAAACTTAAGGCCACAGTGAGATACAACTCTGGAGTCACAGGCAGAGCTAGGAAGGGAATTCAGCATCCTTATTCTGATTCCTATCCCTGGACATGGCTCTTAAGTACCAGTTGTCAATAAGCCAAGGACCAGGCATGTTTCTTGACCGTTCTGTGCCTCGGGTTATCCACCTATCAAATGGGGTTAACGGTTCCCACCTCAGACAGCCATCCTAAGGATTAGCTGGCTGTTATGTGTGAAGGGCTTAGAAAAGAGAGCAGCACACTTTTTCTGTGAAAGGCCATAGAGGACGTGCCTGAGGCTTTGCAGGCCAACTGCTCGATTCTGCCGTCATAGCGCAAAAGCAGCCAAGGACAGCACATGAATGAATGGGTGTGGCTGTGCTCTAATAAAACTTTACATCGCTGAAATTTGAACCTCATATAATCTTTGTGGGGCACACCATCATTTAACTTTTTTTTTTTTAACCACTAAAAAATGTAAAAAGCATTCTTAAGCTTGCCGGTTCAAAAACAGGTAGGGGGGGGGAAGCGGATGTGGCTCAAGCAATTGGGTTCCCATCTACCATAGCCGGGGGTTTGATTCCTGGGGCCTTTTGGTTAAGGCAAGCTGGCCAGCCACGGAGAGCTGGTGGCCCGTGCTGCAGAGAGCTGGCGCAGCAAGATGACGCAACAAAGGGAGGCGCAGAGGAGAGACAGTGAGAGACGTGGCAGACCAGGGATATGAGGTGGCTCAAGCAACTGAGTGCCTCTCTCCCACACCAGAGGTCACGGGATAGGTTCCTGGTGCCTCCTAAAAGAGAAAGATGAGAAGACACACAGAAAGAACACACAGCGAATGGACACAGAGAGCAAGACAGCAAGTGCAAACAACAACAAGGGGGGCGACCAAACAAACAAGTGGTGGGCTAGATTTGCCCCCCAGGCTGTTGTCTGCAGATCCCCGGCTTAAAACGGCACCTGGCACATTGTGCTACACAATTGGAGGCTGTCATGTCTGTTAATTATTAATGAACTTAATAAAAGGGAAGATTTAAATCTGCCGGGGGATCCTCTCGCTATGGACCAAGCCACTCAACATGTGGCCTACTCAGCCAGCTCCAATTTATCCTCCTGCACCAGGACCTCTCAGAAAGATGTCCAACCTTCTGGAAGCAACAATAACGTCTACTCTTTCCTGAGCATATATCATGTGCCATGACTGTGCTAAGCCCTCTGCATGCTCATCTCCCGTGACCCTCACAATTGCTTTATCACAGGGTCGTTCCTATGTAATATCCCCATTCTGCCAATGTGGAAACAAAGGTTCAGTGAAGGTACGAACTTTGCCCAAGATCCAGCTAAGGTCTGAATCACGAGGGCAAAGACATTATCACATCTTAGTCACTTTTGTACCCCTGGCTATTGACACGGGGTCCTGGCACATAGTAGGTGCTCAATGAACATCTGTCAAATGAACACATGGAAACACTGGCTCAAGGTTGATATTCCTGTCCCCATTTCAGCAGCATGTTTCCACAGGGGGAGAATGAGTAAATAACACCGACTTCATTAACTTGCTGGGGAGAATTAAAGTTACATGATTAGAGTCCAAAATCGAACCCCTGACCCTGGCCTGCCAGAGCCTCACAAACCTGTTCCTGCTGGCCTGACCTCGCCCCATCTCCTCCTCCTTGAAGCTCCAGACTGATGCCTCCTGGAGGACAACCCTGCAGAATGTGGGTGGTCTGAGAGCCAAACAATGCTCCTTTAAAAATAACCAGATTGCAACACTGAAAAGTCATTTCCCCCTTTTATCCCTCAAAATTCTTTACTTCCTGAATAACAAAACAAGCCACTGGAGGACGTCTGGACCTAGTCTGGGCCTGAGTGGCTGGGCAGAGCTCAGCCTCTTCCAGACAAGGGGAAAGAAAGTCAAATCAGATGGGTGGGTCACCAGAGAACTAGCAGAGCTTGGAAACGGTGAGTTCACCCCAGCTGTGTCCGGACTTGCCCCTTGCCAGGATGAATGGGCTTGGCAGATAAGCGGCAAAGAAATCAACACTGCAGGTTGAATGGTTAATACAGTCCACTGCACTGAAACAGGCCCAAAGAACAGTTTAACTATATAAATACCTATCGGCATATCTCCAGAAAGTAGAGGCACACAGCACGTGCAGTCATCAAACCTTCTGACATTAGGGCTTGAGAAGGAGGCCCAAATAATATACTATTTGAGTACTCAGTACCTGCAGGAATGGTGCTAAGTCCTTGACATGCTTATCTTATTAAATCCTCTCAGTGACCTGAGGATATGGGTATGGTTATCATTTCCATTTCACAGATGAGGAAACTGAGGCTCAGAGAGGTCAAGGGACTTGCAAAAGATCACACAGCTGATAACTGGCCAAGCTGGGATTTGCACCCAGGTCAGGCAGGCTCCATAAAAACCAATACCACAATCAGAGGGTCTCTTCATTTATCTTTAAAAATTAAAATAAAATAATATAAGGTTCCATCTTGTAATGGACTGACTAGTGTTCCCCTAAAAAATATGTTCAACTTGGGAAACGGATGTGGCTCAAGAGGTTCGGCGTCCGTCCACCATATGGAGGGACCAGGGTTCGATCCCGGTACCTCCCGGTAAAAAATAAAATAAAATAAAAATTTAGGGGAAAAAAAAAAAAAAAATATATATATATATATATATATATATATATATATGTTCAACTCCTAAACCCCAGAATTTATTTAGAAAATGGGCCTTTGCAATTAAGGCTCTTGGCATGAGATCATCCTGGATTTAGGGTGGGCCCTAAATCCAGAGACAGGTGTCCTTATAAGAAGAGGAGGGGACATGGAGAGACAGAAAAGGCCACGTGAAGATGGAAGCAGAGACTGGAGGCTGCCCCTTCAAGCCCAGGAATGCCAGGGACAGCCGGCAGCCGCCAGAGCTTGGGGAGAGGCTCCCTCGGAGCCTCCAGAAGGAGCCAGCCCTGCCGACACTTCGATTTCGGACTTCAGGACTCCTGCAAGAGAATAAATTTCTGTTGTTTTTAAGCTACCAGGTGTGCAGTCATTTGTTCTAGGAACCCTAGGAAATGAAGACACAGCTTCTCCCCCAGAGGGGCCAGAGGGGTTGTTGAGTTCTCTGGTTTTTATTTGCTCACAGGTCTGTGGGTCAGCAATCGGGGCTGGGTTCAACTGCGGGCTCATGTGCCGTTCCCACCTGGAGCCACTCAAATGCCGTCATCTGAAGGGTCACCTGGGCCGGGAGGGCCTAAGACGGGCTCGCTCACGTGTCTGGTGGTCGGCGGCCATCCCCTAGGCCACATGTCTGCAGCAGGCCCTGCCGCATCTTGGCCGTGGTCCCAGGGGGCAAGTCCCAAAGCACAAGCACTTCTCAAGCCCCTGCTTGTACCGTATTTGCTGATGTCCTTTTGGCCAAAGCAAGTCACTGTGTCCATTTAGCCTAGTTCGGAGTCACCGTGCGAGGGACCACATCAGAGCGTGACTATAGGGAGGTGTGACTCGTCAGGGACCATTACTGTGATTCTCTACCACAGAAATATAGGAGAATGTGTTGATGATATCAGAGGTAAAGAGAACACAGGGCACAAGCCTTAAAGGAAAAAAGTGCAAAGTATGACTCTATCAAAATGAAAAACCTTTGTCTGATAAAAGCACCATGCAAAGTGAAAAAACAAGTCGTGGACTGGGAAAAGATATTAAAAGATTAATATCCAGAATATACAAAGAACTCCCTTGCATCAACAAAAAAAAAGACAAGCAACCCGATTTAAAACGGACAAGAGATAAAAATAGGCCACTGGTAGAAGAAAGAACACTAAAAAGCAATTAATATATGAAAAGACGCACGACCTCATTTAAAATCAGGGAAATACACACCAAAACGATGACAACGCATCATATCACATCGATCAGCTTGGCAAAGAATAAAAAAATAAACCACAAAGTGCTGGGGGGAATGTGGGGAAACAGGAACCCCAGTACATGGGGATCGGGAGTGCGTATTTATACAACCCCTTGGAGGACAAGTTAGCAAAGGGACAAAGGTGCCTGCCCTTGGACCTGGCAAGCCCATTTCATTACACACCCAACGGAGTGTGTAACTAACTTTTTTCAGAAACACGGATCCCCAGAGCCACCGCAGACCAATTAAACCAGAATCTTTTGGGGGGTGTGAATCAGGTATTTTGAAAAATCTCTAATGTGTCACCAAGGTTGAGAAGCACTGTCCTGAAGATAACTCTTGCACATATGCCCATTGTACCCAAGGATGTTCATCAAGACATCATTGCAGGGAAGTTAGAAACAGGCAAGTGCCCATCAGAAGGGACGAGATAAATTACTATTAATTCTTACCACCAGCTATTAGTCACCTCATTTAAAACAAATGAACTAGGGCTACTTTATCAACAGAAAGAAATTGCAAAAACATAATATTCATTGAGAAAAGCAAGTTGCAAAAGGAAGGTATATAAAAGAAAAAAGAGAAACAAATAATAAATAAAATACAATAAATGAAAATGAAAGTATAAAACCATTTATGTAATTTAAAAATACAGAAAACCATGGATACATTACCAAAATGCCTATAGTACTTCTCTATGAGTGTAGAGACCTTGCAAAGTTTCTTTCCCTTAATTTTTATTATGAAATAATTTCAAACTTACCCAGATCCACCAATTTTTAACATTTTGCCCCGTTTGCTGTGTCATTCTATCTATCTATCAATCTACCAATCTATCTCTTTTCTAAACATTTATGAATGAGTTGTATACATCATGCTCCTTGAACACTTAAAATTATTATGTACATTTCCTAAAAACAAGGATATTCACTTACGCAGCCACTTTAAGTACAGTTATGAAGTTCAAGAACTTTAGCATTGATATAATGCTTTTAGCTTATATTCCAAGTTTTTCATATGTCCCAATAAGGTAGGTCCTTTTGGGCCTTTCTCTTCCATTATTAAATCCAGTCCAGGACCATATATTGCATTTAATTGTCATCACCGACTGAGTTGCTCTTTTTTCTTTTGTAATTGCTTTCCCACCTCTGCTCCTCCCTGGCATACCTCTCCACTGGACCCATCCCATTCCCAGGCTGTGCTACCCCTGGGGCTGTTCAGCTTTGTCCCTCTACCACTCCAGGTGTGCCCAGCCCAGAGGCTGCCCATCCTCCCAACCACTCCAGGTTGACGTTGGCCTTTTACGAGGGCAGGTGGGGCCAATCGGAATGCGGTGACATCAGTGGCCTCCAGGTCTCCTGCTGAGGGTGGCGCCCCTTAAGGAGAGAGCAGAGCCCAGTGAGATCACGGTCGTCACACAGACCCACTGGCGATCTTGGTGGAGTCTCCTCTGAGGGGTTAAGAGTCACTGGTGCATGTTGGTTGAAGACATGCCTGGTCACAAGTTCTTAGTGGATGGAGTATCGCATATAGCAAAGGGGAAGGCCAAGAGGACTCATTCCATTCATTCCATTCAGAAAATGTGCCAGGCACTCTGGGGCAAAGGGCCAGGAAGCCCCAGAGGACAGTCTCCTCCAGTGCTTGAGACAGGGCAGGGTCCTGCCCCTGAGAAAGTGACATTTGAGCTGAGGCCTGAAGGAAAGGAGCTGGGGAGTGTTGGGGAAAAGCAGGCCAGACAGAAGTAAGGCAAATGCAAAGGCTAGGGAGGGGGAACTTGGAGGGACTAGCTGGCCAGGTGGGCAGCGGTGGGGCCGTGGCAGGTGGTGGCAGGGCCGTGGGAAAGCAGCACAGTGGAGGCTGAGGCAGGTGGGGGCTGGCTCTGAGTAGCAATCCTCTGTGGTGGCCCCTTGGACAAGGTGGTCCTCTGACTTCTACTCAATTTCCACTTTATAGGTGGGGAAACTGAGGTTCAGAAATGGGAGTGATTGCTCAGAGCTGCACAGCTTGTAAGAGGCTAAGTCAGGGTCTGAACCTGGGTCTGTTCAATTCCAAAATCACTGCTCTTAAAAGCATAACTACCAAGATGCCCTTCAATAGTGGAATGGAGAAAAAAACCACGGTACATCCGGTATTATTATGCAGCAACAGAAAGCAATGAGCTATCAAGCTACAAAAAGACATGAAGGAGGGAGCAGATGTGGCTCAAGCAATTGGGTGCCCACCTCCCACATGGGAGGTCCTGGGTTCAGTTCCCTGAGTCTCCTAAAGAAGACGAGCCGCAACAAGCTGCAACAAGCCACGAGCAGAAGTGGTTCAAGTGGCTGGGCACTCGCCTCCCACATGGGTGGTTCCAGGTTCAACTTCCAGTGCCCCCTGAGGAAGACGAGCAGACAATGAGCAGGCAGATGAGGGAGCTATCTCAGGGTGGGGGGAATAAAAAATAAAAATAAAAAAATAAAAAAAGACATGGAAGGACTTCCAGGAAGATGGTGGATTAGAAAGACATGGGACTTGCTCCTCTCCCAGAAAAATAGAGGATAGGCAGAAATAGCCTGGAAAAAAAAATGTTCTGGGGTTTAGGACACCAGGGAAAGGCTGGACACTGCCCAGAAGAGAGAGGGGAACAGGAAAAGAATCTCAACAGAAATGCCATGAGTGGAAGCTGCAGCTGCAGCTGCCAGCACCCCTCCCCCACCCTATGAGCAGGCAATTTTGAATTCTCCAGCATTGGGCTGGTGGTGACAAAGGGAGCCCCAGGGATCCACTGCCCCAGGAAAAGGGAGAGAGAGGGACACAGCCTACGGCTGACTCAGCTTTTGACCCACAACTCTGGACTGCCGTGTCCCATGAGCCCTGCCAGGCCAGGTGGGGCTGTGCTGTTGTTTGCCCTGGGTGCAGGCACAGGACCAAAGAGATCCGACCCTCTCATTCACCCTCCCTACTGACTGGGATGGGTTGCTGAGGACACAGGGGGGAGTGGAATTATTTCCTACCTGGAAAAAGGGGGCGGCTGCCAGCAAAGGTTGGAGAACAGCCTCTGAGAAAGTTTGAGTTGTGAGGCTCTTAGCCTCCAGGCAGGAAGCTCTATCCCATTGATCCTGTTCCTGTTGCAGTGAATACACTCAGACCAGGCATTGAACTGAGAGGACTGTCAAAGATCACCATCTGCTGGCTGACCAAGGAAATGCACGTGAGGAAATTAAAAGTAAATAAGGGGGACGCGGATGTGGCTCAAGTGGTTGAGCATCCGTCTACCATATGGAAGGACCCAGGTTTGATTCCCGGGACCTCCTAGTAAAACTGAAAAAAGGCAAGCAGGCGAGCCAGGCCCACGCGGATGCACAGGGAGACACGCAGCAAGATGACAATGCAACAAAAGAGAGATGCTGGGGAGAGCCAAGGCGAGACATGCCAGAAACCAGGAACTGAGGTGGCGCAGGTGACAAAGTGCCTCTCTCCCACATTGGAGGTCCCTAGGATTGAATCCCAGTGAAGCCAGGAGGAGAAAAATGAGAAGAGAAGGCAAGAAACAGACACAGAAGATCACCCAGTGAATGGACACAGACAGCAAGCAGGGCGGGGGGAGGGATGCATATAACTGTACCTCAAAAAGAAAAAATAAAGTCAATTAAAAAAAAATAAAAAAGTAAAAAAGCAGAACAATATCCTATTTTTTTTAAAAAAGTAAATAAGGGAGGTTTTCTCCAGCTTTTATAGCCTCCCTCCCCAAGGCCCTTGGAAGTGGGTCTGCACCCATTACTGGGTCCAGGGCCTAGATTTGAGGAACTAACAGAGACAATCCCAAAGACCTAGAGCAGGTTGAACAAAGAACCAAAGAATGAAGTAACAGCCTCCCGCCACTAAGTCACCACAAAAGAGAGAGAAATTGAGCATCAGAGTAAACTCACCATCCTAATCAGATGCCTAGACATCAGCAAAAAATTACAAGCCATACTAAGAAAAAGGAAGAAATGGCCCAAGCAAAGGAATATATCAAAGCTCCAGATGGAACATAGGATTTGAAGCAACTAATCAATGAGATTCATACAAAATTCCAAAATCAAATTAATGAGTTGAAAGACAATATAGCTAAAGAGATAAAGGACATCAAGAAGACACTGAGCAAGCACAAGGAAGAATCTGAAAACCTGAGTAGAAAATTAATAGACCTTATGGGGATGAAAGACATGATAGGTGGGATCAGAAACACAGAGGGAGAGCAGATGTGGCTCAAGCAGTTGATCGCCTGCCTCCCACATGGGATGTCCTGGGTTCAGTTCCCAGGCCTCCAGAACAACAACAACAACAACAACAAAAACAAGTGGAACAAATGAAAAGACCAACTCAGAGAAGCCAATGCAACACAGTGGTTGAGCACTGGCCTCCCACATACAAGGTCCTAGGTTCAATCCCCGGCCACCAGTACCTCAAAAAAAAAAAAAAAAAAATTAGAGGCATACAACAGTAGATTAGAAATGAAAGAAGAAAGAGTAAGTGATACAGAAGACAGAAGAGCTGAAATTGAAGAGAGAGAACAGAGAGAAAAGAATGGAAAAATTGAGCAAGGGCTCAGGGAATTGAATGATAACACTAAGTGCAACAACATATGTGTCATGGGAGTTCCAGAAGGAGAAGTGAATGGAAAAGGGGCAGAAAGAGTATTTGAGGAAATAATGGCTGAAAATTTCCCAACTCTGAGGGAAAAAAAAATGAATTTACATTTCCAAGAAGCACAGCATACCCCAATCAGAATAAACCCAAAGAGACCTACTCCAAGACACATACTATTCAGAATGTCAAATGTCAAAGATAAGAGAATTCTGAAAGCAGCAAGGGAGAAATAAACCATCACATATAAGGGACACCCAATAAGACTTGGTGTGGATTTCTCATCAGAAACCACGGAGGTGAGGAGACAGTGGTATGACATAAGGAGGATACTGAAAGAGAAAAATTGCCAGCCAAGAATTCTTCATTCAGCAAAATTGTCCTTCAAATATGAAGGTGAGTTTAAAATATTCAAAAGTAAACAGAAACTAAGAGAGTTCACTAAAAAGAATCCACCTTTGCAGGAAGTATTAATGGAGGCCGTACAGCCAAAACAAAAAGATAGGCAAGAGAGGCTTAGGGGAGAGCGTAGAAGGCAAAAATAGCAGAATGGATAACCAAAAGAGAAAAAGGCAGACAAAATAAGATATGGCATATGAAAACCAAAGAATAAAATGGTGGAAGTAAATAATGTATTTACAGCATATCATTAAGTATCGATGGAAGAAGACATGGAGGAGCCTAAATGTTTCTTGCTAAGTGAAAGGTTGTGCTGAAAAGGCTACAGATGGACCATATGATTCTAACTATATGACATTCTGGAAAAGACAAAACTAGAGACGGTAAAAAGATCAGTGGTTGCCAGGGATTCCGGGAGGAAGGGGAGGGGAGGGGTGAACAAGTGGAACAGAGGGGATTTTTAGGGCAGGGAAACTATTCTGTATGATTCTGTAATGGCAGATACATAACTTCGTACATTTGTCAAAACCCCTAGGACTATACAACACAAAGAGTGAACCCGCCTGTAAACTATAGACTTTAGTTACTAGTAATGTGTCAAAATTGGTTCATCACTTGAAACAAATACACCCCACAAATGAAAATGTTACCCATAGGGGAAACTACCAAAGGAGGCAAGAGGGTATATGGGAACTCCCTGTACTTTCTGTGCAATTTTTATGTAAACCTAAAACTCCTCTAAAACATAGTCTATTGAAGAAAAAAAAAGACACAACTTAAGAGAAGCAAGAATAGAGTTCACGCAATATTTGACAAGGAGAGGTAAGAGGCTTGTGTGGACCCGAAGAAGGGACACAGAGTCCAGGCTGGGGTGGGGAGGTAATTAGCGAAGGCTTCCAGGAGGAAGTGGCACCAACTTGAAAGAAGAGAGCAGGGGCATGCTACAAGGAAGTAAGGTAATAGCTCTCGTGATAGAAGGTTCAGGAAGCTACATGGAGCACAGAGGGTAGTGTAGGGGGAAACTGGGAGCCAAGGCACGAACCAAATCATGAAAGACATCAACTTAAGAATATTTATTGAAGGCTTACTATCCGCCAAGCACTGCAAGCACAAGGATGCCGTGGCAAGCCAAACAGCCCAGACCCTGTCCTCCTGGAGGTTGTCATCTAGTAGGGGAGGTACTGTCATTACTAACAGGTAACACATATGATAACGGTACTGTGCTGGCCAGTCTCCAAAATGGCCCCAGTAATCCTCTCCTCCCAGTATTCTTATGAAGGTCCCTTCCACATCAAATAGGGCTGATCTGTGTAATCAATAAGATAGTGCAGAATAATAAAGGGTGACTTCCAGGATTAGATCACCAAAGTCATTCCCACTTCCTCCTTATTCTCTCTTGGATCATCTACTCTGGGGGAAGCCAGCTGTCGTGTCCTTAGGATGCTCAAGCAGCCCTATGGGAAGTCCACGTCGAGAGGAACTGAGGCCTCCCTCTAACAGCAAGCGCCAAGTCGCCATACATGTGAGGGAGCCGTTTTGGAAGGGCTCCTCCTGCCCCAGCCAAGCCTTCAGATGCATGCAGCCCTGGCAGATACTTTGACAGCAAAAAAGACCCTGAGTCAGAACCACCCAGAGCAGTCAGTCCCAAATTCCTGACCCACAGAGACTGTGAGATAATAAACAATGATTGTTGTTCTGGGGTAATTTGTTACACAGTATAGATAACTAATACAAGTACTTACTAAGTTCTTTATAGCAAGTAACTCTCTCAATCCTTATAATGACCCCCTGAAGTAGGTACTATCATTATCTCCATTTAACACATGAGGAAACGGAGCCATCAAACACTCAAGTGCTGCTAAAAGACAAAACCAGTAAGTGGGGAAATGAGGATTTGGACCTGGGACTCCAGGGTCTAGACTCACAACCACTCTGCTACCGCTTGCCAGTGCAGCTGCAGATACACTTCATTTATTCATTCAACATGTAGTTTGAATATACTATGTGCCATACACCATTCTAGGTTCTGGGAGAGCAAGACAAAGACCCTGCTTTTAAGACAGCCAATAAACAAGGAAAGAATCAAACCAGATATCTTCAGATGGTGTCAGTGCCTTGAGGGAATAAGCAAGATAACTAGCAGGGGTAGAGAGACAGGGGCTCTCCTTCAGACTGGATGGCCCCAGTGGGTCTCTCTGAGGCTCCATTTGAGCAGAGACCTGACAGGAGGAGGAAGGGGAGGAAGATGCTGCCATAGGAAGATCAATGTGAAATGCATTCCAGGCAGAGAAAGCAGCAAATGCAAAGGCCCTGAGGCAGGAATGGCCTTGGTCAGAGGAACTGGAAGATGACCAGTGTGGCTGCTGCAGGACGGGTTAAGGGAGCATGGGAGGTGCTGAGGGTCCAGAGAGCTTGGCTGGGGTTGATGATGCCATGGAAGAACCTGGAGTTTCTTCCCAGGGCAGCGGGAGGCCCCTGGCAAATTTTTATTAAGCATGATCTGTTTTATCATTTGGGTAGATGCACATTTACCATTCTGTGAGCCAGCACCCTTCTCGTACCCCACCCCCTCGTCCTCACAAAATGCTCATACAGCAGGTCACTGTTTATAAACTGCAACAAAGTTACCAGCTTGGTCCCTTCTGAGCCATGCCTGTGGGTACAAGGTCATAAAACATCTGTCCAAGGAGGCAGGGAGCCCTTCTAGAGGGCTGATTATAATACACATGAAAAGATGCTTGGACACCCAGCAAAAATCCAAGAAAGATGGATCTCACACCCTCTGTAAGAGGAACAAGCTGGCATCTTAAATGTAATGGATTGCGCTAAAAATAAGATGATAAACAGAAACCAACTAGAAAAATATTTGAATGCCTATAACTGAAAGACGGACATTGAGCGGAAGCATTACCAGCATTACCAGCATTAACGAAAGAGCTAGAAGGTAACGTGCACGGAATCTGGTCTGATCTCTGTTTTCTGTTTCCTAAACACTCGCCCAGAGTTTGGATCTCTGACGGGTGTTAAGAACAATCCAGTTGGAAAGGCCCAATGCCCAAATCTACACTCGTGTTCTACTGCAAGTTCTTGGAACAAAACCTCTGTTCTCTGATCGGAATAGAGACAACGTTGCAGTTGAAACTCAAAGCAGGATCTTGGGTTTTGAGAAAGCAAAATATAAGATAAAAATGCAAGCCTGCCTGAGTGCTGGCAACTTTTATATCTTGGCTGGGTGGCGGGTGTATATATTTATATAAAAACCCCAGGAGCTGTACACTTACAAGTAGTGTACCTCACTGTGTTTTACCCAGGAAAAAGAAAAGAGATGATGATGCTTGGCTGGGTACCAGTAATTGCGCCTTTCTATGTACGAGAAACTGGTACACGCTGCACACATGTTCTCAGTGAAACCCGGGCACCATCCCGGTAAGACAAGTCACTCACCAAAGGTAACACAATAATAAACAGCCCGGACAGAATTCCAAGTCCCTCCAACCGTAAAGCCTGAAATGTCTGGGAGGCAGACACCTCATACCAGCCTTATCTTTTCTTTTAACAGCTAAGGTTATTTTGAGGCCGGCCCGGGATCACCCCCAGCCTGCAATGTGGGCTTGGAGGGGAGCAATCCCACGGCGATCCGGACTCCCATTCTAGTGCTCCTTTGGGTAGATCACGCTCCCTTGGCGTTCGATGCGGAGGGGTGGGAGGAAGAAGAGGAGGGATGAGAAAGATCCGCATTCCCACCTGCTTTCTTCCAAAGCCCGGAGAAGAGGGGGCCGCCGGCGTCCCGCTCCCCGCGCGGTCCCGCAGCCTACCTTGGCGGATGAAGGGCTGCCGGCGCCTGCCGGACGGGAGCACACTGACACTCGCCTCGCTCATGGCTGCGCCCCGCGTCCCCGAGAGGCCGCGGGAGGCCTTCGCTCCCGCAGCCCGGGCTCCAGGTTCCGGCGCCGACGTCACAGAGGCGGCCCTTCCCACGCCCCGCCGCCCGCTGGCACCCCGCGGCCGCAGGCGCGGCCCCCGGCGGGATGCGCTCGAGCCCAGCCGCGGCCGGGCGCGGGGTGGGGAGGGGAGGGCCTGGGAGGGCCCGAGAGATCCGCGAAGGCGCCCCCCAGCGGTGATGGTGAGGAGCGACCGCTGAGGTGGCTGTTGAATTAGCAAATAAAAATACCCCAGACGCCGAGCAAGTGCCTGTAGTAAGTACCATCTGGGTACTGGAAGTTTGCAAACACCTAAGATATCTCTTGAGGGGGACAAGAAACTGCCTATCTGTGGTTGCCTAGGGTAGGGAGCTGGGGGGCAGGTGAGAAGGAAAGGGTGGCTTGGAATTTTCTCTGTATACTGTGTTGTCTTTTAAATTTTGCACCATATCCACGCTTCATCGCTACCTCTACACCTCCATGTACAGTTTAAAACATAAAAGTAAAAGCGATTGCCTATCCTGGGAAAGATAAATACAAGTAAATGCCTATACCGATACGTGCTACAACCGGATGAACCTCAAAAACATTATGCTAAATGAAAGAAGCCAGATACAAAGGTGACATAGTGTATGATTCCATTAAGACAAATGTCTAGGATAGGCAAATCCATGGAAACAAAAAGTAAAGCAGTGGTCGCAGGGGCTGGGGAGAGTCGAGAACCGAAAGTGCATAAGGCTGTAGGGTTTCATTTGGGGGTGGTGAAAAGGTTTTGGATAAAGGTGATGGTTGCACAAGACCTTGTATTACGTGAAACTGAATTGTATACACTTTAAAATGGCTAATTTTAGGCAATTTTACCTCGATTTGTTTTTTAAAAGCTTTTTTTTTTTTAATTGCCTAGTATAAATAAATGAGATGCATTGAGAAATCCGTGCAGAAGAATTCCAGATAATTTATGTAGATACTTTGCCTCAAGGAGGTGGAGCGGTACTCCCCACTCCTTAAGTGTGTCCTTCCAGAGAGGACAGTATGGAAAGGAGGGTGGGGGAGTCCCTTTACCGTGGAGAAATCTGACAAACACTTCCACAGAGGCTCCAGAGGCTCAAGGTCAACAACAGTGATAAGTCATGTTGATTAGTAGTATGTAGCCTTGACTTGTGATGAGAATGACATTTTACCTCTGTAGTATTTCTCCCTAAAACCAATAGGCCCAGCCTAATCATAGGGAAAACATCCATTTTGGTTCATTATTAACCAATATTGATTCATTACCAACATTCAATATTGGTTCATTATAAAAATCAAGGTGGGTTCATTATTTGTGACAAATGTACCACACTAGGGTAAGATGTTAGTAATAGGGCAAATGAGGTGTGGGGTATATGGGAACTCTGTATTATCCATTGCATTTTTTCTGTAAATCTAAAACTATTCTGAAATTAAAAGTTTTTCTTTTTTTTTTAAAGTAATTTCCTGGGCCCCCTGTGGTCCCCGGTCCCAGGTACACAGCATCCCCTCCAGGACCGTGGGGAGAGGGGACCCCGAGACTCTGCTGCCCTAGCTCCTGACATGCAAGGCCTCCCGGCGACTCCATGAAATAGGCGGACCAAATCACGACCCAGTGTATCCTACTCAGTACCTGTAGGTTACCCAGATAATACGGATGTGTCAAGTTCAGAAAATGATGAAGGTGTATTAGTTACTAAGAGCCAATTCCAGTAATTTTTCATCAAATAGCAACAGAATTAAGGAAAACAAATGATATTAACTGTTGTTTATCCATAAACTCCAAATTACAGAAGGAAAATGGAGAGGAGTCAAAGCAAAATAGTACAGTGGAAGAAGATTCTGAAGGTAATAATGATTCTGGAGAGCTTTATTAAGGAGCACAAGTGAACTGTGATGGGGAACCGCACGACTGGGGGCTGGTTTGTTGGCAGTGAGAAAGATACACGGGCCACCTGCAGTTTCAGGGAATACGGAGCCATTGATGATGTGGATATTGGTCTGCATATTGATGTTAGCTTTTTTGATGAGGAGCTTGCTGTGGCATGTGAAGTAGTTCAAAGAGAACCTATAATTGTCCGGCTACACTGTTCACTCATACCGTATTTAAATGGCCCAGTACCTACTGTTGATGTCTTTCAGATTTCTGCAAAAGAGCTATTTGGATTGGGTCATCAGCTGATAAACACACTCCTAAATAATCAGTGGATCAGAGGAAAAATTGCAAGAGAAATTAGTAAATATCTCAAGATGAATGAAAATGATAACACAACTTATCAAAATATATGGGATACAGAGAAACCAGTGCTGAGAGGGAAATGTATAGCCCTGTGCACATATATTAAAAAAGAAAAAAAAAAAAGCTAAAATCAAAGACCTAACTGAACATCTGGGGGAACTAGAAAAAGAACAGCAAACCAATTCCAAAGCAAGCAGAAATAAATAGCAAAGTTTAGAGCAGAAATAAATGAAATTGAGAACAAAAGAGCAATAGAGAATCAAAACCAAAAGCTGGTCTTTGAGAAGATCAATAAAATTGGCAAACCCTTAGCTATACTAATAAAGAAAAAGAGAAGATGCAAATAAATAAAATTAGGAATGAAAAGGGGGGACATTACAAATGACCCCACAGAAATAAAAAGGATCATAAGAGGATTTTATGTAAAACTGTGTGCCAACATATTAGGCAATCTAGATGAAATGGACAGATTCCTAGAAATGTACAAACAACCTACACTGACTCTATAAGAAATACAAGAACTCAACAAACCAATCACAAATTAAGAGATTGAATTAGCCATCGAAAATCTTCCAACAAAGAAAAGTCCAGGACCAGATGGCTTCACAGGTGAATTCTACCAAACATTTCAAGAAGAATTATTGCCAATCCTGTTCAAACTCTTCCAAAAATTTAAGAAAAGAAAACTTCCCAACACATTTTATGAAACCAGTATCACACTAATACCAAAGTCAGATAAAGATATTACAAGAAAAGACAATTACAGACCTATATCTCTAATGAAAATAGATGAAGAATTCTCAATGAAATATTTGTCATTCAAATCCAACAGTATATTAAAAGACTTATACACCATGATTAAGTGGGTTTTATTTCTGGTATAGAAGAGCGGTTCAACACAAGAAAGTCAATGTAATATACCACATTTGCAAACTGAAGGAAATGAAAGCAGGTGATCATCTGAATTGACACAGAAATGGCATTTGAAAACATCCAGCATCTTTTCTTGATAAAAATACTGTGGAAGATAGGAATAGAAGGAAAGAGCCTCAAAATGATAAAGGGCCTATATGAAAATGCCTCAGCCAACATCGTATTCAATGGGGAAAGATTGAAAGCTTTTCCATTAAGACTGGGAACAAGACTCTTGTTTAACATTGTACTAAAAGTTCTAGTGAGAGCAATTAGGCAAGATAAAGAAATAAAAGGCATCGAAGTTAAAAAAGAGGAAGTAAAACTCTCACTATTCACAGATAACATGATTTATACTTAGAAAATTCCTAAATATCTGCAACAAAGCTACTAGAGCTAATAAATGAGGCAGATTTCCTCTGGAAGCCAGGAGAAGCCCCGGATATTCTCCAGGGGTCTTATCATTGGGCCCTCCCGAGGGATTGATAGGTGGGTAATAAAACAGTAAACGGCTGGGACTCTTGCCCTGTCATTAGCAAAGGGGCAGAATAATTAATGGTTCAAAAAGTAAGCGTAGGAAAGCGGCTGTGGCTCAATCAGTAGGGCTCCCGTTTACCATATGGGAGGCCCCGGGTTCGGTTCCTGGGGCCTCCTGGTGAAGGCAGGCCCGCCCGCACGGCGTGGTTAGCTGACCCAGCGAGCACAAGCAGCAACGGGGGATAAATGAATAAATAAATAAAATCTTTAAGAAAAAAAAAAAAGTAAGCGTAAAGGCTGAACTGGGTCTCTCTTGCCTTTTGACCCCTACGCTCACCTTTTTCCCCTCCACCATGATGAACACGCAAGTAGACCTGGGGATTTATAATCTATAATGGGGAATTGTTGTCTATAAACCAGCCCCTTCCTCTCTACCTGGGACCCGTGATCTATATTTTCTCCCATTTCTCTTCTCACCATTACTGACCTAAGTAACTAACTAACTAAATAAATAAATAAGTAAACAAATGAGTTCAGCAAAGTGATAGGATACAAGATCAACACGAAAAAATTAGTAGTGTTTCTATATACTAGTAATGAACAATCCGAGGAGGAAATCAAGAAAAAAAAATCCATTTACAATAGCAACAAAAAGACTCAAATATCTAGGAATTAATTTAACCAGGGATGTAAAGGACCTGCATTCAGAAACCTACAAAACATCGCAAAAGAAATTTTTTTAAAAAGACCTAAACAAATGGAAGAACATTCTGTGTTCATGGATTAGATGACTAAATATCATGACAATGTCAATTCTACCATTATAGATTCAATGCATTCCCAAACAGAATTCCAACAGCCTACTCTACAAAAATAGAATAGTCAGCTACCAAATTTATTTGGAAGGGAGAGAGACTCCTAATAGCCAAAAACATCCTACAAAAGAAGTGCAAAGTTGGAGGACTCATGCTTCCTGGTCTTGAAGTGTATTACAAAGCTACAGTGGTCAAAACAATATGGTGGGGGGTGGATGTGGCTCAAATGGTTGGGTGTCCATGTCCCATATGGAGGGACCCGGGTTCGATCCCTGGGACCTCCCGGGAAAAACAACAACAACAATATGGTATTGACATAAAAATAGATACATTGATCAATGGAATTGAATTGACAGTTCAGAAACAGATCCACACTTCTATAGTCAACTTATTTTTTGATAAGCCTACCAAGTCCACTTTACTGGAACAGAAGAGTTTCTTCAACAAATGATGCTGGGAGAACTGGATAACAATAACCAAAAGAATGAAAGAGGACCCCTATCTCACTCCCATACAAGATCAACTAAAAATGGACCTAAACATAAATGTCAGGACCATAAAATTCCCAAAAGATAATGCAGGAAAATATCTTCAAGATCTTGTGGTAGGAAGGGATCTCTTAAACCTGACATCCAAAGCTTGCAACAAAAGAAAAAAATAGATAAATGAGACTTCCTCAAAATTAAACACTTTTGTGCCTCAAATGACTTTGTGAAGAAGGTAAAAGGGAAGTCTACTCAATGGGAGAAAATATTTGGAAATCACACATGACAAGAATTTATTATCCATGATATAAAAAGAGATTCTACAACTCAATAATAAAAAGACAAACAACTCGATTAAAAAATATGCAAAAGATTTGACAAGACATTTTTCTAAAGAAGAAATACAAATGGTAAATAAACACGTGAAAAAAATGTTCGGTATCACTAGCTTTTAAAGAAATGTGAATCAAAGCTATAATGAGATATCATTTCACACCTACTAGAATGGCCACTATTAATGGATAGAGTTGCTGGTAGCACATTATAATGACTATAAGAAAACACTGCTGATTTATAAATGTAATTGTGGCTAAATCAGGTAGTCTAGGGAGGTTAATGTTAATTGAAAGAGGATAATCTAGGGACTGTATAACAGTGATTTTGGTGGTAGATGAGGATTGTGGTTAATAATATAAATACAGGAATGTTCTTCTACAAGTTAAGAATATGGTATTACATGGGAAAAATATAGCTAATGTAACTTACAGACTGTAGTTAACAGTAATATTGTAACATTTTTGTCACAGAAGTAAAGAAGGTACTATATCAGTGCTAAATGTAAAAAAAGAATATGGTGTTTAGTATTATGAGATATGAATATGATTAAGCATATTTCATTTTCTTCATTGAAAAGGAAGCCTTGGTCATGTCATTTAACCAACCTATGCTCATGAATGTGTCTTTCTGAACACTGGAGAAACTATTGAGTTTTGTTTTTAGGATTAAATGAGATAAATATGCCTGAACAGAATTTTTTTTAGAGTAATGATTCCATAATTTATTTTATTTTTTGAAGTTGAAATAAAGTTTACTTTAAAAAATAAAAAATAGGGAAGCGGCTGTAGCTCAGTCAGTAGGGCTCCCGTTTGCCATATGGGAGGCCCCAGGTTCGGTTCCCGGGGCCTCCTGGTGGGGGCGGGCCCGCCCGCATGGCGCGGTTGGCTGACCCGGCGAGCGCAAGCAGCAGGGGGGGGATAAATGAATAAATAAATTTTAAAATCTTTAAAATAAATTAATTAATTAATTAATTAATTAATTAATTAATTAATAAAGTAGGGGAGCAGATGTGGCTCAAGCAGTTGAGCGCCTGCTTACCACATGAGAGGTCCCAGGTTCAATCCCTGGCTCCCGGTACCTAAGAAAAGAAAAAAAAGTAATTTACTGGCTCATAATAAAGGCTATTTTTATTATGATTAAAGGCAGGGCCTCTGGGTAGAAACCTGCATTCCAATCATTCCCTGTGTGAGCTGAGCCAATATATGCCTCAATCTCTCTGAGCCTCTGTTTTCTCACCTGTAAAATGGGAATATAAAACTGGACTTCAGGTCCCACTGTTGGGGTGAAAACAAATGCCTGAAGTACCTGGCAGAACATCTTGAAAAATTAATCTGGATCCCAACTTCACATCTGCCACAAAATAAAATCCAGTCAAAGACATAAATAGAACAAGTAAAATCATGGAAGTACTAAAAGCAAAGATGGATTTGTTTTGCTTGTTTTGAGGTACTGGGGCCAGGGATTGAACCTGGTACCTCATTTGTGGGAAGCCAGTGATCAACCACTGAGCCACATAGGCTCCCAGGATTTTTTTTTTTTTTTTTTTAATATCAGAGAGAAGAAGTCTTTTCTGAGTTTGACCCAAACCCAGAAGTCAGAAAAAGAGTGATAAATTCAACTACATAAAATTGTTCAATTCAACAACACAAGCATTTGTAAAAGGATATTCATCGAAACATTGTTTATAATAGCAAAAGACTGGAAACAGCCTAAATGTCCACCGAAAGGGGACTGGTTTTATACATTTTGACACATTCACCCAGCTGTTATGTAACTCTGTGTTTATGTGTAGAAAGGCCTATGTCTACAAGGTATACTAGTAAATGAAAAAAGCAAGGTGTATGGGAAGCGGCTGTGGCTCAATCAGTAGGGCTCCCGTTTACCTGGTGAGCGCAGGCCTGCCTGCGCGGTGTGGTTAGCTGACCCAGGGAGCACAAGCAGCAAGGGGGGGATAAGTGAATAAATAAACAAATAAATCTTTAAAAAAAAAAAAAAAAGCAAGGTGCAGAACAAGTGTGTCAGGGAAGCTACCATTTGGGTAAAGTATGAAAAAGAAAATATATGTACATGTTGGCAAATGTATAGAATGTCTCAGCACAAGGGCAGTGGGGGAAGGGCTTCTTTATTGATTGTCATTTTCTGTCCTCCATAGACATATTATGAATATATGCTCAATTTTTTAAAAAATTACTTTTAAAGTCTGGAGCAGAGAGTAAATGCTCAACAAATGATGGCTATTTCTATTGAGACACTTCCTCTTTCCCTTCCTCACCTGAGGCCACCCCCCAGTTCTCAGTCCACAGACCTGAAGGGGAGTGAAATCAACTCAGTGCCTTTACACGATGGAAAATGGAATGGAGGGAGTTGCAGGGTCCCCCAGCTCCAGGTGCACTGCCTCCCCTTGCGGCTGTCACTGGCACCTGGCACTGGCACCTGGCACCTGGCGGGGTCTGCATCCCCAGCCAGGCAAGGCCTGAGTTTCTTTCCCGAGCAGGGGAATGAGCCCAGGCTTCTGAACCAGACTTCTCCCTCCCAGCAGAGGAATATTTAGAGGAATAGAAATAGGGTAGTTCTTCAGGAAATGGTTTTCAAAAAATCCTGTTTGAAGTGAAACAGAAGAAGAAAGCAGGCAGGTGGACAAATTCAGACAGAAGTAGGGCGAATAGAACGGGAAGCAGAGCCAAGTTCCTTGATTCCATTTATTGCTTTATTTCAGGAGAGGCAAACACCTCGTCACAGCGCCCCCTACCTATTTTTCAATCCTAGCACTTCAATTTTACTACTTGCTTTGTCAATTTCCCACATTAGAATATAAGCTTGGAAAGGACTCTGTTATTATTAAGAGACTAATAACAACAGCAATAATCACTAGCACTTATTGATTTTTTTTTTTTTTTTTTTAAGATTTTATTTATTTATTCATTTATCCCCCCCTTGCTGCTTGTGCTCGCTGGGTCAGCTAACCACGCCGTGCGGGCGGGCTTGCCTTCACCAGGAGGCCCCGGGAACCGAACCCAGGGCCTCCCATATGGTAAACGGGAGCCCTACTGATTGAGCCACAGCCGCTTCCCAACACTTATTGAGACTTACTCTATACCCACCCCTTATTATGCATCGTCTAATTTAACCTGCACTATCCCTAAGAGGCCAGTAGGAACCTTCAATCCCCATGTAACTGAGAGAAGAACCAAGGCTCCAAGGGACAAAATGGAATCATTCCTCTTTGTTCCTGCCCCCCAGTGGATCACATAACCCAAAGCACCACCCCTTCTGCCAAGGAATGTCTCCTAACTGCCTCCCAGCCTTGTCCAAGTCTTGTCCGCCCAGCAGCCAAAGCCGACTTCCCAGAAAAGATCAGATCTCATCCTTTTCCTGCATAAACCTTCCACTGACTTCCTCTGGTCACTCAAATACACACTCACCCTCCTTATCATGGCCCCAGGCTTCACAGGATCCGCCTCTCCCCAGCTCCTACCCTCTCCACTCACTTCTGCTCCGGGACCATGGCACTTGCCTGCCTATGGCTTCTGCACTTGCTGTTTGGCCCCCGCCCCGGAAGCTGAACCTCGCCCTTCCGCCTGATTTTGCCTGCTTCTCTGGTCACATGGCAAGAGATGGCCGCATCACAGTCCCAAGTTTACCTGGACTCTGCAAAGACTGAGGAGAGGTCCCTGGATCACGATTCCTAAACCCAGGATGGGAGAATCAAATGCACTTAAGTCAACAGTAAATTCCAGTTAATGAATAGTAAAGCAGGTGGTCTTGGTAAATTAGGGTGCCTGGGGCATCCTGCTTCCCTCCCTGTCCCCCAACAGCCATTCCACAAGTTGCCTGCAAGAGAAATGCTTTGTAAACTGTATTCAAACTAAATGTTAACATAGTAGCTGTGACTGTAAGACTTATGACAGTGGGTCTGCAATATGGGGCACGGAGGGGGCCCTTTTATATACAATGGATGTGAGCACACAAAACACATCATTTTAGTGCCTTTACAGTCACAGAATTAGCCAATGTCTTTGCTAGTCTGGAATTTCATGGATAATTTGAGTTTCTGGTTGATTTGTTGGTGCTTTTTATTATATATTATTTTTTAAACCATTTGGTTGGTTTGCCCAAATAAAGCCTTTTAAAATTTTTTTCCTTGCCTTCTGTCACTTTGCCTCACCTATGCCTTCCTAAGGAAAAGATTCTGGTCTCTGCTAGTTGGTAAAAGATTGCTTTGAAGGCCACAGCTCTTTGATGTTCCAGCAATGATATCCCAACCTGATTTGCTTAAGGGATAATGAGAATTTATGGGAAGGATACCAGGCAGGATGCAGCTGAGCCTCAGGAGGAACTAGAAACCCAGGACTCAAGGAAACATGGAAAGGTAGTCCTCACTCCCCTTCTCTCAGCTCTCTGAGGCTCCTGCTTCCCTCTCATACCGTGGCCCAGCTTTCTGTGTTCCAGTCCAGGAGTCAGAAAATGGTTGGAGATAGCAGAAGCTGACAGGCCTTCGCTGGTGCTCAGTCCCTTTCCCTCCCTCTCTACCTGTACTTTTCTGAGTAAATTCCATAGTCAGTAATTAATTGTGGCACTAGCCATATTTTTAATCATGTTTGGGAGACATTTCCGTGCAGGATTGTAGACATTTTCCATCTATATCACCTTGTGAGAAGATATTTGTGTGGGTGTATTACTGCAGATGGAAGAAGGAAGCATTTGCTGGGGTGGCTGAGCCTTAGTCCTACCGGGGTGTCATTCTCCAAGAAAGAACCCAACATAGCTGTAAATGTTGTGGCATAAATTCTGAGTCAAGGATTTATTTCTTCTTCCTTGTTAGGAAAAAGTGTTCAGTAATTGCAAAAAAAGAATGGGTACCAGTTCTTCTAAGGAACTTCTATTAGGAAAGCTTTCCTTTACAAGTAACAGAATACCCAGTACAAAAACAGTGGCTTAAACTAAAGGAGAATTTTAATTTACTTAATAAGCTGTCTCAGGATGGGTTTGGCAGCTCATTGATGCCATCAAGGACTCAGGATCTTCCTATATTTGTGCTCTGCTATCTGTAGCATGTCAACCTTTATGTCCTAATGGTTGCAACATGGCTGCCACAGCTCCAAACATCATATCTATGTTCAAGGTAGTAAAAAGGGATAAAGGGCAAAACCTATTTTAACTGTTCACCAGAATGGGGCATTATGGCTACCCTTAGCTGTAAGGAAAGATGGGAAAGTGAGGATCTAGTTTTCTGGCCTCTAGAATGGGGTTAGGAACAAATATTGAGTAGCCCAGTCAACAGTGTGTGCCATAGCTCTTCTTCAATAACAAGAAGGGATGATTGTATTAAATCAGTACTACCCTTACGCCACCCCTTCACTCCCCCAACTAGACGCCTAGAGCATGTGGGAAATCTGCAGGGTACCGGGGAGGTCTCCTGGACCACACGCCCTCCCTCCCACACTGCCCGCTGCTCTTCTCTGAGCATCCCCAGGAGGCTGCTCTGGCCTGGACGTGATGGAAGCAGAACTCCTACACCCAAGTGCCCTTTTCATTGCTCCAAGACTCCTGCTACTCCTTCCCGTGGGTCTTCAAGACGCTTGGAGGTGGTGAGGGCAAAGTGCAAGTGTGAAACAATCTTGGTGCTGTTCGTGAGCATCTGTGGCTAATGAAACAGAGCCTGGGCTAGGCTGGAAGAACATGACCTCAAAGGCTGTGTCCAGAGCACGCCCAGACCACCCACAGGTATCCCCCCCAAAAAAAATCACCTTACCAGCTTGTAATAGTTATAATAACCCCATTGCTGGTCAGATTACCATAGGTTATCAAAAATCATATTTGTTGGCCTAGCCATCTTATATTTAGGAATTTACCCTAAGAGGATACAATACCTGCGCACAGAGTTACGACAATGATGGTAACGATGAAGAAGATGATGATGATGATGATGATGATGATGATAAAGCCAATTGAGTATTATCTAGAGGTCAGATACCATTCTATGCACTTTGTGTGAATTAATTCACTTAATCCTTATAATAATTCAGTGAGGTAGAGATGATTGTAACCACATTCTACAGCTGAGGGGAAGGAGCCCCTAGAGTGTTGGAATAACTTGCCCATGGTCATGCAGCCAGAAAGTAATGCAACTGGGATTTGATCCCAGGAGTTTTGATATCAGCACCCACCTACTCAACAGCTCTGTGTTTCTGATGATCCCGAGGATCTGCTTCTCCGAACTGTCTAACATAACACACAAAAAAAGTCCAACAATAAGGAATCAATTGAATAAATTATGACTCATCCATTGAATGGACTTCCAGGCAACTATCAGTGATGAAATTTTAGAAGAATTCATATCACAACATGAAAAAAATGTTCATGGTATGTTAAGTAAAAAAAAAAACACTTTTTTTGAAACAACTTAGAATAAATCTCATGTTAGTGAAAATGTGTGTGTGTGTGTATAAATTAGAACAGCTCCACTCAGACATTAGAAGTTATTCCTAGGTGATGACATTAGAAGTTGTTTTATTGCTTTCCTGTATTTTCCAATTATTCTACAAAATTCTATTCATAATTGAGTAATGAGAGTAATCATTTTAAAAAATATTGCAGGACGCCCATACTTTACCCCTATGTTTTCTCTTGGGTCAAACTCTCAATAGAAAAACACACAAAGATGCTGAATGTGTTATTTTCTTGTCATTATTACTCCTGGTCATAGTAATCTGTCCCTAATCCCAACTGGCTGTGTGAACACAGACAAACAATTTCACCCCCCAGGGCCCTCGGTTTTCACATTTGCAAAATAACTGGGTTAAGCTAGAGCAGTGCTTCTCAACTGGGGCCACTGCCTCGCCCTGGGGGGCATCTTGGAAGTGTACGGAGGCAGCTTGGGGAGCCACCGTGAACAGGTAGACTAATCTGGCACGGATAGTCTCTAGCGATCAGCTGGAAAGCCTAGCCCAAGCTTCCACATCCTGCTTCCCAGGATGCTGACCCAGATCCAAGCAGACCCGCAAGCGGGTGAAACCCTCTTCTAATTATTGGAGCCGAGACTCAAACGCCATTTGGCAAATAAACCCGAATATTTTTTGTATGATTTTAACGTGAACTGAATTTTCCAAGAATCCAACCAGCATGTACACACACTGGGAGAAGAGTATATATTATTTAGTCCTGAATTTTCCCAAGAGTTATTCACTATTTCAGAAAATCAAAGCTGCTCAAAGTAGTTGAGCCATCACTAAAACAGGTTTGTAACACTGCTTTTGTAGTTGTAGCATTGTCAATATCTTAAATAAAATGCTTTTATTTTATCCTTCCTTTCTAGTAAAGTTGGGACAACATACTGTTTACTTTTCCAAAATTACCATGCAGGTACTTTTATACCATGCTGTCGGAACACTCTTCCTTTGGATACACACGTGGCTCACTCTGTCCACCTCCATTAAGTCTCTGCTCAAAAGTCACTTGCTAGAGAAGCGGCTGTGGCTCAATCAGTAGGGCTCCCGTTTACCATATGGGAGGCCCCGGGCCCCGTTCCCGGGGCCTCCTGGTGAAGGCAAGCCCGCCCGTACGGCGTGGTTAGCTGACCCAGCGAGCACAAGCAGCATGGGGGGGATAAATGAATAAATAAATAAAAAATCTTTAAAAAAAAAAAAAAAGTCACTTGCTAGTTGACACCCTCCCTCACCCCCCATGAACAGAGCCCACTTCCACTTCCCGGTCCTCTCTAACTTCTGCTCGGTTATCTTCCTTTTCCCATGGCATTTATCATCTTCTTACAAGATACATAGTATTAAGTAACATGAAATGGCTGTCTGCAAGGCATCGCTGGGAGGGACCCCTTTCTGAGAAAGAATTTTCCAGAAGACAAAATCAATTGACCTGCAGGGACTTTTTTTTTTTTTTTTTAAGATTTTATTTATTTATTCATTTATCCCCCCCTTGCTGCTTGTGCTCGCTGGGTCAGCTAACCACGCCGTGCGGGCAGGCTTGCCTTCACCAGGAGGCCCCGGGAACCGAACCCGGGGCCTCCCATATGGTAAACGGGAGCCCCACCGATTGAGCCACAGCCGCTTCCCTTGCAGGGACTTTCTGATAAAAAATGAAACAATGGAACACACCCTCCAGACTGTGATAAGCAATACCTGGTGATCAACTAGTTTTGGTCCAGTAGAACGGACAAGCACAGCATACTATCAAGTGTAGGGGTGCGGATGTAGCTCAAGCGGTTGAGTACCTGCTTCCCACATACAGGGTCCTGGGTCTGATCTTTGCTACCTCCTAAAAACAAAACAAACAACAAACGGAAAAAAAAAACAACTCAGGGGAGCCGATGTAGCTCAGTGGTTGAGCGCTGGCTAGCCCCCCACTTTGTTAGACCCCCCCCATGTAAAATGGAAACTTAATGACAGCCAATCAGAACATTTCCTCACTCCGTAGGAGCTCCCGCTTTCCTTTCACGCCCTTGGTGGATCTCCTTTTCATGTGCGATTGGATGCTGCAGGATTCATGAATAGTAAACTGCTCAAACTTAAATAAATTATCTTGTCTAATATTTTATTTGAACATTTTTGGTGTCAGAAATGGGAACGGGGGGGGGTGTGTGGATGAGGCTCAGATGGCTGGGCCTCCGTCTGCCATGTGGAGGGACCTGGGTTTGATCCCCGGGACCTCCGGGTAAAAATAAAAAAAAAAAAAAAATACATATATAGAAGGCACATGGGCTGCCAGGCTCTGTGTGCCGGTGAGCCACCAGGCCCCGGGAGCCATGCAGCAGGATGATGACGTAACAGGAGAGAGACACAGGGGAGAGACAAGACAAGAGGAGATGCTCTGAAAGCTCCGAAAACCAGGAACCGAGGTGGCACAGGTGGCAGAACACCTTTCTCTTAGATAGGAGGTCTCCAGAATCGAATCCTGCTGAAGACTGGAGGAGGAGGATGAGAAGAGGTGGCAGGAAACAGACAGAGAATTGCCCAGCGAATGGACACAAAACAGCAAAATGGGGAAGGGGGGGTTTAAAATGGATAAAGTAAATAAATAAATCTTAAAAAAAAAAAAAAAGAAAGAAATGGGAACCGAAGGAGTTCCCCCACCTTGTCCCCACCAGTTGTCCCTGGAGGATGCAAGATCAGGTGAAAAGGTACCTGCTGAGCCCTTTGTGTTCTCTGTTAGCTCTTGGTGCTTGGAGGTCAATGGGAAGTTCTTCTCCGATCTGAGTTCGATAAATTATGTTGAGCTCCGAATTTGTTTGAGCAACACTAGAGTCTGGGGCTCAGACTAAAAGTTTGCTTAAAGTTTGGATAAAACAGGTCTGGGGATCAGACCACAAACACTTGAGTTCTCCAATAAGTAACGTGGTATTTTAGTTTGCCAGAAGCTCCTGGGAGCAATATTCCAGAAATGGGCTGGCTTTTACAATGGGAATGTATTAGGTTAAAAGCTTACTGTTCTGAGGCTGTGAAAATGTCCAAATCAAGGTATGATCAGAGATGCTGTCTCACTCCTGCCATGTGGCAAGGCACAGTGGCGGCTCTGCCCACCTCTGCCTTCCCCTCCAGGCTCACTTTCTCCCCGAGGTTACCTGTGGGCGATCGGGTGCATGCATTGTCTGCTTGTCTCTCCTCTCCTCTGGGCGCCATTGCTTCAACTTCTTGCTCTCCATGAGCCTTCTCTCTAAGTCTCTCAGGGGCCTCTTTCTGTGCCTCTGTGCTCTGCTGATTCCTGCCTCTGGGACCTCTCTCTCAGCCACTCAGGGTTTCTTTCTGTCTTTCCAGCTTTTCAGTCCTCCATTTGTACAGGACTCCAGTAAAAGGATTAGGACCTACCTGAGTCCCACAATTTAATCAAAGGCCCTTCACTGGACATAACCAAATGTTCCACATAAAATAGGTTTACAGGCAGAAATGGGTTCACTTTAGGGACAGGATTTCCTGGGGTCCACAAAAGACTCAACCTGCACATTCCACCCTCTGGGCCCCCAAAATACATGTTTTTTTCATATGCAAAATACATTCATTCCATCACAATATTTAATATTTTATATTAAGTACAAAATCTCATCAAACTCAATTATAGGCATGCTGTCTGTCTTGGGACAAAATTCCCCTCTGGATGTGGACCTGTAAAACTCACAAAACAAGTTATCTGCTTCCAATATACCAAGGAGGGACAGTCACAGGATAAACATTCCAATTGCCATAGGGAGAAATTGGAAGAAAAACAAGGGTCACAGGTCCCAAACGGTTCCCCAAACCTGCAGAGCATACATCATTATATTTCAAAGTCTGAGAGTAACCTACAGAACCGAAGTTTCTTGTCCTTGAGGCCTCATGGAGTGGGAGTCCCACCCCTTCCAAGGGCTTGCCCAGCAGCCTTCTTGGCCCCACCCTCATCAAGCATTTGGGTGGCAGCTGAGCTCTCGACCTCACCCTCCAAGAACACTGGGGTGCTAACCACACTCCCCACAATCTCCGGAGAACTGGCTCAACCCCCTTAGCACAGTCGGACATTGGCCACATTCTCCCCAATCTCTGGGGACTGTGCCCCACCCTCTCTGAAGCCTGGGGCAGCTGCACTCTCCTGAGAAGACCCTCCTTCTCCAAGTGCTGAGGCAAGCCTTTCCTTTCTGCACACATGGCTAGGGTCTCTCTCTTGGCCCGAGAAGATGTCTTAAGTCCAGACATCAGCTTGCACAGTTCTGCCCTTGAAGTCATTTTTCCTTCAATATCTCCTTTTTCTGTCCCTTTTAGTCCAGGCTGGCAGTGGTTCAGTTCATACAATCTCGCAAAAAAATTGTTTGTTTCTTATCCAGGAAATAGGGGTCCAAGCCATCAAACACTAAGACTTTCCACAAATCCTTCCCGGATAACTGCACTTCCAATCCTGACTTACACTGAAAAGACTGGCTGATTCCATGTTCAGTTAAATCCTCACGTGGGGCTCTATTCTCTGGAGACTCATTTTCCAGAAGCTTCTCTGTTACCCCTCAATATAACAGAGTTAGACTCATTTATAAGTTCCCTACACATGGTTCTTCTGCCCCATTTATTTGAACCTATAATTAGCACTATACCCGTTAACTATATGTTCCAGAGACTTAAGTCTTCATATGCCAGTTGAGCCCTGAATCTCAGCAAAGTTGCAGCCAACACCTCCTCTCCAGTTCATCAGACTCGCCCAGGACAACTAACAAAATGATTATGATGGACAATGCCCATCCCAAAACACAGAGCATCTGTAACTGCAAGCAAGACAATTCCATCCATCTGCCCCATGGGATCTAAGCCCCTCTCAATCGGAAGCAGAGTGGGCATCACCATCCCCAAATCCTCAGGATTGAGGCATGAACAAACATAAGTGGGGTGTTGCAGTTGGGCAGTTTGATGTAATTATGAATTCCAAAAATATGATTGGATCATGCTTGTAAACTGATATGCTAATCTGGGCATGATTAAGTTATGATTAGGGCATTGACTGGGCCACATCAGTAGGGCATTGAACCCCACCCTTTGGTGGGTGGGGAATCAAATATAAAAGGCATGGCAAGAACAGAGTTGAAGCAGTCTTTTGAGAAGCAGTTTTGATGTTGGAAAGAAGGCCCCAGGAGAAGAGAAGCGAGCCGTTGTTCGCCTGATCACTACAGCTGACCTTGTGGAAGAAACAGGAGCTAAAGCTGGAGAGAAACCCAGCCCCAGGAAGAGAGGAACCCCAGAAGCCAGAAGCCTGAACCCTGGCAAACGCCGGCAGCTGTCTTGCTCTAACACGTGACAATGGACTGTGGTGAGAGAAGAAACTTAACGCTTTATGGCCTGGTATCTGTGGACTTCTACCCCACGTAAATAACCTTTATAAAAACCAACCCATTTTTGGTATTTCACATTAGCACCCCTTTGGCTGACTAATACATGGGGAATGCAACTATGAACTAAAGTAGATTTCTTTTTGTAATGGAAGAATTTGTAACATTGCTATAAAGATATTGATCACCAGAGGTTCTGAGAGGAGGGAGAGGGAAGAATAGGGATAAAATGGGGCATTTTGGGGACATTGGAATTGTTAGGCATGATATTGCAATAACAGACACAGACCATTATATATTTTGTCAAAATCTATAAAATTGTGTGGTCCAAAGTGTAAACCATAATGTAAACTATAGACCATGGTTAGTGGCACTGCTTCAATATTTGTTCATCAGTTGTAACAAATGTGCCACACTAATGAAAGATGTTATTAATAGAGGAAATTGTGAGAAGGGGAGGGGGTGGGGTATATGGGAATCCTCGATATTTTCGATATACCTTCTACAATCTAAAACTTCTTTATAAATAAAGTTTTTAAAAATTTCCCAAACCATCAATTTCTGGTTTCTTTGTGCCCAGGAGTTCAGTTCTCAACTTATCCATTTCCTCTAGCATTTTGCTATAAGATGCAAGGAGAAACCAGACTGCACTTCCTACCTTTAGTTTGGAAATCTCCTCAGCTAAAAATCCAAGCCTGACACTTTCAAACTCTGCTTTCCATCTATCATCAGGAGTCAATTTTGCCAAGTTCTCTGCCATTTTAAAGGAAGGATCAGGGAAGCGGCTGTGGCTCAATCAGTAGGGCTCCCGTTTACCATATGGGAGGCCCCGGGAAAGCCTGCCCGCACGGCGTGGTTAGCTGACCCAGCCAGCACAAGCAGCAAGCGGGGGATAAATGAATAAATAAATAAAATCTTAAAAAAAAATAAAAATAAAAATAAAGAAAGGATCAACTTCCTTCCAGTTTGCAATGACACATTCACCATTTCTGACCAAGGCCTCATCAGAAGTAACTTTAGCATCAGATTTTTACTAACAGTCTCTTCAAAGCATTCCAGGCCTCTTCTATCGAGTACCTTACAATTTTTCCAAAATCTGCCCCTTACCCATTTATAAAACCATTCCAAAGTTTTTGGTATTTGCATAGCAGAAGCACCCCAGTCTCCTCATACCAATTCCTGTTTTGGTTTGCTAAAGGCTACTGGGAGCAATATACCAGAAATGTGCTGGCTTTATAATGAGAATTTATTAGGTTAAAATCTTACAGTTCTGAGGCCATAAAAGTGAAGCAGGCTAGGTAGGGAATGAATAAATGGATCTGGAACCTGGCAAGAAGTCCACGTGGACATCGACACCCCCAAGATGCTCGCTCGCTCTCTCTCTCTCGCCCTCTCGCCCTCGCCCTGGTTCCTGTTCATGCCCTATTCTGGCCTTATTTGCCCCTGCTTGGATCAATATGCAAGTAAAACCTGGGCATTTATAATCTATAATGGGAAATTGTAGTCTGTAAATCAGCCCTCTTTATCAGTCTTCAGCCCCTTCCTCTCTACCTGGGATCTTTAATCTGTTATTTTCTCCCATTTCTCTTCTCACCATTCCTTAATAAATTCCTTAATAAAACTAACCTGGTGTGCTCTTGAAATTCATTTCTTGTAGCTTAGTCAAGAACCCAGACAGAATCCCGTTACATATTTTGGCAAGCCAGCCAGGAGGTTATTGGTGAGTGAAACTATGGCCTACAGCCTGTGTAATGCCCTCTTTTGGTTATCCATTTTAAACGAGTTCACCTATGAGCCCCACAGGATGTAATCCTGGGAGGGAAGAGGCCGGGACACGGGAACACTCTGTGTCCGCACCACACACCCAGGCTTGTGAGATCTGACCCCAGATGGGAGGGCTGGGGCACAGGGCAGAGGCCCAAAGCAGGGCCCTGCCAAGACAGAGGTCCCCCAGCCAAGCACAGGGTGCTGCAAAGCTTTTTCAAGCCCTTTCGACAGACAGGCAACTTTGCCCTCAGGCCATTGCCTTCTGCCGCCCTGCCCTGCCCTGCCCTGCCCTTTCTCCTTGGTGACTCCAGGGCTATGACTCAGAGCTTGGGGCCCTCTCCACCCGACCACGCCTTTGCAGACCTCCTTCCTATTTGACCACACCCAGCTACCTGGTCTGGGATGGGGTGGGAAGGCGGAGGTAAGCAGGGCCAAGATGGATGCCATGGGAGTTCCCTTCCCCAAGGGGGTCACAAGCCAGGGCCCCTCTCACTCTTAACCTTTACCCAGGCTTTACCTTCCTACTTCCGAATTTCTCCTTACAGGTTTGTGTTAAAATGCTTTGGAATGTCTTGAAAAGCGTAAAACTAAAAATGCATTTACTAGGGAGGAAGTATTGCCTCAGGGCCACAAGTCCTGTTAGCCAGAACAATTGATCTCTAATCGCTTAATGGCCTTTTGATGGCTGGCTAACTGGGAAACTCCCAGACAGTAACGTCATAAAACTAAGACTGCTTTTTAAGACCTCGGTAAGAATAGGAAGGGGCTTTTTTGCCCCTTCTCCAGGAAGGAGCAATCTTTGGCTTGGCAGCGTCAGTATGAAACCGACCCGAGATCTGTGTGGTCTGTCTTCCAAGTCCACAACAGCCCTGGAAATGCCCAGCGGCAGGGTCTCTGACTCCTGGGGTGGTGGGAACCAGAGAAATAACTCGGAATGTCCCCAAGACCTAAAAAGTCTTAGGCGCTTCGATTCAGAGAGCAGCCAAACGTTCACTGAGGTTTGTCTCAAGAGCTTCTGTTTGGGTAACAGTGCAGTCAGTCTTGGACCCTGAAATGTAGGGGTGCCGAGCAGCAGAGCAGTAATTATGAATGGCCCCCAAGAAACTCCTTGGGCCCATCCAGAGAGCAGCCAAACATCCTCTGAGACTTTCCTCAGATGCTTTGGTTTGGGGCAACTGTTGGCATCTCCCACTAATTGGGCTTGGGTGCTTTGGTCTAAACTTCAAGACCTAGGTCGGCCACAGGGACACCTGTGAGCCCCAGGCTCTGGATTTCAGGACGCTGGAACCAGAGCATCAGCTTCAAATTATTTGGAGTAGTAAACGTTTTAGTCAGACTTGGACTCTGGGACGCCAGATCAGTTGACTAAAAAGTGCTTCTTCATTCTCATTCTTCCTAGAATGATGGGCATGGTCTCTAGCCCACCAGTAAACTCCCCATAGGAGTGTTTCTCAAGAGTCAGGAAATTCTGCCTGTTGCTGGTCCATGTGGCCACGGTATAGCTGAGAGCAGCCTCTGTATAAGACCCTGTATTCCAGTTAGACCAGTATAAAAGCAGAGGACAGATAAATCTGACGGCCAGAAACCTCATGTCTCCTTAAAGAAATGAAGAAATACACCTTGTAGCCGTTTGGCAATTTGATGTAATTATGAATTCCAAAACTCTATATTAGATTATGTTTGTAAACGGATCTATTAATCTGGGCATGATTAGGTCATGATTAGGGCATTGACTGGGCCCTGTCAGTAGGGTGTTCAGCCCCACCCTTGGTGGGTGGGGGAATCGAATATAAAAGGCAAGGCAAAGGACAGAGGGAGCAGTTTTTGAGTTGCAGTTTTGATGTTGGAGTTTTGATGTTGGAGAGAAGGCCCTGGGATAGAGATGAGCCATTTGCCTGATAGTCTACAGCTGGCCTTGTGGAGAGAGGCAAAGCCTAGAGAGCCTCATAGTCCACAGCTGACCTTGTGGAGGAAACAGAGGAGCTGAGCCTGGAGAGAAACAGAGCCCAGGGAAGAGAGGAACCCCAGAAGCCTGAACCCTGGCAAACATAGGCAGCTTTCTTGCTCAACACGTGGCAATGGACTTTTGGTGAGGCTTTATGGCCTGGTAACTGTGGACTTCTACCCCCAAATAAATCCCCTTTATAAAGACCAACCAATCTCTGGTATTTCGCATTAGCTCCCCTTTGGCTGACTAATACACATCCCAAACTTTGACTAACTCCTGTTATTAAGAGCCTTCTTGGTTTAAACTCAGTTGTGCCTATAAAAGGTGTGAATAGAGATCAAGATCCAAACTGGTTACTAAATCGCTCCTGGAAAATAAGAAACCTCATGTGCCATCAATTAAGATCAAAGCATTCCTACAAATGCTGAGGGTGTAAAATTCTCTCTTCTGTTTTAACCTGTGCTTAACTATGTGTCCAAATTTGAAATTCGCATTTTAACTTTGTCAGTTTGCTTGTGCCTAGGAAATCAGATTTGGGGTTCACCTGTTACAAATTGGATAACAGTGAAAGGTAACCTAAAAATGAGTCAATGTCAGTAATACATTGCGACATGATTATTGTAGATTTATCTCTCCATAGATAAATGGAGTAGATTTAATGGAATTGGTTCAACTGCTAGAAAAGCAGAAAACTTAGCAAAGTTGTTAGTAATAAAATTCTTGTGGCTTCATTGATAAAGGTACCCAATTTGCCTTAAAGTAAAAACTTACTAGAAACTATAACTAAGAGTTAAGATAATTTATAGATGCCTTTATATAAAGAGTTGTTTTTCCTGTACTGCTAAAGTAAGATACCTGCTAATTAACATCTTCATGGTAAGAGTCTAGAAGTAAGACACACTGCATTGGAATGTTTAAAAAGTGTATAAAAATCAAGAGATAGACTTCAGCATTGTCAGACTCTCTTGTGCATTCAAACCAGGCCTCCAATACACTGCAGGTTGCCTCTCCATTTGAGTTATTGGCTGGGTTGGTCACTGACCCCTAAAACAATAAAGGTGTCTACTACATGTCTGGTTGTGCTCCTGAAGTGGATGGAGACTACGTTACAGTTTTAAACTCCTGCAGCAGGCTCGATATAGCCAAATGTACAATGGATATGGCCTCCAGACTGGCACTGTTTCATAGTGCTGAAGAGTGCTGTGCACCAGCCAGTGGAATACTGGAACCTACTTTCCTAGCTTCTCTCTAGGGTCATCGGTGCTGCAGCATCCTGGCTGTGTGCAGGACATACGTGGAGCAGTGATCACCAGAGTGCTGTGAGTAGAACTTAAACACAATTGGCATTAAGACCTGCTCCCATGGAGAGATAACATGTAAGGTATTGCAAACCTGGAACTTAAATCTATTAACTGCAGCTCAAAGAAAAACTTATGCACTGAGTAGTACATTAATTAGTATTAGGTACTGTACCTATATCCTATTCTAGATATATGCCTGATGATTACAGTGATATCTTTTCTATTCTAGATCATATGCAGGGATGTTGAACGTGTTAAACGTCCTGGTAAACTTCATTTTCTAAGTAGTTAATGAACGTGGTTAACCCAGGTATCCCTCTTGGCCCTTGTTTCAGAACCTGTGCCACATATGCTGGGGGAGGACTGGCAAACCCACACACCATCCTGCCAGGGCTAAGCATTTCCTACCAGAAGGGAAATGGCAAACGAAGGGGCTAAGACCCACTTCAGCTTAGCCCCTTTGAGATGGTCCATGGGCCACCTTTCCTCACCCAGGACCTGGAAACCAGGTTCTGATCAAAACTTGGCAAGAAAACAAGCCTCTATCTCAATTAGAGCCAAAGTGGAAGGAACTTTACTCTGTAGTTGTGATCACTCCCACAGCTATTAAAGTTAAAGCAATTTCCAGCTTGGTGCACTAACCCCGAGTGAAGCCAGCTGCCCAGGAAAGTGCTGGCTCACCAGAAGCATCTGACGTTGGATGGCCTGAAATAATTCTTCAAGATACAAAGTCAAGTAGGGTCTATATCAAAGCCAACTTTTCCCTCTAACTTTAGCCCAAATGCCTGTTATTAGGGGGAAGGCAAACCAGACAACCCTTAGGAAACTTTGTCTATTTTCATCTCCTGTAAACGAAAAAAGGCAATGCCTCTTCTCATTCCTCTCCTACCTTAGGAACTAAAATTAGCAATTTATACCTAACCACTTTGTCTATTGCAATCTCTTCTCTCTAGAGTTAATCAACAGCATAATGCAACTCAAAGAATACTGTTTCCCACCAACTTCGGGAAAATGCAGCCTTTACAGGCACCTGGCCTTTTCTACTTTTGTGGTCCAGTATCCTCTTAGTGGGACCATATATCCTCAAGATTCTAATCAAGTTTATTTCTTCCAGAATCAACATTTTGTTAGCCATAAGGGAATTTCAACCAGCTTTGCTCAGGATGCCAGATCCATCTTCCTCCAACTGAGATAGAATAGCCAGAGGGTTTTACACCTTCTCAGGGCCTACTGCCCCTAACTATCAGGAAGTAATTACAGAAGAATGACCATCTCCCTTCAGCACCCCTTTAAGAATAAAGGTATAAACTCTCTGAGGGGAGAATGAAGCAGGCTAGATAGGGAATAAATAGATGGATCTGGAACCTGGCAAAAAGTCCTTGTGGACATCAATACCCCCAGGATGGCTGCTGGAAGACCCTCGTGAGATTGTGCCATTTGGAACAAGATTTCCTCTGAAAGCCAGGAGAAGTCCTGGATATTCTCCAGGGCCCTTATCATTGGGCCCTCCTGGGGGATTGATGGGTAGGATAATCAATCAAACCAGCAAACAGCTGGAACTCCTCCCATGCCATTAGCAAAGGGGCAGAATAATTAATGGTTTGAAAAGCAAGCTCGCTCTCTCTCTCTCTCCCTCTCCCCTCCCCGTCTGGTTCCTGTTCGTGCCTTATTCTGGCCTTCTTCGCCCCTGCCTGGATCAACACACAAGTAAAACCTGGGCATTTATAATCTATAATGGGAAATTATAGTCTATAAATCAGCCCTCTTTGTTTTCTTCTATTTCTCCTCTCACCATTCCTTAATAAATTACTGGCCTAACTAACCCAGAGTGCTCTTGAAATTCATTTCTTGTAGCTTAGTCAAGAACCTAGATAAAATCCAATTACAAAAGTGTCCAAATCAAGGCATCATCCGAGATGCTGTCTCACTGAAGGTTGGCTGCTGGCAATCCTGGATTTCTTCAAATGGCAAGGCACAGGGAGGCATCTGCTTGTATGGGTCTCTCCCTTCTTCTCCGGGCTCACTTTCACCCCAAGCTCAGCTGTGGGTGATCAGGCGTAAGACTCATCTCTCCCCTCCCCTCCAGGCTTCCTCTCTTTGAGCCTCTCCAGGACCTCTTTCTGAGCCTCTCTGTTCTGCAGATTCTAGCCTCCAGGACTTCTCTCTCAGCCTCTTAGGGTTATTCTGTCTCTGTTTTCAGTCCTCCCTTTATAAGGACTCCAGCAAGAGGACCAAGACCCACCCCGGCTCACACCTTACTGAAGTGATCTGATCAAAGGCCCCCCAAATGAATCCGATCCACTCAGAGGGTCCCGCACCCACAGAAAGGGTTTTGCTTTCAGAACATGATCTTTTCCGATATCCACAGAAAGCTTCAAACTGTCACAAGGATAAATAAGAGAATGTTTAGATGGATGGTAAAAAGGAAGAGACAGAATAAGATAAGGAAATTCAGGTATGTCTTGATTCGTGATCTTGGATGTCATATATTTGTTCTGACGTCTTGGACAGAAGCTGTCTACATCAATTGCCATCTACCTGTGGAATCCTCGTGTTGTCAATTTTAGCTTGACATCCAAAATGGGAGTGGGGGGCGGATGTGGCTCAAATGGTTGGGTGTCTGTCTGCCATATGGAGGGACCTGGGTTCAATCCCCGGGACCTCCCAGTAAAATATAAATATATTAAATATATAGAAGGCGCATGGGCTGCCAGGCTCTGTGTGCCGGTGAGCCGCCAGGCCCTGGGAGTCATGCAGCAAGATGATGACGTAACGGGAGAGAGAAGACGAGATGCTCCAAAAGCTCCGAAAACCAGGAACCGAGGTGGCGCAGGTGGCAGGACACCTCTCTCCTACATCGGAGGTCTTCAGGATCGAATCCTGGTGAAGACTGGAGGAGGAGGATGAGAAGAGATGGCAGGAAACAGACACAGAGAATTGCCCAGCGAATGGACACACAAAAAAAACAGCAAATGGGGAAGGGGGGGTGGTTTAAAATGGATAAAGTAAATAAATAAATCTTAAAAAAAAAAAAAAAAATGGGCGTAACCTCTTGAGGGCTTGGAGCATGTTTTGGTTGTGACAGGTGGACCTGGGGGTCAATTCCCTGTACTGCCATAGTGGTGGTCAATAAGACTTGATAATGTCCTTCCTGTCCTAATGTAGTCTTTTGTTGATGTCTCTTCCAGTATATTAAGTATCTGGGTTGAAAGTCATGGAGAGTCCACTGTAGAGTCTCAGGAAAGACAGCCTATCAATGGTGGAACTGGGTATATGCGATTAGTCTCTTACGATTGGCAATTTCACATTGTAAGAAGTCAGAACATGGTAAAGTAGAAATAATACGCCTCATAGGTCTTCTCATTTAGATTTCATAGGGGGTTTACTAACCCTTTGCTTTCCCTGTGGGCTAGATCTTGTGGCCATCAAGGTTAAGGGAAGAACTCTAGGCCAACGTCAAGAGAAAGGGATTCAAATAATTTAGCTAATTTAGGTTTTAAGATACCATTTGCTCATTTTACCTTTCCTGACACTTGAGGATGGTAGAGACAGTGAAGCTTTTGGTTAGTAGATGAGACCTTGCAAAGTTCCTTCGTTACAGTTCTAGTAAATTGGGAGCCTCTGTCACTTGAGACAATAACAGGAATTCCCCAGGTGGGGGAAACAAGGTCTAATAGTTTTTAGCTACTGTGACAGCAGTAGCCTTGTGACAGGAAAAGCCTCTATCCATCCAGAAAACAGTCATGATAACAAGGACATATTCATATCCCACTGAAGGATGTAGTGGTATAAAAAGTCCATTAGAAGATGTTCAGAAGGACCCGTCCTACTTTTACAGTTTTACAAGTGTTGTGTAAATTGACAGCAGAACATAATTTATGTACTTGCCTTGCTTCTCATTTAAAGTCACCCCCCCTCCTTTTTTTTTTTTTTTAAATGAAGCTGTAGCCTGGAGCTGACAGCAAGCACTTTCAGAGAAGCATCAGTGTAAAACAATGTAGCTGGCAAGGAAACTTGGTTGTTTTTGTGGCATGTAGCATTTTTTTTAAGAATAAGTAAAATTAGGACCAACATCTGTATACTGTTGTCTAATATACAGATCAGAATCAGGACATGTTACGGCCAGCGAGAACATTGTCAGATCTCTAGGAATTTTATATTGGCTCTAAATATATGAACAACATTTTACCTGTACAAATTTAGCCAGCAGCAGGTTAGAAAATCCCTTTGAATTTGACAGCACAGCCCATGCAACTCGTCACAAGTCAAATGAACCTATTTCCAGCACCTTTCTTTTTTCTTTTTTTTTTTAAGATTTTATTTATTTATTCATTTATCCCCCCCTTGCTGCCTGTGCTCGCTGGGCCAGCCAACCACGCCGTGCGGGCGGGCTTGCCCCCACCAGGAGGCCCCGGGAACCGAACTGTCCTCGTTCGGGGCCTCCCATATGGTAAACGGGAGCCCCACCGATTGAGCCACAGCCGCTTCCCTGGCACCTTTCTTTTTACAAGGTGAAAGAAGAAATCCTTTACCATTTTCCAGGGGCCCTCTGGAAATTCCCAGAGACAGTTTGAAATAAAAAAAGATATCTTATAGGGTTTGAGCTTAGAAGGCAAAATGTTAAAAGTTGTCAGGTTTGAACCTTTTGTTAAACAGGGAAATGGGTCACTGTGAAACAGTATTTGGTTCCCTCTTTAACCAAAGTAACAAAATATTTTAAAAGTAAATATAGGAGGTAACGTGATTGTAAAATTAAAAAAAAAAAAAAAGATTTAGTTCTTTTAAAAATGAGACTTGTTTTCTAAAACAATAAAGGGTGATAAGATCAAATATAAATACCGATGAGGATATTATTCTGATATGACATAGAATGTTTGTCCTCTAGGCAGATTACTCAGATGGTTAAGAAAAACCTTTTACAAACTCTCACTAAGAGCAGACCAAGAATCCAAGAAAATTTCATCAGTTTAAAAGAGAGAAAACCAAATTCTAGTTTTTCATGAATATACTGTTTGAAATGAAAGCGTTTAAAAACATCTTATAAGTCTATCAAATCTTAGCATTGACCATGACAAATAAAATTCATTTCCACAAACCTTCTGTAACTTTCTAAATCCACTTAGGTTTTCTCCTACAGGTTCCTGCTTCTCATTCTGCAACAACCAGTCATTTTACTTTAGGTTCCTTAACAAAAGCACATCCTGCTTGCTTTACATAGCTGTGTACTTTAAGTTACTAAAAAGATCTTTGAAACTGTCTTCAAACATCCTATAAAATACAATTATTCTTAAAATAAAGTTTGTAAAAATAATAACTCAATTTGGTTAAACACAAATACACATTTTGTATCATCTTAAAGATCTAGGTAGATATAATGCTAACTTGTTTTATCAGTAAACCATAAAATTTAGGGAGAACATACACAAGTAGGATAAAATTGTATGCTTGTACTGTACTTAACATTGATAATTTAGAAGACATAGCTGTTTTTATTTAACACAATATCAAATTAGTCCTGTTTGCCAAAGGTTTACCTAGATTATGTGCACTTGAATTTTTAAACCATTTGATTTCATTCTACAAATGCTCTTTTTACATTGGCAGGATTAGAAGTTCAGTTTCCTGAATTGCCAGGACTTTGGGAGTATTAATTTATATGTAAGTGCTTATTTATCTTTAAGCAATATGAATGGAGCTCTTCTAATGTTTTTTTTTTGTTGTTATTGTTGTTGTTAGTTTGGTATTACCATCCAGAGGTAGGAAAAATAAACATCAGACAGACAGACACAAATAGAAAGTTTATAGCATCAATTAAAATCTTTTCAGCCATGAGTCAGACATAAAAACACAGAAAATAGGGGGGCAAATGTGGCTCAAATGGTTGGGCGTCTGTCTCCCAAATGGAGGGACCTGGGTTCGATCCCTGGGAACTCCCAGTAAAAAAAAAACAAAAACAGAAAACAGAAATACAAAAGCCATTCATTAGTTTTATGTAAAAGAGTTGACTTTCTCTGCTTGCTCTACTCATTTTTTCAGAATTTTTGTTCTTGGCAGATGGGACAAGTTGAGGTTATTTACTTAATATGAGGGCTAAAGCTTTCATACCATAACTTCATAATACTTTACTCTATAGGCCTATTTGACTCTTAGAGAGATTGTGGAAAGAGGAATATTTTGTCACTTTCTGGGTCAGTCCAACCAGCTTTTGCCATCTAGGATGTAACCGAAGGCTAAGAATTAACAAATACTTGTGATTACTGAAACATATAGGTTTTTTAAAAAATAGCCAAAAAGGTTAATATCTGAAATTACTGAAACTGGCTAGACTGATTTCATCCTTTGTATGTGGACATTTCCAACTAAAAACCTGTCAGCATGATGATCATTCCAGGTGGCTCTTACCCTTGTATGTGGCCACTTGTACCCACAGTTAGAATGATTATTCCAGAGGCTCTTACCTTTATATATGAACATTTCTGTTGAAACAGTTACTGCTCTACCTTCTTCTGTTTGATATTGTGGAATGTAATTATAAATTAGTTTACTAACCATTTTGATTTGCTTGAGCTTCCATTTCATCCAGGGGTTAACTGAAGCAGGCTGACATACCAATGATCCTTTTTTTTTAAAAAAGATTTATTTATCCATTTTAAACCCCCCCTTTCCCATTTGCTGTTTTGTGTCCATTTGCTGGGCAATTCTCTGTGTCTGTTTCCTGCCATCTCTTCTCATCCTTCTCCTCCAGCCTTCACCAGGATTTGATCCTGGAGACCTCTGATGTAGGAGAGAGGTATTCTGCCACCTGCGCCACCTGGGTTCCTGGTTTTCAGAGCTTTCGGAGCATCTTGTCTTGTCTCTCCCCTGCGTCTCTCTCCTGTTACGGCATCATCTTGCTGAATGGCTCCCGGGGCCTGGCGGCTCACCAACACACAGAGCCTGGCAGCCCATGCGCCTTCTATATATATATTTTTTATTTTGCTGGGAGGTCCTGGGGATCGAACCCAGGTCCCTCCATATGGCAGACGGACACCCAACCATTTGAGCCACATCCACTCCTCCCCCCAATGAGCCTTTGCAATTCTAATAAAGACCCCTGCCCCTGCCAGGAAGGAAGAACTGTAACAAAGAGTTCAAGCTGACACCAGCAAAGTCTGCTGATCTTCCCTAGATAGTCACAATCTTACACCAACATCCAGGTTGCTACTTAACGAACTGGGACACCCTGCCTGGACAGTCGGGGTGTCCTACCCCCGTAGTGCATATAGCTCACATACCCATTGTCCTCATCCCTCCCCATTCCCCCACCCCTTCCCTTTGTTTCAAGCAGCCATATAAGCTGCTCCCCCAAATCAACCTTTCGAGCAGAAACCTCTTTTGGTGCTGCTCCTGCGTTAATGCAACTTTAGCTCAATAAACATGCTCTGCACCCTCCTTTTTTATCTGTTTATTTTATTTTCAGCACAACAGTACCTATATGAAAAACCTTGTAGGGAGTGGATGTGGCTCAGGCAGTTGGGCTCCCACCTCCCACATAGGAGGTCCCAGGTTCAGTTCCTGGTGCCTCCTAAAGAAGACGAGCTGATGTGGCAATCTGACACAATGAGATGACACAACAAGAGACACAACAAGCAGGGAGCGGATGTGGATCAAGCAATTGGGCACCTCCCTCCCACATAGGAGGTCCCGGGTTCTGTTCCCAGTGCCTCCTAAAAGAAGACGAGCAGACACAGAAAGCACACAATGAACAGACACAGAGAACAGACAGCGAGTGCAAACAACAAGGGGTGGGGGGGTAGAAATAAATAAAATAAATCTTAAAAAAAAAACAAAAAACACCTTGTAGCCGACCTTTGTTCGTTACCCCCCTCCCCTAGATGCCTTGATCTCTGATGATTGTAACTTTGGAACTTACCCCAGTTTGGTACCATCCCCATCCTGAATATGTTACCAGATTTTGTCTAGGTTCTTGACTATTCTGAAGAAATGAATTTCAAGAGCATGTCACATTGATTAGGCCAGTAATTTATTAAGGTGGGGAGGGAAGAGAAATGGGAGAAAATAACAGATCGTGGGTTCCAGGTAGAGAGGAAGAGTCTAAAGAGTGATAAAGAGGACCATTTTACAGACTACAATTTCCCATTATAGATTATAAATGCCCAGATTTTACTTGCTTGTTGATCCATGTGGGGGGACATGGCGAAAGCAGAGTGCAGAAGGCGAGGGAGGCAGGGAGGGAGGCAGGGAGGGGCTTTTGCACCTTTTTAAACCATTATTCCAACCAATGGCATGGGAGGAGTTCCAGCTGTTTGCTGTTTTGATTGATTACCCGACCCATCAATCCCCTAGGTGGACCCAATGATAATATCCCTGGGAAATATCTGGGGCTTCTCCCAGCTTCCAGAGGGAATCCCATTCTGAATGGCAGAAATCTCGTGAGGGTCTTCCAGCAGCCATCTTGGGGGTATCAATATCCACATGGACTTCTTGCCAGGTTCCAGATCCATCTATCGATTCCCTATTTTACTAGCCTGCTTCACCACCCCCATCCTGTTCAGCCCCTTAATGTTTATTAATGAAAGAACCTGTGCCAACTCCACCTCAATTACTCATTAGCATCCTGATGTTATAAAATATTAGAACTTATGCAAATCGGGGAGGCAGTTTTTGGTCCATTTAAGACAACAGACCTCCTTTGCTTGCACAAACTTTTTCTCTCTGACACCCCAGCGTCTCAGGAATTGGTCTTTAAGGTGCATCAGGAAGGAAGAACCCGCTTTGACTCAGTACCAATTTGGTGACCCAGCAGGGCCTAAGGACAAAGGGGTCCCTGAAGGAGTCCAACTGCCCAAGGTTCTGGGTCCCAGGGAGAGAGGAAAGTGGTAAAGCAGCTGCTAGACGCTCTTGGTCTAAAAAGCTCAACAATCAGGTTTTTTCTACCTCACTGGCACCCCAGGCCCTGAGGGCATTTTAAAGCTTCAGAGAGGAGCAGTTTAAGTCCGAGTCTGGCATCTGACTGGGTGAGCAGGTCACCAAGCTAGAAGTGGACTGGGGAGTTAGCTCAGTGGTTCGAGTCCCCTTGCTCTGAACTCTCCACCTTTTCCTGGTTTTCTGGGTACCTTTCTGTTTGAGGCTCAAGTCCCCACCTTGAGTCTGTGTGAGTATATTCCTGAAAAGTAATCCAGGAATTAATTAGTATTTTACGGAATATAGTATGTGTTAAGTGTCTGTTCTTTTTTTTTTTAAGATTTTATTTATTTATTCATTTATCCCCCCCTTGCTGCTTGTGCTCGCCGTGCGGGCGGGCTTGCCTTCACCAGGAGACCCCGGGAACCGAACCCGGGGTCTCCCATATGGTAAACGGGAGCCCTACTGATTGAGCCACAGCCGCTTCCCATAAGTGTCTGTTCTTAATGGTGTGTTACTTGATATGTTAAGTGCCTGTTTATATGCTAAAATAGTGTTTAAATGCATTTGCATTGCTCAAGTGTTTCTAATTGGTTACTTGTTACTAAAATTCTTTAAAATGGGAAATTCTATTCTAAGCCTATGACTGTAGCCCTTTGGGCTGTACCTTGAAAAACTGGGAAAATTTTAGGTACGCGCCTATGAAAAAAACCAAAAATGGTTTATTCCTGTAACAGAGTCTGGCCTAAATGTGATTTAGAAATCAGGAGAGAAATGGCCTGACAACGGTTCAATAGAAAGGACCACTTTATTACGGTTAGAACTGTTCTGTAAAATAGATCAGAAATGGGATGAGATGATGTAAGTTATTCCTTTGTCTCTCAGCAATCTATGTTAAAAGAGAAAATATAAAATTTTGCCTATAAGGGTTAACGGAGGGAAAAAAATGTCCTCCCTGATTCAAATCCAGAGGCCCTAATAGAGCCTTTGTTAACTCTAGCATCTGCTCCACCTCCACCCTATAAGCAAGGGGCTGATAAATCAGGAAAGGAGATCCGGAGAGGCTCCACCACCTCCCCCTCTGCATCCCTTGTGACGGGAGATGAAAGAGCCTGAAATAGAAATGGCCTCCCCTCCCCCTCTCGTACCCATCAGGGTACTCAGTTCAGCCAGAGCTGCTCTCAAAAACTAGCAGCGGAGCCACGGCCAAACCTTCTACCCTTCCAGCAAATGCCAGTGGGAATAGATGAACAAAGAAGCCCAAGAGAATTTGTACATGTGCATACCCCATTCTCCACATCAGATTATATAATTGGAGGAAAGCTAACCCAAATAAGACCCAAAGAACACAGACAGTGTAGTTGCTTCAATCTTTGCAACTAATAGCCCTAACTGGGTGGATATTCAGATTCTATTAAATACTTTAAATAACAGGAGAACAGAGAATGGTAATAGAAAAGGCAAAGCAGGAAGCAGATAAGAAACAAGGAGAAGATCCTGGCAACCCAGTGTACTCTGGAGCAAATTTAGCAGGACCACTGAGGGGTCCTGAATGGAATCGGAAAGATGCTGGTGACAGGGCTAAATTGGAACATTATAAAGAATGTATCATTATGGGACTGAGGAAGGGGTCCCAAGACCTACAAACTTACAAAAGATTGATGAAGTAATACAAGAGCCAGAGGGCAGTCCCTCAGCTTTTAGTATAAAAGGATTTATACTACTTATGGCAGTACACTGATATAGATCCAAAGTCAGAGAATGCCAGAAATTTAAATATGACCTTTATTACTCAGAGTTTACCTGATATAAGGAGAAAACTACAGAAAATTGATAATGGACTAGGATTGCCTATTTCCAGTTTGGTTGAAATGGCCTTTAAAGTCTGTAATAACAAATCAAAGAAGACCAGTACTTCTGGAAGCAAGCAGCGTTTGAGGATAGATATCTTAAGAGGCAAAAAGCACTCCTCGGGGCTCTAATGATGAGGACAGCAGAAGGGAATGACCCCTGGGTCCTCTTAAGAGGAGCTCTTAAGAAATTAGGGGCCCGCCAAGGCGCATATTGCAAGGGAAAAGGGCACTGGAAGAGGGAGTGCCCTAGCTGCCTCTGGAAAAAAACCCAGAGAGAAGCTTGGAGACCCAAATTCCAGATGCCTCAACTGGAAGGATGCTCCAGACATGACCTGGAACGAAGGGGTCAAAGGGTCTGCTGGAAGAAACACCACTTCTCTCAATCTCTTACCAAGAACCTCTGGTGACAATATGGGTGGGAAAACAATTGACTTTCTTGATACAGGAGCCACGTACTCAGTATTAAGTAAAAAACCCAATGCGATTTCTAAGCATCAGTTATTATTGGTTACTGATACTAACAGGAGTATCTGGTAAATCTGCAAATAAGCTATTTTTGCAGCCCCTGGACTGCCTAATTGGGAACAGAAGTTTGAAGCATTGTTTTCTATATGTACTGGAATATCCAGTTCCCTTGCTGGGAAGAGACCTGTAAACTAAATTAAATGCCCAGATAACTGTTGTATTAGTCAGCCAAAGGGGAGCTAATGCGAAATACCAGAAATGGGTTGGTCTTTATAAAGGGTATTTATTTGGGGTAGAAGTCCACAGTTACCAGGCCATAAAGCATAAGTTTCTTCCTTCGCCACTGACTGTTGACATGTGTTTTAGCAAGACAGCTGCCGACGTTTGCCAGGGTTCAGGCTTCTTGGGTTCCTCTCTTCCCTGGGGCTGCGTTTCTCTCCAGGTTTAGCTCCTCTGTTTCCTCTACAAGGTCAGCTGTAGACTATCGGGCGAATGGCTTGCTTCTCTTCTCCTGGGGCCTTCTCTCCAATATCAAAATTCCAACATCAAAACTGCTTCTCAAAAACTGCTCCCTCTGTCCTTTGCCTTGCCTTTCATATTCGATTCCCCCACCCACCAAGGGGTGGGGCTCAATGTCCTACTGCTGTGGCCCAGTCAACGCCCTAATCATAACTTAATCATGCCCAGATGAACAGATCAGTTTACAAGCATGATCCAATTATATTTTTGGAATTCATAATTACATCAAATTGCCAAACGGCTACAACCTTTCTCCAGATTTTTTGTCTATAGAAGTACCTACAGGCCAAGCTTGTACATTGCAAGCTGCAAGGCTGTTCCCTGGGGAAGATAAGCAGATTGCCCCTGTCCCAGAAGAAATTCTGAAAATTATAAAAGCAGAAGCATGGACTAATGGAAAATCTAGACGTTCAAAGACAGTGAAACTGGTTTGAGTGAGACTCCCAAATCCAGGTACTCTACATCATAATAGAATCCAGGAAAGAAATTGCCCCATAAATGGAGACATTTTAAAAATATCAATTAATATGACCGTGCCAATCTTCATACAACACTCCAATATTACCGGTACAGTAGTCAGGCATCCTAAACGAATACCAGTTTGTGCAAGATCTCCAAGCTATTAAGCAAATTGTAGAAGACACCCACCCCATAGTTCCGAATCCATGTAGTCTACTCACTATATTATCTGGAGATCTCTGCTGGTTCACGGTCTTAGATTTAAAAGATGCCTTTTACTGCATACGCCTTCACCTGGGATCTCAAGAACCGTTTGCTTTTGAGTAGGAAGACCCCATTACTAACAAAAAACAACAATATTGTTGGACTATTCTTCCACAAGTATTTAAGAATGTCCCGACAATATTTGGAGAAGCATTAGCTCGAGATTTGAGGGAATTACACTTAGAGAAAGGAGTTTTATTACAGTATGTAGATGATATCTTTTTTTTCATTTTTTAAATTATTTTTTAAAGATTTTATTTATTTATTCATTTATTCCCCCTTGCTGCTTGTGCTTGCTGGGTCAGCTAACCATGCTGTGCGGGCGGGCTTGCCTTCACCAGGAGGCCCCGGGTTCGGTTCCCAGGGCCTCCCATATGGTAAACGGGAGCCCTACTGATTGAGCCACAGCCGCTTCCCCTGTAGATGATATCTTAATCACCAGTCGAACCAGAAGATCATCAGATAGAAACACTATCTGAACTCTGAACTTTTTTGCAGACTGAGGTTCAAAGTCTCAAAGAAAAAGGATCAAATTTCACAAACCTCAGTAAAACATTTAGGCTTTGAACTGTCCAAAGGACAGTGAAATCTGTTGCTAGACCGGAGAGAAGCTTTAGTCCAGGAAGTAGAGCCACTTACAAAGAGGCAGCTTTGAGATTCTTAGGAATGGCAGAATTCAGTAGAATTGGGATACCTAATTTTGGACTCATAGCCAAGCCCTTATATATAAAGCCTTGACAGGGTCTGAGCAGGAACCTTTAGATTGGACTACAAAATGTGAAAATGCCTTCCAGAAGATAAAAAGGGAACTTTTACCAGCCCCAGCCCTAGGGCCCCTGGATCCAAGAAAGCATTTTGACCTCTCCATACATGAAAGACAAGGAATTGGATTAAGGTTACTTAACTCAAAAATTAGGAAATGCCCAGCATCCAGTAGCCTATTTTTCTAAACAATTGGACAACACTACCCAAGGATGGCCGGTATGCCTAAGGGCTGTAGCAGGCGTCTGTGACATTCTCAAAGAAGTGGAAAATTTCACTCTAGGACAACCCACCCCTGTGCATAGGGCCTCACTGAGTACTGCCATTGTTAGAGCTGAAAGGTGGCTATTGGCTCACTGCTGGACTGTTAGGTGGACATCAAGCTTTTCTGCTAGATAATCCACACATCACCCCCAAGGCTTCTTCTAGTTTAAACCAGCTACTGTACTCCCAAGTGAGAAAGGAGAACCTGTGCATGATTGTGTACAAATAATTGATGAAGTTTATTCATCCAGATTTAATCTGCCAGCTTTTAGAACATCCAGACGTTGAGATGGAAGCAACTTCATGGATCAAGGACTTTGAAAAGCCGGCTATGCTGTGATAACTCTACAAACAGTACTGGAGAGTGGGGCCTTCTCACCAGGAACATCTGCACAATGGGCAGAACTCAGTGTACCCGCCAGGGCTCTACATCTGGGAAAGGGACAGCAAATAAACATATGCACAGACTCTAAGTGTGCTTTCAATACAGCTAATGCCCATGGAGCTATTTGGAGGGAAAGAGGACTCGTATCATCTGGTAAAAAGGGAATTAAGCACACAGATATAATCTTAGCTTTGTCAGAGGCAGTAATGTTACCTAAAGAAGTTGCCAGAATACTTTGCTACAGTCATCAGAAAGGAGAAATAGACTCTATTAAAGGTAATTGAATAGCAGACTCAGAAGCAAATGCAGCAGCCAGATTAAAACCTTCATCCTGCTCATTAGTACTTTCTCTGATACCAGATATAAAACTAAAATTTTCTCCTCAGAATTCAGCCCGTGATCAATTGAGAGCAAGAGAGTGGGGCTTTGACTTAAAAGAAACAGATGCCAGTTCTCAGCTGAAATTTCCATACGGGGAACTGATGAAGGATGGATTTATAACAAAGATGGAGTAATTCTTACTCCTGAATACTTAATGGAAAGAGTTGTAGCTTATTTACATCAAAGTGCTCACTCTGGAAGGGATGCCACATATCAGTGGATGAAGAATTATTTTATAGGGACTAAAATGCAAAGAACCATTCAGAAAGTAACATAAAATTGTTTGACTTGTGCTAAAAACACCCCGAAATCAGGGCCTCCACCCCCAATAAAAGGAGTCCAAGCAAGAGGCACAACCCCAGGTGAGGACTTTGCTGTTATGCCAGAAACATGTGGGAATTATAAATATCTTCTTGTTTTTGTAAATACATTCACAGGATGGGTAGAGACTTTTCCATGCAGAACAGAGCGGGCCTCAGAAGTGACTAAGACACTCTAGAAGGAAACAATCCCACTTCCCATTTTCAATACAAAGTGATGGGGGGGGAGCTTTCACACCAAAAATTTCACAGGAACTGCCAGGGGCGCGGAACATACATCGGAAATTACATGTATCTTGGAGACCACAACCTACTGGAAAACAGAGAAGATGAATCGTACCCTGAAGTAAACAGGACCTAAACTCTGTCAGGGGACTAATCTCTCATGGGACAAGGTACTCCCGGTGGCTTTGATGCCAGCAAGGTTAGCACCACAGAAGCAGGCTCTTGTTGAGCCCATTCGAAGAGGTATGTGGGAGACCATTCCTAAAAGGTGGTATGTATACGTGGACTGAACAAGTCCATAAATTAGAAACAAACAAAAAAATGTATTCAATCACTAGGGGCCACTTTAGAGGCAATTCGTCACTATGCCTCAAGTCGGCACACTTTCCCTACAGATGTTCCCTTACTCATTTTTTTTTTTTTTAAGCCTGGGAACTGGGTTCTTTTAAAGAAATGGAGCAGTCTGCGCGCTATAGAACAGTCAGAAACTAAGTGGGAAGATTCTACTTAATGAAGAACCTTAATTAAATTTTATATAAAAATTTTTTTTTTAACATTTTATTTTATTTATTTATTTTTATCGGGAGGTCCCTGGGATCGAACCCAGGTCCCTCCATATGGGAGACGGACACCTAACCGTTTGAGCCACATCCGTCCCCCTATATAAAATTTTATTGAAGTATATCATTCATACATGAACATATACAAACAATAAGTGTATAATAAAAGTTGTGACCTTACAAAACAAACATACATATCATCATACAGGGCTCCCATCCTTCACTCCATCACCACAACCACTACCACCACCTTGCAGTGCTGTGAAACATTTGTCACAAACTGTGAAAAAGCATCCTCAAAATATTTCTACTAACTATGGTCCATGTGTTACGTCGGGCATATTTCCCCCCATCCTACCCTATTGTTAACACCCTGTATTGGTATTAGATATTTGTTATAGTTCATAAGAGGACACTCTCATGTTAGCCACAGTCCATCTTCCACCACAGGATTCCCTGTGTTACACAGTCCCATGCTTTTTTTTTTTTTTAAAGATTTTATTTATTTATTCATTTATCCCCCCCTTGCTGCTTGTGCTTGCTGGGTCAGCTAGCCACGCCGTGCGGGCGGGCTTGCCTTCACCAGGAGGCCCCGGGAACCGAACCTGGGGCCTCCCATATGGTAAACAGGAGCCCTACTGATTGAGCCACAGCCGCTTCCCCAGTCCCATGCTTTGTACTATCCATTCAAAGTTGACACTTAGTGGCTCTCATTTTCATCACAGAATTGTGCTGCCATCACATCAGTGAATTGTAGAATGTATACCTTACTCCAAAAGGAAAACTCCCATACCCCCTTATATCCCCCATTATTGCCTCTTAGAATTGATAGAATACCTTCTTGGCCATTGCTGCAAAACTATTACAATATTATTAGCTATCATCCATAAGTTACATTAGTTGTAATTTTAACGTGTATCACCATATTATTTTAAAAAAAACTTTTTAAAAACAAATCAATTTTATTAATACATATTAATAAAGCATACAATTTATCCAAAGTGTACAATCAATGGTATTTGGCATAATGACATAGTTGGCACTCATCACTTCAATCATTATTATTTTTTTTTTTTTTCCGGGAGGTCCCAGGGATCGAACCCAGGTCCCTCCATATGGGAGACTGACGCCCATCCATCTGAGCTACATTTGTCCCCCTTCAATCATTATTAAAGCATTTTCATTATTTCAATAAGAATAATAATAAAACAAAAACCAGACAAAGAAACAAAAAAATTCCTCACCTCTCAATCTGTTTCCCTTGCTGTACATAGCTGCTATTTCTGGATATTCTTGCATATTTGTTTATTATGCAGTTTTACTGAGATATATTCACATACCATATGATCTATCCAAAGTGTATAATCAATGGCTTTTTTTAGCTGTGAAAAAGTCCTTTATTGTAAAATTGTAAAATAAATAAATAATAGATTGAAAGAAATTACAAATTTTAAATAAGAGTGCAAGGTCAAGTTAGATTTAATACAATCAATTATAAAAAATAGCATAGCAACAAACATTTATAAGTGTAAATAATAATTCAAATATAGAAATTAATTATAATGTAATTCTAATTTTTATATTACAGCTCTAGCTATTGGACCTAATAATCTCTAAAATGAAATAAATTATTAGTTTAGTTATTTAATTTCCATTTAGGCCATAATTCTTTCTAGATAAATTCCTATTTGGGAATTCTTCCCATCTTATTGGAATGAATTACAGCAGATAACCATTTGCCAACTTATAATTTTATGAGGCAGAAAAACTCAAAATTTTGTTCAACAGAAGTAATGCTAAATCATTATTGATTCAAGTAGATTATTTTAATTAAAGAATATGAATAAGAAAGGGTTAAAGAAAAATGAAATATCCAAAAATAGAACTCTTCTCCAGCCCTCCTCAATTAAAAGCAAGCGTTTATTTTGTATGAAAAAAATCACAGAATACTGATCACAGGAACAATTTGCCAGTTGCACTGAGTAATTATTGTTCATATATTATAATGTTACTTTACATTTATCTGGTCTGCTCCAGCTCTTTTTTGGTTACCTTTTGTATGTAATACTTTTTCCCAACCTTTGATTTTACCTGGTTGTGTCTTTACATCTGAGGTGGGTCTCTTGTAGACAACATATAGATGGCTCATGTTTTTTTATCCATTCTATCAGTCTGTGAAGACTTTGAACTCACCCTCATTTTTGAAGGATAACTTTGCCAGATACAGAATTCTTGGCTGGCCGTTTTCTCTTTCAGTTCTTAAATACATCTTACCACTTTATTCTCTCCTCCATGGCTTCTGATGAGAGGTCGGCAGTTAATCTTATCGAGTTTCCCTTGTATGTGATGCTTTACTTTTCTCTTGCTGCTTTCAGAATCCTCTCTTTATCTCTGATATTTGTCATTCTGAATAGTAGGTGTCTCAGGGTAGGTCTGTTTGGATTGATTCTGTTTGGGGTGTGTTGTTCTTCTTAGATATTGATATTTATGTCCTTCATAAGGGTTGGGAAGTTTTCAGTCATTATTTTTCTCAAATATTCTTTCTGCCCCTTTTCCATTCTTCTTCTAGGACACCGATAATGTGAATGTTTGTGTGTTTTGTGTTGTCGTTCAATTCCCTGAGACTATTCCATTTTTTTCCACTCTCTTCTCTTTCTGTTCTCTGTCTTTCCAGTTCAGATGTTCTGTCTTTGAAATCACTAATTCTGTCTTCAAGCAATTTAAATCTGCTCTTAGGTGCCTCTAATGTATTTTTAATCTCACCCATCATGCCGTTGATTCCCATAAGGTCTGTTACTTTTCTTTGCAGGCTTTCAAATTGTTCTTTATGCTGTCCCAGTGTCTTCTTAATATCCTTTGGCTACCCCATCAATGGTGGAGGAAAATGGTGAGGCCTGTTTGGAATACCTGGGGCCTCCCCCTTAGCTGGAAAGAATCCCAACTGGGACCTCAAGATCAAGGTCAAGGTCTTGGTGGGGTCTCACAGCCATGTTGTCTGTTGGCCATGTTGTGGCTTGTCTTCTTCTCATTTCCCTGTACTAACCTGCCTTAACTCCCCCTTTGGGGAGTTCACACCCTTATTCTTAAGGGGGTGTTGAGGGGCAGTGGTCATTCTTCTGTAGTTGCTTCCTGCTGGTTAGATCAGTAGTCCCTGCTTGACAGGGTGTAAACCTCTCTGGCTATTCTGTTGAGGTTGAGAGAAGATGGGTACATCACCCTGGTTGGAACTGGATGAAATCCCCGTATGACTAATAAGGCATTGATTCTGTAAGAGATAAACTTAATTAGAATTTTGAAGATACACAATCCTATTAAAAGGATAAAGAAGATGGCCGTAAGTGGGCCCAAAAAGGGGGCCAGCCATGACATACTGAACCACAAAAGTGAGAAGGCCAGGGGCCTTCAGAGGCTACATTTTCCCAGAGTTGATGGGAAACAGCACTCTTCTTTAAGTTCTTTTATGCTGTTGGTTAATTCTAGGGAGAGATTGTGGTAGACCTGCTGGTTTTGGGTATGAACTGCCAACCCCAGTTCCCACAGCAGTGATTATGCTTAAGACAGCTAAGAGAGGTATGAAGAGAGGCATTTTCCTAGACATAAACTCACAAAGACAGTATAGGCAATAACAACACAGTCATAAGGCAAGCAAAATAAAGACAGTACTTAAGAGAGCCATTCTTTTGTCTTATAGGCATGTTCATTAACTACTTAGAAAATGAATTTAGTTTACCAGGACTTTTAACATGTTTACTATCCCTCTGCATATGATCTAAAATAGAAAAGAGGGAAACGGCTGTGGCTCAATCAGTAGGGCTCCCGTTTACCATATGGGAGGCCCCGGGTTCGGTTCCCGGGGCCTCCTGGTGAAGGCAAGCCCGCCCGCACGGCGTGGTTAGCTGACCCAGCGAGCACAAGCAGCAAGGGGGGGATAAATGAATAAATAAATAAAATCTTAAAAAAAAAAAAATAAATAAATAAAATAGAAAAGATATCATAATAATCATCAGGCATATAGGTACAGTACTTAATAGTAATCAATGCACAAGTTCCTCTTTGAGCTGCAATTAATAGATCTAACCTCCAGGTTTGCAATACCATACATGTTATCTCTCCATGGGAGCAGGCCATAATGCCAATTGTGTTTGTTTAATTTCTACTCACAGTATTCTGGTAATTATTGCTCCACTTGGTATGCCCTTCACAGAGCAGCATGCTGCAGCACCATTGACCCTAAAGAGAAGCTAGGAAGGCAAGGCTCCAGTGTTTCACTGGCCTGGTGCATAGCACCCTTTAGCACTATGAAACAGAGCTGGTCTGAAGGCAATGTCCATTGTACATCTGGCCATATCGAGCCATTGCTGGCTGCTGCAGGAGTCTGAAACTGCAATTCCTTGCACTTCAGGAACATAACCAGAGATGTGATAGATAACTTTATTGTTTTATGGGTCAGTGACCAACCTAGCCAATAGCTCAAATGGAGAGGCATCATGCAGGGTATTTGGCTGGAATGCACAAGAGAGTTTGACAATACTGAATTCTATCTCTTTTTTTTTTTTTTTTTTATGTAGTTCTATTTTTTTCATTTTCAGACACATATCTTTTTTTTTTAAGATTTTAAAAAATTTATTTATTTATTCCCCCCTTGATGCCCTTGCTTGCTGTGTCCATTTGCTATGCATTTTTTTGTGTCTGCTTGTCTCCCTTTGTTGGGTCGTCTCGCTGTACCAGCTCACCGTGCCGCGCGGGCTGGCTTGCCCTCACCAGGAGGCCCAGGGAATCAAACCCAGGGCCTCCCATATGGTAAACAGAAGCCCTATCGATTGAGCCACATCCGCTTCCCTCTTTTAATCTTTATACACTTTCTAAACACTTCCAATGCAATGTGTAACATGTCAAACGAACTTAACTATTTTAGGACTTTGCTTTTTACTTCTACACCTTTACAATGATTATGTTAATTAACAGGTATTTTACTTTAGCAGTACAAGAACAACTATTTTCTCCACTATTTTATGAAACTCTAAGATTCTCAATGGAATCAAGATTATCTTTCCTTACCACCACTTGAATAGGCAGACTGAGGTGGCCTCTGACAGGTTCTTCTGTTATGAAGTTACATTTTGCTATTAATATCAATTTAGGTTTCTAATTAATAAGGGCTTCCTGGAATTAGCCACTTAAATGCTTCAGTTTAGAAGATGCTTTCACAAACTCCTTATAATTAACCATAACCACATTGACTAGTTATTTACCTTTAAATAAGCTTATTAAATTGCAGTTAGCAACCAATGAAATTCACTTAATCCTTTTAAGAGAGGACAGATCTACATTTCCTTCTTTAACTTTATTTCATTAGACATGAACTCACAATTTTCATCACCTTGAAGATTTAATATATGTAATGTTAATTTATTTACTTGGTATTCTATAAATCTAGGGAGATAACACCCAAGCTAAATAAAATTGAAACCATTATAATTATGCAGGGAATGTTCTTTTTCCTTCCTTTACAGGAAGCTAAAACCTCTTTTCTTTGATAAAATTCTAAAACTGTGAATAATCTTAAAAGCATACTAACTAGCTAGGTTCTGGAATATATTATAATTGCTTAATTAATTTTAATGATAATTTAGAAAAGATCTTTCCATAGCTTTCAAGGACTTTACTAACTGAAATTTGTCAATTGGATTATTAATCACCCTTATTTTAAGGCTGGTAAAAGTTTTAAATTGGGGAATTACAGGGCAAACTGATTCTTAATTCCCTAGCATAGAAGATAGAATTTTACACTTGATCTTAGCCAAAAGGCCGAGAAGCGATTAGAAGATAGAATTTTAATCTGCCACACCTAGCCCCTCTCTCAGAGCTCTTTCAAAGAGAAAGCCCTGGGAAGTGGATGTGGCTCAATCGATAGGGCTCCCGTTTACCACATGGGAGGCCCCGGGTTCAATTTCCCGGGTCTCCTGGTGAAGGCAAGCCAGCCCGTGTGGCGCGGTGAGCTGACGCGGCAAGACGACCCAACAAAGGGAGACAAGCAGACACAGAAAAACGCACAGCAAATGGACACAGCAAGCACAAGCAGCAAGAGGGGGATAAATAAATAAATAAAATCTTAAAAAAAAAAAAAACAAAGAGAAAGCTCTGGGGGCTGGGTGGGTCAAAGAGCCCAGGAAAACTCTTTTCCCTTTTCCAATAGTTTCTTTTTCTTTTTTTTTTTTTCTTAAAGATTTTATTTATTTATTCATTTATTCCCCCCCTTGCTGCTTGTGCTCGCTGGGTCAGCCAACCACGCCGTGCGGGTGGGCCTGCCCTCCCATATGGTAAACGGGAGTCCTACTGATTGAGCCACAGCCGCTTCCCTCCAATAGTTTCTATATTCAGATTTCTATATGATCTTTCCATCCTGCTTAGCCTAATTTGGGCTCCAGGAATATTCATTCACATATATAACTGCATATTTAATATGTAACAATTTGAATAGAGCTGTTTTAAAAAATTTTCCTTTGTTAATTTGATATTGCCTTCCCAATGTATGAAGATATGCAATGAGCAAATAGGCCCAAAAACACAGCTCACTAACGTTACTTAAAACTTTCATTCTTTTACAAAATAAATTTAACTGTAAAATAACATTTAAAATATTTCTTTGAAGGCTATTTCTAATCACTCTAATCTGCACTGTGACCATACAGTTTTACACAAGAATTTAGTTCCTTTTAACTACTGGCTTATAACCAAATTGTCCCCAAAGCTTTAAAATATAATTTAAAACATTTTACTTTACTTCAGAGCTTTACTTATTTCCCATTTTGACTTTGGCAGGCCTTGGATGAAAACACTAATTCCAGTATATAGTCACTGAGGTCATTGAAGCCTCAGGAAACTGGTTTCTCTCATGAATTGTTGCTTTTAGGAACCTCAACACTTCAAGGTGGGAGGCCTCCCCTACTCCCCAGTCCTCAGAGATAAGAGGACTCTGGTGGTCATTGGATTGGAAGTGTGGACATTCAACCCTGAGGGTCAAGAATTCCACTAGGCAGCAATTTAGTCCATACTTATAGTCACAAGAAAAAGCAGGGTTATGGGCACCAGGGGAAGTACAGGAGACAGGGTTGTCTCAAGTTTGCTTTCCCCTGAGCCATAATGGGCAGAAGTTGCCATGAAATAACCATAAGCAAAGACAAGCGATGAGGCTAGACCTGAAGTAAACATAAACAAAGGCAAACTCGGTTTATAATTACCATAATAATAGCTGAAGTCTAGGCTAACTCCACCCAGTTATAGCAATTTCAGATATTATCCTTCTACTGTTTTATTATATAAAGGCATCTATATAATGATCTTAACTCTTAGTTACAGTTTCTAGTAAGTTTCCACTTAAAAACAATTTGGGCACTTCTGTTTATTAACTAAGCAACAAAAACAATTTTGTTAGTAATAACTTTGCTAAGTTTTTCTGCTTTTCCGTCAGTTGAACTAATTCGACTTGTGAATTATACACCAAATTCAATTGCAGTTTAGTATTAACATTTAAAGACTAATTTTTAGGTTACCTTACACTGTTATCCAATTTGTAAAAAGTGAACCCCAAATCTGATTTACGAGTTTCTAGGCATGAACAGACTAAGTTAAAGCAAGCACAGATTAGAACAGAAGAGAGAAATTTACACACTTGGCTTAGTTTAGGGAAAGACTTGACTTTAGAATCACCTAGATGCAAAGCTCCCAGTGTCTGTCCACGGCAGAAACTTCATACAGGACCCTCCATCTTAGTTCTTCCAGGAAAATCCCTGGGCAGCTGCTAATTACAGAGTTAAGGGGTCCAGAGTAGCCCTGCTCCCGACGAGACACGAACTGGGACTGCATCCCATTAGTTACCTTCTGCAAGGATTAAACCCCTGCAAGCCGTTTTTGCTGGAGTGTTCCAAGGAAATAGTGTGCTAGGAAAGCCAGGAACCTTTTAATCTTAATTGCTGGCACACGAGGAGGTTTCTTATTCTACCAGGGAAAGGTTTAGTAAATGGAGTGCATTTCCTCATTCCCTTAAGGATTCATGGCCATATGGTCTCTGGCCCTCAGATCTGTCTGTCCTCTCTTATACAAGTTTAATTGGATTTCAGGGTCCCCTACAGAGCCCACTCTCAGCCAAACTGCAGCCACATGGTGTGGCAGGAAAAGGTTAGCTTCTTTCTTTTTAGACCATCAGTAGGCAGGTTCTCCCAATTTTTGAGAAGGGACCCCAATAGGGAGTCTACTGGAATGCTGGAAGAGCTGCCCATTATCCTAGGGGAGGATAAAACGTGTTTGTCAGTCTGGGGGCATCCCACCACTAGACCTGACCGAATGGATTCCTTGCTGAGCCCACGTCCTGGAAATCAGGGAACACTGCTCTCTGTTCCCATGTTCTGGGGATTGGGAGCCTTATGTCTCTGGGCATCCCCAAAGCCTAAGAGGTCTTGGGGGCATCTGGGTCCATCTTCCAGACCCAACACACAAATCGGGCTGACCCTTGGAAAGGGCTGGCTAAGGTTTTTCTTTTGCTTACTTTGCGAGGTCTTAGGAGTTAGCCATGAGTGAGCTCATCCCACGGCGACTCCCAGGGTCAGAGTTCTGCAGTTAAACGGGACATTAAAAGCCCATCCTGTGACTTTCCAGCAAACAGCCTCAAGGGCCGCCCAAGTCACTCTCAGGGCCTTCCCAGGGCTGAGAAGGAGCAAAGCCTCAGGACACTACCGATGGTGGGATTCATGTCTCACTAACCAATGCATCTTCAGTTTCTAAGGCATTCTAAAGCATCTCACAGACCCAAAAGGAGGGCAGCAGTAGCTGGAAGTTAAAGGCACTTTTAATTAAAAGGCCTTAATTAGTGGTCTAAGGAAATGATACAATGGGTGATAGCCATTCTGAGCTCACAGAGAGGGTCTGGTAAACTCCTGGGGACTCCTACGCTTCTTAGGCTGCATGCTACTTAGGCTGCATGCTCCGTCACGGCTCAAGGGTGGTTTCACCCACCAGCCAGAACTTCCTTGGATCTACATAGCATGGGACTTGTACCTGCCACCTCCAAAGAGGGCGCCTGAAGTCTGGGCAAACCAAGTTTATGTCCTGTGGGAGCCTATCTGGGAACCCCTGTAAAATGGCAGAACCAAAAGAGGGCACAGACAGGCTATAAGAAGCTGAGACTCACCAGTCCTTGCCGGGTGTCCGGGAGGGTTATACCTGCCTCTAGGACTCCTGGCTGTCACTTGCCAAATGAAGCCAGGGTAGTGTTGGATTCCTCTAGGTTCTTGGCTATGTTGCATAAAAGAATTTAAGAACACACCAGTTTAGTTAGGCCAGTAAAAAGAATTTATTGGGAAATGGGGGAAAAGAACAGAGCTTGTTGAGAAATGGGAGAGAAGGACAGAAATACGCACTGGGATTTGGTGTGGGCTCTTCTAGGCAGAAAGAGCAGGTTTTAGCTTGTGTGGTCACCTTTTAAGCTATTATTAATTATTCCTCCCCTTGCTAATGCTAAGGGGAGGGGCCCCAGCTGTTATTGGTTATCCCATCAATTGGTGGGGGCCAATGGTGAGGCCTGTTTGGAATATCTGGGGCCACCCCTCAGCCAGAAAGAATCCCAACTGGGACCTCAAGGTCAAGGTCAAATTCTCGGCAGGGTCTTGTGACCATGTTGTGGCTCGTCAACCTGCCTCAATATTACAAGCGGGATTAATGATGCTACTACTAATAATTGCCAGCATACTTATCCTTAAAATTTGTCTCTGTCTCTTATCCCAGGCTTACTGTAAGAGAGTTCCTGAGAAAATAATATTACTGCAGCCAAAACCTGAAGTTAAGGAATATGTACAACTACAGTCTAAGGAGTTCCATTCCCCAAATCCCTAGGGCCAATGCCCCTTTCCAGCATGAAAGAAATAGTCCTTCCAGATAATAATCATCCAGATAATCCCTAAGATTGGGGAAGGAACAAACAGAGCAGGAGGAATTATAACTGAGGGTTAAGAATTAACAAATAATTATGGTTACTGAAACATTATATAGATTTTTAAAAAATAACCAAAAAAAGGTTAATATCTGAAATTACTGAAACTGATTAGACGGACTTCACCCTTTGGATGTGGACATTTCCAACTAAAACCCTGCCATTGTGATGATTATTCCAAGTGGATCTTACCCTTGGTCCGTGGCCACTTGAACTTGCTATTATAATGATTATTCCAGGCAGATCTTACCTTTGTATATAAACACTCTCCCTGCCTCTCTTTGATAACCACATGAAAAACCTTGTAGCTGACCTTTGTTAGGTATCCCCCTTCGTGCTTGATCTCTGATAATGACTGTAACTTTGTGACTCACCTGGTTTGGTACCACCCCCATCAGTTCAGCCCCTTAATGTTTATTAATGAAAGAACCTGTGCCAGCTCCACACCAATTACCCATTAGCATCCTGATGTTATAAAATATTGGAATTTCTATAAATCAGGGACACAGTTTTGGGGCTGTTCAAAGCAACTGACCTCTTTTCCTTGCTCAAACAAACTCTTTCTCTCTCTGAAATCCTGGTGTCTCAGGAAATGGTCTTTAAGGTACATCAGGAAAGAAGGACCCACTTTGGCTCGGTACCAAGGATTTGGCATCTGAGGTTTTGACCAACATGTGTACAAACTGATATAGGTCAGGTAGCCTTGGATCACATGCACCCAAGAGAATTCTAAGTTCTATGAATATTTGTTGGTCTTATTTGGGGAAATCTTTAATTTCAGTTCTTAATTCCGTTGAGGCCTAAGATTTAAAATCTGCTCTACTGGGCAGCCAAGTTCCATAGAAGACTTAATCTTTAAAGGAGACTGGACTAGATCATTTTCCCTCAGGGGGTCAAGAGGAACTGGTTAGGGTAGCTGTGGGGAAAGGGCTGGATACAGTAAGGTGGAGGAGGTATAGATTTGGTTTGAAGTTCCTTCCTCTTTGTTCTGTTGATGCTCTTTGCTTTTTTCCTAATGAACTTTTACGTGAAGCTATGGTAGAGGCAGATTGTCCTCTAGCAGCCTCCAAATAGCAATGTTGTTTCCCCTTTGAAGCAGGTTAGTATAGGAAAGGAGGGAAGGCACTGGTCAGAATAAAACCATAACAGCCGGGACCCAGCTGGTAAGGACATAGCCACGAGACCCCGCCCAGAAATCCCTGATGGAAGGCCATAGCCGAAAAAGCCCACCAAGACCCTGGTCACGAGGTCTCATTTGAAACTCCTGGGCTCAAAAGAAGCCCTAGATAACTTCAAGCAGAAAGGCCTCCCCAGTGGTTCCCTGAAAGCTAAAGTAGAAAGGAAACCAATCAGAACAGCAAATAGCTGACGACCCTCCTTAATATGGGGAGTGGGGGAGGAAAGGCCTTAAAGACCTAGCCCAGGGCCCCACCCATGTCTCGGGTGTGTGCTCTCACTCTTTCTCATTTCTCATTTCTTGGGGAACTGTTGCTGCTCCATTAGAGAACGTGGCACAGCTCTCCAGGATGGAAATTCAATACTCTCTCGGTTATTGTGTGAGTCTCCACCCACTGTGACAATGCCCCGTGAACATTTGAACATATTTATATCCCTTATATGTATGCCCAGGTGAACTTCCTCCCATGTACCCCCCATCACTGACACCCCACACCACTGATCCTCCCCTGCCCCAGTTCTTCAAAAATGAACCCATTAAAATAGCCAAATACAATCAATAGGAAAATGAAATAATATTGATAAGTTTAATTATAAGAAATAAAATACATAAAAATAAAAAAAACTAAAAATAAAATAAAATTAAAAGATTGAGATATTAAAAAAGTAATGAAAAATATTAAAAAAAAATTTTTTTTGACATTTTGTCTTTCATCACCGTAATATCTGGTGTCCTGTATGTACAGTGGCATTTTCTTCCATTTATTCCCCAGGGTCTTACTTTTTTTCATTTTCTTTTCTTTTCTTTTTTTTTTTTTAAAGATTTTATTTATTTATTCATTTATCCCCCCCTTGCTGCTTGTGCTCGCTGGGTCAGCTAACCACGCCGTGCGGGTGGGCTTGCCTTCACCAGGAGGCCCCGGGAACCGAACCCGGGGCCTCCCATATGGTAAACGGGAGCCCTACTGATTGAGCCACAGCTGCTTCCCTCATTTTATTTTCAAAGAAGTTTTAGGTCACAGAAAAGTCACATACAGAATACAGGGGACTCCCATATACCCAACATCCTCCCCTTTTCCCCCTTCCCGTATTAATACCTTTTCATATGTGGATGGTACCTTTGTTACAACTGATATACAAATAGAGAAACATAGCTACTAGCCATGGTCAATGGTATACATTATGGTTTACATTTTAGACTGTATACTTTTATACATTTTGATGATATTTAACATGGCCTGTGTCCATCATTGCAGGATCATGTAGAACACTTCCATTGCCCATTAAATACCCCCTTTCAGATCTATTCTATTCTTCTCTCTCCCTCCCCTCTGGGCCCATGGCGACCACCCAGCTTCACTCCTTGGATGACAAGATTCATAATTACTTGCAACAACACTGAGGCCTTGACACACTGGTTTGTCCTCCCCCATTAGGAACCTCCCATGCTCTCGAGAGACTCCCGCCCCTCTGTTTGTGAACATATTGGTCCTCCCCAGGATGGGAATCCAACTCCTTCCCATTCATTATGTGGGTCTCCACCTACTGATACAACACACTGTGACAAACTGATCTCTCACACACTCCCTAGAAGCCTGCTCCAGGTGTGCCCTGTCCCGAGTGCCCCCCCATCCAACACCCTAAACCAGTAACCCTTCCTTGTCATATTGCCATAAGAGCATTCCCAACTTTGTACTTGTAACCACATATCTGCAAATCCCCAGTGTTCACCTGGTCCCTCTTCCAACCCTCCCCCCAGTTTCCTGGACCTTCCAACCCACCCTCCCAATCTACCCACCTATCAAACCTGCACCACCCAACCCAATAATATCACTACCCCCCTATCATATCCCTTCAGTGTGCAACTGCACACTTTCATCTTACCATAGGTTATGTCCATATGGGAGTTGGCTCACAAACTTCTTCTCCCTTACTATTTCCTGTAAACCTGTCTTCCAGACAATAGCTCTCTGAGTCCGCTCAGTTTGCTTAATTCATATCAGTGAGGTCATGTTCAGTTCATCCTTCAATGCCTGGCTTGCATCACCCAACATAAGGTCCTCAAGATTCATCCATGTTATCTTGTGTGTTAGTAATGTATTCCTTCTTACAGCGGAGTAAGATTCCATTGTATGTATGTACCACATTTTGTTTATTCCTTCATCTGTTAATGGGCATTTGGGCTGATTCCAACTTTTGGCAGTAGTGAGCAATGCCGCTATGAACATTGGTGTGCATATATTTCTTTGTGTCTTTGCTTTCAATTCTTCTGGGTATATACCCAGCAGTGGAATTGCTGGATCATATGGCAGTTCTATAGTTAGTTTTTTGAGGAGCCACCAAACTGTCTTCCACAATGGCTGGACCATTCTACATTCCCACCAGCAGTGGATGAAGGTTTCCATTCCTCCACATCCTCTCCAACACTTATAGTCCTCTGTTTTTTTAATAGCTACCAGTCTAATGGGTGTAAGATGGTATCTCATTGTAGTTTTGATTTGCATTTCCCTAATAGCTAGTGATGTTGGGCATCTTTTCATGTGCTTTTTAGCCGTTTGTATTTCTTCCTTGGAGAAATGTCTTTTCAAGTTGCTTGCCCATTTTTCAGATGGGTTGTTTGTCTTTTTATTTTCAAGGTGTAGGATTTCTTTGTATATGCTGCATATTAGGCTCCTATCAGATATATGGTTGCCAAATATTTTCTCCCATTGTGTAGGCTGCCTTTTTACTTTCTTGATAACATCCTTTGAGGTGCAAACATTTTTAACTTTGAGTAGAACCCATTTATCTATTTTTTCTTTCACTGCTTGTGCCTTGGTTGTGAAGTTCATGAAACCATTTCCTATTATAAGGTCCTATAGATGCTTTCCAACATTATCTTCCAACGTCTTTATGGTCTTAGCTCTTACAGTTAGATCTTTGATCCTTCTTAAGTTGATTTTTGTATAAGGTGTGAGATGGTGTTCCTCTCTCATTCTTTTGGATATGTATATCCAGTTCTCCAAGCACCATTTGTTGAAAAGGCCATTCTCTCCCAGTTTAGTGGGCTTGGAGGCCTTGTCAAATATCAGATGACTGTATATGCGAGGATCTATATCAAAACTCTCAATTTGGTTCCATTGGTCAGTATGTCTATCCTTGTGCCAATACCATGCAGTTTTGACCACTGTAGCTTTGTAGTATGTTTAAAGCCGGATAGTGTGATTCCTCCAATTTCATTTTTCTTTTTCAATATGTCTTTGACTATTTGGGGCCTCTTACCCTTCCAAATAAATTTTGTGGTTAATTTTTCCAATTCAGTGAAAAATGCTGTGTTGATTTTTTTATTGGAGTTGCATTAAATCTGTAGATTAGTTTGGGTAGGATAGACATCTTAATGATGTTTACTCTTCCTAAACAGGGAAAATTCTTCCATTTATTTTAGTTTTCTTTGATTCCTTTAACAGTGTTGTGTAGTTTTCTGTATATAAGTCATTTACATATTTAGTTAAATTTATTCCTAGATATTTGATTCTTTTAGTTACTATTGTAAATGGTATTTTTTTCTTGATTTCCCAGATTGCTTGTTATTGGTGTACAGAAATGCTACTGATTTTTGAGCATTGATTTTATAGCCTGCGATTTTACTGAACTCATTTATAAGTTCTAGAAGCTTTGTTGTAGATTTCTCAGGGCTTTCTATGTATAGGATCACGTTGTCTACAAATAGTGATATTTTTACTTCTTCCTTCCCAACTTGGGTGCCTTTTATATCTTTTTCTTGCCTCAGTGCTTGAGTAAGTGCTTCTAAGACAATGTTAAATAGGAGCAGTGATAGTGGGTATCCTTGGCTTGTTCCCAATCTTAGAAGGAAGGCTTTTAGGATTTCACCATTGTATATTATGTTAGCTGTGGGTTTTCATATATACCCTTTATCATGTTCACAAAGTTTCCTTCTATTCCTATCTTTTGCAGTGTTTTTATCAGAAAAGGGTGCTGTATTTTGTTGAATGCTTTTTCTGTGTCTATAGAAATGGTCATGGGATTTTTTCCCCCAATCTGTTTATGTGGTGCATTACATCGATTGATTTTCTTATGTTGAACCACCCTTGCATTCCTGGAATGAAACCCACTTGGTCATGGTGTATAATTTGTTTGATGTGTTGTTGAATGCAATTAGCAAGTGTTTTGTTGAGGATTTTACCGTCTAGGTTCATTAGAGAGATTGGTCTGTAATTTTCCTTTCTTGTGGCATTTTTGTTTGGCTTTGGTATTAGGGTAATGTTGGCATCATAGAATGAGTTAGGCAATATTCCTTCTACTTCTGTTTTTTTGGATGAGTTGAAGCAGGATTGCTGTTAGTTCTTTCTGGAATGTTTGGTAGAATTCACCTGTGAAGCCATATGGTCCTGGGCTCTTCTTAGTTGGGAGGGTTTTGATGACTGAGTCTATCTCTTTATTTGTAATTGGTCTGTTGAGTTCATCAATTTCTTCTTTCATCAATGTAGGCTACTTGTGAGTTTCTAGGAATTTGTCCATTTCCTCTAAATTATCCTTCTTGTTGGCATATAATTTTTCAAAGTATCCTCTTATGATACTCTTTATTTCTGTGGGGTCAGTGGTGATGTCCCCTTCTTCATTTCTTATTTTATGTATTTGCATCTTCTCTCTTTTTTTCTTTGTTAGTCTGGCTAAGGGTTTGTTAATTTTATTGATCTTCTCAAAGAACCTACTTTTGGTTTTATTTTTTCTAGTGCTTTCTTATTTTCTATTTCTATTTAGTTCTGCTCTAGTCTTTGTTATTTCCTTCTTTCTACTTCCTTTTGGGTTAGTTTGTTTTTCTTTTTCTAATTCCTCCAGATGTGCAGTTAGTTCTTACATTTTAGCTCTTTCTTCCTTTTTGATACTATGCATTTATGGCTATGAATTTCCCTCTCAGCACACCTTTTGCTGCATCCCATAGGTTTTGATATGTTGTGTTGTCCTTTTCATTTGTTTCAAGGTAGTTAACTGATTTCTTTTGAGATTTCCTCCTTGATCCACTGGTTGGCTAAGAGTGTGTTGTTTAACTTCCATATCTTTGTGCCTAATCTGTTTCTCTGGCCCTTACTGATTTCCAATTTCATTCCATTGTGGTCAGAGAAATTACTTTGTATAATCTCAATCTTTCTGAATTCGTTGAGATTTTTTTCTGTGGCCTAGGATGTGGTCTATCTTGGAGTATGATCCATGTGTACTTGAGAGGAATATACATCCTGCTGTATTTGGGTATAGTGTTCTGTATATGTCTATTAGATCCAGCTCCTCTCATGTATTTTTTATTTATTTATTTATATTTATTTATTTATTTTTTGTTTTTTTTTACCGGGAGGTCCCAGGGATCGAACCCAGGTCCCTCCATATGGGAGACGGACGCCCAACCAGTTGAGCCACATCCGGCCCCCATCCTCTAATGTATTAATCAAAGTCTTTGTTTCTTTATTGATTCTTTGTCAAGATAGTCTGTCTAATGGTGATAATGGTGTATTAAAGTCTCCCACTATAATTGTAGAGGCATCTATTTCTCCACTTAGTTTTTCCAGTGTTTGCCTCATGTATTTTATTTATTTATTTATTTTAGAAAAATTATCTTTTTTTTAAATTGTCCTTCCTAATGTAACTTTTTTTTCTTGTTTTTTGATAATGTTTTTTTTAACATTTTTTAAACTTTATTTTGTACATTCAATAATTGAAAATATAAACAATTAAAAACTAAAAAGTAAACACAGATGAATAAATATATACATTTCTCAATTAAATGTAATGATACATATAAATTTTTTTTTGGGAATCAAACAATATATTACACAATATATTTGGTTCATAGTAACGTATTCATACAGTATTTGTCCTTTTGTGTCTGGCTTGCTTCACTCAACATAATGTCCTCCAGGTTCATCCATGTTGCCATATGCTTTATGACTTCATTTCTTCTAACAGCTGCATAATATTCCATTGTGTGAATAGACCACAGTTTGTTTATCCATTCATCTGTTGATGGACACCTAGGTTGTTTCCAACTTTTGGCAATGGTGAATAATGTGGCTATGAACATCAGTGTGCAGATGTCTGTTCGTGTCACTGCTCTCTGTCCTTCTGGGTATAGACCCAGTAGTGGTATTGCAGGGTCACGTGGCAAGTCTATATTCAACTGCTTTAGGAACTGCCAAACAGTCCTCCACAGTGGTTGTACCATCCTGCATTCCCACCAACAGTGAAGAAGTGTTCCTATCTCTCCACATCCTCTCCAACACTTGTAGTTCTCTGTCTTTTTAATAGTGGCCATTCTGATAGGTGTGAAATGATACCTCATTGATTTGCATTTCCCTAATCATTAGTGATGTTGAACATTTTTTCATGTGTTTTTTTGCCATTTGTATTTCTTCTTCGGAGAAATATCTATTCAAGTCTTTGGCCCATTTTTTAATTGGGTCATTTGTCTTTTTATTGTTGAGTTGTAACATCTCTTTATATATCCTGGATATTAAACCCTTATCAGATATGTGACCTCCAAATATTTTTCCCATTGAGTTGGCTGCCTTTTCACCTTTCTGACAAAGTTCTGTGAGGTGCAAAAGTGTTTAATTTTGAGGAGGTCCCATTTATCTACTTTTTCTTTTGTTGCACGTGCTTTGGGTGTAAGGTTCAAGAAACCACCACCTACTACAAGGTCTTGAAGATGTTTCCCTACATTTTCTTCTAGTAGTTTTATGGTCCTGGCTTTTATATTTAGATCTGTGATCCATTTTGAGTTGATTCTTGTATAGGGGGTGAGATAGGGGTCCTCTTTCATTCTTTTGGTTATAGATATCCAGTTCTCCCAACACCATTTGTTGAAGAGACTGTTTTTTCCCATCAGCGTGGGCTTGGTAGGTTTGTCAAAAACCAGTTGACTGTATAGGTGAGGGTTTATTTCTGGATTCTCAATTCTATTCCACTGATCGATATGTCTATCTTTATGCCAGTACCATGCTGTTTTGACCACTGTAGCTTTGTAATATGTTTCAAGGTCAGGCAGTGAAATTCCTCCCACATTGCTCTTCTTTTTTAGAATACTTTTGGCTATTCGGGTGCACTTACCCTTCCAGATGAATTTGGTAATTGCCTTCTCTAATTCTGTAAAGTAAGCTGTTGGGATTTTGATTGGTATTGCATTTAATCTATAAATCAGTTTGGGCAAAATTGACATCTTCACGATATTTATTCTTCCAATCCATGAACACGGAATGTCTTTCCATATGTTTAGGTCTTTTAAATTTTCTTTTAGCATTGTTTTGTAGTTTTCTGCATATAGGTCCTGTACTTCTTTGGTTAAATTAACTCCTAGGTATTTGAGTCTTTTGTTGCTATTGAAAATGGAATTTTCCTCCTGATTTCCTCCTCAGATTGTTCAGTACTAGTGTGCAAAAACATTACTGATTTTTGCGTGTTGATCTTGTATCCTGCCACTTTGCTGAACTCATTTATTAGTTCAAGTAGCTTTGTTGTGGATACTTCAGGATTTTCTAAATACAGGATCATGTCATCCACAAACAGTGAGAGTTTTACTTCCTCCTTTCCTATTTTGACACCTTTAATTTTTTTGTCTTGTCTAATTGCCCTAGCTAGAACTTCTAGTACAATGTTGAATAACAATGGTGACAGTGGGCATCCTTGTCTTGTTCCTGATCTTAGAGGGAAAGCTTTCAACCTTTCCCCATTGAGTATGAAGTTGGCTGTGGGTTTTTCATCTATGCCTTTTATCATATTGAGGAATTTTTCTTTTATTCCTATCTTTTGAAGTATTTTTATCAAAAAAGGATGTTGGATTTTGTCAAATGCCTTTTCTGCATCTATTGAGATGATCATGTGGTTTTTTTCCTTCAATTTGTTAATATGTGTATGACATTGATTGATTTTCTTATGTTGAACCAGCCTTGCATGCCAGGAATAAATCCCACTTGGTCGTGATGTATGTCTTTTGTTTTTTATTTTTTTTTATTTTTTTCCTAACCACTAGACAACCAGGGAGATGTATGTCTTTTGATATGCTGTTGGATTCGATTTGCAAGTATTTTGTTGAGAATTTTTGCATCTATGTTCATGAGAGAGATTGGTCTGTAATTTTCTTTTCTTGTGGAATCTTTATCTGGCTTTGGTATTAGGGTGATGTTGGCTTCATAAAATGTGTTGGGTAATTTTCCGTCCTCTTCAATTTTTTGGAAGAGTTTAAACAGGATTGGTGTTAATTCTTTTCAAAATGCTTGGTAGAATTCACCTGTGAAGCCATCTGGTCCTGGACATTTCTTTGCTGGGAGATTTTTTATGATGGATTCAATCTCCTTAACTGTGATTGGTTTGTTTAGTTCTTGTATTTCTTGTTGTGTCAGTGTAGGTTGGTTATGAGTTTCTAGATATTTGTGCATTTCATCCAGGTTGTCTAGTTTGTTGGCATATAGTTTCTCATAATATCCTCTTATGATTCTTTTTATTTTTGTGAGGTCATTTGTAATTCCCCCCTTTCATTTCTGATTGTATTTATTTGCATCTTCTCTCTTTTTTCCTTTGTTAGTTTAGCGAGGGGTTTGTCGATTTTATTGATCTTCTCAAAGAACCAGCTTTTGGTTTTGTTGATTTTCTCTATTGTTTTTCTGTTCTCATTTTCATTTATTTCTGCTCTAATCTTTATTATTTCTTTTCTTCTGCTTGCTTTGGGATTGGTTTGCTGTTCTTTTTCTAGTTTCTCTAGTTGTTCAGTTAAATCTTTGAGTTTAGCTCTTTCTTGTTTTTTTTAATATAGGCATTTAGGGCTATAAATTTCCCTCTCAAGACTGCCTTCGCTGTATCCCATAAGTTTTGATACGTTGTGTTCTCATTTTCATTTGTCTCAATATATTTACTGATTTCACTTGCCATTTCTTCTTTGACCCACTGAATATTTAGGAGTGTGTTGTTCAGTCTCCACACATTTGCAAATTTACTTTTTTCCGGTCTGTTATTGATTTCTACTTTCATTCCATTATGAACTGAGAAGGTGCTTTGTATAATTTCAATCTTTTTATATTTATTGAGAGCTGTATTGTGACCTAACATGTGGTCTATCCTGGAGAAAGTTCCATGGGCACTTGAGAAGAATGTATAACCCGCTGAGTTTGGATGCAGTGTTCTATATATGTCTGTTAGGTCTAACTTGTTTATCATATTGTTCAAGTTCTCTGTTTCCTTTTTGATCTTCTGTCTAGTTGTTCTATCTAATGATGTGAGAGGGGTGTTGAAGTCTCCGATGATTATTGTAGAAATGTCTATTTCTCCCCTCAGTTTTGCCAAAGTTTGTCTCACATATTTTGGGGCACCCTGGTTAGGTGCGTGGATATTTATGACTGTTATGTCTTCCTGGAGGATCGTCCCTTTTATTAATATATAATGGCCTTCCACATCTGTTATGTTTTTTGCATTTGAAGTCTGTTTTGTCTGATATTAGTATAGCTACCCCTGCTCTTTTCTGTTTACTGTTCGCATGGAGTATCTTTTTCCAACCTTTTACTTTCAGCCGGTTTGTATCCTTGGGTCTGAGGTGAGTTTCTTGTAAGCAGCATATGAATGGCTCATGTTTTTTTATCCATTCTGGCAGCCTGCTTCTTTTGATTGGGGAATTTAATCCATTCACATTCAATGATATTACTGAAAATGCACTATTTATTTCCTCCATTTTATTCTTTGGTTTTCATATGTCATCTTATTTTTGTCTTTCTTTTTACTCTTTTGGTTATCCTTTCTGCTTTTCTTTCTTCTATGCTCTCCTCCAAGCCTCTCTCTCCTGTCTTTTTCTTTCAGGTTCTAAGGCTTCCTTTAATATTTCCTGCAAAGGTGGATTCTTTTTTGCAAACTCTCTTAGTTTCTGTTTGTTTGTGAATACTTTATATTCACCTTCATATTTGAAGGACAGTTTTGCTGGATAAAGAATTCTCGGCTGGCAGTTTTTCTCTTTCAGTTTCCTAATTGTATCATACCACTGTCTTCTCGCCTCCATGATTTCTGAAGAGAAATCTGCACTAAATCTTACTGGACGTCCTTTGTACGTGATCGTTTGCTTCTCTCTTGCTGCTCTGAGAATTTTCTCTTTATCTTTTACATTTGACATTCTGAATAATATGTGTCTTGGCATAGGTCTATTTGTATTTATTCTCATTGGGGTACGGTGTGCTTCTTGGACATGTAAGTTCATTTCTTTTGTGAGAGTTGGGAAATTTTCAGCTATTATTTCCTCAAATACTCTTTCTGCCCCTTTTCCTTTCTCTTCTCCTTCTGGAACTCCCATGACATGTAGGTTCTTGCGTTTTGTGTTGTCATTCAACTCTCTGAGCCCCTGCTCAATTTTTTCCATTCTTTTCTCTCTCTGTTCTTTTCTCTCTTCAATTTTAGCTGCTCTGTCTTCGGTATCACTTATTCTTTCTTCTATCATTTCGAGCCTGCTGTTGTATGTCTCAAATGTATTTTTTACTTCACCTATTGTGTCTTTCATTCCCATGAACTCCGTTACTTTTCTGTTCAGGATTTAAAATTCTTCTTTGCATTCACTCAATGACTTCTTGATGTCATTGATCTCTTTAACTATATTCTCTTTCATCTCATTAATTTGATTTTGGAAATTTGTGCTCATCTCACTGATTAGTTCTCTCAAATTTTGCATCTCTTCTGGGACTTTGCTGTGTTCCTTTTCTTGGGCCATGTCTTCTATTTTCTTAGTACGGCTCATAATTTTTTGCTGGTGCTTAGGCATCTGGTTAGTTTGTATTTTACTTAGATGCTCTATCTCTTTCTCTTTTATGGGGTTTTAGTGGCAGGAGGCTGTGAGTTACCACAGCTCTTTGATTTTTGGCTCAACCTTGATTGTTAGGATTGTTCTGCTGGTTGCTCAGAACTGGGCACTGGACCCAGTAATTGGTTGTAGAGTCGTTTCCTAGGGCCTTGGGCAGGGAGGCTATAGAGGCCAGGAAAAGCCTCTCCTAGTTATTAATTTTCTTATGTGCACTTCCTTGGTCTGCCAGGAGATGGCGCTTGTTGGCAGCTCTCAATTCAATGCCTGGTTGGAGCATATTTGTTGTGACACAGTCCAGATCACTGTGATAGAGCTTCCTGTCTGGGGGCTAAGAGCCCTGTGATTCAAACTTTCTGAAACAGTTCTCTAGACTTCTCTGGTAGCGCCCCCCTTTTCCCAGCTGGAAATATTTCCACTCCCTTCTGAATCCTCAACAATCAGTCCCTGTTAGTAGAGGAGGAGATTGGGAGGTTTGTATATCTTTAGCCCCTTGCAAGCTCCAAGGCAAACAATGGCGCAGCCCCACCCAGCCTGGAAGGGCTTTTAGGACAGGGCAGACCAAACCTGGGAGTCAAAAGCAGGGTCAGCCCCAGGCTCTCTCTCCCCCCTCCTGTGGAGTCCTCAACAATTAGTCCAGGCTAGAAGAGAGGGAGGTTGCGAGGGTCGGATTTCTCCAGTCCTTCGTAGGCTCCCAGGGTAAACCGCCGTGTGAAAGGGTCCGTGGGTTCTGCAGCCCAAATTTACAGGTCAGAACCTGAGTCAGCCTAAGGCTGTGTCCCTCTCTCTCCCCTTTCCGGGAGTGGTAGATCCCTGGAGCCCCCTTTGTCTGTGGTCGCAGGCCCAGAGGCCCAAGAATTCTGAAGAGTGTGAGGGAGGGTGCTGGCAGCAGCAGAAGCTGCTACTTCCCACTCACAGTTCTGTTGTCACGATTTCCCTCTTCTGTTCCTCTCTCCTCTGGGTGGTGTGCCGCCTTCGCCTGCTGTCCTAAACCCTAGAAGATCTTTTTCGGGGCTGTTTCAGCCTGTCCTCTAGCTATTTTTCTGGAGAAGAGATTCCCATGTCTTACTAGTCCACCATCTTCCCGGAAGTCTCTCATGTATTTTGAAGTGCCCCTTTTAGGTGCATAGTTGTTTATGATTGTTCTTCCTTCTGGAAAGATTACCTCTTTCACTAATATATAGTGTCCATCTTTGTCTTTTACAATAGTTTTGCATTTAAAGTCTGTTTTGTCCGATATTAGTATAGCTACTTCTGCCCTTTTTTGGTTATTGTTTGCTTGTAAGATTGCTTTCCAGCCATTCATTTTCATCCTCCTTGAATCCCTGGGTCTAAGGTGGGTTTCTTGTAGACAACATGTAGATAGGTCATATTTCCTTATCCATTCTGCCAATCTGTGTCTCTTGACTGGTGAGTTTAATCCATTAACATTCAGTGTTATTACTCTCAAGGAATTACTTATATTAGCCATATTTTCTTTGGGTTTATGTATGTCATATGTTATTTTTATTTCTCTTTTTGTCTTTTTAGTTGTTCTTATTCTCTCCTCCAACTCTCTCTCTCCTGTTTTTTTCCTTTCAACCTGCAGAACTCCCTTTGGTATTTCTTGAAGGGCAGGTTTCTTATTGGCATACTCTCTTAATTTCTGTTTATCTGTGAATATTTGAACTGTCCATCATTTTTGAATGCCAGCTTTGTTGTATAGAGAATTCTTGGCTGGAAGTTTTTTCTTTTAGTACCTTAAGTATGTCGTACCACTGCCTTCTTGCCTCCATGGTTTCAGATGAGAAAGCAGCACTTAATCTTACTGAGCTTCCCTTGTATGTGTTGGTTTTCTTTTCTCTTGCTGCTTTCAGTATTTGTTCTTTGTCTTGAGCATTGGACAGTTTGACAAGTATATGTCTTGGAGTAAGCCTGTTGGGATTTATACTGTTTGGGGTGTGCTGTGCTTCCTGGACATGTATGTCCATCTTCCTTAATAGAGTTGGGAAGTTTTCAGCCATTATTTCCTCCAACACTCCTTCTGTCCACTTTCCCTTCATTTCTCCCTCTGGGATGCCTATAATGTGTATATTTGTGCATTTTGTGTTGTCGTTCAAATCCCTAAGTCCCTGCTGGATTTTTTCTATCTTTTTATCTATCTGTTCTATTATCTGTTTGATTTCAGATGTACTGTCTTCCATATCACTAATTCTTTCCTCAGCCTGTTCATATCTGTTGTTATGTGCTTCCAGTGTCTTTTTTATTTCTTGGATTGTGCCATTTATCACCGTCATATGTGTTATCTTTTTATATATGTTTACAATTTCTTCAGTATGTTCTCACAGTGTCTTCTTAACATCCTTAATCTCTTCTTTCGCTTCATTAAGCAGTTCCATGATATTTCTTTGGACAGCTTTGATTAGTTGTTCAATGTTATGTATCTCTTCCTGGTTTTTAGTTTGTTCATTGGACTGGGCCATGTCTTCATGTTTCTTAGTATGGTTTGTAATTTTTTGTTGCTGTCTTGTCATCTTTTTATCTTGATGGGTTTATTCAGTTGATTAGCTTCTCTCTTTAGGGTTTTATTTAATTGCTGTTTTGTGTGTGTGTTAAGTTTTCTCATTGACACTTTGTTTTTCTTATTCTATTTCATTACTGTTGTCTAAGTTCCCATGAAGGGAAAAAATTAGGGCCAGAGAAAGCAAAAGAGGTAAGGAAACTAGAAGGATAATAGTAATAATAATAATAGTAAGAGTTAGAAGAGGAACCATATAAGACCTTTGAAAATGAATATTTAACTGATGGAAGCAGTGTAGAGTAATAAGAAAAAAAGGGGGGTACCAACAATGAAATGGGAAAACAAATAGAGAAATATATATAGAATGAATTAAAAGGCCAGAATGCTGAGGAGAAAGGGAAAGAGAAAATAAAAGACAAAAAGAAAAAAGTTAATAAAAAAAAGAAAACAAGATAGACAAGATAGAAATAAAAACCAGAAATATTGAGGACTAAACAAAGAGAGGTAGAATGTAAGAAGAACAACAGAAAACAGAAGATAGAATGATGAAAGAAGGAAAAGAGATAGCATTGGTAGACAAAATCAGTATACACAGAAAAGGGGAAATCAAGGAAGAGGAAATATGGCAACCAAGAATCAAGCCAGCAGCACTTTGAGGAATTTATCTCTTCATCCAGCTTCCTCCAAATTGATGCCCTGAAGCCTCTTAATCTGTGTGTTCCCAAAACAGCTCACTCAGGCAGGATCTTGCCCCCACTCAGCTGTTTTTTGTGAGACAGATATGCCTATGTTCCTTTGGAAAAAAAAATTAGGACCAGAGAAAAGGAAAGAGATAAGAAGACAAGAAGAATAATAGTAATGATACTAGTAAAAAGTAGGAGAGCAAATGTACAAGACCTAGGAAATTGGAAACTTAACATAAGTAAGTAACACAGAGGAATAAGATTAGGAAAGTAGAATAGAAACAATGAAACAAGAAACAGAATAGAGAAAAAATTATATAGAATGAATTAAAAGGCTGGAAAGGCGAGAAGAGGGGAAAAGAAAAGTGGAAAGAGAGAAAGAAAAAAGTAATAAAGAGAAAGTATACAGAGAAAGGAGGAGAGAGGGAGACATACAAACAAGAAAAATTGGAGACCAAATGAAAGAGGTGGAATGAAAGAACAACAACGGAAAAGGAAAGATATAAAGATGAAGGAGTAGGGAAGCGGCTGTGGCTCAATCAGTAGGGCTCCTGTTTACCATATGGGAGGCCCCGGGTTCGGTTCCTGGGGCTTCCTGGTGAAGGCAAGCTCGCCCGCACGGCGTGGTTAGCCGACCCAGCGAGTACAAGCAGCAAGGGGGGGATAAATGAATAAATAATTAAAAAATTAAAAAAAAAAAAAAAAAAAAGATGAAGGAGTAAAAAGAAATAGCATAGATAAACTAGGTCAGTAACCAAAAGAAAAAAAGAAAAATAAACAAGCAGAGAAAGAAAGGGAGGGGATACAAACAAACAAGAAACAAGACAGCAGCAACTCATTTTTTTAGGAGACAGAAGAAAAAAAAAAAAAAAAAAAAAAAACACGGAAAAACAGCCTTCTCTCTTAGACCCCTAAGGATCTTCTCAGGCTGCCGGTGTTCCTCACTCACTCACCCTGCAGCCTGTCCTCTGCATGTTTTGAACTGGGTTTTAGTGAGTAAAGGGAATAAAAGAAAATGAACCCTTAGAAAAATAGAGAGAGCTCCAAGAAAAGCTAATACCAAAAAAAAAAAAAAAAAAAAAAAAAAAAGTCTATATGTTCCCTGTCATAAAGTCTCAGCTGGATGCCTAATAATCTGGCAAATCACTTCCCAAGAAATAGCCCGGAATTGAACCAGGGACCTCATATATGCTAGGCAGGAATTCTTCCCCAGAGCTATTCAGACTCCTTGGGTTAATTAACCTTTCAGAAGGCTCTCTGCTCCTTTTGCCTCTGGCAGGTTAGTTCACCTACAGTCAGTTGGAGTGGTGCTGATCGCTGTCTGTCTCTGCCTCCTCTCTGATTTAGTTAATTCCTCTCTTTACCTAGGTGGCTGAGCATGACCACCAGCCTGAGGCTATCCCTCTCCCCTCTCCCTGTCGAGTCAGTGTCCCTTCTGATATTTAAGGGGGGCACAGCTGGCTAAACACACTGCAAAAAAATCACTCTTCACTCTCCACTCTCCCAGATGCCTCTTCCTCACAGGGAATCTGCCATCACCCCCCCATTTGGAGCAGGGGGCTGGGTCTCCACATAGTCTACCCACCCTGAGGGCTGGGTATGTGTGCCCCTTCCAGCCACTTCAGTAGGCAACCCACGATTATTCCTGGCTTCCTTATCTGTCTAGTACCGTCCTAGATGACTCAGAGCACCTTCTCGTGGAGGTATATGTTTGCTCTACTCTCAATTAGATACAATTCACCAGGAGTTTTACCCTTGCTTAATATCTTGGGGGTGGGGGAAGGGAGCCCTTCCCAGCAGCTGGGAGATTTAATAACTCATGATTACTTGTTTGATTTCTTCGTGTCTCTGACCCTCACTCTTCTGGGAGTTGGTAAGTAGTGTCCTGGTTTGCTGTGCCCCAAAGCAGGTTGCCATGGCAGCCTCTGGCTTTTTCTTTGTTGTTTTAGTGAGAGCTAAGACTTATATTCCTAACCCTTCTGCCATGTTTCCACAATCTCCTCCTACATAGTTTTTGAACTGTTTATCTTTTGAAATTTGAAATCCCCACCAAGGCAGTTGACCTAGAGAGCCAATCAAGCAACTGTTTCATTACTTTTGACCCAATACAAAATAGAGCCATCCGTTCTAAACTTGTCCCTATAAGTGGTTGATCCAATCAGTAGGAGTCATGCTAATTTTCCTTTCTATGTCTATAAAAAGTATTTGTTATCCCTAGAACCCTGAAAGCTATTTCTATTTTGACTTCCTTTGCTACAGCAAACCTTTGGTGTCCCAAATAAAATGCCACTATCCACCACTCCACTGGGAGAGGACAACTAGAAGCTCCATGTGTGGAACTCTCCTGGACTCTGCCTCCTGTGTCTCATCCTTTGGCTGACTTTAATCTGTATGCTTTCACTGTAACAAACTGTAAGTGTGAATAAAGCATCTTTTAGTGAGTTCTGTGAGACCTTCTAGTGAATATTTGAGGGTGGTCTTGTGCACCTCCAAACTCTGTATTGGTGTCAGAAGTGGGATGGTGGTCTTGGGAGCTCCCAAACCTGCAGTTATGTCAGAAGCAAGTCTTGCAGTCTTCTGAGTTCTACAATTACCTTATATGGACAATATCCTTATAAGGACAATGTCTTTATATGGACAATTTGTAATTTAAGTTACAAATCCTGGAAGCGGCTGTGGCTCAATCAGTGGGGCTCCCGTTTACCATATGGGGGGCCCCGGGTTCGGTTCCCAGGGCCTCTTGGTGAAGGCAGGTCCGCCCGCACGGCATGGTTAGCTGACCCAGCGAGCACAAGCAGCAAGGGGGGGGGGGATAAATGAATAAATAAATAAAATCTTAAAAAAAAAAAAAAAAAGTTACAAACCTTGATATGGGGAGATTATCCTGGATTATCCAGGTGGGTCCTAAATGCAATTATATGTTTCCTTATCAGAGTGAGGCAGAGGGAGATTTCATGGAGACAGATGAGGACAAACCACAGACTGTACAGGAGGAAGCAATGTGACCACGGAGATAGCAATGGAGCAATGCCAGCAGTCACCAGAAACCAGAAGAAGTAAAGAACAAATTCTCCCTTACAGCCCCTGGAAGGGGTGCAGCTCTGTGGACACCTTAATTTCAGCCCAGTGATATTGGTTTGAGCCTCCAGAACTGTGAAAGAATATATTTTTGTTGTAAATCATTAGTTTGTAGTAATTTGTTTCAGCAGCCACAGGAAATTAATACAGGGATGACCTGTATAAAAGTCTAGAATTAGCTCTCATATATTTCAGGAAGAAAGAATGAGGAGAGGTGGAAAGGGAGAGGGTAAGCAAATCTAAAGCATGAACAATTTGTGATTCTAGATGAAGGGAATAAAGGGAGTATTTACTGGCTGTTCATTTTACTATGTTTGCAATTTTCTGCCAATTTGAAAACTATCAAAAGAAAAGGTTGGGGGAAAAATTAAAATATTCATTTAAAACCCAAAAACAGCACTTACAACTATTGCTGAACTGTTACTACCAAGCCTGATGTGGTCAGAGGTGGGATTTTAAACATTTAAATGCACCTGGCATGGATTTGAAAGAATGGAACCTTTGAAAGTTGTTTTCCTTCTTATGAAAAGAGCAGGGTCTCCTCTCCTCCACTGATGAATAAGCAGCTTTCAAGAAAATGGTGCGCCTACAGACCACGATATCAGTGTCCTGCCAGGAGCTTCCGTTTGTGCTTCCCTGGGTCTTTTTCTTGTGTTCAAAGGCCAAGTGCCAAAGAAATTACAAGGCCACACATTGGCCTCAAGTTTCATGTTGTATTCCCTGGAAACAAAGCTAGAAACTCGCTGTTTTAGTCTGCTGGTCTGCTGAAAACAATATACCAGAAATGGGTTGGCTTTTAAAATGGGGATTTGTTTGTTTGTTTGTTTGTTTGTTTGTTTTAAGAGGTACCTGTGATTGAACCCAGGACTTGTACATGGGAAACAGGCATTCAACCACTGAGCTACATCTGCTCCCCCACAATGGGGATTTATTAACTTATGAGTTTACGGTTCTTTTTTTTTTTTTTTTCATTTTTAAAACTTTATTTTGTACATTTAATAATTGAAAATATAATCAATAATTAAAAAACAAAAAAGAAAACACAGTTGAATAAAAACATACATTTCTCAATTAAATGTCCTGGATACATATAAATTTTTTTTGAATCACAATATGTTAACACAATATATTTGGTTCATAGTAACACAATCATACAGTATTGTCCTTTTGTGTCTGGCTTTTTTTTCTCAACATAATGTCCTCCAGCTTCATCCACGTTGTCATATGCCTTATGATTTCATTTCTTCTTACAGCTGCATAATATTCCATTGTGTGAATATGCCACAGTTTGTTTATCCATTCGTCTGTTGATGGACACCTGGGTTGTTTCCAACTTCTGGCAATTGTGAATAATGTCGCTATGAACATTGGTGTGCAGATGTCTGTTCGTGTCACTGCTCTCAGTTCTGGGTATATACCCAGTAGTGGTATTGCCGGGTCACATGTCAAGTCTATATTCAACTTCTTTAGGAACTGCCAAACAGTCTTCCACAGTGGTTGTACCATCCTGCATTCCCACCAACAGTGAAGAAGTGTTCCTATCTCTCCACATCCTCTCCAACACTTGTAGTTCTCTGTCTTTTTAATAGTGGCTATTCTGATAGGTGTGAAATGAAACCTCATTGATTTGCATTTCCCTAATCATTAGTGATGTTGAGCATTTCTTCATGCATTTTTTTTTTTTTTTTTTTTGCCATTTGTATTTCTTCTTTGGACAAATATCTATTCAACTCTTTTGCCCATTTTTTAATTGGGCGTTTGTCTTTTTATTGTTGAGTTGTAACATCACTTTATGCATCCTGACTATTAAGCCATTAATGGGTATGTGATTTCCAAATATTTTCTCCCATTGAGTTGGCTGCCTTTTCACCCTTTTGACAAAGTCCTATGAGGTGCAAAAGTGTTTGGTTTTGAGGAGGTCCCATTTATCTATTTTTTCTTTTGTTGCACATGGTTTGGGTGTAAGGTCCAAGAAACCCACCACCTACTAACAAGGTCTTGAAGATGTTTCCCTACATTTTCTTCTAGTAGTTTTATGGTCCTGGCCTTTATATTTAGGTCTTTGATCCATTTTGAGTTGATTCTCGTATAGGAAATGAGAAAGGGGTCCTCTTTCATTCTTTTGGTTATAGATATCCAGTTGTCCCAGCACCATTTGTTGAAGAGATTGTTTTGTCTCATTAACGTGGACTTGGTAGGTTTGTCAGAAACCAGTTGACTGTATAGGTTAAGGTTTATTTTTGGGTTCTCAATTCTATTCCACTGATCGATGTGTCTACCTTTATGCCAGTACCACTATAGCTTTGTAATGTATTTCAAGCTCAGGCAGTAAAATTCCTACCATATCACTCTTCTTTTTTAGAATGCTTTTGGCTATCAGGTGCATTTTCCCTTCTAAATGAATTTGGTAATTGTCTTTATTAATTCTGTAAAGTAAGCTGTTGGGATTTTGATTGGTATTGCATTGAATCTATAAATCAGTTTGGGTAAGATTGACATCTTCACAATATTTATACTTCCAATCCATGAACACGGAATGTCTTTCCTTTTGTTTAGGTCTTTTAAATTTTCTTTTAGCATTGTTTTGTAGTTTTCTGCATATGAGTCCTGTACTTCTTTGGTTAAACTGATTCCTAGATATTTGAGTCTTTTTGTTGCAATTGAAAGTGGAATATTTCCCTAATTTCCTTCTCAGATTGTTCAGTACTAGTGTACAAAACATTACTGATTTTTGCATGTTGATTTTGTATCCTGCCACTTTGCTGAACTCATTTATTAGCTCAAGTAGCTTTGTCATGGATACTTCAGGATTTTCTGAGTACAGGATCATGTCATCCACAAACAGTGAGAGTTTTACTTCCTCTTCTCCTGTTTGGATGCCTTTAATTTTTCTTTTTTTTTTTCTTGTCTAATTGCCCTAGCTAGAACTTCTAGTACAATGTTGAATAACAATGGTGATAGTGGACATCCTTGTCTTGTTCCCAATCTTAGAGAGAAAGCTTTCAACCTTTCCCCATTGAGTATGATGCTGGCTGTAGGTTTTTAAATATGCCTTTTGGGAAGCGGCTGTGGCTCAATCAGTGGGGCTCCCGTTTACCATATGGGAGGCCCCGGGTTCGGTTCCCGGGGCCTCCTGGTGAGGGCAGGCCCGCCCGCACGGCGTGGTTGGCTGACCCAGCGAGCGCAAGCGGCAAGGGGGGGATAAATGAATAAATAAATAAAATCTTTAAAAAAAAAAAAAAATATGCCTTTTATCATGTTGAGGAATTTTCCTTCTAGTCCTATCTTTTCAACTGTTTTTATAAAAAAAATGATGCTGGATTTTGTCGAATGATTTTTCCGCATCTATGATCACATGACTTTCCTCCTCAATTTAATGTAATGTATTATGTTGATTGATTTTTTTATGTTGAACCAGCCTTGCATACCATGAACAAATCCCACTTGGTCGTGATGTATAAGTCTTTTGATATGCTGCTGGATTCAATTTACAAGTATTTTGTTGAAAATTTTCATATCAATGTTCATTAGAGAGATTGGTCTGTAATTTTTTTTTTTTTTTTTTTTTTTGGTAGTATCTTTATCTGGCTTTGGTATTAGGGTGATGTTGGCATCATAAAATGTGTTGGGTAGTTTTCCCTCCTCTTCAGTTTTTTGGAAGAGTTTAAACAGGATTGGTGTTAACTCTTTTTGAAAAGCTTAGTAGAACTAATCTTTGAAGCCATCTGGTCCTGGACTTTTCTTAGCTAGGAGATTTTTGATGACGGATTTAACCTCCTTAAATGTGATTGATTTGTTAAGTTCTTATATTTTTTATAGCATTAGTGTAGGTTGGTTGTGCATTTCTAGGAATTTGTCCATTTCATCTAGGTTGTCTATATTTGTTGGCATATAGTTTCTCATAATATCCTCTTATGATTCTTTTTATTTCTGTGGAGTCATTCGTGACTTCCCCCCTTTCATTTCTGATTATATTTATTTGTATCTCCTCTTTTATTTCTTTGTTAGTCTAGCTAGGGTCTTGTCAATTTTATTGATCTTCTCAAAGAACCAGCTTTTGGTTTGTTGATTTTCTCTATGGTTTTTTTTTTCACAGTTTCATTTATTTCTGCTCTAACCTTTATTATTTCTTTCCTTCTGCTTGCTTTGGAATTGGTTTGCTGTTCTTTTTCTAGTTTCTCTAGTTGTTCAGTTAAATCTTTGAGAATAGCTCTTTCTTTTTTTTTTTAATGTAGGCATTAGGGCTATAAATTTCCCTCTCAAGACTGCCTTTGCTGTATCCCATAAGTTTTGATATGTTGTGTTCTCATTTTCATTTGTCTCAGTATATTTACTGATTTCCCTTGCAATTTCTCCTTTGACCAATCTATTATTTAGGAGTGTGTTGTTTAGCCTCCACACATTTGCAAATTTACTTTTCTCCTGTCTATTATTGATTTCCAGTTTCATTCCATTATGATCTGAAAAGGTGCTTTGTATAATTTCAATCTTTTTATATTTATTGAGAGCTGTATTGTGCCCTAACATGTGGTCTATCCCAGAGAATGATCGATGGGCACTTGAGAAGAATGTATAACCCACTGAGTTTGGATGCAGTGTTCTGTATATATCTGTTAGGTCTAACTCATTTATCATATTGTTCAAGTTCTCTGTTTCCTTGTTGATCTTCTGTCTAGTTGTTCTGTCTAATGATGTGAGTACGGTGTTGAAGTCTCCAGTGATTATTGTAGAGATGTTTATTCTCCCTTCAGTTTTGCCAGAGTTTGTGTCATGTATTTTGGGACACCCTGGTTAGGCGCATAGATATTTATGACTGTTATATATTCCTGGTGGATTGTCCCTTTTATTAATACATAATGGCCTTCTGTATCTCTTATAACTTTTTCGCATTTAAAGTCTGTTTTGTCTTATATTAGTATAGCTACCCCTGCTCTTTTCTGGTTACTATTTGTATGGAGTATATTTTCCAACCTTTCCCTTTCAGCTGGTTTGTATCCCTGGGTCTAAGGTGAGTTTTTTTGTAAGCAGGATATGGATGGCTCATGTTTTTTTTTTTTTTTTAATCCATTCTGTTAGCCTGTATCTTTTGGATTGGGGTGTTTAATCCATTCACATTCAATGATATTACTGTAATGTACTATTTACTTTCTCCATTTTATTCTTTGGTTTTCATATGTCATATCTTATTTTTGTCTGTCTTTTTACTCTTTTGGGTATCCTTTCTGCTATTCTTTCCTTTATACTCTCCTCCAAGCCTCTCTTTCTTGTCTTTTTCTTCTTGGTTCTAAGGCTTCCTTTAATATTTTCTGCAAAGGTGGATTCTTTTTTGCAAACTCTCTTAGTTTCTGTTTGTGTGTGTGTGTGTATGTGTGTGTGAATATTTTATACTCACCTTCATATCTGAAGGACAATGTTGCTGGATAAAGAATTCTTGGCTGGCAGTTTTTCTCTTTCAGTATCCTAATTGTATCATACCACTGTCTTCTCACCTCCATGGTTTCTGAAGATGATTCTGCACTAAGTCTTACTGGGCCTCCCTTGTATGTGATGGCTTTCTTCTCCCTTGCTGTTCTGAGAATTTTCTCTTTCTCTTTGTCATTTGTCATTCTGTGTAGTATGTTTCTGGGAGTAGGTCTATTTGGATTTATTCTGATTGGGGTATGGTGTGCTTCTTGGATATGTAAGTTCATTTCTTTTGTGAGAGTTGGGAAATTTTCAGCTATTATTTCCTCAAAAACTCTTTCTGCCCCTTTTCTTTTCTCTTCTCCTTCTGGAACTCCCATGACATGTATGTTGTTGTGTTTCATGTTGTCATTCAGCTCTCTGAGCCCCTGGTCTATTTTTTCCATTCTTTTCTCTCTCTGTTCTTTTCTCTCTTCAATTTCAGCTGTTCTGTCTTTTGTATCACTTATTCTTTCTTCTATCATTTCAAGTCAGCTGTTGTGTGCCTCTAATGTTTTTTGTTTTTTTTTTCTAATGTATTTTTGATCTCACTTATTGTGCCTTTCATTCCCATGAACTCTGTTACTTTTCTGTTCAGGATTTAAAATTATTCTTTGCACTCACTCAATGTCTTCCTGATGTCATTTATCTCTTTAGTCATATTGTCTTTCAACTCTTAATTTGATTTTGGAAATTTGTGTGCATCTCGCTAATTAGTTCTCTCAAATCCACGTCTCTTTGGAGCTTTGGTATATTTCTTTTCTTGGCCCATGTCTTCCATTTTCTTAGTATGGCTTGTAATTTTTTGCTGATGTCTAGGTATCTGATTAGGATGTAGTTTACTCAGATGCTCAATTTCTTTCTCTTTTGTAGCGATTTAGTGGCAGGAGGCTATGATTTACCACTGCTCTTTGATTCTTGGCTTGACCTGGGTTGTTAGGATTGTTCCTGCTAGTTGTTCAAAACTGGGCTCTGGACCCAAAAATTGGTTGCAGACCTGCTTCCTAGAGCTTTGTGGAGGGAAGCTATGAAAGCCGGAAAAAGCCTCTCTTATTTAATTTTCTCATGTGAACTTCCCTGTTCTGCCAGCAGATGGCACTCTTCGGCAGCTCTCAGTTCAATACCTCATCCTGGTGTGTTTGTTGCAACACAGACCAGATCAATGTGATAGATCTTCCTGCCTGGAGGCTAAGAGCCTTGTAATTCAAACTTTCTCAGAGACAGTTCTCCAGCCTTCTCTGGCAGCCACCTCCCTTTCCCTGAGTAGGAAATATTTCCCTTCCCCTCGGAGTTCTCAAAAATCAGTCCCAGGTAGTAGAGGAGGAGATTGGGAGGGTTGTATATCTTTAGCCCCTTGCAGGCTCCAAGGCAAACAATGGCACAGCCCCACCGGGTCTGGAAGGGCTGGTGGGACACAGCAGACCAAATATGTGGGTCAGGAGCTGAGTCAGCCTTAGGCTGTGTCCCTCTCTCTCCCCTTTCCTGTGATGGTGGATCCCTAGTGCCCTTTATCTGTAGCCACAGGTCCAGAGGCCTGAGAACTCTAAAGTGTCTTTAGCCTTTGTTAAGTGCTCCCAATCCAAATGATCCATTAGCAAATGATGTAAGTAGAGCAGTGAAAGACCAATGAAGCCCAAGACACAGAAACAGCTAGAGCATGGACTAGGCTATATGTTATGAATAATATTTAAATAGAGCTGATCGGGAAGCGGCTGTGGCTCAATCGGTGGGGCTCCCGTTTACCATATGGGAGGACCCAGGTTCGGTTCCCGGGGCCTCCTGGTGGGGGCAGGCCTGCCCGCGTGGTGTGGTTGGCTGACCCGGCGAGCGCAGGCAGCAAGGGGGGGATGAATGAATAAATAAATAAAATCTTTAAAAAAAAAAAAAATAAATAAATAAATAGAGCTGATCATCAAGCTTGCATCTCCTGTTCTGTCAAAACCTCTTCCTTTTTTGCTTGCATTAAATGGACACAGTCTTAGAAACATTACAGAATAAAAGCCCAGACGTCTTCAGTCCTTTGGTGATTAAATGCATATTAGTAAATCTATGTCTTGTCCTGATTCACCGTTGTAAAGCATGAGCAGAGGCTAGAAGTATCATCCGGATTGTTGTGAAATGTTTAAAGCAGTGGCCCCTCTTCTGCTTTTACTCATTTCCCCCCATCATGGTTTAAGTGTAAAAGCACTGTGAATGAAGGTCGTTGTCAGGGTTAGCTGCAGGGGTGTGGGTGTTTTTATTTTATTTTATTTTTATTTTTGAGGAGGGAGGCAGTTTTATTTTAATTTTATGAGCCCCCCTTTTATGGTAACTTAATTAAATGCATTGGTTAAAAGCAGCTAACCAGTTGTTCTTTAGAATATACCCTGTTGCCAAGTCTAACTTTAGAAGCTGTTGATGGACAAGCTTGATTGAACCAAAATGGAAACATTAAGCAGCCTTCACAGCCATCGCTAATGACACTGTGACTTTGCTGTCAAGTGTAGAATCCTCCCTTCAAAAAAAAGCTTGTGACTGTTTTGTATGGCTTGTCTGGAAACTTCTGTAAATCTTATGTTTTAGGAAAATATTTTTTGTTATTCTAAAAAATAATAATAATGCATCTTTAGTGTGGGGGAGGATGCCAGCAGCAGCAGCCACTAGTTTCAGCTCACATTTCTGTCCTTGTGATTCCCCTCCTTTGTCCTTTTCTCCTCTGGGTGGTGTCCAGCCTTCACCTGGTGTCCTAAATCCTAGCAGATCTTTTTCCTGGCTGTTTCAGCCTATCCTTTAGCTATTTTTCTAAGCCTGCAGTTCTGAGACCATGAAAATGCCCAAATCAAGGCACCATCATTTGATGATTTCTCCCCCAAAAGTGGCTGCCCGCAATCCTGGACTCTTGCCATGTGGAAGGCACATGGCAGCATCTGCTGGTCTCTCCCTTCCTTTCCATGTTTCATTGCTTTCAGCTGCTGGCTTCCATGGCTTTCTCTCTTTCTACTGTTTGAAGTTCATTCCCTTATGAAGGACTCCAGAAAAAAGATTAAGACCCACCCTGGGCCATGCCTTAATTGAAGTTACCTAGTCTAAATTTCCCACCTACAATAGATCCAAACCCACAGGACCAGACAAACTCTAGGAATGTTCTTTCCTAGGGTTCATATAGCTTCAAACCATCACACTCGCTGAGGAGGGTGGGGTTCAGAGGCGGGGGACCGGAGACCTGGCTTCCTGCAGTCTGGTCCCCATGACATCTCTGCTGGTATTGAGGTTAATTCCCCACCTTTGGGAATGATCTACCTGGGCTGTGACCCTGACTCCATTCCTTACTAGTTGATGACTGGCAAGTTATTTGACCTCTCTCTGCCTGTACAATGGACATGACAATAGCAAGAGCAATGCATTATTTATTGCTGCATTACAAATTTACCCAAAACGCAGAGAAAAAACAACAGTAAACATTCTCTCACAACCAACACTTATTCTCAGCCAGTTTCCGTGGGTCAGGAATTTGAGAGGAGTCCTGACCAATGCCCTGTACATAGTTAGTGCCTATAAACGTTAGCAGGAGTTTCACCTGCCTCAACTACATAACACCAGCATAATTTTTAGGACAATAGTCTTTACGTTTTCCATCTAGGCTGCCCCTCAGAATTAACCATGGAATTTTCAGTTTAATATTGCCTTTTAAAATAACTTTAAATGGGTTTTGAAATTATGAAAATAATAATGCTTATTCAACCTTTACAAAAAGATGTATAACAAGCTTGTTTCAAATGATACAGAAACAACAATAATAAAATAACACCCTTATCTGCAAAGCCACCTCCTGGAGATGCTGTGAGGGTTAAATGAGGTCACACGTGATGCCCAGCTCCTGGCGTACTGTGCTTGATCCAGGTTGGCTTCCTTTCCTACCGGCCCCAGCCCCCCTTCTGAAAGGACTGTGTGACTGTCCACAAGAGGGTGGACATGAGCAGGTTGTGTGGATTGCAGTCAGTGGCCACCCACGTGTGAATTGTGGAATAACATTGTGTCTGGTTATAATGAGTGCTCCAGGGAACAGTGGCAGCCCTATCTTACCTAACTGGAGCGCCTCACCTCTGGTTGCTATGGGATTTTCACAGTCACTCTCTTCCCCAAAGGACTGAGTCAAATCCTTTTCATGAACAGGAGCTTTAGTTTCACCACCTTTAAAACAGATGCCTTCATACTTTGCAGTCCCTCATTACCAGGAAAGAAGAAAACACTTGGGCAGCGTTGCAGGCCGTTCGAATGTTTGCGTGAACACAAAGTAACACACTTACTTGTATTAAAAATAAAAACAAAACTATTTTTAAAAACTGGTTAATTATGACTTTTCCCTATTTCACTTCATATAAACCTCAAAACGACCCTTTGAGGGAGGTGTTATTATTTTCTCCATTTGATGAGTGAGAAAATGGAGACACAGAGAGGGCCAGCAACTTTCCCAACATCACACAGCTATGATGTGGTTGAGGCAAGTTTCCAAGTTTTGTCTGTTGTCTGTCCAAACTCCACACTCCACAACTTGTGTGTCTAACCACTGCACACACAGCTTTTCTACATGGGGTAAACATCACTGGACTGGGAGTCAGAAGATGAGTGTTTTAGTTTCCTAGCTGCTGACGCAAACAGCATACAATGTATTGGCTCGTGGTTTCAGGGACTAGAAGGTTTGCTTCCTCCTGGAGCGGTTAGACATGCAAGCTGTGAAGTGTGGAGTGTGGAGTGTGGAGTTTGAGTATCTTCTGACAGGCTGACAATCTTTGGGGTTCCTTGGCTTTTCCTTCACATGGCATTGGACATGGCAGCGTCTTCTCCCTTCTCTTCTGGGTTCTGCTGATTCCAGCTCCTGGCTTCTCTTCTGTGTCCAATTTCCTCTGCTTGTAGGATGCCAGCTATTCTGGATTAAAGCCACCCTGTTCAGTTTGGGTGCACCTCGACTAACAACATCTTCCAGAGTCTGACTTACAAAACGGCTTCCTACCCACAGGACCAGGGGTAGGAACATGCCTTTTGTGGGGGATGTGATTCAAACTCCAACAATATAGTCGAACAACTGCTGAGCAAATTGATCCTCGCCGTCCCTTGGTTCTGTTTTTCTGTCAAAAATTGGGGTGGGGGAGAGCCCTAAGTCGTCTCTCCCGGGGTTGTGTGGGAGTCGAATGTGATAACAGATGTGAAAGTGCTTTGCAAACTGTAAAGCCATGTACACACATGTAAGGAAGGGGGTCCAGTGACAAAGATGAAGAAGACGGTGATGGGGAAGAAACAATCAGGGGCTGAAGGACCCTCACTGATTTTTTTTAAAAAAAACGAGTTCAGCTTTTTATTGAACACATTACAAAAGGGTTTTCATCAAAAAGACCGAAGCCCGTGTTATTATCAGATGCCGCGGATTCTTCTTTCTTTGCCTCCACTTTCTTCTCCTCAGCTGAGGTGGCAGAGGTTCAGGGGGCAGGACGTCCCGCTGGAGCAGCTCTGCCAGCCCCTACGTTGAAAACGAGGCTCCCAGCGTTGGCATAGACCAGGGCCTTTGCACAAGCCAGGCCAGGAAGGTTCAACATTTTCACCAGCTCGAATGAGGGCATGCATCTTATCCTCCGCGACGGTGACCTCGTTGCCGTGGAGAATGAGGACCGAGGAGATGCAGGTGAACTCGGAGATGCAGGCTGTGGTGTGGGTGAGTGCTGGACAGGTGGCTGCGGGTGTGGGGCTAGTTGCCAGATGACACGGGGGTCTCACCTCAACACAGCCTTAGCTACCTGAGAAGAACCGAACACCTGAGGAAAGAGTTCTCACTGAATGTGTTGGGTTGCTTGGTTGCCTTCTCCTCTCTCACTCTTAGGCCCCAATGGCCATGTTCATTCAACAAACACTGAGCACCTGCTTTGTGCCAGGGACAGTCCTAGGCACGGGAGGTTCAGCAAAGAACTGAACAGACGAAGGTCCCTGCCCTCAGAGAGCTTCCCTTCGAGTGGAGGGAGGCACACACAATGTATGGAATGGGGATGAGTGTTTTGGGGGGAAATAAAGCAGGAGAGGGGATAGAGAGAACCTAGGGGGATGGGGGTGGCAAGGTAGAGATAAGGAGCGAAGAGGAAGACCTCACTGAAAGGGTGATATGTGAGTCTCACCTGAAAGCCATGAGGATGTGGGCGTGGCTTATGTAGCTCTCCCAGGGAAGCTTGCTGCAGGCACAGCGAATAGCCAGTGCAAAAGCCCTGAGGCAGGCTGCACTGATTGGAAGGAGCAAGGCGAGTGTGGTAGACCTGAGTGGGCGAATTGCCGGTAGCAGGGGATGAGGTCAGAAGGGTGATGAAGGTAGACCACAGAGGGCCTCGCAGGCCACTGCAGGGACTTTGGCTTTTACTCTGGGTGATTTAGGAGCCACTGGAGGGATTTAGAGGGTGATTTGCGCAGAAGAGGGATGTGATCTGACTTGGGCTCTAACAGCATCACCCTGGCTGCTGAGCTGAGAACAGACTGTGGAGGGACAAAGACAGAGGTGGGGAGACCATGAAGAGGCCAGTGCGGTAATCGAAAGATGATGGTGGCCTGGACCAGGGAGGTGGCACTGGAGACAGTGAGAAGTGCTCGGATTTGGGACACACTTTGAAGATGGAACCAACAAGATTTGCAGACAGAGCAGATGTGAGGTGTGAAAATGGGAGAGGCGCCAAGATTTTTTCTGAGATTTCTAAATCTTCCAAATGTCCCAGTTCGTCTGAGCCACATTTCAAGCGCCCCATAGCCCATATGGCTAGTGTCCTAGCCCGGGCGTCATCTGGGGTCCCCTGGGTCCCCGCAGCATCCAAGCCGGCGCCTGGCACCTAGGCGGCTCTTGGCAGGTAAGGAAAGAATGAATGCAAACTCGGGGCAGTGGACAGAGGTCCTGCATGGCAACAGGTGCACTGACCGAGCTCTCCCAGGAACTCGGCTCAACTCCAAGAAGAAAGCAACCGGTCCTCCAAGCAGGAAGTCCGCCTCCGGTGCTAGAGCGCGGCTGTCCCGGGCGCTAGCCGCTGTCGCGCCCCCGGGCCGAGCAGACGCGGAGGCGGCGGGAGCGCCAAGCTCAGGTGACGCACGGGTGGGCTGGGAGGTGAGGCCCGTTCTCCAGGGCGACCTGGCGGAGCCCCTCCCCGGCTCCTTGAGGGGATGGATGGGGAGAACGAGGCGCCCCAGCGGGCTGTGTCCCCAAGCGGGGGTGGCGGCAGCGGAGTAACCAGGCGGAGCAGCGACGGCAGCGGGCAGGGGAGTGGACCGAGTGGGGTGCGCGAGAATCGGGTGAGGAGCACCCAGGAGTCGCAGGCGAGGCTTGGGCTCCAGCCTGGGACTGCAGAGCGCGGACCGCTCCCCTCCCCAGCCCAGGCGCCCGCCAAGTTAAGAAAGCCTGGGAGGAGGCACACAGTCCGCCCCCCGCGCGGCTCGCCCTGCGGCTGTAGGAAGGACTCGTCGCGTGCATTTATCCCGCGCTTGCTCAACCGTGCCGGACGCTGTGAGCCTTTTGCCTCCGCGGCGACGTGGTTCACAGCGTCAGTGATCAGAGCGAGGGCTTTGGAATCACACTGCTTGGACGCTGTGCGCCCTTGGGCAAGTTACTTACCCTCTCTGGGCTCCAGTTTCCAGGGTTTCTGTGAGCGTTATGGAGAGTGCCGGGGCCTAAAACATGCCTCCTAAATGTGGGATGTTATTATTTCGCCAGGACCTCCTGGTCCCATTTGACCCACGAAGAGACTGGGTTTCAGTTTAAGGAACTTGCTCAGCAAATAAATGGTGACAGTAGGATTTCAACCCAGGAAGTTAGGCTCTAGAGACTGGACATCAACGTCTAATCCAGATCCTGCCACTTCCTAGAAAGATGAAAAGGGTGAAGAGGTTTCTGCAACCCCTTTGCCCCATCTGTGAAATGGTACAATAATAGTACCTACCCATGGGGCTGTTCTGAAGACTAACTGAGGTAAGGCACATAGTGCCTCCCTACAAGATGGAGCACTGGCAAAGCCAGGGGTTTTGTCTGTTTTGTTTACAGATACATCCCATTGCCTGGCACATAGTAGATAGTTGTGCCCTTTATTCATTCAATAAATAGTTGAATGAATAAAGAGCACCTATTGGTTTTTATCTTTACAATAACCCATTGAGGCAAGAACTGCTAGTTCCATAGTACAGAAGAGAAAACTGAGGCTCAGAGTGGTTAGATAACTTGCCTGAGCTCTCCAGGTGGTCAGTGGAGAAGCCAACATTTGAATCCAATCTATTTAATTAGAAGTCTGAGCAGTGCTGACATCCAATCCAGGTTCCACCACCTCCTAGAAGGGTGAATGTGGCAAGTTATTCCAACTCCACTGTGCCTTGGTTTCCTCGTCTGAAAATGAGGACAATAATGGTACCTCTGCCACACGGTTTTAGTGGGGATTAAATAGAGGTGCAGCACTCTGAACAGTGCCTGACACTTAATAGGTACTTGATAAATGTTGGCTCCATGGCCCCCACTACAAAAATGGAGATGTTACAGCAGGACTGTCCTTTGGAGGAGGCAGAGGAAAGGGTGGGGGTAGGAGGGGGCAGGATGGCCAAGGAGCTCTCCTCCCTTCCGCAGACTCCTGTTTGCGCTCTGGAACATGCCTGAGATGACTCCTGCACTCACTGCAGAAGGAGAATGGTCTCCTGCTCTCCTTGTTTTCCATCCGGGGTGCAGGGATGCCACCCTTTGGAGGCCTCTTGTCCTCTCCACGTCTGACACTCCCCACTGGAGCTTCTGAGAGGAGGATTTTTAGGTCAGGAAGGGCAGTTACGTAGTGGGTATTCCAGACTGGGTTCAGATATCAGCTCTGGGCAATTCCCAGCCCTGGGACATTGGTGAGATGCCTTTGGCACCTCAGGTCCCTCATCTGTAGAATGGGGACAATGATAGGACCTCGTAGGGCCGCTGGGCGGATGACCTGAGCTCCTGTATGGAGAGCAGCTAGCGCAGTGCCTGGCGCAGAAGTGGCCGCTTTGCTCTCCTCTTATTTGGTGCTTGATGCTCTCCCACTCTGGGACTTGGGGCCTGTGGCTCTGCAGTGGAAACTCTCCGAGGATTAAATAAAGCACCCTGTTCCTGATCCGTCTTCTCATCCAGAGATTCTCCTTCCAGGGCTTCCCACCTGACAAATCCTTGGAAAGTTGTGTGCCCGGGCGATTTCTGGAGACCGGAAAGCTCGCATGTGATGGGAAAAGTTTCTGCTTAGGGCGTTGTATCCTTCTCTACGGCCAGGGTCCCAGACTTTGTTTATAATTGTAGTCATTAGCATCTGTTCTGCTCACTAGGTGCCAGGCTTTGTGCTAAACCCACCTCTGGTGAGCAATAGAGCCTGGGCTTCAGAGCCAGACTGCCAAGGTTCAAATCCCACCTCTGCCACTTCCTAGCTATGTGACCTTGGGCCAAGTTACTTAACCTCTCTGTGCTTCAAACCACTCTCCTGTATAATGAGGTGATTACAATAACACCTAACTCATAGGATTGCTGTGAGGATTCAATATAATCAACTCGTATGTGGTGGTAAGAACAATGTGATGATAAACTTTAGTATTTATGGCATAGTGTGCCCCTTTTGAAGCCGAGGAACCAAGGCTCAGGGAAATGTAGAACCTGCCCAGTGATGCAGAGCTAGCTATCCTTTCTTCTCGCCAATCTGTCCATTTCTCTTCATTCCACCACCACCATCTTGATTTATCCCTCCCTCATTCCATGCCCCCATTCCCTCATCAGCCCCTCCCTAGGATCTCTGAACCCTGTGTCTGGCACACCCAGCACCTGCTGCTTCTAGAAGGTTCTTCTTTCCTTACTTTACTCCTGATACTTATTCCTAGTTTCCTTGAAACAGTCCTTTTTCTTTTTATACTGCCTATTGTTTTTTTAATCTAATTACAAAAACACATTTACAAGGTATTTTTAAAATTTATGCCTTACAAAAATATTTGCATTGGAGGTGACAAATTCTCTGCAATTTCACCCCTTGGTGGGTGTATTAGTCAGCCAAAGGAGTGCTAATGCGAAATATCAGAAATGAGTTGGTCTTTATACAGGGTATTTATTTGGGGTAGAAGTCCACAGTTACCAGGCCATAAAGCATAAGTTTCTTCCCTCACCAAAGTCCATTGTCACGTGTTGGAACAAGACAGCTGCCAACGTTTGCCAGGGTTCAGGCTTCTTGGGTTCCTCTCTTCCCGGGGCTGCGTTTCTCTCCCGGCTCAGCGCCTCTGTTTCCTCCACTAGGTCAGCTGTAGACTATCAGGCGAACGGCTCGCTTCTCTTCTCCTGGGGCTTCTCTCCAACATCGAAACTCCAACATCAAAACTGCTTCTCAAAAACTGCTGCAACTCTGTTCTTTGTGATGCCTTTTATATTTGATTCCCCATCCAAGGGGTGGGCCTCAACATCCTACTGATGTGGCCCAATCAAAGCCCCAATTATAACTTAATCATGCCCAGATGAACAGATCAGTTTACAAGCATGATCCAATTATATTTTTGGAATTCATAATTCCATCAAACTGCCCAAAGGCTACAGCGGTCACCACTGCTTAGAGTCTCATGTAGGCTCCTCCAGGCTTCTCCACTCCCCCCTGTATATACTAATATATATTATATATTATTTTTATTTGTCTTTAACAAAAATGGTATCATACTATCCACACTGTGTGCACTTCACAAGGGATAATTTTTCCACTTTTTTTTTTTTTTTAAAGATTTTTATTTATTTATTCATTTATCCCCCCCTTCTGCTTGTGCTCACTGGGTCAGCTAACCACGCCGTGCGGGCGGGCTTGCCTTCACCAGGAGGCCCCGGGAACCGAACCCGGGGCCTCCCATATGGTAAACGGGAGCCCTACTGATTGAGCCACAGCCGCTTCCCAATTTTTCCACTTTTAACTATTTTTTTTAACAAGCTATACTTTCACATGGTATAAAATCCAAAAGATGCTTAAACAAATATATGGACAATTCTCTCCCTCTACATCTGTCCACTAGCCACCCAGTTCCTCATCCCAGAAGCAACCCTTATTGCCAGTTTACAATCCACCTACAGAAAAAACAAGAAACATATAATTACAGTTTATAGAACAGAATACATGTGTCATAAACCACATATGTAAAAATATGGTGGAGTTTCTAGAAGTAGGAAATGGCGGGGGCGGGGCTTTCCTGGAGGAAAATGTAGGAGTGCTAATTTCCTTGTATTATGGAGTCAGGAGATACTGTCCAAAGTTCATGGAACTTTCTATCATCTGTTCCAGTGGTGCCCAGCTCGGGGAGATTTTGCCCCCAGGGAACACTTAGCAATGCCTGAAGAAATTTTTGGTTATCACAACTGAGATGGGGGTGGTACTGGCACCTAGAGGGTAGAGGCCAGGGGTGCTGCTGAACATCCTACAAAGCCCAGAACACCCCCCCCCCCAGCAGAGAATGGTCTAGCCCATGTCGATAATGCTGGGGTTGAGACTCCCTGACTTATAGCTACAAAAGGAACAAATAGAAATATAGTAGTATTAAAAATAAAGCAAACCTAGGAAAGAGGGAAGGAAATGGGAAAAGGAAGAGGAGAGAAAGGAGAGAGGATAAAGCATAAGCGAGCTGAATTCCTGAGCAGCGTCCACACGACACGTACTACATACGTGCAAGATTTTGGGGAGTAACCAGCGGGAGGACTAAAACCGAGAAATGGCTAACGGTGCTTACCTCTGCAGTGTGGGATTTGGGGTAGGAAAGAGGTGAAAGAGCCGCTTCGCTTACATAGTTCCTCATTTGGCATCATGTGACAATTTTTAAGCATGTGTATCTCTTACATTTATGACTTTACGAAAATAAAAAATGCGATGCCTGGCAATTCAAATGAAGAAACACAAATTCAGGACTTTAAAAAATCTGAAAGAAATGGCTGGCCCAGGTTTCTGGGCAAGCCCAGCTTTAAATAAAGGGGGGATGGCCTGACACAGTGGCTCTGAGGTCACTTGTTAGAATATTTTCTTTGGAATACAGTATCATAAATCTCCCTTCCTTCAGCCCTTTCAGGGAAGCAAGCACGCTTTTCTTCAACTCCAGGTGTTTCAGCATTCTCTTCTTGAATTCTGCCACCCTTTTGCCCATTCTGGGTAAGTAGATGTTATGCTTGGGAAGTTTCTAGATTCCATGCTGTTTGCAACAGGGCCTGGTTTAGGGCACGGGGGAGAGGAACCACAAACTTTAAGGCTATGCCAAAGCTCAGTAATCAAAATAAATGATATTGTAATGCGATATTTTAAAGAATAAAAAATAATGCCAAAAAATAGTCATGGTTAACAAAACATCAAAATTCTAAATAAAGACAGGACCAGGGGAAGCAGATGTGGCTCAAGCGATTCGGGTTCGATTCCCGGGGCCTCCTGGTGAAGGCAAGCTGGCCCACATGGCGCAGAGAGCTGATAGCCGGAGCCCACAGAGAGCTAGCGCAACAAGGTGATGCAACAAAGGGAGACAAGCAGACACAGAAAAATGTGCAGCAAATGGACACAGAGAGCAGACAGCGAGCACAAACGGCAAGGGTGCTAGGTGGGCAATAAGTAAATAAAATAAAATCTTAAAAAAAAAAAAAAATGATAGGATTAGAATTCCTGCTCTTTCTTTGCCTCAAGTATGGGTTGGCATGGCACTGATGGGCAGACAAGACCCTGCCACCAGGTGTGCCAGAGTTACACACTTCCAGGGACTGTTCTCTCACAGTTCTTGGGGCAAATCAAACCATCTTCTTGGAGACTGACCCCACCTGCTCTCAGGTGGAAGGTCTTTCTTCTGAACATACAGTTTTGTTTTATTTTTTTTTTTAAGATTTCATTAATTTATTTATCCCCCTGCCCCAGTTGTTTTGCGCTCACTGTTTGCTCTCTCTGTGTTCTTCTGTGTCTGCTTGTCTTCTCTTTAGGCAGCACCGGGAACCAATCCCAAGACCTTCCGGAGTGGAGAGAGGCGCTCAATCTCTTGCGCCACCTCAGCAGTTCGGTCTGCTGTGTCTCCCATTGTCTCTCCTCTGTGTCTCTTTTTGTCACAGCATCTTGCTGTGCCAGCTCTCCGCGTGGGCCAGCTTGCTTTTCACCAGGAGGCCCCGGGAATTGAACGCTGGACCTCCTATATGATAGACGGGAGTCCAATTGCTTGAGCCACATCCACTTCCCCGAACCTAAAGTTTATGATTCAAGTCTCTGCCACAAGAGAATATCCTTTGGAAAGCCATTGCTTTACAGTTTTCAAAAATAAAATTTCATTGAAGTATATCATTCATACATGAACATCCATATACAGTACGTGTATAGTAAAGGTTGTGAATTTACAGAGCAAACATACATATCATCATACAGAACTCCCATACATCATTCCACCACCACCTTGCATTATTGCGAAACATTTGTAACAAACTATGAAAGAGCATAGTCAAAATATTACTACTAACTATAGCCCATATCTTGCATTTGGTATATTTTTACCCCAATCCACCTGACTATTAACACCCTGTATTAGTTTTATGTATTTGTTATAGTTCATGTGAGAAGATTCTCATATTTGTCCTGTTAACCACAGTCCATCTTCCACCACTGGATTCACTTGTTACACTCCGAGCCACTGCTTTACATTTAATGTGGGCACAGACACACCAAAGGATGGAAACAGTCACGGTGGCCCCAAATTCTTGTAAATGATAGAAATAGGACTTTCTTCTTTTCTTTTCAATGGTACCCACCCAGATTCAAGGGTCGTAGGAAACTGAATGTTAGTTCCGACATTCTTCTTTGTGTGTGTGTGTGGTACTGGGGCCAGGGATTGAACCCAGGACTTCAAATGTGAAAAGCCAGGGCTCAACCACTGAGCCACATAGGCTCCCCTAAGTTGGTTTTTCCATTTGTTTTGTTTTTAGGAGGCATTGGGAAAGGCACCCGGGATGTCCCATGTGGGAAGTAGGTGCTCAACTGCTTAAAAACACAGAAATCTTACCAGCCTGGCTTGTTCACTTCCATAAATCTTTCCCTATGACTAAGGAATCTCTTTCCCCAAGAAAACTCTACCTGAGTGATTTGTATTCCACCAACTGGTGTTTATCTCTGGGATCATTGAAACTTAGGTACCAGAAGTCAACTCGGCAGTAAAACAGTGCAATTTTTCCAAAGGTTAGCTGATTGAGCCCTTACCCGTATCCTGAAGGGGTAGAGTATACTGTGCTCATTTTGCAGATGAGCGGGGAAAGTGGAAGCATGGAGAAGTACAGCCATAGAGTCTTGAAGATCTGGAATCAGGATTTGAACTCCCATTGGCCTGCCTTGAAGTGCGGGCTGCGTCCAGGAGGCCTGTCATTATCCCTAGGAGCGACATGCCGCTGTGATCATAACTACAGCGATAAAGATAAACCCGGTACTTTCATAGTGATGCCCCTGGGGACGTATCAGGAGAACAAAGCCAGTGTCCTGGTGTGTCCAGTGGGGCATCCCGTCCCCAAATAATGCCACATTGAGTAAACCAATTAGTTTGTTCACTTTTCCCACTCTTCCCTAGTCCCTGGGGGGGGGGGGGGGGGAAGAGTACTTCCTCATGGTATTCAAGAAGTAAAACATCCTCGTCAAGGACTTTGGCTTTTCTATTGCGCTGGTGCTGAAAGAACATTGATGACAGGGAGGGGCTGAGGTGCAGGAGGAAAGAAATATACAACGAGGGCCCTGCATTCGAGCCCCATCTTTGCAAACCCTGTGCACAAAGGTCATACATGGCAGCAGTCGTGACTTTGGTGGGTCAAAGAGTGATCTGCATTTTAATCTTCTGCGACCCGGTTATTCTTCGGCTGATGAGGGAAGAGAGGATAACCAGGATGACATAAACTGCCAGGAGCTGGGTGACCAGCCCCCTGGGAGCTGGGCAGGGCAGCTCAGCAGCGTGATCAAGAAAGCCAGCAGGGTTCTGTTTAAGGAAGGGGACATGGCACAGAGGCAGAAGAAGAGGGGACGTATGAGTTTGTAAAAAAAAAAAAAAAAAAAGAAGATCCGCCGTCTCCTTGGCTTTGACATTCCCACAGGGCAGAGGGCAGGTAAGAGAGGGCGCCTGGATGGTGTGGGAGGGTCACAGACATACTGGGGAACACTTGGGAATATGCCATGGAAGGAGGCCAGAAACTGGAGCCACCTTCTTCCTTATTGCTGGGCGCCGAATAAACGCTTAGTAATTATCTGCTGGTTGGAAGAAAGGTTGCAGGGAAATGCGGGGCAGGAGAGTATGTTGGTAACGAGATTCCTGGATTTTGGATTTCATTGGGTTCTGGCCAGGAGACTCTGGGTGAGTTATTGCACATTGTTGAACTGTTTCTTTTTCTGTAGAACGGGAAGTACGCTGAGTTTCTACCTCCAGGGGTGGATGGGAGGGTTAATGAGAAAATGTAGTGCTGTCAACTCGCGACAAATGTTACCTCCACCTCCTCTACCTCTTCTTTCTGCTCCTTCTTCTCTTCCTCTGATAAAGATGATGATGATGATGGGTTTGAAGCCCCTTCTGCCTCTGTTAGCTGTGTGACTTGGGACAACTTATGTAACCTCTCTGGGCCCCAAGGTAATCATCCTAAAATGCGATTACCCCATGAAGCTGTTTGAGGATTCGGTTGCTAATGCATGTGAAGGGCATAGCCTGGTGCCTGGCATAAAGTGAGCACTCATAAGTGAAGCTGCTTTTATCTTTATTATTCTGACTACCTTTGTAGTCTGATTAGATGCCTGGAGAGGGAATAAGAGGACAGGGGGATAGATGTCAAGGAAGTGGGGTTAGTAGTCATATTTTAGCAGGAAAGAATCCTCTCTCCAAGAGGTGGGTTCAGGCTGAAGGTACAAATATTTTCCTAAGTGTTCAATGAGTCACTCAACAGATTGTGCTTACCAAGGCTTCCGGCAGTGGACGGTGGGAGGTTGGTCTATTTTCCTGCTCAGGTTATTTACAGCATAAGGTTCAATGTTCCCAGAGATAAACCCGGGCTGATGGAATGGTAGTCACTGGAAGGGTGATTTCTGGGAAGGAGACTCCTTATCCAGAGAAATAAGACGCTGGGTAATATTTCTACATTTTTAAGAATGTCGGAGCAAACAAGTTCCGTTTCCTATGACGTTTGAATCTTGGTGGGTATCAATTCAAAGAAAAGAAGAAAGTCTTATTTTTGTCATTCACAAGAAAAAGGTGGGGCCCACTATTATTTTTTCCCAAACTTTGATGTATCTGTGCCCACACTAAACGCAAAACAGTGGCTTTCCAAATGAGAGGCTGGATTTTCTCTGGTGGCAGAGCCTCGACTTATAAATTGTACGTTCGGAGGAAAGGCCTTCTACCTGAGAGCAGGTAGGGTTGGTGTCCAGGAAGATGGTTTGATTTGCCCCCAAGAACTGTGAATGAGAGGACGCTTGCTCACTGTTCCGTTCCCAGCCAAAGGCAAGGCTAAAAGAAGAGCAGGAATTCTGATCCTCTCTTTATTTAGAATTTTGATATTTTGTTAACCATGACTTTTTTTTTGGCATTTTTTATTCTTTAAAATATTGCATTACAATATTATTTATTTTGACTACTGAGTTGTGGCATAGCCTTAAATTTTGTGTCCCAGGCCAGTTCCTCACTCCCTCACTCTACTCCAGGCCGTGCTACAACAGCATGGAATCTAGAAACTCCCCAAGCTTAACATTGTTCTTACCCAGCGTGGGCAAAAGGCGGCAGAATTCAAGATGTGATTGTTGGATTATCGGGAGGTGAAGAAAAGGGAACTCTTTGGTGTACAGTTGTTCATAGTATCCTCTAATAACCCTTTTATTTCTGTGGGGTCAGAAGTAATGTTCCCCCTTCATTTATGATTTTAGTTATTTGCATCCACTCTCTTTTCTTCTTTATCTTTTAGCTAAGGTTTAGTTGATTTTATTGGTATTTTCAAAGAACCAACTTTTGGTTTTAATGATTCTTTGTTTTTTTCTTATTCTCTTTTTCACGTATCTCTGCTCTGATCTTTGTTAATTCCTTCCTTCTGTTTGCTTTGGGTTTAGTTTGCTCTTTTTTTCCCGGAGATCTTTCTTCTTTTTTAACGTAAGCCTTTAGAGGTATAAATTTCCTTCTCAGCATTCCCTTTACTCCATAAATTTTTATGTTTTCTTTTCATTTTTATTCACCTGAAGATATTTCCTTATTTCCCTTGTGATTTCTTTGATCCATTTGCTGTTTAAATTTATTGTTTAATTTCCTCATCTTTGTAAATTTTCCAGTTCTCCCTCATGTTTATTATTAACTTCATTCCATTGTAGATAGAGAAGATGCATTACATGATTTTGATATTTTTAGTTTATTGAGACTTGCTTTATAATCTAAGAGACAGTCTCTCCTAGAGAATGATCTATATGCACTAGAGAAGAATGTGCATTCTGCTGCTGTTGGGTGAAGTGTTCTATATATGCTTGATAGGTCTAGCTGGTTTATAGAATCATTCATATCTTTTATTTCCTTAGTGATCTTCTGTCTGGATATTTTATTCATTATTGAGAGTGGTGTATTGAAGTCTCTTATTATTAATGTAGAACTGTCTATTTCTCTCTTCAAATCTGTCAATATTTGCTTCATATATTTTATGGCTCTGCCATTAGAGGCATATATATTTATCATTGTTATGTCATCTTGTAGAATTGACCCCTTTAGCAGTACATATGACCTTTGTCTCTCAAAATTGCTTTTGACCAAAACTCTATTTTATTTGGTATTAGTATAATTATCCCAATTCTCTTTTGGTTTCTCCTTGCATGGTATATATTTTTCCATCCTTTCATTTTCAGCCTACCTGTGTCTTTGAATTTAAGGTGAATTTCTTGCAAGCAGCATATAGTTGGGTCATTTTTTTTTTCTTCCATTCTGCCAATCTCTGCCTTTTGACTGGAGAGTTTAATCCACTTACATTTAAAGTAACCTCTGATAATGCAGCACTTTCTTCTGTCATTTTGCTACATGGTCTTTGTAGTTCTTATATCTTTTTTGTCCCTCAAATTTTCTGTTAATGCCCACTTTCATATTTATTAGTTTTTTTTGTATACGCCATGTTGAGTCCCTTCTCATTTCTTTCTGTGTATGTTTTTCATATATTTTCTTTGTGGATATCTGGAGCTAAAATTTAGCACCCTAAATTCTATAACAATCACATTTGATTTGATACCAAACTAACTTCAATAGCATACACTTAACACTGCTCCTATACCTCCCTGTCCCCCCACTTTTCTGTTGTACTCTTAACAAATTATACCTTTATGCATTGTATATTCCAAACCATAGGTTTATCATTGCCTTTATATATTTGCATTTTATAACTTGTAAGAAGTTAAAAGTGGAGTTACATCCCATAAAATACAATACCATAGAACTGGCATTTATGATTACCCATATGATTACTTGTATTGAGATGCTTTATTTCTTTGTGACATTAGATCCACTGTCTAGTGTCTTTTCCTTTCAGTCTGAAGAACTCCCTTTAACATTGCTTGTAGGGAAGTTGTAGTGGTGATGTACTCCCTTAGCTTTTGTGGATCTGGGAGTATCTTAATCTCGTTCTCATTTTTTAAATAGTCTTGCCAGATATAAAATTCTTGGTTGGCATTTTTTCTTTCAGCACTTTAAATATTTCATCCCACTGCCTTCTTGCTTCCATGATTTCTGATGAGAAATTGCCACTTAATCTTATCAGGACCCCCTTGTACATAACATGCTGCTATTCTCTTGCAGGCTTCAGAACTCTCTCCTTTTTCTTGGCATTCAACAGTTGATTACTATGTGTCTAGGTGTAGTTCTCTTCAAGTTTGTCCCGTTGGGAGTTTGTTGGGATTCTTGGATGTACATATTTATGTCTTACTGAATTTGGGAAGTTTTCTGCCATTATTTCTTTGCATATTCCTTCTGCATCTTTTCCTTCTGGGATTCCCATAATGCATCTAATAGTTTGCTAGATGGTGTCCCACATGTCTCTTAGGCTCTGTTCACTTTTTAAAATTCTTTTTTTCTTTCTGCTCCTCAGTCTGAATCATTTCAATTGCCCTGTCTTTGCATTCTCTGTTTTTTTCTTTTGCCACTGTAATCTTCTGTTGAAACCCTCTAGGGAACTTTTCATTTCAGTTATTGTGGTCTTCAACTCTGATATTTCTGTTCAGCTCCTTTTTAAAATTTATATTTTTTTATTGAGATTCTTATATTGTTCATTCATTGTTTTCCTGATATCCTTTAGTTCGTTCTCTTTTTTCCCTTTATCTCCTTGAGCATATTGAAGATACTTTTTAAAAAGTCTTTGTTCAGTGTGCCAGAGTCTGGTCTTCTTTGTGGGTGAATTCTGGATTTTTACCCTCTTGCTTTGGGTGGGCCATTATTTCCTGTTTCTTTTTTTATCCTATAATCTTTTCTTGCACACTGTACATTTTAATGTATTAAAGCATTAACTCTATGATTTATTCCCTGAGCTCTCTGTTCCTTAAGTTGTAACCAGATAGTGATATGACAGAGATTTCCTTGAGTGTCAGGAGCTGACAAAAAACAAACAGAAAAACAGTGCAAAAAGCACCTTTCACAGTCTTTGCAAATTGGCTCTGAATTGACAAGTGCTATCCTTCAGAGATTAGCTTTCCTATCTAGAAGATCAGCCCTAGGCAAAATGTGAAATGCAGGGTCTTCTTTTCTGAGCCTGCATCTTGTTCTGATCTTGTGCCTGCTCATAGCCTTAGGAATTTTCCCACTTGTAGGACTTTGAATGACTCCTTTACTCCCTATGAAATAGACTTTCTTCCCATCCTGAGTGCTCTGTTGTATGATTTAAAGCAGGTAATCTTTTGCTTCAGGCCACTTTGACTGAATGATTTCTTATTGTGCTTTAGCTATCTGTAAGCAGTTCCTGCCTGTAGGGCAAGTTCTGGGAGGGCAAGCCTGAGATGAGTTTCCTCATTCAGTTTTTTAGACTGCCACCTGATTGATTGGCTTCAACATACAGGTACCCCAGTAAGCGCATAGGTTTATTCTGCTCCCTCCAGAACAGGGCCAGAGACCCACAATGGGAACAGAGGCTGGTTCACCACTGCAGGTGGTGGAGGAGGGGTCAGCAAGGTTGCCACAAGGTTCTCCTACTGCTTAAAAAAGCAAAACAAAAAAAAACAAAACTCCTCTCTTTTTAAAATATATTTGTTTGTTTATTTATTTGTTTTTATTCCCTTCCCACCCCCTATCCCCCAGATGGCTCCCTCGTCTGTCTGCTTGTCTTCTTTAGGAGGCACTGGGAACCAAACCCATGACCTCCCATATGAGAGGCAATTGCTCAACCACTTGAGCCACTACCGCTCCCTGCTGGCTGCATCTTCTGCTGGTTGCATCACCTGCTGGTTATGGCGTCTGCTGGTTGGGGCATCTGCTGGTTGTGGCATCTGCTCATTGCCACATCTGCTTGTCTTCTTCAGGAGGCACTGGGAACTGAACCTGGGACCTCCAGTGTGGGAGATGGGCATCCAATTGCTTGAGCCACATCTGTTCCCCTCCTACTGCTTTTAAAGCTGCATTTTCTCAATGTGGCATTCACCCAATTACTATAACCTTTTAACTATTTTCCAGAGTTTTCAGGGAGATGGGTTTGTCAGTTTTGCTGGTTGTTCAAAGATTGGGGGGGAATAGCATCCTGGAGTATCTCACGCCTCCATCCTGGTTGACCAGAAGCCCCATGGTGCTAATTTTGGCATCAACTTGCCTGGGTATTTATCCAGGCTCTACCTCTTTCTGGCTATGTTTCCTCTCTCTCTCTTGGCAAATCTGGAACAATAATGCTTGGGTGGAATTAAATAGTGTTTGTTTAAATAGGCATTACAGGGACTATTATACCATTGGGACCTGAATTAGTCCGATGAAGAAATAAGCTTCTAGCCTACTTCCAGAGGTGGATCCAGATAGGGGTTCTTTTTCCTCTAAAAGAGGGAGAGTTTACATAGACACAGACTCACAGGGTGTGGATAAAACTCAGCCCAGGTTTATTGCTCCCTTCTGCCTTTCTGAGACCTAGTGGTAGAGAAGGGAAGATCCCTAGCCCAAGAGGGTATGAAGTTTTATCATTTTTCACTTCTCCCAGTGGCAAGGGAGGGGAGGAGGAGGGGTTTCAGCTACCTGCCAGTCCCCAGGAAAACTGAGTCATTCCTTATTGGGTAGGAGAGGCACCCACTCTTTCTAGAAGGTCTCAGAGAGTACAACAGCCATGATTTGCACCACGTATTGTCATGGCTTTCCCATAGAGAGAGGTCCTTGCTCTCCTTGGATGGGATGGCTCTATCTGACCAGGCAAGAAAGGGCTGAACTGCTAAGACACAAGGAACCAATGAATCCCCTTTTAACCTCTTCTCTGTGTGCTCCTTTGCAGCTTCCATCACTAGCTGATCTACAGTGATTCTCCAACTTTAGTGCACAGAAAAATTACTTGAGAAACTCTATAAAAAGGCAATTTCCCAGGTCCCATCCTAGGCTCACTAATTCACATCTTATGAGTGGGACCCAGGCTATGCTGACTAACCATTTTAGTTGGGCAAGAGATGAAAGGGCTCCCAGGACACTTTCAGTGCCAGGCCTGGGAAAGCCCTGGGCAAACCAGGATGAGTTGATCATCTGGCAATCCACAGCCCATCTCCAAAAAGCTCCCAAGTGACTCTCCTGGTCTTCGTGTTCCCTAAACGCTGGCATTCTTTTAGGTTGTATACAATACCTTCTTTTCTTCTCACAGTTTTCCTTCCCTGGACCTGTGTTGTCCAATGCAGTTAGGTTGGTAGTCCCTGGCCACTTGTAGCTATTTATATTTTAATTAACTAACATTAAATAAAATTTAAAAATCTGTTCTTCAGTTGCACTAATGACATTTTAGGTACTTGATAGCCACATGCGGCTACTGGCTACCATATTGGATAGTGCAGGTATGTATATTGCCATCACCACAAAATGTTCTACTGGCGCTGCTTTAGGAGATCTCTAGACCAGGGTTTCTCAGCCTTGGTACTATTCACCTTTGGGACAGGATATTTCTTTGTTGTGGGGGTTGGCCTGGGCATTGTAGGATGTTTAGCAGCATCCCTGGCCTCCACCCCTTAGATGCCAGTAGCACCCCCATCCCCAACTATGATAACCAAGGCTGTCTCCATGATATGGAGCAAAAGTGGGTTCTTTTCTCCTGATGCATTTAAAAAAAAAATTTTTTTTTTTTTTTAAGAAGTAATGAGGATTGAACCTGGGACCTTGTACGTGGGAAGCAGGTACTCAACTACTGAACTACACCCACTCCTCCTAATGCATCTTTAAAGCCAATTCCTGAGACACTGGTTTCAAAGAGAGAACAAGTTTATTTGGTTGCACAAGCAAAGGAGGTCAGTCGCCTTAGATGGTCCAAAAACTGCCTCCCTGATCTGCAGAAATTCTAATATTTTATAACATCAGGGTGTTAATGAATAATTAGGGTGGAGCTGGACACAGGTTCCTTCTTTAAGGTGTTGAACAAGATGGGCGTGTAACCAGGGGCAGTTACAATGTTACCGTCATTTTCAGAGCTCAAGTTTCTGAGATAGAAAACTACAGAGCAGAGGTCAGGCACAACGTTTTCCATATGGATATTAAACAGAGGAGGGTGGATTGGGTACCATCCCAATAATGAGCATACACAGGGGTGGTTAAGTCTAGAGTGACTATAAACAGGGCTGAGACCACTTCAGTAATTTCAGGTACTTCCACTAGTACCTTTAAATAGTTCCTTTTACTATTAAAAAGTACTTTTAATAGTACCTTTTACTATTTTATAATAGAAAGGCATCTATATAATGATTTAGTAACCATAATTATTTGTTCATTCTTAAGCCTCAGTTGCATCCAGACATTGCCAATTGCCCCTGGGAGGCCAAACCACCCCCGGTGACCAACCACTTTAGACTTAGGCTTCCACCAATCTCTTTCTAAAACGGAATAAAAACCAGCCCCACACCCTGCACTTCAAACAGAGCATTGGCACTCGAATGCAAATGGCTGGATTGCTATTCAGTTGCATCAGCAGGCTTTGCATCCGATAAGACCTGTAGCACCCCCTACTTTGGAGACAGTCTTTTATACACAGGAATGAAAGCCTTTTTCCCACAGTGGCATTCACACAAGGAGGGATTAGGGTCATGGTAAGAGTTAGACCCTGGGAAAGAATTGGTCCATGGATTTCCTACCAGGAAAGGTTTATAGTAAAAGAGGAGGCAGCTCAGCTAATATAATGTGATTGAAGGTAATCCAGAACATCCGTGTAAACCAAAGAAAATTCCTTTTCTAGTCTTTTCTTTAATTTTACTTGTGGAGATTAATTGGTGACATTTACTAACACTATCATCCCAACTTTTCCAATTCTTATGTTAAAAAAGATACTAGAGCTCATTCTATTCTTGCAAGCTTCTGTTTGAGTTTCTGTTTTCAGTTCTTGAGGGTATATACCAAGGAATGGAATTGCCAGGTCATATGGTAATTGTGCTTCAACTTTCTGAGGAATCAACTAAGCTTTCTTGACCCTAGTTCTCAAGGCTTCAGTTCTTTTCTCAGGCAATTGATCTTGGAAGGACAATGCCAGCACAAGCAGTGATGGCTACCATTCATCTGTGAGCTATTGCCAAGGCACCAGGCCATCTACCACTAGATATTTATTTTGTTTTTTTGCCCATTTCACTGTTCATTCTGGGCTGGTCATGTTAGCTTAATGATTACTTTGTCATCATTTACATCATTGTAAATCAATGCATTGAACCTCTTGATCTGAGTTGTGTAATGTTTAGAACAAGGAACTAAAGGTAACGTAAACAGTCATTTAAAAGCATGTGAGGGTGAGATCCTCAGTCCCTCACTTAGCAAAACTTCCCCACGATTCAACATTTGTTAAGATTCACTGGGTCTTTCAGAGAAGTGTTTCCATCTTCGAGCCAGGCAGGCACATTCAAAGCCATATATTTGGGCACCTCAGAAAGTAAAATCTGTGCTTGCCAGAGAGCAATGCCAAAGGTACAGAGAGGAGGGGGAAAGTATAAACATAACAAAGTGGTTCTGTTTTCTTGTTATTTTTAAAAAATGTTTTCCATTCATGAAGGAATTTACTACATTTCCAAGTCATTTATTTAATTCCTGAGGAAAGACAGTGACAGTTAATGAACGCAAAGAGAATATAAGGTTTATAGTGTGTTAAGCAAATGAGAAGAAGTCAGAGGCTAGAAACCAAAAATGAATTTTAACCGCATGAAGGATATCACCTAGAAACTGCAAAAATCCACCAAGCAAGTGGTATACTATCCTGCATTTACCACGGAAGTAGCAGATGCTTCCTAGCTTTTAGAACACGGAATTAAGATGAGTTCTCAAAAGAATTTAAAACAGAGGCGTGGACACGTAAGTGTACACCAATGTTCATAGCAGCGTTATTCACAATAGCCAAATCTTGTATCCCACCACTTTACTGAACTGGCTTATTAGTTCTGGAAGCAATCCAAGTGTCCAATAAAAGACGGACAGACAAAATGTGGTGAATATTATTCAGCCATGAAAAGGACTGAAGTTCTGACGCATGCTACAACATGGATGAACCTTGAGGATATCATGTTAAGTGAAATAAGCCAGACACAAAAGGACAGACGTTGTATGATTCTACTTATATGAAATATGTAGAATAAACAAACATAGAGATGGAAAATAGATTAGAGGTTACCAGGGGCTGGGGTGGGGGGAATGGAGAGTTATTTCTTAATGTGTAGAGAGTTTCTGTTTTCGGTGAAAGGAAAGCTTTGGTAATGGATGGTGGTCATCATAATACAACACTGAATGTAATTAATATCATTGAATTATACACACAAAAATGGTTAAAAATGGGAATTTTATCTTAGAAATATTTTGCCATAATAAAATTTAAAATAAAGAAAAGAAAAAGGAAACAGGTGAATTGATATGCCTCGGAAGAAGAGACTTCTTCTAAACCAGAATTCTGAGAATTACAATCTGGTGTATGTGTTTGGGGTGTGTGTGTGTGTGTGCAATTATATCATTGTGTAACATCCATTGTTTCCCAAACTTTACTTATTTGCATTTCGCCTGCATAATATTTGCCCCTCTTCCTACCATGCATACTATTATCCATCTGTTCTTTTTACTTAATACATTTATTTTGAAAGTAAACTTTATGTCACTATTGTAAATGGAATTTTTTTCTGACTTCCTCCTCAGAATGCTTATCAATAGTGTATAGAAATGCTAGTGATTTTTGTGTATTAATCTTGTATCCCACCACTTTACTGAACTGGCTTATTAGTTCTAGTAGTTTTGTTGTGAATTTTGGAAGATTTTCTAAGTATAGGATCATATCATTAGTGAATAGCAAAAGTTTTACTTCTTCCTTTCCTATTTGGGTGCATTTTAGTTCTCCTACTTGCCAAATTGCTCTAGCTAGAACTTCTAGCACAATATTGAATAACAGTGGTGACAGTGGGCATCCTTGTCTTGTTCCCAATCTTGGTGGGAAAGCTTTCAGTCTTTCACCCTCGAGTACATTGTTAGCTGTGGGTTTTTCATAGATACACGTTACCATGTTGAGAAAGCTTCCTTCTATTCCTATCTTTTGGAGTGTTTTTATCAAGAACAGATGCTATATTTTGTCAAATACCTTTTCTGAGTCAATTGAGAGGATCATGTGATTTTTCTTCTTCTGTTTATTAATGCAATTTATTACACTAATTGATTTTCTTGCGTTGAACCACCCTTGCATACCTGGGATAAAATCCACTTGGTCATGGTGTATAATTCTTTTAATGTGCTTTTGGATTCGGTTTGCAAGTATTTTACTGGGGATTTTTGCATCTATATGCATTAGAGAAATTGGTGTGTAATTTTCTTTTTCCACAGTATCTTTATGTGGTTTTGGTATTAGGGTGATGATGGCTTCATAGAATAAATTTGGTAGAATTCCTTCCTGTTAAATTTTTTGGAAGAGCTTGAGCAAGATTGCTATTAGATGCCTTGGAGTGATTTGTAGAATCCACCTGTGAAAGCTATCTGGTCCTGGCCTTTTCATTTTGGGGAGCTTTTTGATGACTGATTCAATCTCTTTTCTCGTGATTGGTTTGTTGATATCTTCTATTTCTTCTAGGGTGAGTGTAGGTTGTTTGTGTGTTTCTAGGAATTTGTCCATTTTGTCTATGTTGTCTAGTTTGTTGGTGTATAGTTGTTCATAGTATCCTTTTATGATCTCTCTTATTTCAACAGGGTCAGTGGTGATATCTCTCCTCTCATTTCTGATTTTATTTATTTGCATCTTCTTTTTTTAAAATTTGTCAGTCTGGCTAAGAGTTTGTTGATTTTGTTGATCTTCTCGAAGAGCCAACTTTTAGTTTTGTTGATTCTCTCTATTTTTTATTTGTTTGTTCTCAATTTCATTTATTTTTGCTCTGATCTTTATTATTTCTTTTCCTTCAGCTTGGTTTGGGATTAGTTTGCTGTTCTTTTTCCAGTTTCTCCAGGTTTGCAGTTAGGTCTTCAATTTTAACTCTTTCTTCTTTTTTTAATGTAAGCATTGAGGGCTATAAATTTTCCTCTCAGCACTGCCTTTGCTGTATCCCATAGGTTCTGATATGTTGTACTCTCATTTTCATTTGTTACAAGATATTTACTGATTTCTCTTGAAATTTCTTCTTTGACCTACTGATTATTTAAGAATGTGTTGTTTAATGTCCATATATTTGTGAATTTTCCCTTTTTCACCCATTATTGATTTCCAGTTTCATTCCATTATGATCAGAGAAAGTGATTTGTATAATTTCAATCTTTTAAAATTTATTAAGTCCTGTCTTGTGCCCCCACATATAGTCCATTCTGGATAAAGATCCATGAGTTCTTGAAAAGAATGTATATCCTGCTGTTTTGGGGTATAATGCTCTATACATGTTTATCATATTATTCAAGTTCTCTGTTTCCTTATGTATCTTCTGCCCAGATGTTCTATCTAAAACTGAGTGGTATATTGAAGTCTCCAACTATTATTGTAGAGACATTTATTTCTCCCTTCAGTTTTGCCAGTGTGTACCTCATGTATCTTGGGGCACCCAGGTTAGATGCATAAATATTTATTATAGTTATTTCTTCCTGGTGAATTGCCCCTTTTATTAATATATAATGACCTTCTTCATTTCTTATAATAACAGTTTTGCATTTAAAAATCTAATTTGTCCGATATTAGTATCGCTACTCAAGATCTTTTTTTGTTACTATTTGCATGGATATCTTTTTCCAACCTTTCACTTTCAGCCTGATTGTATCATTATGTCTGAGGTGAGTCTCTTATAGACAGCATGTAGATGGCTCATATTTTTTTAATCCATTCTGTCAGTCTATGTCTTTTGATGGGGGAATTCAATTAATTAATATTCAATGTTATTACTATAAAAGAATTATTTACTTCATCCATTTTACCCTTTGGCTTTCCATTGTCATATCTTACTATTATCTGTTTTTTTTTACTCATTAAGTTATCCTACTAATATTCTTCATTACTACCCTCTTCTCCAAGTTTCTCACCCTTGTTTATTCCTTTCAGGCTATAGCAGTCCCTTTGGAATCTCTTGTAAATCCAGTCTTTTGGTAGCATACTCTCAGTTTTTGTTTGTCTGTAAAGACTAAACTCACCCTCATTTTTGAAAGATGGTTTTGTTAGATAAAGAATTCTTGGCTGGAAGTTTTTTCTCTCTCTGGACGTTAAATTCATCATACTGCTTTCTTCTTGCCTCCATGGTTTCTGATGAAAGATCTGCACTTAGTCTTACTGAGATTCCTTTGTATGTGATGCATTGCTTTTTTCTTACTGCATTCAGAATTCTCTCTTTATCTCCAGTATTTGTCATTCTGAATAGTAGGTATTGCAGAGTAGGTCTGTTTGGATTTATTCTGTTTGGAGTGTGTTGTCCTTCCTGGATATTGATATTTATGCCTTTCATAAGGGTTGGGAAGTTTTTGGTAATTATTTCCTCAAATATTCTTTCTGCCCCTTTTCCCTTCTCTTCTTCTGGGACACCAATAATGCATATGTTTGTGCGTTTTGCATTGTCATTCAGTTCCCTGAGAACCTGTTCCATTTTTTTCCATTCTTTTCTCTTTCTGTCCTCCTGTCTTTTCAGGTTCAGATGTTCAGTCCCCCAATTCCCTAATTCTGTCCTCTACCAATTCAAATCTGTTGTTATATGCCTCTAATGTATTTTTTTTAATGAAAAGAACTATGTATTGAAACAAATGATCATTTAGAGAGGTATAAAGAAAAAAAAAGAAAAGTAAGACGTGCACACAGTCAGATCTAAAGATTCTAATGTATTTTTAATCTCATCCATTGTGTCTTTCATTCCCATAAGGTTTTTGAAACCCCAGTGTCTCAGAAATTGGTTTTTATGGTGCATCAGGAAGAATGAATCCTCTTTTGCTTGGTAGCACCATCCTAATCCAGTTTGGTCTCATCTTAACTAATAACATCTTCAAAGATCCTATTTCCAAATCAGAGCACATTCATGGGACTAGGGGTTAGGGCTAGAAATTATTCTTTTGGGGTGGGGCACAATTCAATCCATAACCAATGGTGAAGAAAATAGCATGCCCCCCCTCCCCAGAGCTTTGAGTCTAGTGAAGGACAGATATTAAGTAATAAGCACATAAAATTAATATATATTTATAAACAGATAAGTTCTGGGGCAGGGGGAAGGGCAGGTTGCTATGGAAAAGACTTTTTTTTTTTCTTTTTTAAAGATTTTATTTATTTATTCATTTATCCCCCCCTTGCTGTCTGTGCTCGCTGGGTCAGCCAACCACGCCGTGCGGGCGAGCCTGCCTCCACCAGGAGGCCCCGGGAACCGAACCCGGGGCCTCCCACATGGTAAACGGGAGCCCCACTGATTGAGCCACAGCCGCTTCCCTGGAAAAGACTCTTGAGGGAAACTATTTGAATGTGGAGGGGTATGAAGGCCACTCTGAAAGCAGCATTAAAGCTGACATCTTGAGAATGAGGACTGTGGTGTTTTGGAGCTGTGTGTACCCCAGAAATACATGTTCTGGAACCTAATCCATTCCTGTGGGTGGACCCATTGTAAGTAGGACTTTTGATGAGGTTACTTCGGTTAAGGTGAGGCCCACCTCAATCAGGATGGGTCTGAATCCTCTTACTGGAGTCCTTTGTAAGTGGAATGAAATTCTGTCAGTGAGAGAGAAAGCCACAACGGGAGCTGCAAGAAGCTGAACTGTCCCAAGAGTAGCGAGGAGCTGTGTAAAATGACAGCATCCCTCCGAACTGAAAGGGACATATCAGACCAAAAAACGACTTGGACAAGTCCATCTTGGTGAATAGTTGAGCATTTTTTCAGGGGCCTTATATGGGATCCACGTCCTTGAAGGCAGGAGAAGAGACAGCAGTTTTGAGCTCCATCTTCTGTGCCTATGGAGAAGTTGGTGGGTCTTTTTACCGTGGCTGCTGTGGGCATAAGCATAACTCTAATGGAATGCAGCACTATGCTCAAGATTGAAGGTACATATGCTTAAAAATGTTTATCAAGGCATACAGGTGTGTGTGACTTCTACAGAACACTTTGATGTTGATCAAAGCAGTAGATATTCTTATTGTTTACCCAAGGAGGGAAAGGTCAGATATTTACAGTTTTCTAACTGTAAGACCTACTGAGTCTCAGGCATTTGTGTCCTGAGGTATGTCTTGTGACCAATTGAATCTAATCTTGCAGTTTAATTTTAGGAAAAGGCAGTAAAAGCTGGGGGATGCTAAGTTACCTATGCCACATGAACATCAATGGAACCTGGAAGAGAAGGGAGAGACCTGAAGCACTGCCATGTGCCTTGCCATGTGATAAGTTAAGGACCAAGGATCTCCAGCAGCCAGTTCCAGAATGCCAGTCTTCGAGGAGAAAGCATTGCCTAAGGATGCCTAGATTTGGGCTTTTTCCCAATCTCAAAACCATGAATGAATAAATTCCCATTGCTTAAGCCAATCCATCACATGGTATTTACTTTAGCAGCCATGGACACTAAAACAAGGATTTAGCTAGGCAAAGAGCAAAAGGAAAAGCATTCTAGGCAGAGGAACCAGCAGGTGTGAAGGCCATGACCCAGGAAAACACGCCAGCCTGTCTCATAAGGGGTTGACAAACTACTTACTGACTAGGGTTCAAATACAGCCATGAGCCGAGAATAGTTTTTATATTTTAAAATGTTGAAAAAAATCAAAAGAATAATATTTTGTAACATATAAAATTGATATGAAATTGAAGTTTCTGTAAATAAAGTTTTACCTGAGCACAGGCAGGCTCGTTCATTTACATATTGTCTCTGGCCAGGGATGCTGCTAAACATCCTAAAATGCACAGGACGACTTTCACATGGTAGTGGTTGAGTTGAGGTGCTACGACAGAGACTGTGGGCCCCCCCCAAAGTCTCTAATAGTTACTATCTGGCCCTTTGCAGAAAGAGTGTCCTGACCCCAGGTCTAGAGTATGATGAACAAGGAGACAGTAGGTAGGGGCCAGCTTGCGGAATCCTTTCCAGACCATAGTAGGAAAGTTAGATGACGTGCCAAGTTCTATGAAAAGCCATTGGATTTTAAGCAGAGTTGGGGTGGCACTGGGGGAAATATTCAGTGGTTTTTAGTTTTTTTAATTTGCGCCATATGATCCAATTTTTCTGGAGCACCTGGGAAGTCCATTTTCTGGAGCAGCAAAGGAATCCTCTGTGCTTCCTCTTAAACCCCTCGGTTTTGTGTCCGTGCCATTGGCACCATGGCAAGAGAGGCAGGCATGGAAGGCTCCATTTCTCAGCTACCTTTGTCAGGTGGAGTTGCGGTTAGAGCCATGTCCAATGCCATTGGCTTTTTCATTTGCTTTTCTTACTGTGCTGAATGTATGTTTAACATTTCAGTGATTTTATTGTTCTGGCTTTGAGGCTTTAAGTCAAGGGTGCAATTAAAAAACTCAGTCAGCTTTGATTGGAGCTAATTTTGACTTATTTCCATAGCTTACTTTAGAACTGAAGAAAAAGAGAAAGGATTCATACAGATTCATACAGTCAGCTTTTTAAGACTTGGCTCTTTTCTTTTTTTTCTTTTTTTTTTTTTTTTTTCTTTTTTTCTGGATAAAGTACTTTAGGGTTCTACTTGTTGTTGTTGTTTTTTTAATGCTTTTCATTTTGAAATGACTGATTTAGAAAAATCCTTTGTCCTTTCACATTGGCTTTGCTCATTATTTTTTTTTTCTGTAAAGTCTTCATACCTGGATCAGAATTGTTTTCATTTTATTTTCTAGCTTTAAAAGGGGAAAACCTCTGTACCTATTTTGCTTTCTGCTTGAGCAAACTTCAGTGATTTTTTAAAAATACTTAAGTAAGTAAATAAATAAGAAAGCAAGTCTAAACAGAAGATGGTCCATTGTAGTTAAGTATTCAGGCTTATATTCAAATCCCTGCCTCAGTTTACCATCTGTGAAAGTGTAGGAAAGTTACACAGTCCTTCTAAGCCTCTATTTCCTCATCTGCAAAATGGGAGCATGAAGAGTTCTTCCCCTTGGGATTCCAGTGAAGATTAAGTGAAGATGTGCATGTATGTTTTTCCACTTACTACCTGGCTAAGAGCAGACACCCAATAAGTTGAGGTTATGATGTTTCAGAGAAAAACATTTTCCTACATCATTCATTTCACTTCCTAATTTAAGTTTCACTTTCATCCTAAATGTCCACTCCTTCTCTGTAATGAAAAAGTCTCCTGGCTGCTTTGCTTCCTTTTTTCCTTCTTTCTTATAAATTTCTCTTTACATTGTTGGCTTGGAGAAGTGGTGTTTTAGTTTGCTCAAAGCTGCTGGGAGCAATATACCAGAAGTGGAATGGCTTTTACAGTGGGAATTTATTAGTTTAAAAGCTTACAGTTCTTCCGGAAGTTCCCAGGATCAGTTTCTGGTGCTGCGTAAAGAACAGACACAGAAGAACACACAGAGAATGGATACAGAGAGCAGACAGCAAGCAAAAAACCAACAGGGGGGTGGGGGAGGAAGGGAATAAGTAAATAAATAAATCAATCTTAAAAAAAAAAAAGTTTACAGTTCTGAGGCCATGAATGTGTCCCAGTCAAGGCATCATCAAGATTTCTTCCTGGGGTCGAATGTGGCTCAACTGGTTGGGCGTCCGTCTCCCATATGGAGGGACCCGGGTTCGATCCCCGGGACCTCCCGGTTAAAAAAAAAAAAAAAAAAAAAAAAGATTTCTTCCTGAGCTGCAGCTGTAGGCAATCAGGTATATGGTGGAATTCACTTGTCTCTCTCCTCTCCCCTGGGCCTCATTGCTTTCAGATTTGGGCTGCTCTGTCTGTGACTTCTCACTCCCAAGTTCATTGATTTCAACTTCTGGAGGCTTTGCTCTGTGTTTGCAGCTTTTTCCGGCATCTCTGGCTTTTTATTCCTCCATTTATAAAGGAGTCTGGTAAGAGGATTAAGACCCACCCTGGGCCATGCCCTACTGAAATGATCTAATCAAAAGGAAGTTCTCTTAACTGAATCTAATCAAAAGGTCCCATCTACAATAGATTTACATGCACAAGAATGGATTAGCTTTAAGAACAGGATTTTCTGGGGTCCACAAAAGCTCCATATTGCTACAGTGGGAAAGCTCTTTCACGTTTTCTCATGTTACTCTCGGCTTAACTTGGTTTTTCTCAAACAGGAGGGGAGTGATTTTTGTCCCCAGGGACATTTGGCAATGTCTGGAGACATTTTTGGTTATTACATCTGGGAATTGCTACGATATCTGGTGGGTAGAGGCCAGGGATGCTGCTAAACATCCTAAAATGCACAGGACGACTCCCACCCCAGCCCAAACAAAGAATTATCTAGCCCACAATTTCAATAGTGCCAAGATGAGAAAGCCTAGTTTAGCTGGGGCCAGCCCTACAATTCTTGCTTTTCTATATTAGCTTTTTGCAGTTGTCTCTCTGCAAGCTGCATATGGATGTAATCCAGGGAAAAGGAATAAAGATCTATTTTGGGGAGGGGCACAAGAGAGTTTCAACTTTATCAGTAATGTTTGTCTTCCTTGATCACATAAGCACAAGTCTGGAATTAATATGAAAAGTTTAACATTTGTTAAAGTTATTTTATTCTCTGTGCTCTATTGTCATCTAGAGATTTTTCATTATTTAAGAGGAAACAAAAGATATTTGGGTCCACGTTTCCTGTTTGCAGGGGCATCTGACAGGGATGCACCAAATGAGTTGATCTTTCATAGAAGCTTAAGTAACTCTTGTCTTTTGATTTTCCAGGATTTAGAGCTCTGCCCTCTAATTGTAATGCGTTATCTTGAAACTTCCGCCCAGTGTCAGAGACTATAACTTTCTGTAAATCGTCTGCAGACCAGCTCCAAACAAAACTAGCCCAAGAGAAGCTGCAGGGACGGCACCAGTGGTTCCCAACAGCAGCTGCATACGAAGCTTGGTTTGTGCTCTTTGCATCTGTTTGAAACAAAGTGAGAAACATAAGGATAAACAGGTATGTTTTCATGAAGCAAAATCTTTCAATTAAATCGATTACCCTTCCTTTTGAAATGAACTCCTCTTCCCATTCCTTTTTTTTTTTTTTGGTGTTAAAATGCCTATCAAATATTTTATGAAATAATGGTGACAGTCATTGGTGATAGTTGATGCTTTTAATGTCCTTATTTGGCAAAATAAAATGCTGGGGACACTAGATTCTCTCCCTTTCCATATAGGTAAAAACAATCAAAAATATATTTTGGTTAGTCTATCTGAAACCAAGTGGACAGGTGGCTGATTGGAATTCGTTAAGAGTTTCTGTAAGGGGGACGGATGTGGCTCAAATGGTTGGGCGTCCGTCTCCCATATGGAGGGACCTGGGTTCGATACCCGGGACCTCCCGGTAAAAAAAAAAAAAAAAAAAAAAAAAAAAGAGTTTCTGTAAAATCACTTTCATGATTTTGACTGTGGTTCTTAAATATGCAGTTATCTCATGTCATTTCCAGGATTGTAGGGAGCATAAAAATGTTGATCTCATTTAGGCTGAAAGGATTACCTTGTCATGTGTTGGCATCACAAAGTTCACCCCTTCAGGTGATAAAGCCTATACCTGAAATTAGAAATTGCAAGCTTGCTTTGCGTCTTCTGGGGTGACTCCCTGCATTTGGTGGTGGTCAGCTTCGCTAGTTCACAAAGCCCTGGCTTCTCTTGGTCTCTTTCCTTGTCTGTCAGGTAATAAATGGCCTCAATTGCAGAAATAACCTTTGCACAGTTCAGAGACTCTGTAGGCACAATGTTCTATCCTGGGACCGGGCAGGAGATGGGAAAAGGACAGCAGCTGACACCCGGTGGGATGAGGTCCCAAATGGATAACTGTTTTGTCAGACATGGGAGGGGAGCGGGCTGGGGAAATGGGACCTTCAGGGGTTGGTGGAAAGCAGAGTGTGGACCTCCACGTCGTGAGTCCAAGCAGATCAGTCTGCCCTGCAGCCTTAGAATCTAATCTCATAACTTGTCACTGACTCATTTAAGGGCTTTGGGCCAAGAACTCATTGCTTCAGGACTGGGAGAACAACCCTGTGTCCAGCGCTGTTGGGGAAAACCATGTCACTGTCAAGGATTGCTTGGTCTCCACGAACGGTCTTGTGGGTTCCCGCAGATGTTGTGCCTGCAGCTGTATGGCCATCCAAGAAAGGCAGAATCTAAGCCCGTGATCGTTGCCAGTTATAAGCTTTTTTTTTTTTTAATTTTTAGATTTATTTAATTTATTTATTTGTTTATTTTTCTCCCCTACCTAGTTGTTTGCACTCACTGTCTGCTGTCTGTCTGTTCATTGTGTGCTCTCTGTGTCTGCTCATCTTCTTTTTAGGAGGCACTGGGAACCAAACCTGGGACCCTCCCATGTGGGAGGGAGGCGCCCAATTGCTAGAGCCACCTCCGCTCCCTGCTTTTTGTGTCTCTCATTGTGTCTCCTCGTTGGGTCATCTTGTTGCATCAGCTTGCTGTGCCAACCCTTCACGTCAGCTCCCTGTCTTGCTCGTCTTCTTTAGAAGGCACCAGCAACCAAACCCAGAACCTCCCATGTCGTAGGTGGGCGCCCAACTGCTAGAGACACACCTGCTTCCCTATAAACTTTTAATAATGTGTAGTTTTAGGAAAAAAGCACAGCGGTGATCTTCCCTCCATGGAAACACCGCTTCTGTCTGCCCTTTCCTCCAGTTGCTGGAGTGCTGCTTCTTTCTCTCCAGCATCAGCAGAAAGGACCCCCGAGGGGAGTGGGCTTTTCCTGCAGGAAGAGGAGTAGGTTATATCTTTAGGCGGAGCAGGCTGTCACCCACCTCGAGGAGGAAGGTCACCATTCATTCATTCCCTCATCCCACAAATAAGTCCTGACTGCCTGCAATGGGCCACTCACTGAGTGGCACACAGGGCCGTGGAGAACAAAGTAGACTTGGTCCTTGTCCTCCTCGGGTTTTTGGAGACTTGCTGCTTGGGGAGGCTGATCATCTGGGGTCATTTCCAGCACTGCCACATCCATGGTCAAGTTACTCGATCTCCCTGTGACTCTGTCCCTTTACCTGTAAAACAGGACAATAATCCCTGCTGTATTCATTTCCCAGGGCTGCCATTAATTCCCACAAACTGGGTGACTTACAGAAATGTATTCTGTCACAGCTCTGGGAGCCAGACGTTGAAATCCCAGTGCTGTCAAGGCTGACTCGTTCTGGAAACTGGAGAACCAGTCTAGGCCTCTCTCCTGACTTCTGGTGGCTGCCAGCAATCCTTGATGCCCCTTGGCTTATAGGCTTATAGTCTCCATCTTCACATGGCCTTCTTCTCCTTGTCATGGGATGTAGAGGCCCGCCCCCCCAGGCCAGGGTGATCTCACCCCAAGATCCCTAGTCACTGCAAAGACCCTTTTCACATTCACAAGTTCTGAATGGACGGATCTCTTTTGGGGGGTTGGGGGGTGTAACCGTTCTGCCCACCACACCTACCTGCTTGGTGAGGATTCATCGAGTTAATCCTCTGTTCATAGCAGAGTTTGGCACATACTTGCTATGTAAGTGTTGACAGATACCATCTGCTTCTCTTGGTTATTGCCCAGAATTGCTGCCCTCCAACATCCTTCCCGCCAAGCACAGTGATTTGGACATTTCTCCCACTGGAGACGAAGAAGGGGTCCTGTCACTGCTTTGAGAAATCTTTTCTTCCTTGCTCACATAACTGCCTGCAAGGTTACTGCCGAAACCCCTTGCCCTGGATTGGTCTGCTGGGAACCGGAAGGCTGTTGGCTTCAGTCATTTGTGGGAATGAGACCCAGGACAGATTTTTAAAAATCTATTATTATTGTTTATTTAGCTATAATTTACAAAAAATAAAATACACAGATCTTACGTTTTTCTTTTGATGAGGCTTTGTAATGACGTACATCTGTGTAGCCAAACAAGTTATAGAACGTTTTTATCATTCCAGACGATTTGCCTGTTCTTGAACTTCACGTGTACACTTCAAGGGTGTACTCATTTGTGTTTGGCCTCTTTTGCTCCACGTGAGGTTTTGGAGACTTGTCCATGTAGGTGAGATGAGTTTTGATGCAAGAAAGAAGGTGTCATAAAGCAGGACTCTGGATAGTCAGAGAAGAGTTTGAAGGGCTCCGGTGTCTTTGGACGGGAAGGGCAGTCCTAAGAGGAAAGGTCACCCAGTGGGTGGGAAAGAGAGGACACTAAAGGTCAATGGCAAGTGTACTTCAAAATAGTGGCTGGAGCCAGCTTGGCATCAACGCTGGTGATGATAAATCCAACTCAGACACACCGTTGATTTCTTTCTTCACTAATGCCTAGACTGACTAAATTACATCTTTTTTTAATTATAAAAATAACATGCAATTTTTATATAAATTCAAATATGACACATGTGTACATTTTAACCATACTTCCCCTCATAATCGAGCTACTGTTAATGCTTTAGGGTATGTTCCTATAGATTTCATCCCCTGCACAAAAGCTAACAAGGTGTGTTTTTATTGATGTTACTTCCAAAAATGAAATCTGCATTTTTTTTTTTTGCAAAGTACTCTTTTATTTTTCTCTAAATATATTATGTATACAGTTCCATGAGGATGCAGGTGCATATAGATTCAGTTACCTCTTTTTAAAAACTAGTGCTCATTAACAAAAATGGGACTGCAATAATACTGTTTTGCAACTTGTTTTTTTTTTTTTCAGTTAACAATGTACTGTGGCCATCTCTTGCTGGGACATGTATATCTGGAGCACTCTTTTTGATAGCTCCCTGGTATTCTATTGTGCAGATGAACTGAAACTGGTTCCGTTCATCCCCTGTTGATAGTTTTGGATCCTTTCCAGTGTTTTGTTGTCACACACAAAGCTTGGCCTGGCCACCCTCAGGGACTCTGACTACCTTTGTTTTGTGAGATCACTTTGACAACTGCATAACAGCTTGTGGGCGGCTTGCTTTGGCTTAGATTGTCTGGAGTCCGGGAGAGCTAAGAGGGAGCTGAGATCTTGGGATACTGGAGACCGTTCATCCCTCATTTAGCTCAAATCTTGAAATCATTGCATATGCTAATCAGAAAAGGTCGTACAGGGGAATGGGAGGGCCCCCAGCAGGCTGCTTTCAAAGATGCAAAGAGGGCGAAGCACAGGCTCAAGCACTGAGGGGGGTGGACCTTGACTTATCCTGCAAATTGGATGTGACCAGCACCGATATCGCCTTTGGGTGGGGTTTGTGGCAAAGGCAACCTTCTAAGGGAGCACCCCTTGGGTTCTGGTCACAACTATGGAAAGGAGCTGAGTTATGATACAGCCCCTTGGAGAAACACTTACGTGCAGAATACAATGCCTTGTTGCAGGTAGGTTTAACCCAAAAATGCCCGGTCATTCTGAAGATCTGAAGACTGCCATCCCTACCCAGGGGAGGATCGCAGATACTGGGTATAAACCTCACTCTGGCAGTGCACAGTTACGTACCTTAACAAAGTGGAAAGCTTACTTGCTGCAGTGCAGTGTTTTCAACACTAACCCTTTGAGTACTGAAATGCATGAGATCCTAGGCCCCGTGTCTTACGTGGAAGATTCCTCGGCTCAGATTACAACCCCTAAGGTGGCCATTGGGGTGCCCACTAAAGAAGGCGTGGGAACAGTTCTGGAGTATGCATGGTCCATGGACAGTTCAGCCAGTGGACAGCTTCCCGTGTGGACAGCCGTGGCTGTGCAGCCCAGCACTGACTCTGTTTGGTGGGAAATAGGCACCTATGCCCATGCCTCAAACCATACAAACTGGGGGAGAGAGGTCCTTTGGCCGTGGTACTGGCCTATGCAGCTTCGTTGGTTGGAAATCTTAAGCCCATGGGGGATAAGAGTCACCCAAAACATTGTGATAAAACCACGGTTTATACAAAAGATTCCAGTAAAAGTCTTTATTACTAATTTGGGGTCTCCTATTCCTGCTGGGACCCGATGTGTATCTATGTGGACTCTCCTTATGCACTGTGGAAAACTCAGAGAATTTAGCAGGGGAAAATGTATGGTATTGGAAGCCTCTTTATAAGACTCCCCTGCCTAGTACTTTGTTATCTACTGATGAAAATGTTGCTTGTATACTGTTAGATCAGCATGATCTGCCCCTTATTGTTCCCCATAAACATCTTTCTTTTTGTCCACAGTGCCCCAGCCAATACTTTTCTACAGTGGCCTTTAGCAGTAACCCATGCCCACAATTGAAGCCAATGTTGGGTTTTCACAAACTAACCATCCTTGGGTGCTACTGGCCTTCCTTGGATCGTAACTCCTGCAAATTAGACAGCATGGAACACCTTGCTGGCATGGCAGAATATGACCCATAGACAAGTTTGGAACAAGACCGTCTCATTTAAGACTGAAATCCAGCTGCTGTCTTTCAATGAGACTCGTAATTATATTTTTTCTCTTGTAAGAGAGCAGGTGAATAAGCCCAAGGATATGCTGTATATGATGGTTTAGGACGGTTAATAGCTGAGTCCATCACCCTAGAAGGCATTGCCTCTGTCTGCATCGAATGGCAGGAGGCAATCAGTAATGTGGAGTGGTCACGCCTGAGTTGTGTGATTTTACCATCCAACTAGAAGGTGGTAGTCTTTTCCAATGGCAGGCCCACCACTTATTAACTGGGGCTTACCTGTCCCCTAAAGGATGGCTATGGACTTGCGGGCAAAACCGGTGGCCGTATTTGCCCTATGACTGGACCAGACGATGTACGTGGGGACAGCTGGGTGTCCCTGCTACCCATTACTCCATACCCCTAGGAACTGGGAAATGGTCAAGGCTAGATATGGGGTAAAGCACGACCCCTGGTGTTCCACCCATTGGCCGTTTCTGTGCCGGGTGGCGCTGCAACTGTCACTGAAAAACACGCACCAGCTTTAGCCAATCACACTGCTCAAGCCCTTAATGACCCCAAGCGGCAGTTTCCTTACTAAACAAAGAAACCACCCAACTGCGAAAGGCAGTTTTCCACAATAGGATGGCTTTAGATGCTCCTGCCGCGGCACGAGGTGGACCCTGGGCCCGCACTAACGTCCAGCGCTGTGTGTATATTCCTGAGCACGCCCATAATATTTCACAAGCTCTAAATCATATGCAAGAGCACAAACAGCACATTGATAAATTAGCTATTGACCCCCTATCTGATTGGGTCAATTCCCTTTCTTGGCCCTGGCGACATGCCTTCATAGGTTTACTAGCTCTTGGTGGAGGACTCCTCTTATTCTGTTGGTTTTTATGCTGCTGCCGTGGGGTGTGGATGCGATGCTTGTCCTATGGTCGATAGAGGCTGCTGCATGGGCACGGACTGTGGGGACCCAAGGCCCAGACCCCCCACTATGTCTGCATGCAGCCACCTGTGTGACCTAGGCCTAAGTTAAAAGTCACCAACCCTCCCCGGAGGGTGGGGGTGGGATATCTTAAACCAGATCTCCTCTGAGCAGTGAAACCTCATTCCTGAGATAACATCACCAGACCCCATGTGCACAGTCACGGGACCCTAGCCAGTGCCCTGTTCTTATACCCTGTGGAATGTCCTTGTTATCACTCCTATGGAATGTCTTTGTTCTGAGACCCTTTATATATCACCCCACATTTTCTCCTGTCCTCTTGCGGAGTGCTAACTTCATTCATCCTTTGACCCACCGCCATCAAGGAATCTTCTCCTGTCCGTAAGTCCCGATAATGCTGATGTCTGATTCTCTGCCTTGTGCGTTCTTTGGTCTCGTGGCCTTGCCAGCTCGTGCCCTTCAGAAGCTGGGTTGGAACACCATCTCTTGCTGGGACATGTATATCTAAAGCACTCTTTTTGACAGCTCCATGATATTCCATCGTGCAGATGAACTGAAACTGGTTCATACCCTGTTGATAGAGTTTTGGATTATTTCCAGTGTTTTGTTGCCACACACAAAGCTTGGCCTGACAACCCTCAGGAACTTGAACTCCCTTTATTTTGTGAGATCACTTTGACAACTGCATAACAGAGCTTGTGGGTGGCTTGCCTTGGCTTACATTATCTTGAGTCCAGGAGAGCTAAGAGGGAGCTGAGATCTAGTAAATGGCCCGAATGCAACCTCATTAAAATTCTAGGGTATAATTTGTCCCCTGAATGCTCCTGGACCAGCTGAATGACAAATGCAAGAGTGCTATGATCATTCATTCAAACGAGGGAAACTTGCCAGCTCAAGTAGGAAGCTCCAGTGCACAGAGTTAGAAGGCATGTGAAAGCATTGAATTAATGAAGTGGGAAACCCTAAATGGGACGTCAAAAGGGGGACTAAGAGGAGCTGGTTCAGGAAATAGTCCTTATTGGGGAAATAGCAGAGACACAAAAATTGAAAGAAAAGGATTATAGTATCCTTTTGTGCTTTTTCCAAGGCACAAAATTTATCATTCCTTTGAAAGGGCAGGATGTTTAATCTTCTCTATTAATAGTTAATAGGAAACTAAGAGTAAAGTTCACTGAAGACCACTCCCATTTCATTTGACAGTACAAGACTACTTCCTTGTCATTTCCTCCTTCCTCCTCTTCCCCAACCATTTTCTGTGGACTTAGCTTTTTGTTTGTTTAGCAATTTATTATAGTGAAGGTGGTAGCTGTTAAAGCACCTTTTATGCCTAGATTGTGAAAGAAATGCCCAAGTACACAAGCTCCTGTCAAACGATATCAGGTGAACAGAGAAATGTATCAACAGACTAGAAACTAATTGTTGGCTGATCACTGTAACATCTGTGTTAATGTGAATGAATTTGTGAACGATTAAAAACAGAGATCCCCAAGGGTCTGGTATTCATCAGGCTCGGCTAAGCTTTGCTGCACTGACAAACAACCTTAAAACTTCAGTGGCTTGTCACATAAAAGCTTATTTCTTGCTCATGAAAAGCTACTATGGGTTGGTAGTGGTGGGCTGTGTCCCCTTTAGTCATGTAGGAACCCACCTGGAATGTCAGTGGGAAAGGGGAGCTAGAGAGCCATGTTTTGGCTCTTCAATGCTTTGGCTTGGAGGTGACACAAGTCACGCTCACAGCCCATTTGCCAGAAATAGCCATATGACATTGTCTTATGCATGAGGGCTGCACAACTGCTTGCAATGACCTGGGCAGACACCACAGTCTCCACTGTACTCTGCAGCTCATCCTGGAGTTTGGAGTTTCTGAGCCCTTTGGTTCCTGTTGACCTTGAGCTCTGGCTTTCCTATGTTGTGACCTCATCCCTTTGGAAGGGGTTCTTTTCAGAAATTCATCCTGGGAAGACGTCTGGCCCTTTTGGAAAAAAAAAAAAAAAAAGAAAAACAAAACAGGTATGCTTCCTCTTTTGTACAACTATTGAGTCTTAGAGCATCTGTTCTGGTTCTCTTTTAGGCTCAGCTAATAAGAAGCTCACAGCAAAATTTAATTCTCAATTACAGTCACTAAGTCAAACTAGGAGTTTTGTAGACTTGTTTCTCCTTTTAACTGATTATAAGACATTTCCTATTTCTTTAATCTTATTCTGATTGAGTGCATGGCATTTTATTTTGTTTGTTTATTTTTTTAGGAGGTGCTGGGGGTTGAACCCAGGACCTTGAACATGGGAAGCAGGTGCTCAACTGCTGAACACATCTGTTCCCCAGTGAGAGCTGGTTTTTTCATTTGTTTGTTTTTAAGAGGTACTGGGGCTTGAACCAGGGCCCTCACACATGGGAAGCAGGCACTCAACTACTTGAACTACCTCCGCTCCCTGAGTGCATGGCTTTTATCGTGCATCAATGCATATTTCTTTTGGAAGTTGGCTGGGTTTACATTACACATCAAAAACAGTGCTAACACTAGCTTCCATTTAGTGACTGCTTCCTTGGTGCCAACTGCTTCATGTACCATTTCTCCTTCATTCCTTCCACCCACCCTATGGGATATTACTCTTGGCATTTTATGGGTGAGAAAACAGCTCAGGGAAGTTCAGTGACTTGCCCAAGTCCACCCCGCGAGGCCATTAAATCATGTTCTAATGGAGGTCAAGGGCTGGGCCTTAGCTACTTTCATTTTCTGGCCTCACATAGTGATTCAATTCAGGTAATATTTTCTGTTCTCACCTAGCTTTTGCTTTCATGAATTCCGATTTTCTGTGATTTATTGTCAGTTTGCTGGGCTGCTTTGTCAAATACCTACAATTGGAATTTATTGGCTCATGGTTTGGAAGCTGGAAATCCAAAATCAAGTTTGTAGCATTCTGGCCCTGGCTTGCCACCATCCTTGAGGTCCCCTGGCTTACCCCTCTGCCTCCCTTCTCTCCTGGTGTCTGTTCTTCCAGCTTCTTTCTGGCTCCTGGCTCCTTTGTGGCCTCCCTGACCTCTCTAAGGCCTCCAGTACTATGGATTAAGGCCCATCCTGATGAGGTTTGGCCACACCTTAACTAAAAATAACACCTTCAGAGGGTCCTATTTATAATAGGCTCAGCCCACAGGGACACAGATTAAGATGAAGGACATGTCCTTTGTCGGGCTACGTAATTCAAGCCACCACATTTATACATAAGAAAATTGGAAGTGTTTGTGAGACAGAACCCTTGGTTCATTAGTTTGTTTATTTTTCGAATGGTATCATGGAGAAATAGAGTTTTTCTCTTATGACTTCTGGTATAGCTCATTTTCATTTTTAAAATTAAGGAGTAATATATTTACAGAGATTGTGCACAAATCTTAAGTGGACAACTTGATGAACATTTACACACACACACACACACACACATCCATGTAAGCCAGACATTTCCAGTACCCCAGAAGGCTTCCCCATGTCCTTTCCAGTCGTTACTTACCTCCCTTATCTTCCCCAAGGCAACTGGGATTCTGACTTTTATCACCGTTTATTAGTTTGTCCTTGAACTTTGTTTTTGTTTTTGTTTTTTTTAAAAAAAAATGCCCCCCGTTGTTTTGCACTCGCTGTCTGCTCTCTGCGTGTCCTTGAACTTTGTATGAATGTTCTGCACAGGTCATTTTTGGGTCTGATTCTTTTCCCTCATCATTACATCTGTGAGATTCATCCATGCTGTTACATGTAGCAGAAGTTCGGTCTCTGTGAAGGCTCTGTAGCATTTCATTGTGTAACTATGCCACAATTTTACTCCTTCTGCTGTTGAAAGACATTTGGGTTTCTTACACCTTTAGGTTCATAAAAAAAATGCTCCTGTGACCATTCTTGTTACTTTTTGGTGGACATATTCATTTCTCTTGGGCTCGTATAGTTGTACCTGCTTTCAGTTTCTTAAATGTAATAGAAACCGTTCAGCTTGTTAGATGCAATAACTTGGGTTTTGGGGAACCATCGAAGTTTCCAGACCATCAATATATCAACTTCTAGTCTTAGAACAAGTAAATGAACTGGTTCAATTTCTATGCTATGAAAAATAAGTTGCAATAAGGCAGAGCGTTTGCTCTTCATAGCGCACACAGGTTACGTAGATGTTCCTGTTTGCAAAACTCAGCATATTAGTCAGAAATCTTCTCTTACATTGGCAAATGACAGAAACCCAACTCAAACTAACAAGTCAAAAAAGGGGATGTAATGACTCAAATATCCAGTGATTGGCTGCCTTCAGGCACAGCTGGATTCAGGCACTTAAACCAGATCCTCAGAATTTGGTCCCTCTTTCCATCTATCTCTTGGCTCTGTTCCCCTCCCACAGGCGTCACGCTCAGGCAGGCCTTCTCCACTGGGGATCCGTGGCCACTTCAGTCCTAACTCCAAGTCCAGCAAAATGAGGGAGCTTCTATCTTCCCAACAGTTCTAACAAAACTCCTAGAAATGAATCTCACTGGCCCTGACCCCATCACTGTGGCCAGAAAGAAAAGAAACTCTGGGTCACATGTTTATATCTGAGACTAGGAAAGAGGTGGCTGCTCAAGGAATATTGAAGTGTTACCACAAAAGAGAGAACTGGATGCTGGGCAGAGACAAAATCAAGCCAAACAGACTGCTAAGAAATATGAAATTAATAAGAAATAAGAAGCTGGCAAATGAGCATTCTTTTTTTTTTTTTTTTTTTTTTTTTTAAAGATTTTATTTATTTATTCACCTATCCCTCCCTTGCTGCTTGTGCTCGCTGGGTCAGCCAACCACGCCGTGCGGGCGAGCCTGCCTCCACCAGGAGGCCCCGGGAACCGAACCCGGGGCCTCCCATATGGTAAACGGGAGCCCCACTGATTGAGCCACAGCCGCTTCCCGCAAATGAGCATTCTAAGGCTGTAAAGTTTGTATTGTCTTTAGAACTGATTACTTAATGAAATGTCTAGCCTTGACCTTAGCATAGGGATAAACTTATAAAAGTTGGCTGGACTTTTAGAAGATTTTATTTTCTTCTTTCGCAGATACCACAGTTCTTCTACTTATGCTGGCTTGAAACTGTAGAGGTATTTTTGTTTTTTATTTTCCTTATCTCTCTATTTGAGCACTTGGATTGAACCACAATTTCAATCTAAGTGCTCAAAACGTCCTTATTCCTTCTAATCCTTCAGCTCATTGCCTCCTCCTCCATACACTGGGGAAATGGATTGGTGAGGATCTAAGTTTGGCTGGATGTATCAGAGACCCAAAGCATAGTGGTTTACGCTATTTAAAAATTTAAAGTCTGATTTGGTATGACAGCTTTGCTCTGCGACGTCATCAGCATCCCGGGCTCCTTCCATCTTGCTCTGCTGCTGTCCCTAGGGTGCTGCGTTTGTGTGAATGGCCCAAGATGGGGCATGGTCATTTCCACATTCCAGCCCACAGGAAGTAAGAGGACTGAGAAAGGGAGGGCATACTTCTTCCTTTTAAGAGAGCACAACCTGAAAGCTGTATAACTCGCTCCTGCTCGCACCCCATTGACCGGTCTCATGGCCCCACCCAGCTGCAAGGGCGGCTGGGAAACCATCTTTATTCTGGGCAGCCGTGTACCCCACTATGAAAGAAAGACTACTCAAAGGTAACCAGTAATCTTTGCAGGGAAAAAATGAAAAAATCCGACTTTCTCCTTCCTTTTTGTTTTTCAGTTTTGAAAAAAATCTCTGAATAACTGCAAATTCAAGATTCTTTCAACACTCTTGGAAGAAGACTCTACCAACATGTCTGCCTCTTATAGGAATTACGGTTATGAGGAAGATCCAGATTACCCTGACTATTCAGGGCCTCAGAGCCAGACACAGGGGTATTTAAAAACTCAGGATTATCCAGATTCTCCAGGCCCCCTGAACAATCCAGACTATTCCAGCACCAGGAACGACTCATACTCTGCAGGATCCAGAACAAATTCAGGCTACCCTGGATCTCTGGCAGAGCCAGATTATCCTGGATCTCAGAGTAATCCAGACTATCCCAGCACCGGGAGAAATCCATACTCTACAGACTCCAGAACAAGTCCAGATTATCCTGAACCTCTGACAGAGACAGATTATATTGGCTCTTGGAGCATTCCATACCACCCAGGCTCGTCCAGAGAGCCGGACTATCCTGGATTTCAACGAAATCCTGGTTTTCCAGGTTCAAGAAGCAGTGAAAACTATGCAGGTTCCAGAACAAATTCAGGTTATTTTGGCTCCTTGGAAGAACCAGATTACCCTGGAGCTCAGGGCAACTCTAACCATCTTGGCCCCAGAGCCAATTCCAACCACCCAGGCTCCAGAAGGAATCCATACACACACTCTCTGCGAGAGCCTAATTATCCAGGTGTTGAGAATCAACCTAACTCTCCAAACTTTTTCAGGGAACCTGATTATCCTGGTGCTGGGGATTATCAGAACTCTCCAAACTTTTGGGGTGAGCCTGATTACCCGGATGCTGAGAATGGTAGTGATTATGGCTCTTCTGAGACCCCAGAAATGACCCGGGGGTAAGTATGGGCATCTCCCTCCATTGGGGAGGAGGGAGTGTTAGATCACCAAGTAAATGGGACTTGGTGGATGTGGTTTGAGTTGGAGACATGAATGATGACCTCAAATTGTGGTGAAACTTCCATACCCACTTACATACCAGACCTGGACCATGGACCCCTAACCTGAGGCCTCAAGCCTTTTCCTGAATTTTATCTTTCATGGCTCTTGATGGGATAATTTCCTCCCCAGTCTTCCATCTCTTCTTTATATAATCCACGCAAGACATGTAGATCCCCACTCTTTTTACCCTACACTACTCTGACAGTGAGGTTAGGGTAAAGACTCGATAATTATGAATCCAAACATTTTAACCAGAATTATCTCAATACTAATGACTTTTTATAAAGAAAATCTTTTGAAGATATTATTCCATGAAGTCAGTTTAATCCCTCAATTGTTTTTTTTAATACAAGATGGTTGGGCCACTCCCAATGTTTTTTTTCTATTTTCATTTTTTTTATTTTTTATTTTTCTGAAATTATTTGCATCAGAATTGATTACTTTTCATGTAAACTTTATAGCAGATTTGATTCATTGATTTTCTGCATTGTCATTTTCTTCAAATTTTACAGAATATAATTTTCACCTTTGTCAATATTTCTTTAAGATTGTCATTTTTTATTAAGTCCAAGTTTTCCTGGTCCAGGTTTCATCCAAATTTCATCAAGAGGATTTTATTCTTCCATCAATTTTATTTTATTTTATTTTTTTTATTGTGGGTAAAAATCAAAATTTTCACAATACATACCAACATTTGCAAAATGATATATAAATATATATGCATATATGTGCATTTGCTTACAAAAATGTTATTTATATATATCTTCCATTAATTTCTGATCAATGATAAATTTTACCAGGAACAGTACTGGCCATTGACCATGTTAGTTTGAATAGTTTAGTTTTACCAAATCTAATTTTTCCCGGGTTAAGTTTTCCAGGGTTCAATGTTACCAACATGATGCGATTCTATAGTCACTTTTAAAAATTGATACCAAGTCTTACCACGTGCAATTTTAACCAAAGCAAGTCTTATTTTGCGTTTGTTTTTTCTATTATTAATTTTTATGAATTTGACAAAAATGGATGGCTTGCATTTTTCTTTAGGAATAAGGACAGGGGATCTGAGTGTGCAGCAGATGTGACAAAATGTCTTCAGGGTTTGAATAGTAGGGCTAACAGGACCAGCTCAAAGGTCTTCCCCGGTCTTATCCCTTTCTGCCCAATTCATCATTCCAAAATACGCGTTTCATCCTGCCACTCGGCTTCTCTTCATCCGTGGTTTCCCACTTACGAGAATATTTCTGAGTGAGGATGCACTGTGTTAATGTAAGATGATGGCCAAATACCAGTCTGATTAGACCTCCTCCGACTTCTCCTATCCCTTCCTTACATTGACCTAATCTTCTAGATCAGTGAGGTTTTTTTTTTCCTGCCAGTTATTAATTTATTTCCTCTCAGGCCCAAATCCATCTTTTGCTATCCTTAAATTTAACAAAAAAAATTAAATTGTGGTAACATATGCACAACATAAAATTTCCCATTTTAACAACTTTTAAGTATACATTTCAGTGGTTTTAATTATATTCACTATGTTGTGCTACCATCACTATCATCCATTACCAAAACTTTTCCCATCACCCCAAACAGAAATAGTCTAGTAGTTCTTGGCTCTAGAGGGTCTTGAGAATTATCTGATTAATTGGGAACTTTAAAAATAATACAGATGCCTGGGCCCAACTTTCTGAGATTCTGATTTAATTGTCTGGGATGAAGCCTGGGAATTGGTATATAAATTGAGACCCTTTGTTCCAGGTTAATTGCTTTTCATATTTTGCACTTTCTGTCCTTGCACCTTCATTCATACTGTTCTTCATCCTTGGAATACCTTCCCCCTAACTCTTTAGGTCTAAATCTATCCTTCAAATCCCAGGTCAAAGGCCACCTCTCCATATCGGCCCTCCCTCCTACCCCTGCCTGAATACCCAGCCAGAATTCTTCCCACCTTCCTCTGAGCTTCTCGAGCCTGTCTTCTGATCCTCCTCATTTCTACTTATAATTGTCAAAGAAAATCTACCAGATTTTCTTGTCGTGTCTAAGAAAATCTACCAGATTGTATTGGGAGCCTGTGAGGGCAAATCCCCCACGTCTTTATCATCGTACTCTCACTACCTAGCCCATGCCTGTCACACAAATTCAGCAATCATGGAATGTCTGGCTGGCTCAGTAGATGGATGGATGGATGAATATCCTCACCACACCACTGGATGGACAGTGACCCATCCTTTTGAGATTTCAGGGTGCTCACCAGAACGTCTCAGATCCAGCCCTCAATCCATCACCGGGGTGATGGCTCCTTGGGCACTCTTGGGAGAGGGATTGAAGATGACCCAGAAAGCATTGAAATGACATCCAAGGAGATAGCAAATCCATATGGCCACTCAGTGCCAGGCCCTCCTGGAATTGGCTATGGTAAGCATTTGTTAAAACAAGGCTCATATCCTGGGAAGAAAGTAAAATCCAATTGACTTGGGGACACAAGTATTAAGGAACCATATGGGAGGCGGCTGTGGCTCAATCAGTGGGGCTCCCGTTTGCCATGTGGGAGGCCCCGGGTTCGGTTCCCGGGGTCTCCTGGTGGGGGCGGGCCCGCCCGCATGGCGTGGTTGGCTGACCCGGCGAGCACGGGCAGCAGGGGGGGGATAGATGAATAGATAAATAAAATCTTTAAAAAAAAAAAAAAGGAACCATAGCGCCTTCGTTTCCTTAACTTCAAGAGCTGAGAACTCCACGTCTGGAGAAGCCGAGCAAGTGTCCCAAACCATTTGAATGGGCCAGGTAGGGGCTGTGGACAATGGAGAAGATGCACCCTGTGCCTCCACGAGGGGTTTGATGTTCACGTCTGGCCCATTGCAATTAGATGGAAACGCGGGCTCTGTATGGCCAGATCTTTAGGTTTTTAAGGGAAGCCAGAGAGAGAGATGTTTTTAAAATAGGAAACCTGACTTTTATGTGCTCCAACACAATAATTTTTGAAAAATTATAAACACCTAGCTGGGTATATACAACCACTGGTAGCAACCTTCAGCTTTAGGTTGCTGGTAGCCACCTCCAGCTGAGCATGTGCTGAACTGTCGAGCATTCCCACATTCTGAACCTGCAGAGAGCTGAGTGCAGTACAAGGCACCTGTCTGGGTGGGGGGAGCAAAGGAGGTAAGAGGCAGCTGCATTCTCTCGTTCCTTAATGCCTGCTGGGTAGATAAAGCCAACACATCATGACTAAGGAAAATGAGCAAGTGGACTATCAATACATGGAAAACCACATGGTTCTCAGAACCTGTTGGGTGCAAAAGGTAAGATATTTAGCTCTGAGAGGCAAAGAAAGCTCTTCAAAAAATGTTCTTACCTTCCAGAAAGAGCAAAGGACTTATTGCCCAGTGTAGAAGCCAGTTCATTACACAAAATGAAAAAAAATCCAGTCAGTGTTACAGGCATTTAGAGCTTGTGGGAGTTTGGAGAAGGGGAAGGGCATTCAGCCAGGAACAGGCTAAGTGATCAGAATGCTGGGAGAGGCAGGCTGAGGACTGAGCAGCCTGGAGGAGGGCAGAGATGGGGCAGGTTTAGAAGCAGGTGGAGAGGAAGGGACAGGATACATCACCCTGTACTAGTGAGAAGCACTGACTGCTACACATTTGCAGAGAAAACAGTCACTCAGGAGCCCAAACATCAGTTTACCCAAGAGCTATTCTAAACCTCCATGCCATGCATTTTCCATGGGAATGATGTCATCCCTGAGGGGGTGAAAATTTGTTCTTGGGAGGGTAGAAAAAGTTCACTCCTTTTATGTATATAGCACAGATACACAGATAGTATATAAACAGTTACACAGTAAATCTATGCTATTAAAATTTCATGGGGAAGGGAAATTAGGGAAAATGTCTAAAACGACTCCTTGGAGGGTTGATAATGAAAAAAGAAAATTGAGAAATGCTGCCTTCTCCTAATGCAAGTGGAACTACCAAGAAGCTGTTTTGGAGTGCTTCCTGAGCCACACACTCTGCGGTATACTTGGCCCTTATCTCGTTTAATTTGCACAACCATGTTTTAGGCAAGCCCTGTTGCTTTTCCTGTTTTACAGATGGGAAAACTAAGGCTCACAGAGAAACTTGCCCAAAGTCATGTGGTGACTAAATTGACAGAGCTAGGAAGAAAATCTAGTCTGTTCAACTCAAAGCCCAAGCTTTTACTTACCCTGCTAAGCTGCTGGGAAGAATCAGGGCAAATGCAAACAAATTCCTAACCTCCAACCTATATAGAACATTGGAAATTAAGATGCTTAAAAGAAAAAACCGAGATAGTCAAGTATGGCTCCCTTTCTAGGCTCTATTGTAGGAAAAAACTGTAGCCCTTGCCAGAAAAAATTGTGACGACTTGTATGGTGTCACCCATCCTGACAGACTCCTGAAGAAGAACCCACTTTCATCCACGCACCCTCCAAGGCTTTAGGTGATGTTCCCAGTGTCACAGAGCCTCGCACACAGTAGGTGCTCAAGAAATGTTAACTGAATTAATAATCACAATGATTATAACAGTTATATCAGTTAGTTGTCTACCACAGTATTGCTGCATAACAAACAATTCCAAAAACCCGGTATTGTGTGATAAACAGGCATTTCACTCACACATCTCCAGGCTTGGTTGGGGTTTGGCTGGACTAGATGGGACTTGGCTGGGCTTAGCTCCAGGTCGCAGGTTCTGTTTTAAGTCTGGTCTCATTGTGTTTGGGCCAGTGGGCTACCTGGAGCATTTTCTTCCTGTGGTATAAGCTGGAAGTGCTCAAAGTGGTATAAAAAAGACACGATGTCTCTAAAGGCCATGGCTTGGAATGGCAAAATGTCACTTCTGCCAATCTTCCATTGGTAAAAGCAAGTCATATGACCAAGCCCAACATCAGTGGAGATAGCCACTGTGGAGAGAAGAGAGGGTGTAATGTTCACTGGGCAACAATTAGTCTATCACAATAATTAATATATACTAATAGCTAACTATGTTCCCTGATTATTTTAAACACTTTACATCTATTCAAGGGCCAATTCCACCAACAATTCTATGGAGAGGTTTTATTCTGAGCCCTCTGTTACAGGCTAGAAATTTGAGGCTCAGAGAAGTTAAGTAACTTTCCCAAGGGCACACAGCTAGTAAGTAATGGAGCTGGGATTTGACCCCAGGCAGAAAACTCTAGAACTTCCTGCGATGTAATTTTATTCATTGTTCCTATCGAAATGTGCTCTATTTCCTCTACTGAGGACTTCAGCCTTTAATTTTTATCATAAGTTAAATAAAAATCTATTGAAATATATCACTGCTATGTAAATGCTGAGAGTAAATTCTGTTCCTAAGAAAATCATGTCATATTTCAGACATATTCATGTGCCATCATAAAGTATCAAGCTGGAGGGAGTCTCTGTAATCACCTAGACAAATCATTTTCAAACTCTGAGTTATAACCCATTATGGAGTTGTGAAATTCATTTTAAAAATGAAATCGGATAGAGTGGAATACTGAGTAGGTCACAGTAACTTCTGACAGCAACTATAATTTTTTCAATTCTGACTCTAACTCCTCAGAGTTGGGCTGGACCCCCCAGGTAAGGGCAGTTCTCTACAAAACCACCCTTCAGACACCAGCCGCAAGTTTGGGGACCCAGGACGCCCACCCTTCTGATCAACTAGCTACAAATCCTGGGATTCCCACCACTCCATCGGGCTTGATAATTTGCTGGAATGACTCACAGGACTCACTGAAAGTGCTATACTTATGATGATAGGTTTAATATAGTGAAAAGGATACAAATGAGGAGATGCCAAAAGAAGAGAGGCAGAGGGTGAGGTCTGGGAGGGTCTTAGAAGCAAGCTACTGTGTCCCCTCCAAGTGGAGTCAGAACACATCACCCTCCCGGTATAGCAATGCACCTTCTTAATCATGGAAGCTCTCCAAGCTTCGTGTCCAGAGTTTCTATGGAGCTCTGTTCTGTAGACGTGGCTGGGGGAATCAGTGTTAATGTGGTTAAACTCCATCTCACCCCCCTCCCAGGTCCAGCCAATATGACCTGGCTCAAAGCCCCAACTCCCTAATCCCATGGCTGGTCTTCCGGTGTGGCCGGCCCCCCACCCCAAGACCGCCTGTGAAGCTGGCCCCACCCTGTCATCTCCTTAGCATGAGCTGTCAGGGGTTATGTGGCCCTCCCATGAATAACAAGGGCGAGTCCAAAGATTTAGAAGTTACCCTCCAAGAGACCAGACCTCTTTTTGGAGGCCAAATTTATTACTATACAATAGAATAAGAATATGTCAGAGTGCATTTCATGAAGTGAAACAGAGTGTTACTCTGTGAAACGTTTGTAGGTGTGACCTGGCTCTCAATGTAACAATTATTTTATTTTATTTTTTTAAGGAGGTACTGGGGATTGAACCCGGGACCTGGTACATTCAAAGCAGGCACTGAACCACTGAGCTACACGTACTCCACATGGTAACAATTATTTTTAACCTTGACTTGTAGTCAAATGAAAAGCATTTGACTGTTATATTTAACAGCACTTTTTTTTGTATTTTTGTCCTGTTTTTCACCCAAGTTCTTAATCACTAGTGAGACTAAGGTCTGCATTTCACTAACCATTATATGCTCAGGAATTCCTAGTGTGTCACATTAATCGGCAACGTCTCCCTCCTCTTCCCTGCAGTGAATCCTGCTTTTGCAGAAGGACATAGTACCGACCATCCTGATGGAAACCCACCATTGACTGGACGTGATTGGCACAAGTCATCCCAAGGTAAGACTTAAATGGACAGTGGTCAAAAAGCCAGCCCTGGAGAAGGAGTGTGTTCAAGGCCGTTTAGTCATTGCCATTTCCTCTCGACCTCTGGTGTGGTAGATGATGCTGTACTTATTAATCATTTAGACCTGCAGAATTTCTTCTCTTATGGATACCAAGGTGTCTTCCTTAGGAATCTTCTGGTTGCAAGTGACAGAAACCTTCATAAGTACTCAGCCAGAGGCAACAAATTAAAAATAAACTCTTGCCCTTTGATTATGTGTCATTTAAAGGAATCTCTGCCTTCTGTTTCTAGAATCCTATTGTCTTTAATGAAGGATTCTGTTTCCGATTTCTTACCTAGCTACTGAAACAGAACTCTCTCCAGGAAAACCTACCTCCTCCTGAGGAGACCTCTCTGAGTGTAGATGTGGGGAATTAAGTTGTGATTTGGATGTGGCTGGCTTTGGCGATTTCATCCTGGCATTTTAGAAAATGTGAATGCCGCATCTCTCGGTGGTTGTTCGTCACTTTCCTGACAATTCCCAGCAATGCCAGTGTGACTGCTGTATGAGGTCTTTGGGAGCCCACCCCAGTGGAGAATAAGGTTTGGAGTAGGCAAGAGATGCTGTCTGATGACCAAGTAAATGAAATCATCGTAGAGGTGGAGAATGTTCTGCCTGGGGCCCCAAACCTTCCATCCTCAAATCAGATTTTTCCAGATAAAACGCTGGTGAACTCAAGCCTCAACGTGGTCTCATCCGTTTTTGAAATGGACCTGATTAACTCTCGGAATTACAAAAAGAGCAAGCGGGTGACACGATTTTCATCGTTGAATGAATCGATTTCTCAGACCCTTCACATCCCAGAGTGCACAGGTGTAGACACTTCTTGTATATCGCATGAAACCGTTCAAGGTAGTCGAACACTGGGAAGAGGCGTTAGGGAGGGAGCAAGGGCAGCTTCCAAGTTGCCCACAGGGTTTTTCAGTCTTAAGAAGTCAAGTAGGTGGAAAGTTTGGTAGGTGAGCTGAGGATGCCAGGCACGGAGGTGGGTGTCACTTCAAGAGCGTCCTCACAAGAGCTTGCCTTAGTCACGCTCACTTCGTAGGCCTCGCTCTCTGCTGAGCACTGCCTCTCTGTCATCTATTGAATTAATTTTATTTACATCCATACTCCGTGCAGGTACTCTTGATATTCCCATTTGCTTGATTAGAAAGTTGAGGCTCAATGAAATTAAGTAACGTGCCTTAAGTCACACAGCAAGTAGCTGCAGGTCTGCCTGGTTTCCAAGCCCAAATCCACAACCACCATACTGACCTGCTTTGGCCCAGTAACTTCCTAGCCTGGTTTTAGGCAACGTGCGTTGTGCTGTCCATCAGGAAAGTGAGTGTTAGATGAGGCCTCTCAGCTTCTCAGCTCCTGAGGTCAAAAACAGATGCTATTTCTATTTCATCCACAAAATAGCCTAAGTTTAAAGTCTAGCCACTCTCAATAATTTCTGGAAGTTAATATCTATTCACACAAAAGCATTTTATGGGTTTAGTCCCTTTACTGAGAACTGGGGCATCACCTCTCCCTCATTTCCAAATCTTCCTCTCTTCCCCCCTTCTCCTTTCTCCCTCTCAAAGGACTCCCCATTGCCTCTCAGGAGAGACACAAATTCCTTGTCTTTAGCAGAGTGAGTTGGTGGGCATCTTCTGGGCACTCCGCTTTCACTTCAATGACGCCTTTAAGATAAACACAGTGCTTCCTTCATGAGGAGCTCTGCTCAGTGGTATGACCAGCAGCCAGTCCCCTCCTGTCCATCTGTGGTCTCCAGCCGTCCCTCCGCCAGCTGCTTCCCACACTGTGATAAGATGGTGACAGCCGTTCCAAATGTGACATGAAAACTCACATTCAGAGGAAGATGGACCTCTCTTCTCCTCGTGTCTTGGTTTGCCAGGGCTGCTATGAAAAATACCACACACTGGTGGGTTTAACAACCAGAATTCATTGTCTCATGGTTTTGAAGGCTGGCAGTACAAATTCAAGATGTCCGGAAAGCCACGCTTCCCCCTGGGATCGGCAGGGATCTGGCGATGGCCGTCCTCTGTCCCATGGCGATCCCTCTCTCCCCTGCGTCTGCTCTTCTGTCTTCAAATTTCCTCTCTTTATGAGGCCTCCAGTCACATGGATGAAGACCCACCTTGACTCAATTTGGCCTCACCTTAACTAATAATAACTTCTCAAAGCTCCTGTTTACCAACAGAACGTAGATTAAGGTTCAGATGTGTCTTTTGTAGAAGACATGATTTGATCCTCAACACCTTGTTATTGATTGACCTGATTGATTGAGAAGGAAGAAACCTTTCCGAGAAACTCCTCAGCAGACTACCCCTCACAGAACATTGACAAAGCTTGTGTCACATGTCCCTGCCTACAACAACTGACAACGGGGATAGGACCATTAGGACTAGCTTACGCCCATCAGGGCCTCCCTATATCTGAAGCTTGGGACAGGTGGGGAGGGCTGGATTCCCAAACAAAATCAGGATTCCATTAGGAAGGAGAGAATGGTTTGGGGGTAGGCAACCAACAGTATCTGCCATACTGACTGAAGATGTGAGGAAGAGGTAGCCTCTACGGAGGCAGAAAAGGAATATAAAGAAGGCCCTTCTTCTGGAGTGTGGGGGCCAAAAGCGAGGGGTGTGAGATATTAAAATGAGAACGGAGAGGAAGGCTCTTGTTGGATTTGCTAGCTGCTTTTTGTCATGGGAAAAAGAAAAACTTCGAATTGGAATTGAGTACAAATATCATCATTTGCTTTTTCTTCAAAGTTTAACAAATACACATGCCTTCTTGTTTTAATTTGTCATCTTGGGATTCCCTGACTCCTTATATTCTTCCATTGTTCTCTTTTTAAAAACATGCTCTAACTGCAGCGCCATGTTTTGGCAATGCCATTCTTCTGTTAAGGGGAAAACATGAAACCCTGTTTGTTTTCTTTTCTTCTGCAGAACAAAAGTTAATCGCATCTCTGATACCCCTGGCACCTAAAGACAGAGATAAAGCCATCAGGAACCAGCCAAAAACCATGGAGGAGAAGAGGAACCTTAGGTATGAGCCAAAGGCTTCTTTCCCAGATTTCACAGGAATGCCCATCTTCGACTTTTGCCCCCACTTCAGAAAGATAAGACTAAGTAAATGTGGGAGAAGAGACACATATATATTTCTTACCAGATAATTCCAAGTAATTTATGGGGTTATTCCCCTCTCCAGGCAGTGGGGCTTCATCTCCACTCTCTCAGCTTGAGTGTGGACTGCACTGAGTGACGTGCCTCCCAAGAGGAGAGTGTGGGAAGGAAGGGAAAGATTACTCGGCAGTGGAGAAGCCTGGCAAACACCACTTTGCCGGCTGATCAAGGTCAACCTCCCCAGAGAGAAACCATGTGATGAAAAGGGTACTTCCCCTCAGTGGGATTCTCCCCCAAAGCCCATACCCCGGGCTAACCATGAGAAAAACAGACAAACCCAAACTGAGGGACATTCCACAAAATACCTGGCCAGTCCTCCTCAAAACTGCCAAGGTCATCAAAAACAAGGAAAGTCTGAGAGACTGTCACAGCCAAGAGGAACTAAAGAGAACATGGTGACTTAAGGCAATGTGGTCTCCTGAATGGCAGTCCTGGGCCAGGAAAAGAACATTGGCAGAAAAACGAGCAAAGTTGCCACAGAACCTGGAGTCTAGTGAAGAGCGATGTTGGGTTCTTAGTTTTGACCAACATACCATGGAAATGTAAGATGTTAACAGGGAAACTGGGTGAGGAATATATGGCAACTCTAGGTACCATCATGGCAACTTTTCAGTAAATCTCACGTTACTCTAAAATGAAAAGTTTCAAAAAAATCTAAGAGACCCCAGAAGCTTTCCAAGTCAAGGAATTCAAAACCAATACGAGGGCTGTTTTAGCCTTCAGCCCTTCCATTTACTGTTTCTCGACCTTTTTTGTAATAGCAGAAACTAGTCCAGTGGATGGAACAATTTCTAAAAAAAACAATTCAACAGTCCACACACTGTTCTAAGATGGGGGCTGAGGCTGCAAAGATAAATTTCAAAGTCTAGCGGGGGAGACGGACATGTCAACGAGTAACTTAAAAAATGGTAGAAAAGAAAACCAGGCCAAATCAAGGGAGAAAGAGAATGCAGTGGGCGTGATACAGTCGGCCTGGGCAAAGCAAGGGAGACATAGGAGCGGAGCCTTTAAAGAGGGTAACGTGGAGGTGGGTGTTTGAGGTGGACCCAGGAGAGCCAGGAAGGCTCAGAACCAAAGGGCTGTGGCGAGTTCAGGGAAGGGTAAAGAGACTCACTGTGCCCTTATCTTTCTCAAAACACTCGTTGGTTTTCATACTCTTCAGTGACTCCGTGTACCAGGGAGAAAAAGTCCACGTCCTAACAAAGTCCTTCCAACGGTGTTTTTCATCCTTGGCACCCATTGTGTTTTGGGCTTGATAAATCTTTGTTGGGGACTGTCCTGGGCGTTGTAGAGTGTTTAGCACAATCCCTGGTCTCTACCCACTAGATGCCAGTAGCTTCCACCACCCTCCAAGTTAGGACAGCCAAAAAAGTCTCTAACCCTCGGGGGCAAACTCAGCCACTGACTTATGATCTGCACACCCTCAACGGTTAGGTTGTCACTCATGTCCTCCCCCACCCCCCTTGCCCATCCCATTCCAGCTCTACCCCCCCCCCCCACACACAGGCCTCCTTGTTGTCCTGCCTGCCTTGGCACTTTGCACCGGTTGTTCCCCACGCATGGAACATTCCCTTATCCATATGGCTCCCCCCTCACCTCCTTCAAGACTCTGATCAGATATCACCCTATTTAAGATTGTAACACGGGCCCCACCCCAACACCTCCCACCTTCTTATCCTTCTCTGCTTTTTTATTTTTCTTTCCCAAAGCATAAATCACCTTCTAATATACTATGTGATTTACCAATTTATTATTTTATTTGTTTATTGTCTTTTGCTTCCACCTAGGATGTCAGCTGAACGAGGCAGGGACAGTGGTCTTTCTTGCTCACCATCTGGGACCATTGCCTGGTGCCTCGAAGGCACTCAGTAATTATTTTTTGAATGAATGAACGAAGCCTTGGTATCTCTCACTTTGTTTTCTGCCATTCCCTCCAGGAAAATTGTTGACCGAGAGAAAAATAAACAGTCCCATCATATCCTTGAGCTCAACTGCTGTACTCAGTGTTTGAACTCCATCTCGCTGGTAAGTCAGCCTTTACTGCAATCAGTAAAATGGGCAGGGCAAGGGTGAAAACAGGAAGGTGGGAGAATGGGGATGAAAGAGGACCAAAGGGCATGCTTCTTAGGGAAGAGGACCCCAAATCCAAGTTTCTTTCATTGCTCAGAGCCATAGAAATTGGGTCGGTGGAGGTGAGGGGAAATAAGGTGGGCAGGGGAAGGTGTAAGAGGTTGCTGAGTTAATTGCACAACAGCAAACACCTTCACCTTATTCAACAGCAAAGCTGGAAACATGGTCCTCGTACCCCACCTAGGTGGCAGGCGCGGATTAAACGGGCCGCGTGGGCGGGCACGCTGTAATGCTCTAGAAGCCGCAGGCATCCTTGCTATCGTGGCACCTGCTCCCGACTGGTATCTGGAGCGGCTGTTGTAAGGCCGCCTGCTTTGCATCCTCCCTCCAGACTTACCGGAGATCCAAGAGCAGCCTGTCGGAGCTCTTCAACCGCGTCAGCCTGTGGCAGAAGACGCTCAAGATCATTGGCGGCAAGTTTGGAACCAGCGTGCTCTCCTACTTCAACTTTCTGAAGTGGCTTTTGAAGTTCAACATTTTCTCCTTCATTGTGAACTTCAGCTTCATCATCATCCCTCAGCTCACCGTGCCTCAAGAGAACAACCTCCAGTTCACTGGATTGGAATTTTTCACTGGGGGGGGTAAGTTCTCCATCTCCCCCGCACATTGGAGCACCCCCTCACCCCCACATTCATCATCTGAGAGACCAAGGCGCGGACTTCACTCATCACCACACCCAGCTCTTTCATTTTACCTGGGGTCAACTGATGGCCAACGTGAGGTGTTGACAGTTTTTTCCCCCCAGAAGTAACCCGTTTACCAAACAGTGGAACAGCTGTCTCCAGAGGCAACCGTCGTCAAACAGCCTGACGTGTCGTTCTCTAGACTCCGGTACACTTAGCGACACACATTTGCATGTACATATGCGTCCGTTTGTTTTCCCAAAAGTGGAATTATTCATTATATACTATCTACAATTTGCTTTTTCTTTCATCTTCCTAGATTGAGACTCATAGATAGACCGTTTCTTTCTTTCTTTTTTTTTTATTTCTGCAAAATACAATGCTCCTTTGGAAAATTCCATACAGAAGAGAACAAGCAAAAAGCGAAAGTCCATTTTTTCCTCCTTCTCTTGTCCAGCTCCCTATTTTGGGGAGTATCCTTGTAGACTGTTTTCCTTCCTATGCAAACATAGAACTATGTAAATGAATAGATCCTCATTCTTTTAAAAATAAGAAGAGAGGATTGTATTCTAAGTCTTGATTTGTAACTTTTTTCACTTCGCTATGTGTCTTGGGCATCTGTGTAGAATCGCACTACTCTTTTTGAGAGCGGCCATAATGTCCTTACACAGCTCTCTGTTGAGGTATGCGGCCTCAGCTCTTGTGACTTTACCTTGAGGAAAGGATTTTTGCCATTGAGTTCTGGGTAGCAAGGATTGGCAAACTATGGCCTTTTCGCCAAATTCAGCCTGCTACCTATTTTCCTACATCCTGGGATCTTAAGGATAGCTTTTATATTTTTTTAATGGTTGGAAAAAATCAAAGGAAGAATAACATTTTACGAAACATGAAAATTAAATGAGATGCAAATTTTAGGGTCCATAAATAGTTTTATTGGAACACAGCCATGCCCCTTCATTTACATTTTGACCAGATTATTTTTGCTCTGAGTAGTTGCCATGGTGAACATATGACCTGCAAAGCCAAAAATATTTACTCTCTGGCCCTTTGTAGAAAAAGCTGCCAATCCCTGCTGTAGAAAGTTCTACGTATTATCTTCCATATGTCTTTTTCCTCTCTTTCCCACCAATTCCCCCGCCCCTTGGGATAGATACCTTTAAAAATGGAATTACTGCTATTAATTTCTCCATCACTTTTTCTCATTACTATGTAAATGTATATATATAAAGCATTTTATTATGAAAAATTTCAAGCATATAGAAAAGTAAAGAGTAGCATAATAAACACTTATATACCTACTACCTGGATTTAAAACTAACATTTTACTATATTCATCTTACTATTTTTGGAAGCATTATTTATTTATTTGTTTGTTTATTTATAGAAGGTACTGAGGAATGAACCTGGGACCTCTTACATGAGAAGCAGGTACTCAAACCACTGAGCTACACCCGTTCACTTGGAAGCATTTTAAAGTAAATTACAGATGTCAGGACATATCACTCCAACATTCTTCAACATTCTTCTCTAAAAAATAAGGACACTTTCCAGCAGCCAAATACTATTACCACACTTAACAAAATGAACAATAATTCCCATCCTCAAAAATCCAGACCATATCACATTTTTCCAATCGTCCCCAAAATGCCTTTCATAGCTTGCTTATTCAGAACAGGATCCCATCCAAGACCACACATTGCATTCGGTAGTTTTTTCTCTTAAGTCTCTGTTAATCTAGAACAATCCCCCCAGCCCCACCCCCTCTTTTCCTTGACATTGGCTTGCTGCAGAAACCGGGCCAGTTGTCCTATAGATTCTAATACCCTACTGACCTGGTGTCCAGGTATGCCGTAACACATACCACAGACTGATTGGCTTTTAAAAATGGACATTTGTTGTCTTGTTGGTTTGGAGGCTCAAAGTCCAAAATCAAGGTGTCGGCAGGACTTTCTGGCGTGGCTCGCTGGCCGTCCATAGCTTGGTCTCTGCCTCTGTCACATGGCTGTCTGCCTCCTTCTGTCTCCTGCTCACTGCGTTCAAGTATCCTCTGCCGAGAGGGACTCCAGTCAGTCAGCCTCATCTTAACTAATAGGCTCTTCAGAAATTCTCCTTACACATGGATTCATGTCCACTGGATCTGGGGCTAGGACTTGAACGGGACTTTGTGGGGCACATGATGCAATCCATAACACCTCCCTTCTGGAATTGTCTGTTTCCTTATCGCCGCTCTTTGTTCCTTTAGCCCCTTATTTCCTGTAAACAGAAATTTAGATCTGTAGCCTTGATTCGTTTCATATTGAATTTTTTTTTTATCATAATACTTAATAAGTGACAGGGACACATACTGGCTGGCTGTTCTACTTTTAGTGATGCTTTGCTTGGCCCCTGATCCATCCACCATGAAGGTGGGTTGGTCTGGGATTCCTTTCCGGCTCTGAGAGCTGGTGATAAGAACCATCTAGGTGCTCAGTGCCTCCAGGGGCTCCTTGCTTGGCAAACTAAAGGCTAAAGCAACTAGAGCCGCTTGTGAACACAAGCAATTAACTCGACTGACTTTCTCAAGAGTCCCACTTGACCGAGGGTTTGTTGTCCCTTTCAGGGTTACTTTGGGGACACAGTGATGTACTACGGCTTTTACACCAATTCTACAATCCGGCACGGGAGCAATGGGGTCTCTTACAACATGCAGCTGGCCTATATATTCACAATCGGAGCGTGTTTGATCATCTGCTTTTTCAGCTTGCTATACAGGTAGGGAGTGTCTGCATTTCCCGATTCCAAGGCACTTCTTAGATTTAGGCAAAATCCAAGAGACTCAAAATTTACCCAGGAAACAGTGATTTTGATATTCTGTTGCTGCCTGATTTTTTTTCCTTATCCTGCAACATAAAATCGTGTGTTTCGGTAAAGGAAGTGAGGTCTTTTTGTGCTTTTACAAGAAATTTGCCAGTCTGAAGATCAAGATGCACTAATCCAAGGCAGGACATGGTGGACAGTTGTCAAAGAGGAGGAACAGATGGAAAATGCACATGTGAAATGCACCTCCATCACCGTAATTCAAACTAAAATGAGATTTCATTTTGTCCTATCAAACTAGGAAATATTTCTTAGCTGGTACTCAGTGGTGGCAAATTTTAGAAGGCGGCTTCCATTTTATTCAACGTTTATGACACGCCAGACTCTGTGCTTCTTGGTTTTGATTTCACTGAATCTTCCTGTCATCCCCAGGAAGATAGCAGCTGCCTTTAGTGGTACTTACTGTTCTAAGTGCTTCATTGATTCTTGTGGAAGGCAGAAGAATGGCCCCCCAAAGATGTCTATGTCTTAAGCACCTATTCCCATGAACCCAATCACAATGAGCAGACAGGAGGGCTGGGGTCAGGGGAGGGGATGATGCAAGCAGAGGCTGAAGTGACACAATTGCTGGAAGGGGCCACGGGCCAAGGAATGTAAGTGGTCTCTAGCAGCTGGAAAGAGCAGGGAGACCCCCTAGGGCCTCCTAAAGGGACCAGCCCTGCTGACACTTTAATTTCGTCCTTTAAGACCCACTTTCTGACTTCTGATATCCAGAGCTGCCAGATAATAAATTTGTGTTGTGTTAAGCCATTGAATTTGTGGCAATTTGTTATACCAGCCCTCAGAGACTAATAAAATTCTCCTAACAGCTCTGTGAGGTTAGTACTATTCTATTTTTTTTTTTTTTTTAAGATTTTATTTATTTATTCATTTATCCCCCCCTTGCTGCTCGTGCTCGCTGGGTCAGCCAACCACGCCGTGCGGGCGGGCCTGCCCCCACCAGGAGGCCCCGGGAACCGAACCCGGGGCCCCCCACATGGTAAACGGGAGCCCCACTGATTGAGCCACAGCCGCTTCCCTGTACTATTCTATTAAATTAAATTAATTTATTTATTTTAACTTTATTTTATACATTTAATAATTGAAAATATAAACAATTAAAAACTAAAAAGTAAACATAGATGAATAAATACATACATTTGGTTATTTTTATCTCCACTATAAAGATACGGAAACTGAAGCTCAGAACAGTTCATTAATATCACAAAGATGCCCAGCTGGCAAAGCCAGGCCTATCTGACCCCAAAGTCAGTGCTCTTAACCGTTCCTCTCATGATCACACAGTTCCCGGTGAAGGGCGGGGGGTAGCCCTTTGAAGTTGCCTTTCACTGTTAATGATAGGGCTTCCCTGGTTTTTAATCCCCGCCTGCGTAATAACCCTTGTGTATTCTGGTTTCTGCCTCCCCTAGCATGGCCAGGTATTTCCGGGACAACTTCATTAATCCCCACATTTACTCCAGAGGGATCACTAAACTCATCTTTTGCTGGGACTTCACCGTCACTCATGAAAAAGCTGTGAAGCTGAAACAGAAGAACCTTAGCACTGAGATAAAGGTAAAGCTCCCCACGGCCACTCTCCTTTCCTCCTCCAGTATGTTTATAACTTTTTAAAAACGAATAATGAATTATTTTTTGTTGCCCATGAGATTTGCAAAAAAAAAATTTTAAATAGTCATAATTCCCGGTGCTGGTGATGGTGTACGGAAATGGGCATTTTTACATGACATTGGTGCAACCTTACTGGAGGGCAGTTTAGCAATTTATTTCAACATTTTAAAGGTGCCTATGTTTTGACCCCACAGTTCAAGATTTAAAATTTTATCCTAGGGTCGTGGTTTTTAACGTGGAGTAATTTTGTTCCCCGGGGATATTTGGCAATGGCAGGAGACTTTAGAACAACTGGAGGCAGGGGTGCTACTAGCTTCTAGTGGGTAGAGGCCAGGGATGCTGCCAAATATCTTGCAATGCACAAGACAGTCCCCATAGCAAAGAATCATCCGGCCCCAAGTGATGGGAATCCTATGGGAATGCCATCAGAGGAACACAATGATGTTCAGTGCTGCTTATTTGAATAGAAAAAAAAAGGAAGCTGTGAATGTACAACTATGTGATTATACCAAATACCATTGATTGTACACTCTGGATGAGTTGTGTGCTTTCTTAATATGTATCAATAAAATTGAATTTTAAAAAAATGCATAAAATAACCCAATAGTACACAAATAGAGGAATGATTAAAAAAATGAAGGTGCATCCATTCAATGGTCACTAAATGCAATAGGTAAAGGGCTGATACCTACAAGTCCCCAAGAAACATTAGCCAAGGGATTGCCGGCGGCTTGCAAGGGCAGTGAGGTGGCTGTGTGGACAGCCATGGAAACACGCTTATGTCATATAAGTGACAAATAAGATCCGGAGCCTCTGAAGGCTGCTGTGGGTTGGCTCCTCTGGGATGGTGCAGGAGTCAATGTAAATAGGAGGCCTGGGAAGTCTGGGAGTAGTGGATGTGGGAGAAGAGGCATTTCCCACCTTTCCATCTTTCTAAGATGAGCCAGGTAGGTGTGGAGATTTGTGCGGCTCGGCACTCCATCATTCATCGCTCACGCTGAGTGGTTTCAGCTTTTAAGTACTGGGCTGAGCTCCTGACCGTAAGAAATTGGGAAGGAGACAAAGGATGTTTTGTCCACAAGCTACAGCCTCGCAGTGTAATGACGACTGGGCCATTCTTCCAAAAAGCCAAGGGGGTGGACTGGCTCTTCCATTACTAGGGACATTTTTCCTTGGATCTGGAAGCATACCTTTCTTCTTTATCTGTCCATACCACTGCTTCTGAACCAGAGGACATTTGACAATGCCTGGAGATTTCTTTTGGTTGTTACAGCTGTCGAGTTCCTGCTGGCATCTATTGGTAGAGGCCAGGGATGCTGCCGAATAGCCTACAATTCACAAGACCCCTCACTCCCGCCCCCCAACAAGAAGTATCTGGCCCAAGTGTCGACAATGCCAAGGTTGAGAAAGCCTGGTCTACAGAAACAAACTTATTAAAAGAAAGAACAAGAGAATGTTTAAACAAGGGCGCTTTAACAAGAAGGCTGCTGATGTTTTCTTCTTCGTGGGGATTCCCAGCCTATTCTTTAAGAAGGAGCTCGGCGACTTCAGCATACCTTCCTCAAGAACACGATCCCAATGTATTAGTCCCATCTGTTCCTCTAAGACGGAAAAGGGGTTGAGGTGGCCATGGGGGCTCTTGGCCCCATTCGAGATTTTCCCAAGGGTCGCCCATAACCCACGCCCATAATTAACTTTCCTGTGTCTCTCTTGCCTGTGGACTTGGGATGGGGTTGCGTCTCCGGTGTGGCGAGCGTTCACCTGGTGGGGGTGGGGGAGCGGGTCTTTGCTAACAGCGGAGAGCGGCCGTGGGTCAGCTTCGATTCCTTGTCTTTACAGGAGAACCTGTCAGAAATCCGTCAGGAGAATATCAAGTTGACGCTCAAACAGCAGCTGACCCGCTTGTCTGCCCACGTGGCAGCCTGGGTTGTCTCTACCGGGGTGGCCGTCGCCTGCTGTGTAGCCGTTTATTACCTGGCTGAGGAGAACTCAGAGGTAACTCCAGGGAGGCTGGAGCACCAGGGCCCAGAGCACAGAGAACCAGGTGAAGGAATGGGATGTTGGATGGGGAGAGTGGCAGAGAGCCTGACACTCTACGTGGGGTCCCCAGACAGGAGCATTGACACCACTGGAAAGTGTTTTTTAGAAAATGCAGAATCTTGGGTCCCTCCACTGACCCACTGACCCAGAACCTGCATCTGGACAAGGGCCCCAGTGAGGGGAATGCACGTTACAAAAGGAGCAGCTGTGGGCGCATTAGAGGGAGAGAACCTGGGCTGCAGACCTGAGTTCCAACTCTGGTTTCTTCCTGTATTATTATCTCCTTAATGCCTTACACAGTGCCCAGCACAGAGAAGACGCTCAACAAACATTATAAACCAATGGATTTAGGCACGTTATTAGATCTTTCTGAGCCCCAGATTTCTCATCTGTAAACTGGGAATGATAAGGCTTTTTTGGTGTGTGGTCAGGATTAGAGATAAATTATGTGGAGGGTCTACCCAGTGCCTGGCCCTTTGGGGGATAAAGAAATGTTAGCTTTTTAAATTTTTTATTTTTTAATGGCTTAGACTCTGAGATGAATTAGCTGGGTAGCCTGAGCAAAGTACTGTTTCTCTGTAGGTTTCATTTTCCTCCTCTGATTGTACCATTAGAATTGTGGTGAGGGTCAGTCTATTATGTCACTTTGTTTAATGGCTTTCCACTACTGTCAGAATAAAATCTATCCTCCGTGGCATGACCAACAGATCTTTTATGATCTGACCCCTGCCTGCATCTCTAGCCGTAACACCCCACAACCATCTACATCCCACACCAGCAATGTTCATTTCACCCTACTTCCCTGAACATGCCATGATGTTCCTCATCTCTAGATGTCAAGCACACAATTCATTCTCCACTCTGCACCTCCATTCATCTGACAAAGTCTTCCTTCTCCTCTAGATCACGGTATGAAGGTTACCTCTTCCAGGAAGCCTTCCATCAACACCAACACCCTTGACTCTGCCGGGCTGCCCCTCTTCCCTTATCACACTCAACATTGAAAACACCTGATCACTTGTCTGTTTCTTCTAAAGACTGTGTTCCAGCACCTGGGCCGATACCTGGCACATAGTAGGTGCCCAAACAAATGAATGAATAAATGAATGAGAAGCACGTAAGAAAATGGGTGTGGGATCATACAGACCTAAGGGTTTGCCATTAACCATATTAAGGTCTGCCCTGAAAGAGGTGAAATTGAGCCACAGTCCTCAGGGGCCTGGCATTGCCTGCCTTGGTGGAAGCTGTGACCCAGCAGCCATAAGTATAAGGAAGTTACCTGAGTTTCTCCTTCACCCTGAAGTTTTTCTCCACCCACTGCCACCTGAAGTGAAGGGAGGTGGCTAAAGAGGAGAGGAGAGAAATGGAATCATTCCTTTTTTTTTTTTTTTTTGAGGTACCGGTGGCCAGGGATTGAATCCAAAACCTCTTAGGCAGGAAGCCAGCACTCACCCACTGAGCCACATCAGCTTCTCTGAGTTGTTTTTTCTTTTTTTTCCATTTGTTTTGCTTGTAGTTTGTTTCTTTTCAGGAGGCACTGAAAACTGAACCCAGGATCTCCCATGTGGGAGGTGGGTGCTCAACTGCTTGAGCCACATCCACTCCCCCCATTTTTTAATATGTCAGGGGGGCACCGTCCACTCTGACTTCTACAGCTTAATGTGAATGGTGCCCCTCCCCCACTGTGCTATCTGGCAGCCCTGAGGCCAGCCCTTGTCTTTTTTTTTTTTTTAAGATAGATCTATCTATTTATTTATTTATTTATTTATTTATTTATTTAATTTCGACACCTCCCGTCCCCCCGTTGTTTTGCGTTTGCTGACTGCTCTCTGTGTGTTCTTCTGTGTCTGCTTGTCTTCTCTTTAGGCAGCACCGGGAACTGATCCTGGGACCGTCTGGAGTGGGAGAGAGGCGCTCAATCTCTTGCACCACCTCAGCTCCCTGGTCTTCTCCGTCTCTTATTGTCTCTCCTCTTGTGTCTCTTTTTGTTGCATCATCTTGCTGCGCCAGCTCTCCACTCGGGCCAGCACTCCACGTGGCCAGCACTTTATGGGCCAGCTCGCCGTGCAAGCCACTTGCCTTTCACCAGGAGGCCCCAGGAATCAAACCCTGGACCTCCCATATAGAGATGGGAGCCCAATCGCTTGAGCCACATCCGCTTCCCCCAGCCCTTGTCTTAATCTCATTACATTCTTGCAAAAGTCTTGTGAGTTACATGACAAACTCACCTTATGCAGACTGGGAAGGGGGGTTTCAGAGCAGCTAGTGTCTGGACATAGACCTTGCAGCTTGTAAATGTGTGTGTGTGGGGGGGACAGCATGGAAACCCCAGGTGACCCTGGCTCCTGAGATACTAAGTGCCAGTGGTACTTGCAAAACCATCCACAGGGAGGTGGAGGCAGGATTCCCACCAAGAGGGTGTAAGAATCAGGTAAACCTACTGGGAATCCTTTCCCCAAGGCCTGCGGGATACCTGCTCAAGGACACCTGGCCAGGAGGCAGCCTAATTTCTGCTCTGAGCCAGATGCCAGGGTGCTGCGTCTACCTGGAGGGAGGGGCGCCTATCCCTGCCTCACCCGGAGCAACCACATGGGCTACCCCCTCTGTGGCACTCAAGAACATAGGAAGCCTGGGGGAAATGCAAGACTCCACTGGAGAGGTGGGGTAGAAATCCCAAAGTGATCCATAGCCTTGCTTGACCTGCAAGATTTTGCTCCGTCAGCGAGGGAGCACATTGCCGTTGCCCCAGACCTCATGGTGGGTGTATTCATTTCCTGCGGCTGCTGAAGCAAATGACTGCAATTCGGTGGCTTCGAACAACAGAAACGTATTCTCTCAAGAGGCCAGAAGTCCGAAATCAAGCCCCACTTACGCCGAAGGTTCGAGCAGAGAATCCTTCCTAGCCTTTGTCCTCCAGCTTCCGGTAGCTCCTGGCATTCCTTGGCTTGTGGAGCATAACTTCCATCTCTACCTCTGTCTCCACATGGCTTTCTTCTCTCAGTCTGTGTGTCTTCTTTTCCATCTCTTAGAAGGACACTGGCACAGGATTTAGGACCTACCCCAATCCAGGATGATCTCGTCTCGAGACCCTTACCTTAATTTCACCTGCAAAGACCTTTTTTCTAAATAAGGTCCCATTCTGAGGTTCCAGGTAAACATATCATTTGGGGGCCACAGTTCAACCACTAGAGGAGTGAGGAAAGTCACGGAATGGCAACTTGAGCTCATGCAGACCTGGGTTCAGATGCCACTTCCTGGGTCTGTGACTCTGGGCAAGCGGTGTTGCCTCCCTGAGCCCTGGCTTACCCATCAGTTCAGTGAAATCGATCAATACCTGCCCTGCTGGGCATTGGTGAGGGTTGAACCCCATCGCATGGGGAGTGCTGGGCACAGGCCAGGTGCTCCATAAATGGTAGCCTGATGGCTAACCCAGAGGAGCTATTTCTGAGAGAGGCAGAGAGGAGGCGCTGTGCACAGCCTGCAGCTCTGTTCTCTCCCTCTGCGCCCTGCAGTTCCTGAGAAAGCACAAGAACCCCTGGGCAGTCCTGCTACTGCCGTTCGTCGTGTCCTGCATCAACCTGGCCGTGCCGCGCTTGTACTCCATGTTCGGGCTGGTGGAGAGGTACGAGCTGCCGCGGCATGAGGTCTACATCCTCCTGATCCGGTAGGTGTGTCTGTCCCACTGAACACAAGCCTCCATTTCCATGGAGGGAAACGGGATGGCAGCTAGAAAGGGTGACACTGGATCAGCAGAGTTCTGGTCTCCAGAAGGAATTCTAGAGTGCAGAGTGTGTGTGTGTGTGTGTGTGTGCATGTGGTATGGCTTAATAGCCATAAAATCTGAACAGCCCTGAGAAAATAGTGCTATTGAGTATATCTGCCCTTTGCGCTAAGTAATGGCTTTCCTTTCCTAGTTGATACTGATCTGAGGATTAGCATATTTTTCTTTTCAGGGACAAGATGTATGTATGTGCGGGTTGTGCACTGCACAAAGGTTCCTGGCTGAGGAGTTGTATGGGGACTGAAATCCATCCAGTGTTCCCATTAGTCACTGTGACTAATTCACCGGAAGGAAGGGGTGCATTTTTGTAATTCAGCCACCCAAACAGAGCGGAGGGCAGGGTGGCCTTTGGCAATTCATTGGCTAGGAAGGGTTTGCCTTTCTGTGAGTCCCACACAGGCACTGTACGTGCTAGCAGTGGCCTCAGGGTTTTGATAAAGCACAAAACTACCCCCAGAGTTTTTCCTTATAACTCTTTCCTGGATGGTTCCTGTTTATGGAGATGTTTATAATAATAGTGATAGTTAAAAATAATAATGTGGGTTGTTTCTATACAGCTCAATTCCAGAGCCCTTAGCTTACCACGGCCTCCAGGATCTGGCTCTTGGACAGTTCTCCAACCTCATTTCCTACCCTACTCCTCCCTGGCTCACTGTTCCCCAGCCTCACTGACATCTTACCTCTTGACAAATATCGTGACCCGCATACCTACCCCTGGGCCTTTGCACTAGTTATTCCTTCTACCTGGAATGCTCTTCCCAAAGATAGCCACCATGGCTTGCTTCCTGACTTTATTCTGGATTTTTCTCAAAGGTCACCCCCTCAGAGAGCTTGTCCCTGACCACCCCATTAAAAATACCAGTCCCCATCACCCCTTCTCCCCCACCCTGTGATATGCTTTGCTCTGCTTAGAAGAATGTGATTTTTAAGTTTAACCTAGAGCTATACTTTAGTAAAGATATGCTAAAGCATGGATTCAATAGATATTGAGTCTATTCTGGGTCAGGCACTGGACAAGGGATTTGGCATCCAGCACTGAAAGAGACAGACCCAGCTCCTTCCTTCATGGATCTTAGAGTCTAACACAATGGTTCTTAAGCTTTAGCATGTATCAGAATGACCTGGAAGGTTTGCTTCATCAGAGCTTCCTGGGTACCACTCCCAGAGTTTCTAATTCAATAGGTCTGGTAGAGGGCTGGAGAATTTACCTTTCTAACAAGTTTCCAAGTACTGCTGCTGGTGGTCTGAGGACCATACTCTCCTAATCTAGTGGCACGTGATCCTTGGTACATTTATGCCAGAACCCACTTAAAACCCACAGGTATTGAATTAGGCACAGTGACTGAGTTTAAGAGTTCAGGCTGTTAAATCTGATACATTCCTGGGTTCGAATCTTTGTCATGCCAGCAACAAGCTGTGTTACCTAGAACAAGTTATTTCATCTCTCTGAGCTTTGGTTTCTCAGTAAGATGGGCATAAAATACTATCTACCTGATGATAGAGTTGTAAAAATTAAGGGGGACAATTCACTAAAGTGTTCCATAGTATCCTGTATATGGTCAGCACTCAATGAATATTAGGCATGTTTACTACTATTACAGTGAGGAGTGAAATCACAGAGTTTGGAGATGCACTAAAAGATGGTGTATCAGAATAAATTAAGTTATGCTGTGGTAACAAACACCTCCACCACCTAAATCTCAGTGACTTAGAACACAAAGTTTTATTTTTTGCTTCTGATACATGTTCATTGTGGATTGGCAGGGTGCTTCCACTCTGAGCGGCTACCATCTTGAATACTGATGGTTGCCATTCCAGAGGGAAGAGTGTAAACTCTGGAGGGTCTCACAATGACATTTAAATGCTCCAGCCTAAAGGTGACACAAAGTGACATACATCCTTTCTGCTTACAGCTCATTAACCATAGCTAGTCATGTGGCCCCACCCAATCATGGAGGGGGGGGGAGGAATTACAGTCCTAATGTATGCCCAAAAGGAAATATTGATGAAGAGCCTGCATGCCTGACACCAGGATAAAAAGTTGGTTTTTCTCTTCTTTTATTTAGAAACATCTTTCTGAAAATATCAATCATTGGGATTCTTTGTTACTATTGGCTCAACATCGTGGCCGTGTCTGATGAAGAGGTGAGATTTCCAGGCTGTTCTGCCTTAAGTTCGGGAGGAAGTGATTTTCTCAAGAGTAACAGCACCTCCTATTTGGCATTGAATTCCTGTAGGAAGAGAACTGAAGCTAATCTGTAGGCAAGATAGGGTATATGTGTGTTGGGGGGGCGGGAGGGGGGTTGGCGATCCCAACAGTTTCTAGAGTCAGGCGAGTTCTAGAGTCAGGCAGACCTGATTCAAAGACCAGCTGTGTCATATACAGTTACTTAAACTTGTTAAACTTCAGTTTTCCCATCTATAAGATGGGGATTAAGCAATATCAAGTATAGCAAAAGTACAACGCCTGGCCTTTGATGGGCACTCAACAGATGGTAGGAATTTTGATACTAAGCTGTGCCAACAGCCTTGGAATTTTGGAAAGGATCCTTTTAGATCCTTGATGTTCCACTTCATCAGTCCTAAACCAGAACATTCCTCATCCTCCCCCACTTGATCTCAGCTTCTCAGGCCTTCCCCACCCCAGAGTCTTTCTCAGCTATATCCGGGAGTCCCTGAGGGTGATCTCCCATGTGGGTTCAGAAACAAGTCAACCTCTCTGGCCTTCTCATTGAGAAGCCTCTGCCCCTACTAGTGGGTCCCCCATGAAAAAGGCTTCCACAGTACAGTCTGCCTTAGCTGGCAACCATCCTGGGCTAAAGTAGAATCAGAGAATCAGGGGCCTCTCTGCCTCCTTTTGTCCCTGGGCCCCCAAAGAGCACTACTTATGTTCAGACTCAAACCATCTTACGTGTAAACATGGCACTGTCACCTGTCTTCTCTACCTTATCAAAGAGGTTCAAAACTAGCCAGCCAAGGTAGGCTGGGTAGAGCAGATTCATGTGATTCTTCCAGCCAGCCAGCCAGCCAGCCATTCATCAGTCGGTCCATGTGTCTGTCCATCCATCTATGTCCATCCATCCATTCATCCATCTTGTGCTATGCAGCCAAAACTTCCTCTCCTCCTTCAGCCAAATTGATAAGCTGCTAGTCCATCTGTTCATAATGAGGGCTGCCCGCCGAGGTTACGGACTCCCAGTTTTATAAACACACCAATTCAAATTTCCAATTTGCTCTAGCCTAGACATCCTGATAAACCTGTAGTCCAAAAGCTTTGATTTTTTCCTGCAGGCTAATAAGCAAGAAGAGTGGAGGCATTATTTGCCATTGGCACCTTCTGTTCTCCCAAAGAAATGAGATTAGCCCTGGCTGAAAAATGGTATCTAGAAGGTATAGGACAGATGAAAAAAAGAGAGATGGGGAGAAGGGAACATTTGGTATATGGGGGGTGAGCTTTAATGGGGGAAAGATGAAGCTCAGAAAGGGAAAGAACACCCCTAAAAACTAACTCGGCCGAACGGTGCATTTTTGCTGACGTGGGTCTGCTTTTCTGGCTACACAAGGATCTGGTCAAACAGCAGCCAGCCTGAGCAGGGTGCCAGGAACGATGAGAACTGGACTGAGCTAACAGCTCCTCCCAGATCCTGACTCTTGTTTGCCTTCCAGTGTTGGGAAACCCTCATTGGCCAGGAAATCTACCGGCTCCTTCTGATGGATTTTGTGTTCTCTTTAGCTGATTCTTTCCTGGGGGAGTTTCTGAGGAGGTAAGCATTTGTCGGTCTTGAGTAATAAGAACCTGATGCTGTAACCAGAGCCAGATTCCTGGCTGAGTGGGAAGTACGGGTCCCGGGAGTACTCAAAGTATGCATTGTTCTAAGTCTATTGTCCTTTGGGATATGGTTTCCTTCTGAATTAACTAAAATTTCACCTTGACCTGACAGCTCTGTTGTCATAGTTCATTTGGTTCAGTTGTCCTTTGTAAAAAAAACATTCTAGAAATAAGACCCAGAAACTGAGAGCCATTTAAAATCCTATCCACCATAAGTAATTTTAAGTTTAGTGTATATTCCTCCAGGTTTTTTCTGTATATATATACTGTTGTGCAATGTATAATTCTTAAAAGCAAAAATGGCATCTTTCCGGGTCCTTACATATATTATTTACCCCATTGGTTTCATTTCATTTAATTAATGTACTAAATGTTTTCTTTTAGGCTCCCAGGTGTTCAGAATTGAGGCACCGTCATCAATGGCACATGTGTGACCCTCTTTTATTCATTTGTTCATGTATTTTTTAAAATTCTTTCCCCACCCCTCTGAGATGGCTCCCTCATCTGCTAGTTGTTTTTGCTCGTTGTTTGTTTTTTGCTTGTTGTTTGTGTTCATTGTCTGCTTGTTGTTTTTGCTTGTTGTCTGCTCATTGTCTGCTCCTTGTCTGTTTTCTCTTTAGGAGGCACCAGGAACCAAATCCCGGACCTCCCATGTGGGAGGCAGGTGCCCAACCTCTTGAGCCACATCCACTCCCTGCTCATTTAGGTTTTTGCTCATTGTCTGCTCATTTTTTTTTCTGCTTGTTGTCTGCTCATCTGCTCGTTTTTTCCTCATTGTCTCCTCGTTGTTTGTCTTCTTTAGGAGGCACCAGCCACCCAACTGCTTGAGCCACATCTGCTCCCCATGAATTTTTAATAATACGATGAGCATCTCATTCTTGGTAGACATTTGCATATTTCTGTAAGCTGTTGAAATAGGTTCTAGTGATGAGATGATATAAAACAATGATTCAGTCCTCAGTGGGTAGGCTGAACACCATGTTTCTCCACCCAGTTCTTCATTCTTATTTCAACATCTGACATGTTAATATACCCCAGGCCTGGGCATAAAGATGAAAATTTTTTTGACAGAAACTTTTTCCTGGCAATACTCTGTATGAAGATAGCAATGGGGTCTCAGCACACCTCAGGGCAAATGGAGACACTGACTTCCCCTTTATGGATTCAAAAAACAGGGAAATACCATTAATTCAGACAGCAGTAACCCAAACTTGAAAAATTTTTGATCTAATTGAGTTGGGGGCTGCTGAGTTTATCCGGTCCCCAAGAAAAGGTTTAATAAGCAAAGAGTGGTATAAACACGATGGTATCAGGGTAAAAATGGTGTCTGGAATTTGTTAAACCACTTTAGGAATACCCCATCGGAATGCATTGCATTAATTCCATTTTCTCCCAATTCATTATAACAAACCCCTCTTTAATTGTGTTGATTTCCACCAGCAAAAAAAGGAAAGAAATTATTTCTTCAAAACTATGCTTATCCTTGGAACTTTTCACACGTTTGTAAGGGAATTTATGACTTTATTCAAAACCATTGAGGTCCATGGAGGGATCTTTTGAAGAAGGGGGTTGATGGTTTGGGTACTAAACTCAGTACATTTTCGCAGATTCATTGGGATGCGACTTATCACGAGTCTTGGCATACAGGAGTTTGACATTGCCAGAAATGTCCTAGAACTGATTTATGCACAAACCCTCGTGTGGTAAGTTTTGAGGCTCTGCGACATGCCCAGTGGTTCCCACCCGACTTGTGGGCTCAAATCTCAGAGGGGCAGCCCCAGAATCTGTTGTTTTCAAAGGAGCACAAGTGACACCAAAGCCCAGCCAGTATGAGAGCCACCGGTGGTGACCCCAGACTATTTTTTTTGCATGTCTGAGACCTTGAGGGCTGCAGACAAGAATGAGCCCAGAGCAGAGATCCCAACCCAAAGACCACTGGCCGTATTTGGCCTGCTGATGTGCTTTGCTTGCCCCACAGAGTGCTTTTTCTAAAAATTTAGATTTAAATACCAGCCTTTGAAACATCAGGACATTTTCCCATAAAATTAAGATTTTCTAGTTTCCCTCGAGAAAAGGAAAGATCTGGCGCATTGTTCCTTTAGGTACCATTTGGCTGGGCCCTGAACTGTGGCCTCCCCACTATTAATTCACCATTTCTCATTGCCCTCTCATGGTAGAAAATATAACTTTGCATCCATGGTCCGACAGAAGTGAGAAAATACAGAAAGGCAGAGAGGACTGTGTGTTTCTTATACCTGGCCTATTTCATTCATTAATGTACCACCTCGTGGGGCCTTTGTTTTAGCAACTGTGTGTGTCTTGAGAATAGCCAGCTAGTTACATCAAATTATTTTTACAATTTCATCCAGAATCCTCAAACAAATAGCCAGTAACTATTTAATCTATATGTTCATTCATTCATTCATTCATTCATGAACATGCTGATTCTGGATGGTGTATTACACTCCCATGTTTCATCTGCTAGGAGGTTGCAAAATTGAAAGTAGTGGATTTGGAGTTGGATACACCTGGATTCTGGTGCTGGCTCTGCCCCTCACTCCCCAGCAAGTCACTGAGCCACTCTAAGCCTCAGTCTCTTCATCTGTAAAATGTGCGCAGTCATAGTTGTCTTCGGATTGTGTTTGAGGATTCAATGAGATGATATATGCTTTGCAAACTCCAATATGCCAGACAACCATGAACTGTTTTATTTTCCTACTGGCTAATTTGGCTGTTTGCAAACAACTCACTGATGTCAAGGAATTTATTTTTAGAGCTAGTAAGCGTTTTTAGTTTCTATCATTTAGGAAATACATTTGCATCCCACCTCATCACCTCCTGGCAGCTTGATCTGAGAGGACTTGGCAGTTTACAAGGGGACTTTCACACCTGTGCTCTCTCAACTAACAGCTTGCCTCCGGGCAAGTTATTCAACACTCTTTAAACCTTAGTTTTCTAAATTTTAAATAGGGGGATAATAGTGCCTACTTCACAGGGTTGTGGTGAGGATTAAATGAGAAAATGTATGTCCTAAAGTGCTTAGGGAGTACCTGACTCAGAAATGTGTTCTTAGCGTAGTATTATAGCTGTTGTTATCTTTTTGAGAACCCCTAAGTTTTTGTTTTTGTTTTTTAAGAAATAATGTGTGTAAACTGTCTGAGACAGTGTAATAATAATACTAGTTCCCATTTATTGAGTGCTTACTTGGTGCCAGGCTTCTTTATTTTTTTATTTATTTTTTATTTTTTAAAGATTTTATTTATTTATTCATTTATCCCCCCCTTGCTGCCTGTGCTCGCCGGGTCAGCCAACCACGCCGTGCGGGCGGGCCTGCCCCCACCAGGAGGCCCCGGGAACCGAACCCGGGGCCTCCCATATGGTAAACGGGAGCCCCACTGATTGAGCCACAGCCGCTTCCCTGGCTTCTTTAATTCTAGAGCCCCTTACTGCCGACCCCTTGACAGTTTCCAAAGGGAGACATGAGCAGCGAGGGGAGAGAGCTACAATTAGGGGTGGCCATTATTCTGTACCTTTAGGGTTTTGTTAATTTCATGAATAAGCATAATCGAAAGCGCACACATGGATACACCTTTTCCTTTCTCCGTGGCGTTTGTAGATTTAACCTCTGTGGGTTTTAGGAGAATACTGTCTTTGATGATGAGTTTTAAAACAAGGTAATACAATGACAGAATGGGCATGTATGTTAGGGATAGTGGTAGAGACGAGTGTGGGAAAGTACCTCCCAAGCTTTAGTCATTTGCACACCAACCTGCTTATTTTTTGGCATATCTGTGTTTCGTCTATTATTATTTACTTAATATTTTCACTTAAACTAATATTTACTTAACATTTTCTTTTAAATTGCCTGCCTTTTAAAAAGTTAACTAAATTTTCAAAGAGGCCTCATTGTACAATAAGTGGAAAACCAGTGTCATTTGGCATACATTGCAAGTAACTAGAAAAATAAAAGCAATTCCATCAAAAACAGACAAATTCTAGCCAGACGCTGCTGCCTGCCAAGGCCCTGAGTCTAAAAGTTACTCCCTCTTTTTTAAAATGGGGGGTTGGCATGAGTTAGGCGTTCAAGGTGGTCTAGCACTGATCTGAGGTTTCCTTCTTCTGGCCCTCAGAAGCGTGGAAGGAGAATTGAAGAGGGAATGCCTTTCTCATGTGCAGCTCAATGCAATTTAATGCCTCCTTCCTGTAGACCTCAGACCTTCTTGAACGTCACAGAGGGGGGAGGGGGAAGACCTGTCCCACACTTTGGAACTCACTAGGTTTGGGCATGCTGAGGGACATCGCTGGGTTAGAGGCTGTGTGGATGGCATCCTCTGCAGAATCATTTTTCCAAAGCTTGGAAGAGAGCAGCGAGGATGCTGGCCATGGGGGGCATCTGCTTGGTTGGCTATGACGGGAGTAATCTCCCTCTCGCCCCTTCTCACCACGCCCCAATACCAGCCCTTCCCCTCCCTGCTGTGTCTCCTCTGGTCTCACACCCTCTCTCCCTCGCAGGATTGGAATCTTCTTCTGCCCTCTGCTGCCCTTTATCCAAATGATTACTCTTCTCATCATGTTTTACGTCAAAAACGTGAGTTAGCCGGAAGTCAGAAGCAACACACTTTGCTTAGCCACCTGTGACCCAGGAGGGCCTGGGAAGGGGATCAGGAAGCCGGTGTCCCTTTGACCTGGTCCCTGGCAGCGGCTGGGAACTGGGCTGCTTGTCTCCCTTTAGATCAGCCTGATGATGAATTTCCAGCCTCCAAGCAAAGCCTGGCGGGCCTCGCAGATGATGACTTTCTTCATCTTCTTGCTTTTTTTCCCCTCCTTCACGGGAGTCCTGTGCACCCTGGCCATCGTCATCTGGAGGTATGGGATAGGACCTTGGGGTGCTGCTTTGGAGACAGGGTGGGGGAACTGCTGAACCCAAGTTCCCTTGGTAATCAATGCACTAAAAACGAGAGAGGCCCACGGTCATGACCCAAGCACTTCCTCACTTCCACAGTGTCCTGAGGCTTCCCAGAAGGGGAGAGGCCCTTCCTTGATCTCGAGAACAGAACTTCCTCCTGGTGAACTGAAAAGCCCTGTCTGCCTGGCTCCCTCCTACCTTCCCCAGCCTCACCTCCCTTTAGGAACGCTGTTCTGCCTTCCTTTCCTATGGGGCAGGGTCCTCTGGTGGGCATGCTCTCCCCATGCCCTTTGCCCCTTCACACTCTGCCATCTTCCCACTTGCTGGTTCTCAGCGCAAAAGTCACCTCCAGGATCTGGCCTTCCTAGCCATCCTGCCCACGGTCCATCCCCATCACTTCCCTCTCTCGGGGCCGAGTTCCTTTTCTCCATTCCATCGTTCACAGTCAGAAATGCTTTGTTTATTTGTCTAATTGTTTACTCATCAATGACCCACCTTCCCCCTTAGAACCTAAGCCAAAAGGGCGTGGACCATGTCTGTCTTATTGGCTATGGAATCCCCAGGGCCTACCCAGCCTAGTAGAAGTTGAATGAAGCTTTGTAGAATGAATGAACTAACGAGGAAGCTGATTTTTAGGGTACATGTGGAACTGGGCCACCAGTAGCAGGGCAGGTTACTCTGTTTCTTGATGTCCTTGCTTCTCTCCGCTCCTCTCCTCTCTCTCTCTCTTCCTAACCAGTTCCCTGCTGCCCTCTAGTTGCTGCTTGTTCATAACGACTGTGTACACATGGCCATCAAAGCTACAGCTTCAGCTACCTTAGCCAACAAGCTCCCCTATTTGAATTTCTTAATTCAAGTTCCCAAGAAAGAGAATCCGAGTGCCCCAGTTCATTTCTTCAAGTCAGGGTACCACATGGTCACCTCATGCTTTGGGTTGGTCTTCGTTGGATCAGGATCTGGTCCAATCAGAGTGCACGTCATGGGTACAAAACACTCCAGCTGAGGCTGGGAGCAGTAGAGCCTCCTTTGGAAGGGGAGTGTGGGTAAAGCAGGTAAGAATGACTGTTTCCAGGCCAGGAGCCCAGAAAGGACATGCTGATTCTAGAATAAACTCTACCTGGACCTCATGCTAGAGATGCTTTTCTGTCCCGGGTCTTACCAGATTGAAGCCTTCAGCTGACTGTGGTCCCTTTCGAGGTCTGCCTTGCTTCATAAGCTCCATCTACAACTGGATCAATAAACTCAGTAGCAGGCCTGGCTACCTGTGGGTTGTTTGGATCTACCAGAACCTCATTGGAAGCGTGCACTTCTTTTTCATCCTCACCCTTATTGTGTTGTAAGTGGGGCATCTTGGGAAACCAGGAGGGGGGATCCAAAAGCAGCTGGGGATGGCGGTGGGTTGAGGGCATGGATACGAGATGTGGACTTCTCATTCTCACAAGACGAAAAAGCAATACGGCATAACTCAATGTTCTCGGTGATCCTGAATCTACTCTTGAATGAGTGTTTTTTAAAAAAGGTTATTTAATATCTTTTTGTCCTAGTTTCTTTGCCTTTTGTATGAAGAAAGCAATACCTGCTGTCTCTCTTGAAGAGAAGATATGAGGATAAAATGAAAAAATGGATGCAAGAATACTTAGGAAAATCATATTTTCCTTCTGAGATTGTCATATGTTAAAATGATTTGGGAAAAAAATGGTTTGGGCATTATTGATATATGATCATTGTATTTTGCTTCTGAATTTTTCCCTACCAAAACATCATCAATGTTGAGAGGTATCATTAACCTAATGACAGCTTTCTGGGGAAATCAGAAACATTACCACTTTCAATGTATACATAAACTGTAAGATACGCTGTAATTTCAGATACATTAAAGTATATGGAAGAAGGGTACCTGTTACAGAAAATGAAAGTAATTCCCATTAAAAGCCATGCTGAATCAAACCAGGCCTGTTTTAACTATAAAGATTAGCACTCCAATAACAACAGCAGTGATTTCGCCCTTTATTGTTACTTTCTCATCTGATTTGGTCTTTATCCTCGTTGATGGGATAGGTTTTATCCTGGCTGTATTAGTTGGAGTTCTAGCCGGAAGTAGATGGCTCACTCAAAGAATCGGAAGACCATTTCCATTTCCTGAAGAGAATACTTAGAGGCATGGGCAGGTTAATAGAGGCAGCAAGGGAAGGTGAAGTACCCTGTGTAAGCACAGGTGGGAAGCTTCTGTGGCCACTAGGCCTGAAGGAGCAAGGGAGGGGAGGGGGCTACCAGAGACTGGGAACTGCTGGGGCCATGAGGAGGGGCTGCCCCTCAGGAACTGTTGTGCAGAGGAGCACACCTGCTTCCAGGCAGGCAGGGAGCAAGGGACATCAATACCTGACTCCCCCCCAACCCCCAGTCCTTCTCCTTCAATCTCCTGCCCGTGTCTCCCAATGGCTGTGCCCACCTTGAAGCCAGAGGGGAAGGAAGCTTGGGCGATGTGGGGGTCCCTTGATGGAGATGATGGGGTATGGACATACATTGGGAGAGAGTTCCAGGCACAGGCTGTAAATGTAAAAGCCCTAAAATGGGGGCATGCCTGGTGAATTCGAGGTCAGTGAGGAAGCTGGTGGTACTGAGGGGGAGTGAACAGTGGAGAGGGGAGAGGGTAAGGCTGGAGATGGAAGGCAGGGATTGGGGAGTGTTCTGAGCACCGTGGCTTCTTTTGAAGTAAACTATTGCAGGATTTTCAGCAGAAGACTGACATGATCTGAGTTAGGAAAAGAATTGCTCTGCCTACCATGCTAGAAAAATTGACAGTAGATGGGGCAAGAGGGGAAACAGGGAGACTAGTTTAGGAGGCTTTTGTGATAATCCAGGTGTGGCTTACACCTGGGGGGTAGCAGTGGAGGAAGTGAGAAGTGGCCAGATTCTGGATATATTTTGAGGGTAGAGCCAAACTGATTTCTTTTTTTTTTTTTTAAAGATTTTATTTATTTATGTATTTATCCCCCCCTTGCTGCTTGTGCTCGCTGTGTCCATTTGCTGTGCATTTTTCTGTGTCTGCTTGTCTCCCTTTGTTGGGTCGTCCGGTTGCGTCAGCTCACCGCGCAGCGCGGGCTGGCTTACCTTCACCAGGAGGCCCCGGGAACCGAACCCGGGGCCTCCTATATGGTAAACGGGAGCCCTACTGATTGAGCCACATCCGCTTCCCAAACTGATTTCTTGAAGAATTATTTGTGAGGCATGAGAGATGGGGTTAAGGGTAACAAACAGATTTTGTACCTGAACAATTGGAAGGCTGGACTTGCCACTACTTCTGCTGTGAAGACAGCAGGTGGGGCAGAAACTGTTGTGGACATGTTAAGTTTGAGATGACTCTCAGGTATCCAGGGAGAGGTGTTGAGGCAGTTGTAGATAAAGGAGTCCAAATATGGGGTACATTTAAGTCCAAATGTGAGCCATTTTAAAGAAAAACATTAAATAGAAACATACAGGTGATAAGACAATAAGGAAAAAATCATGACAATGGGTCTCCAAAAACTGGTAGTTGGGAAAAAGCTGCTCCAAAAGAAATTCTTGCAATCGAGGGGGTTGGAGTAGGTGTCCTCTGAAGCCTGGAGCAGCTCTAAGGACCTGCTGGATTCTTCTAACTCACCTGGCATTTTACCAGGTGAGCCAAGGGCACAGCCAGGACCAGTGTCTTCACTCATAGGTAGTAGTTCCCAAACTCACATCAGAATAATCTAGGAAGATTTTTCAAAAACATGAATTTCCCAACTGCAAACCATCCCCTTCATTCCTTAGAGATTTGGATACAATGGTTAGTCCATTTCTAGGGATTCAAAAAATCTACATAATAAGCTCTCCCAAGTGATTCTTAGGTCCTTATGGACCAGTGTTTGGAAACTTCTGCAAATATTGATTACTGTTATTTGACCGTTTCCCAGGCTTTGGTCACTTGTTTGTGATCTGCATTCTGCCACATTTGCAGCATTGGCTTTGCTATGGCCATAGCTGTGCGCTTGGTGCCTCTTTCCTGAAGCCGCACTAATTGTGTGAGAGAAAAGAAGACATTTTTTCTGTGTATCTCTGTTGGGAAATCTAATAAATACCCCTCCCCTTCTCTCTGAACTCAGTTGGATCTCTTAGCCTCAGGGGCTCCCCTCACTGGGTGGTAACCATGGAAACACCTCTAGGCAAGGATGGTTGAGTGTGCTCCATTTTGTCTGTCTCTGAAGTCTGCGTCCTTGGTAGTTTCCCTTGGCTGGTCTCCTTTCTGTGCTAGGTCTCACCACTCATTTAGAGTCAGGACTGTGTCGTAAGAGGAATAATCCTTTGGTTGTGCATGCTTGACCTTACACAAATAATCGATTGCTCTGTTGACCACGATTGATATCCCCAGCCCACCCTAAGGAAATTAAGTAGTCGGTATTATTACTATTACCATTTTACGGAAGAGGAAACGGACACTCTGCCTCTGGTAAAGGCTGATCCAGGTGTGACTGCCCCCATGTGCCATGCTCTTTCCAGTACATCGATGCTGCCTCTTTATCGTAGCTCACCATGCTGGAAACACTCATACAAATTCCTGTAAGTATACCTTAGAAGCCCCTAGTTTAAGGATACTAAGGAAAGCAGAGCTTGATTTACACCCAGAATAAATAAATCCTAAATCATTTTTCAAAAGGAAAAGGTACCAAGCGGTTAAGCAAAGACAGAAAATTGGCAGCTCTAAAACCAAATCTCTGCAGACATGTTGTATCTTACCTCCTTAGTGCTGTGGGTTTGTTGTTGTATTAGTCAGCCAAAGGGGAGCTAATGTGAAATACCAAAAATGGGTTGGTCTTTATAAAGGGTATTTATTTGGGGTAGAAGTCCATAGATACCAGGCCATAAAGTGTAAGTTTCTTCCCGCACCAAAGTCCATTGCCACTGTTAGAGCAAGACAGCTGCCGGCATTTGCCAGGGTTCAGGCTTCTGGGGTTCCTCTCTTCCCCAGGCTGTGTTTCTCTCCGGGCTTAGCTCCTGCTTCCTCCACAAGGTCAGCTGTAGACGATCAGGCCAACGGCTCGCTTCTCTTCTCCTGGGGCCTTCTTTCCAACATCAAAACTACTTCTCAAAAGACTGCTTCAACTCTGTTCTTTGCCTTGCCTTTTATATTCGATTCCCCACCCACCAAGGGGTGGGGCTCAACACTCTACTGACCTGGCCAGTCAGCGCCCTAATCATAACTTAATCATGCCCAGATTAACAGATCAGTTTACAAGCATGATCCAATTATATTTTTGGAATTCATAATTACATCAAATTGGCCAACGGTTACAGTTGTTTTAATTTTCAAATAAAAAATTGATTTCTGGCTTCTTGTGAAACAGTAGAGATCTGTCAAGACTAGGCTTATTTTCCTGCATGGAAACAATTACTTGGCTCACTAATGCCAGTTCCTAGTCCTGATGGCATTTGAGATTGTAACTTCACATGGAGAGAGGCACAACTCAAAAACACAGACTAAGGGAACCAGTCGATCTAGATTCTAGAGCAATCCCTGATTTTACCGATGGGAGAGATGAGACAGAGAAGGGGTGACATACAGACAGGGGTCTGACGTGGCAGAGCAGGCTAGAACCTGGGGTCATCCCTCCCTCCCCAACAGTAGGCTGCCACTGACCTTCTTAAAATGATGAGTTCTTCTAGTGCCTTGTTCCTCCAAACTTCTAATTCACTGGGGAACATGTCAGAAATGCAGACACTTAGGCCCCAACCCAGACCCTATGAAATCGATCTGCATTTTAATAAACCCCTTAGCAAATCTGTATCGCATTGAAGTTTGAGCAACACTATCCAGTGCAATGACTAATAAACTTTGGCTGTACCTTAGAATCACCTGCAGAGCTCTTTTTTTTTTTTTAAAGATTTTATTTATTTATTCATTTATCCCCCCCTTGCTGCTTGTGCTCGCTGGGTCAGCTAACCACGCCGTGCGGGCGGGCCTGCCCTCACCAGGAGGCCCCGGGAACCGAACCCGGGGCCTCCCATACGGTAAACGGGAGCCCCACTGATTGAGCCACAGCCGCTTCCCCCTGCAGAGCTCTTGACAATGCTGATGGCTGGGCCCCATACTCAAAGAAGCTCAATTAACTGGGCTTAGGAGGGACCACAACACTGGTCTTTTTTCCCCCTCCCAGGTGAGTCCAGGTGCAGCAAGGGTGAGAACTACTGCTCAAATGTATGTAAGCCACAACTTGCCCTGACACAACTTCTCAGGAAATCCATTAACGAGACTTTTCACTCAGTTGAAATCCGGAGCCTGCAAATCATTGGCAAGAGTGAGTGTTATTTTCTTTCCTCTTCTTTTCCAGAATCATCACCTATCTTTACTGGCAGATCGCAGAGGGAAGGAAGATTATGATCAGACTGCTCCATGAACAGATCATTAATGTAAGTCTCATTGGACCCCTCCAGTACTCTCCCCCCTTTAAATATCTTATAATGGAAATTTCCAAACCTAACCCAAAAATAAAGAGAATAGTACAATGGACCCCAAATTCTCACCATTGAACCTCAATAGCGATTCACATTTGTATACTCATTTTCTTGCAAATCTTTTTTTTTATTGTAGAAACAATACACATCCTAGATTCTTTCAACATGACCCCAGAAGTCTTTGATAGCTTCCTTGCTTTCTGGAAGGAAATGAACAAGGAAGGAATGAACAAGATGAACAGGAATCAGCCGTTTCTTCAAGGAGTCCTGGTTAAATGGTCTTTAGAGATCACAGTCTGGGCGCTAGGAAAGCTCATTGTTTCTGGACTGGTTCCCTTTTCTTCTAAACACCAAATAACCTTTCCCATGAGAGCATGGGAAAGAAGCAGGATTCCCCAGCGTACTGTCTGCTTGAATCTTGGAGTTTTCAGATCATTTTAGTTGGTTCTTTTGGAGTATAAAGGAAAAGGTGTGAATTAGTTATGCTCTTTCCCCCTCCCTGTCCCAGAGGCATCACCAATATTTTTCTGTAGCAGAGCTCTGAATGATTGGGCAAGTCTTATGAAGGTCTCAGTATGGCAGGGATTTGATTTTAAAAGCTTGAGTTGTATGGACAGTGCCAGGTAAACCGGGTTAGATAGATGGCATCATTTGAGGGAAACACTGTAGCCTCACCACAGGCCTCCCAGCTTGAGAGTCTTGCCCAGAGGATGGACCACAAAGGGAGGGACACTCTCCAAAAGAAGCCAAAGAGGCTAGGGAGGCCCTGGACCAAAGTTTGATCATCTATATCTAGAACTCCTGGGTGCTTGTTAAAAATGTAAATTCCAGGGAGCGGATATGGCTCAAGCGACTGAGTGCCTGCTTCCCACATGGAAGGTCCCGGGTTCAATCCCCGGTCCTGGTTCCTCAAAAAAAAAAAAAAAAAAAAAAAAAGCAAATTCCTGGGCCCCCTCCAGAACCAATAAAGGCAACAGATAAACTTTACTAACATGATGTCTGGCATTGTACTGTGATAAAAAAAATTCTAATTTAATCTTCACTAACCTCCCTGGGATGTGTGTATGTGTATTTTTTTTTTTTTTTTTTAAGATTTTTTATTTATTTATTCATTTATCCCCCCCTTGCTGCTTGTGCTCGCTGGGTCAGCTAACCACGCCGTGCGGGCAGGCTTGCCTTCACCAGGAGGCCCCGGGAACCGAACCCGGGGTCTCCCATATGGTAAACGGGAGCCCTACTGATTGAGCCACAGCCGCTTCCCTGTATGTGTATTTTTAATTCCCATTTTAAAATTAAGAAAACTGAAGCTTATAGAGTGAAGTGACTTGCCCAAAGTCACAGAGCTTGTAAGTGGTGGGCTTTGAACCAGGTAGACTCCAAAGTCTGCTGCTACAGAGCAGAGGTTGCCAAACAACTTGGCTGCCTCCAGCCCATTGGAGGAACTTGTTAAAAATCTCAGTTCCCAGGTACAGCTCTTCTTTAGAGAAGAATTCCAGTTAATAAATGTAGAAAGAATGAGGGAAATAGAAAAGCAACACGAAGCGAACACCACAGTAATAAATGTTGCAAGGAAGAACCACTGATGACTGCTCAGATGAGTGGACGATGGTTTAAGGAGAAACGGGCGTGGGAAACGGGACTCCCATGACTGACCTAGACACCCACCCATGCTCGTTCCACCTTTTCAGCACACGGGGAACCTATCATCCTCTTATCTGCAACAGGGGTTCACGCAAAAGTCATGACACCTCCTGGGAGGGCAAACCCCATTCTTACTCTCCTTCCCAATTTGGGAATTGATCTGGGTCTCTTCCATGAAAACAGTTAACTTTGACAAATGAACCATATTTGATGCACTTAGGTACAGAGCAATTGGCATTCTCAGTGGGAGGACAGGGCAGACCCAGATAATACCAGGTGTCCCGACAGGTCCTGGGGCAGGGAGCGTGCAAGGAGGAGGTTACTGAAAACCATTTGTCCTGGGCCTTCAGACAATGGCACCTAAGCTGCTTCAGGCAGCAGGTTAAAGAAGGCTGCTACTCAAGCATCTTAGGGACATTGCCGTAGAGGAAAATTACAATAGAGGAAGGCTATGGGGGATAATTCGGCTTTGCTGTGAAATATTCCTTTTCTTTCATCAAGAGAAAACATGGTGGCAGACTCCATCCAGCTTCAGGGACCCCAGCTGCCTAAAAACCAACCTTCTTTCCATCAGTCGCTTCACAACCCCACACAACCACTCATTCCTCATGCTCTTTTTTATGTGTTTTTCTTCTTTTTGGCAGGAGGGCAAAGATAAGATGTTCCTGATAGAAAAGTTGCTCAAGCTACAGGATATGGAGAAAAAAGGCAACCCCAGCTCACTCACACTGGAGAGGAGAGAGGTGGAGGTGAGGCTGGCGACTGCCTTGGGGTCCCTGTGACACACACTCACCTCCTTGTGGAGAGGGAGCTAGAGACCAAGTGCCTGGGATCACATACCAATAGATTACACCTGTGTTTAAACATTTCTGTGTTTTTGGTTTTAAAAAGAATATTCATTCATTCAACACTTTCCATGACTCGCCTTGTTCTAGATGCTGGGGTTATTGTGGTGAACAAAACAAAGCCTCAGCCCTGGTGGAACTTTCTTGCTTGTTTTATATATACCCAATAATAAAGCAGTAGATCCCACTGAGACAAAAGTGCCCTACAAGCTCATCCCACTATCAGTGGAATGGATATTCTTCCAGATTATTTTTCCTTGGGTAGCTGCAAACATACATGCATCTACAAATGCTTTTATTTATTTATTACTAAAGTGGAGTTATACTATAAAAATAGTATCATAATGTCTTTCCCCCACACTTAATACTCCATTGTTTCAGCTGGACGTATTTGGACATTTGGATTATTTCCAGTTTTTTTTAAAACTATCCAAACTGTATAATGAAACATTTTTGTTAAAATTATTTTATGTCAGTTTTTCTGCCACAGGGCATGCACATGATAATTTTAATAGATATTGCAATAACACTCTCTTAAAAAGATTTTATTAACTTAAACATTCCTCCCAAGAGGGTATAAGAGGTGCCTGGAATCCTACTCTTTATTAGTCCAAAGCCCTTTCTGGCTTCCTTAGCATCTTGGAAAATACTGATAAATTAAATGCACATTAAATGTCACTCGTTTTGGAAGTAGGGATCCCAACAGAGAGGATTTGTATAATTTACTATCTGTGCAAATGAATACTGTCACACGATTTAGAATGAGGGAGCAAGAGGACCAATTCTCAATTCCATGAGGGCAGAGACCAGGTTGTACCCTGGCAGGCCCTGGTCCTAATATATTACCTGGTATATTGGAAATGCTCAGTGAATATTTGTGAAATGAATGAATGGATGAACAAACAGAATCACTGTCACTAAAAACCAAAACAAAATATGTTAGATGTTTCTATGGCTCAGCCTTGGTCTTAATCTGTCACCCCTTATATTGTAAAACAGTGGGGGGCTCACAAATCTCACGAACTATGCAACAAGACCCGGGATCTACGTCTTCTTCTGGTGATGTGGTTGCCCATTTTCTTCTTTTTCAGCAACAAGGCCTTCTGCATTTGAGGGAACGTGACGCTGCTTGTGGTGAGTAGCCAGAATGGCATTGGATAAGATGCTAATTTATCCAGATGACATATCCCAAGATAGAGGGTCAGTTACTCTTTCAGCTGCAAGACCCTATACAAACTAGCTTAGGCAAAAATCTGAGAATAATTCCTGCTTTCGGCATGGCTAGAAGCATGGGCTTACAATATGCCACCAGAACCTGATTCCTAGCTTTCTGTTCAGCTCCATTCCATGCCACCTCCTTTCTCAAATACGCTCTTAGTAATTACAAGACAACTTCATCAGCTCCTGGTACCATTTCAGATTCAAGGCTAGAGGGAAAGAGTGAGAAACCCAGAATTCTCAGTGTTTCATTGAATCTGATTGGGTGATGTGCCCATCCATGAACCAATTGTAGTGGCCATGGAAATGGGATGATTTCATTGGCCAGATCTGAGTCACATGCCTCATCTGTGGCTACAGGTGATGCACCCATTCAAAGGCTTGGGAGTGGGGACAGGGTGACTTCCCAAAGAAAATCTGGGGCTGATCCTGGGACAGGAATGAATGCTGGAGAGGAGACAAACAGATCCCATTCATCTTTTTGGGGATAGTTTTTTCTGAAGGCATCCAATGATGGGAGTTTCAGGGGGAGGATTGAAAACACTAAAAAGGAGGCAACAGAGGCCTAAGGAACCATGGGATCTTGAAGGCCAATTTGGTCTTTTCCTTGCAGAGATGGGGCAGAGTGTGTCTGCACTAATTTCTCTTCTTTGTGTCAAACCTAGATCTGCGATTTAGGCGAACAATTCAAGAAGATAATCCAAAGGCCTAACGATTGTGTGGTAACCAATCAAAAACAGAAAGAATTTAAAAATTGAACAAGTTCATGACATCTGGATCTTTATCAGCTTTGCAGAAGGGGAATCACAAGCCTTTAGTCAGGAGTGGAAACTGACCACACTGTAAATGCCAATGTAAAATTGGATAATGCCTGCTCTTTTTGAAACCTGAATGAAGTGATGATTTTTCAAGATAAAACACTTTGGGTTTTCTAGAAAAGAAACTAGCCCACAAAAACCTGAAAAGAAATAACCTGGGAATGATTATTTTGTCTTCAAGATATGTGCAGATGAATTATTGGCCCTTAGAAATCTCTCCTCCCAGACTTCAAGTCAGAGGTAATTTTGCTTTTCCTGGAAAGGTTTGGAAATAGGTGTTAAGAAATGTGGTCCAGCCGGAATAAAAATGTGATCCTCTGCTTTTGTTCATGACTTTGAACTAAAAACATTCCCGTGTCGCCCAAAGGTGAAACATAACCAGAGGTCTCTGCTGTGAACTCTAACTTTGGAGCTGCCTGTTGCATTTTTGTGGATTTGCTAACAAGGAATGCAATGGTACTTAAAACTGAAGGGCCCAGAAAGGGGTGATTACGAAATACTCAGAGGAGAGGAGTCTCCTCTTAAGGAATCACTGAATTTAGAAAATACTTACAGTGCATTTGAAACCCAAGCACCCAACCAGTGCTCACCCATTCATTTTTTTCATTCCCTTACTTATTCATTCATTTACTTCACCAATTGCATTTGGGTATTATCTTTGCTAGTTGTTTCAAATTTAAAGAATTATAAATAATATTCTTTTGTTTATTCATTCATTCATTCAACAAATATGTACCAAGTGATAGTGAGCAAGATGGTGAACAAGTTCAGATATAGCCCCTGCTTTCATGGTGCTTACTGTCTATCGGATTAATTTAGATATGAACTTAAGAATTAAGCAACAATTAATTACAATTGCGATAGGTGCTGCTGCGGAGAAGCACAGGGGACTGTGGGAAACTTACCTCACCTGTGGGGTCAGTGAAGGTGACCCCATGGAATTGATGTTTGCACTGATGTCTTCCATTTGGACTGTCTTAATGCTGTTTATGCTTCTTTGGTTTCTGCACTGAAAGGGGAACTCCTGGTAAAAGGGTTCCCTTATCATTTTTGCTTCCTTACCACATTCCAAGTACTTAGATCTGGAAAGCTTCTCCTGCCCCCTCCATCCCTTGTCGCCATTTTAGAGCAGCCCATGCTTCTCCTGGAGATGTAACAGTGGACAGATCTAGTCTGTAGGTTTCACACACACATGGATGTGAGGATGCTTTTGACACTTGGCTTTGAAATCAGGGAGAGTCTGGTTAGCCCAACTGTCACCAGGTCCTGTAAGGGCCTCTCTTTAGGCGGTAGTGTTCTCAACCCCAGCTGCACTCAAGAATCACACAGGGAGCTGTTAGCCAACAACCATGCCCAGGTCCCACTCTAGACCAATTCGATCAGCATCTTGGAAATCAGATATAAGAGTTTTTCCTTTCAAGCTCCCCAGATGGTTTTAATGGGAAGCCAGCATTGAGACTCACTGAGCTAGAATCTAGAGTAGCTCTTCCCCAAAGTGGCTGACTCTAAGAGCCTGCTAGGGCACTTAGCACACATCTGTGTAAATGGTGAGCCCAGAATATTGCATCAGAATCTTCAGGGCCCTTCACCATCCTCCTCTTCCAACGCTTACTTCAATTAGTTCAAAATTAGAAAAGTAATATATGCTTTCCAATAATCACTTGAGAGCAGGACAATCCCTCGTTCTAAGAATGAAAAAGGAGAGACTTTTTTGAATTTCTTCAGGACCTGATTCTTCAAGTGGCTGCAGTGAATTGTCCGGGTCATTTCTTATGAGACCATGAGATGATTTTGTGTGAAGTTCAGTTATAAAAAGCAGGACTAAGATGGCAAAGACTTGAATAAGTTTTTTATAAGCTTTGAATTGAAGAGAGGTGAGAAGAATTAAGCTCATTTTTAAGATTGCTTTTCAGTATGGTGGCATTTAGCAGTCCCTCCCTGAATTTTCACAGCATTTTTGCAGGGCACTCGGGTATGGAGGGGGGGCTAGCTCTGCTCTGCTCATGTTTGCCTGGGAAGAGTAATGCCTTCCACCTAGGTAGTGTGACTCTTTGCACGGTGCTCTCCCGGCTCCAGTCACGGGGGATCTTATTTGTGAGGTCTAAGTTTGCATTTCTGACCTGTGTCCAGGTGGTACTCGTTCTGTGGGTCTGTGGCCCACACTGAGGACCATGTTACAGCACCTCCACATTTTATCATTTTATCCTCAGAACCATGGTATTGTACTGTTGACACCATGTTTTTTCCCAAAGCATTTCCACTTTTTTTCTCATTTTAAACTCCTAATGATATTGCTTTATGACAATGAGGGCAACTATTATGACCGAGGATGAAAACTTAGGTACAAACAGGTCAAGTGTTTTGTCCACGGTCTCAGAAGTAGAGAGTGGCAAAAGCGAGGATTCTGGGTTTTCTGGAGGCCTGGCTGACCCTCTTGCTCAGTGTTTCTCAGACTCGACCATGACTGGAATTACGTGGAAGTCTTGTTAAAACACAGAATGCTGAGCCCGGCTCCTACAGGCTCAGTATTCAGTAGTGCTGGGGTGGGGTCCGGCAATTTGCATTTCTAACAAATTGCCCGTGATGCTGATGTTGTATAAATGTCAAAGGACAGTCAATAAATTGCTGATCGGGAATTCAGATTTAGCTTTCTCTGATCCCAAATCTTGTTTTCAACCCCTCTCCAAGCCTCTCAAGTAAGCGTTTAATAGCAGTACTTACTAACACCTTTCTTTATCCAAGGCCCAGGTCACCTAAGCAAAGAACCTAAATCCTTAACTGGGCCTGGCTGAGTCAAGGGCAAAATAGATTTGGGACTAGGACCTCACACCACACTCCCCTTAGAGAATTCCTTCCTGGTGGGCTGCTGTGAGTCTCAGAAGGTATACCAAGGACTGAAGTCAGCCCCCAGCTGTACTTACTTAGGCTCTCACAGTGTTTTGAAATGAGTTGCCAATATGCAACTAAATCTCAAGTTTCATATTTTAAAAACCTCCATTTCAGGCTTCTCTTACAAAAGTGGATCTGGCCAGCGAGCTGGGTAGCACCACTCGTTAGGCCAGACCTGCCCTCTAGTTTGCCCGGGTCCCGCCTCTCCCCTCCCTCTAACTCCCTGCCCTGTGCTGGCTTCCCTCTCTACGTAAACAGTCTGGCCCTGTAGGCATTTGAGTTGGCCACAGTGGCCAGTTTAATTACTATTTCAAAGGATAATATTGAGGTGATGCTTTCCTCAAGGCCACTGTTGAAGATAAGCAGGTGGGATATTCTCTGCCTATTATGGTTTTTTCCTACTTCTGTCTATTCCAGATTTCTCAGGTCTTTTTTTTTTTTCTTGTTACTTCCTCCTCCCTCTTGTTACTCTAGTTGTGACATGGCATGGAAGTAAAAGCAATTTAAATATTTTCCATTTGTTGGATCAATCTTTGTCCTATTGTTACTTTTAGAATTTAGGAAAATTTTTCTGTTAATGTTGATTGAAATGTGCCAAACCCCATCTACCACATCCCTGCCCACACCAACTGTCATGAAACAATGTTTGCCTCTCCCTTCTATCTAGCCATTTGGGCTGGTGGCCTTCCAATGGACACTCTACCTGGCTGCTGTGCAAGGCTGGCAACTCACTGGAGGGAGGTGACGTGATAAAGGCCATAGATGTGGATAAAGGGTGGGAGAGGGGTCAGCTAGAGAGGGGCAGCTTTGCAATTCTTAAAACACCCGATTTCATTGTAAATATTGCTACTTCGGTTGTGGGAAAGGGTGAGTGGGGAATAAAGGGTTCTACATGATAAAGGCAGACACTGAGCAGTTAAGAGTAGGGGCTCTGGAGTCAGGCAGACCTGGATTCGAATCCCACTTCCACTATGGACTCTGAGACCTTGGGCAAGTGACTTTAACTTTGCAGTGCCTCACTTTCCTCATCAGTAAGAAGAGGATGATAATTCCTCAAGATTTATGTAAGGGTTAAATAAGACAATGCATGGTAAACACTTGTACAATTGCTGGCAAAGAGTTAAGAAGTTTCCTAATCTGTAAACTGAAGAGGCAAACCTAGATATTCTATGATCATCTGTGGTAGAGCATCCTAATAAGCCTAAAAAAGTGCAACTGTGCTACTTGGTGGTTTGTAGCTATTATTTCAAGATGCCACATATATTCTCCTCAGATTGGTTTCAAGACTTCCCTAGCACTCTGGTTGCTGGACATTGAAATCCTTCCTAGGGGCTGCTGCTTCTGTTCACTGAACCGTGCAGAGTGGCTTCCCTAAATTCCTTATGCCTTAGATATGAGGCTAGCTACTCAGTTTTCCCTTAGTGCTCCTTTTAATGATTTTATTAGTATGGTCACAAGTTTGAAGTTTACAGTACCTTGTTAATGGAGCTGAATACAAATTATTTAAAATAAGTATTTTACATAAGTGTGGCAAGTTTTAAAATGTCAACTCTAAGCAATCATGCATTTCCCATGCATTTGTACCTGCATCCTCACATTGCACAATTTCATCTGTGCTTATCCTCACTGAGTCTCTGTGTGTACCTCCGCTAGGTTGGGGCAGGAGCTGTTGTGCCTTTTCTTAGACCCAGATTTTCCAAGAGCAAGGGTGTTGAACTCAGGCATTCCATGGACTGGGTTTAACTCTGGTTCTGGTAAAAATGCAATTACCAACTATTGCTGTGAGAGCCACCCGATCCTCCAGGACTTGGGCTAGCACACAGGTTACTTTGATATCCCTGCATGAGGCTAGCAGGCAGTTTCTGAACCCATGTTTCCTCTGCAGGGCAAGAGTCTAGAATTGAGATATACAGTCTTCCAACATGCTGTCAGTGATATAGCTGGAATCAAGATGGGATTCATAGTAACTTTTTTCATCAAAGGTATTGACAGTCCAAGCAACGACCTGAATTCCTTTAGTTGACCACTTCTTCAAGTAGGCCCTGGAGAAAAAGGGAAAAGCCAATCTTGTCAGACTAATGATTGCCCAGTTGCCCCAGGGCTGTGTACTGGTCACTAAGTATGGTATTCACTTGGTAGTGTCCGGAAATAGTAGTGTCAAGAAATAGCCTCCTATCTGGCCTCTGCATGCACTGCAACTGAGGAAGTATTCCCAAACCCAGCTGGTCATGTCATGAACCTCCTCCCCTTTGCCCCAGCTCAAAACACTTTGGTGGCTCACTAAAGACAAAAAAAAAAAAAAAAAAAAAAATCCTTGACAATGCCACTGAGAACCTGCCTGGCTTAACCCCTACCTATCTCTTTGGCCTCCTCTCATACCACATCTTCCCTTTCTTTTCTGTGCTGCAGAATACTGTTTTGTCTTCAGGTCCTTGAAGAACCATGCTCCTTCCTGCCATAACTCTTTTGCTCGTGTGTCTATCTCTGCCCAGGATGTCACCCCTCCTCTCTCACACCTAATTCCTACTCCCCTTCAAATCTGAGCTTGTCACTTCCCTGGGGATGCCTTTCCTGACTATCCTGACCAGGTCAAGTGACCTAGTATATGCACAAGAGCACACTTCTTTCCTCAGAGGATGGATCTCATCTGTAATTATATATTTACTGGATTTTTATTTGATTAGAATCTCTTCCACTTGACTGCAAATGCCATGAAGACTGAAACCATGGCTTTGTTTCTTCATACAAGACCTTGCAATACTGTAGGCACTTGACATATTTATTGAATAAATGCATACATGCCTAAAATGCTAGGAAACTTGCAACTCTTATGGCCTATTAAACAGATAATCCTGAAATACACAGATATAAAATGGTCAACAGAAAAATTCAGAGATTGCTAACAGGTTAGGGAATGGAAAGTTTCTTGGAAATGATGGAAGAGAGCCTGCAATGTACAGGGGAACAGGAGGAAAGATGGAAGGGATGAGGACATGGCGCCCACGGGATGTCTTCACTGTGGCTCTGCCCTGGATCTCGTCTTGGTTTTCAAAGGGAGCCAATCACAAGAGTTTAATCCTGTGCTCATCATAGGTTAGAAAATTAACTTTTTCTTTAAAATGCACTATCAATAAGAATATCTGATCAATCTGATTTGGAAAAAGTGAAATATGCCTGAACTTTTCCCACTTAAGAAGTTAATGGTATATCAGCTTAATACAGGGACAGTGAGCTTTGCAGATTGGAACCAATCCATGTTGTCTGCTCAGTTAATCCTTTCCAAGAAGAGCATTCAAGAAGTATGTCAGGAGAAGATAAACAAACAAACAAACAACCTCCCAACTTACGGGGATACAAAATCCTTTTGCATGAGGAAAGCTGAAATTCCACACAGGTACCACAAGATATTATGCATGCTCCAATCGAGCAAAATGTCCATCATCACAAACAGGGACTGCTTCCAGAAACAATCAAAGCGTGGTTTCCCTTCTCCTGTGTGGCTAAGGCTCCAAGGTCTATGAGTTAAAGCTGTTACTACATTCTGATCTGCTTGTCTCATCTGAAAAGGAATTTTGGAAGATAAAATCATTATCGTATCTGAAGTCCAATACTTCTCATTTGTTTTTTAGATTTAGCCCATGTGCTCATTCTGAAGCAGTGGTCACTGTTGGTTCCCTGCCCCATGTCTACTAAACAAGTACTCTATCATAAATACTTTGAGAAAGAATGTGATGGACTAAAGTGTTTAATATAATAAATAAGAACATCTCCTTCACAATCCTAAGAGAACTGTAATCCTATCTTTAAAATAAGGATATTACAATCTCGGGGTCAGATTTTAACAATGTCACAGAATAAATTAACTGGATAAAAATTTAAATAATTAGAACTCAATGAGAATGTAATCATGCTCATTTCAAGATGGGCACATTAGCTTTGATCCTTTCCAGAGCAAAAGAGAGGCTGGGGGAGAGTGGGATGGTATGGGGAAATGGAGTAAGAAGGATGAGAAGTGAGGAAAGAGAGGGATGTATGACGAAAGAGTGGGAAGAGGAGAAAACTGAGGACAGGTGATGCAGAGAGTTATGAATGGATTTCCTTTCCATAGAGCTGGGCTGGCTCTACGCCCCTCTGGAGAAAGTATTTTACATTTTAAAGGGCTCTATGGTCAAGTAATTTTGGGAAACACTCTTCCAAATGTCTGGAATCCCCAGGACTTGATTTATCTCAATGACAGCTTATATTTTTATAAGATATAAAGTAGGCTCCGTCCTTACTGTAAAAATTTTAAATGTATGCTCTGTTGGTCACTGCTGAAGAATACTATACAACTACCTCCTTATTTTGGAAACCAAATAGGGTAACCAAATAGGTGAGGATAAGTTTCTTTTTACAGAAGTATTCTATCTAAAACAGGAAGAAATGATAGAATTAAACCTCTCCCAGTAAATTGACAGAGCTGACCGCTGAGCATCAACAGCAGCTAACATAACAGCAAAAATTCCACGTGCTGTTATGTGCCTCCAGATGGAAAAACAACCCCACCTCTGAAATTATCTTGCCCAAATAATCAAATCTAATATAATTAAGTCTCTAGCTCATCCACCTATTTACAAAAAATACATGTAAATATAACATGGAATATGTTAAATTATAATTTATGACCTTTTTGAGACTATTGAAAATTTATATACTACTGGATATTTGATGCTATTAAGAACTTACTGTTAATAGTTGTAGATGTAAAATTGGTATTGTGTTTTTTGTTTTTTTTTTAATAATCACTCTTTAAAGACAATACAATTTTTAGGGATTAAATGATATCTGGGATTTTCTTCAAAAAATATTGGGGAGGATAATGGGGGTCATGGATGAAACAAGCTGGGTGATGGGTAAGGGGGGCTCATTATACTATTCTACTTTAAAATTTTCCATTTATCCAGAATAAAGGGTTATTTTTTAAAAGAATGTATGTTCTGCTGTTACTGAGTCAGAGGTAGAATTACATAATACTGTTCTATTCTGAGAAAGTTTACCAAAGTAATCTGAATGAGCTTACAGGCAACATAAAAGAAGCAGCTCTAGAGGGATCACAGTATTTCAAAATGGGATACAACCACATTCCCTTTCCCAAATTTCTCTTAATAGCAAAATGAAGCTTCTTAACCATGATCTTGATTCAGTTCAGTTTAACAGGCATCGATCTTATGCTTACTCAGCCCACTGTCGTTATTACCGCCAACTAACATCATGTTATATACAATAGAAATCTTGAATTTTACCTTATAGATAACTTCAGGCAAGAAAGAGCAAACGATACTATTATTGTATAGTTGAGGAAACTCCATGTAAGTTTTCTTTAGTGCATTAGTAGCCTGTAAAACAGAGATTCATCTATTTAAAATCTAAAGTGTGACAGTCCCAGCCATTAACTATTATATATTAAATATAACCCTCTCAAATAAATCAGAAGTTTGCTAATATATGGAAATGTTGAAATATTAATTGGTAGACTCCATGCCCCTCTGGGATACATTTTAAACACACTGGCAGCAGACAGGGAAGAAGCTGGGGTACTGCTGATTTACTGTCTTGTTGAGAGACTCACCCCTTTTGGGAAGTATGGTAGACTGCAGGCCAGTGGAGGCTGGAAGCAAAATTTAAAAATCCTTTCCTTATACATTAGTTGAGTCACTAGGAAAGGTCCTTTCACACCCACAACTCTACAACCCTTCTGCCTTTCCTACATGAAGGATGAGCCAACCAGCCCAGAACTACAGAGGGGAGATTTTCTCAGTCCAGGGGGCTGGGAGGATACAATATACATCCACCAGCATGGAGAGAGAAACAATGGGACAAGTGGGGAGGACAACTGGAAAAGTCTCCCAATTCTTTCCAAGATGAGTAGAAGTTCCTTTTCATAGAAATAGTCCAGCTAATAAATGGAAAAGAAATGACAGAATTAAAATATCAACATTATGCAACCCCTAGTGAATTGACACATCTGGTCATTGAGCATCATGAGTAGCTAACAACAACAAAAAGAGTACACCAGATATTGTGTGGAATACAATGTTGTTTGCTTAAAATACTGCTAATTTTCAGAAAGTCACACATTCCCAAATATAGGCAACAAAATGCATTCAAATAAAATAAGTAAAAAAGAATAACATAGAGATTGCCAAGTTACTAATGTAACTAAGTGCTAGCTATAGAGCCAAAGTTACTTTCTTGCTGTTTGACTGAATGCTGCCCAGACTTTGGCTCTATAGAACATTACATTTTCTTTTGGTAATTCTATTAAGTAAGCCTTAGTCATTTAGATAGGATTTGGGATATCAAATCTATCTCTTTTTAATGGAAGACCCTTAAAGAGATATGTTTATATAAAGGCTTTTTGTTGTTTGTGTCCTTAAAACATTTATTGAATTAACACAAGCATTGTGTGAAAGTCTTTGCCTATATTATTTCTTACAACAACCCTATGTGGTATTTCTTTCATTATTCCTATTTTGCTTATAAGGAAACAGAGGCTTACTAAGTTAAGGTTACACTGTAGTAAGTGACACAACTTAATCCAAGTTTGTTGCACTGCAAAGCCCATGATTTTGGCTGCTGTGTTGTGTTAGCTCCTATCTATTGCCAACACTAGTAGCACATCTTGGTTGAACTGGATCCCTATGCTCTAGCTCATTATGGCCAAACATCTGTGAATACACTAGAAATCTCAAATAGCTGGATGGCTTTTGGTTTTGGTTTTGTTCTTCTTTATTTCTTATTCTAAGAGATAAGCATGAAGTTGAGTGCTTGAATGAAATGTAGGATCTATGAGGGTTCCCAAACGTGGGCCACATTAACAACTCCTATAGGTGCTCATTAAAATGCATGCTCTTTTGACCCCATTTTAGACACTTTAAGAATCCCTTCTCAAGGTGGTGTGGCCCAGGATTCTATATCTTTAATAGGTACTCCAGGTGTTTCTGATGCAGACTGATTGGAAATTCTGAATAGTATACAACTATCAGTTTACCAGAATAGTAAATTAACTAGAGCACGAATCAGTGTCCTCTTAAAAAATTGGGAGTTTACTATACTAAAATTAGAGTACAGCCCTCAGCTCACATTTCAGGTATTAATAGCAACTGGTTTCAACTATATCCTGGGATTAATGGGAAAAAAAAAAAAAAAAAAAAAAAAATGACATCACCAGAATTCTCAACAAGTAGATGGCCATTACTGATTATAATTATTGCTAGGGAAAAAAATAATCAAATGGGGGGAAAAGTATTTAAACTTGATAAACTGTTCATAAGAGAACAAATATAATCAGCACCATATTTTCTCATTGACTTCTATTGCAATGTCTTTATGGGTAAAAGCATATGTTCTAAAATTTAAGCAAAATTTTATTTAGGAATGTCATACATTCAAAGAAAATACAGTAATTTTCTGATGAAAGTATAACTACTCAAATCATAGACTAGCAAAACTATACCAAAAATCTAATGTAAGGGGTGAATCTTTGTAAAGATAATCCTTTTAAAGCTTGAAATTACAGGAATTCTCTTTAAATGCAGTCCATAGCTGTCCATCTAAGACCCTTAACCTATCAGCCAGACGCAAATGATTTTGTCTGAATTCCTTTTTATGAGGTCGAGTGGTCTGTTCCAGAGGTGCCTCTTTATTGTTTATTTAACATCTTTTGTAAATGATTTAGGAAATAAAAGAAATCTGACTCTTCCCTTTTGTGCTGGTTGTAGAACATCAGGAGTTGTTAAAAGGTTCAGTTCCATAATTTATTGTTTCCTTAAAGATGTACCATTTTGCATTGCACACTTCCAGTAAGCAAATATATTGTAATTTGTAAAAATAAATTTAAGAAAAAAGAATAATAAAATATATGGTTAATTTTGGCAATGATTAACAATGAAATAGGATGTCTTTTTAAAAAAGTGAAGTCCATGGTATAAACTGTACCATATTTGCATGGCCTTTGACATCAATGAAGATTGTGAGGTTATGGTTTAGGCACTCTATAACGGCTTCCCTCAGGGTGGGGATCTTTTCATCAGGGAAATCATTCCTATAAGAGAGGGAAAAGGAAGTAGTAGGTTGTAGGAAAAAGAGAAAAAAAAAAGTTTAGTGGAGAAGACATTTTGTAAATGTCTCCCAATCAAAAGGAGAGAGTGCTTTCCCCAACTTCCTTTTTTCAAGCACACTAAAGTCCAAGGATAATTACAACAGTTTTAAAACAAATTACAGATACTCTTGACCAAAGAGCAGCAATAACAACAAAAGTCACCTAATTTTTAGGAAATCACCGAATTTCCACTTCATTAATAATATAATGACTAACTATAGTCTCCCAAAGAACAGAGTATATGCCACTTTTGGAGATCTCACAGATTTATTTTAGGATTTATAATTGCCTTAATAGAACCCTGTGCAAGAGAAATTCCTGGAAATACACAAATCTGCTAATTTTCTTGTTGTATGTATTTAAGTGCAACTGTTTAAAATGAATACTTTTTTAATACAAAATTTTCTAATAAAGAAAAAGAAGGTTAAGTGACTGACACAGTTTTTCTCACACAGTGAAATTTCGTTATACCTGGTTTAATTTATGTTATTTCAACTATATTAATTCAACTGTAAGATCTTGGTTTTTTAAAAAAGGATAAAGATCAGTTAATGGTACAGGTGACTCTGCCAGCCATTCTATTCAATGCCCATTCCCAGGGACTGAGAGATGGGATAACCTGAATTTTCTGTTCCCTTAGCCAGTCTTAGTTTCCATGCCCCCTTTCAGGATGAACATCTCACTACACTGAGCACAAATGTAGAGAAAATACCTATTTTTCCCTACAACATGGTCCCTAAACACAAGCCAATTACTTTATTGGGTGTTCAACTGCATTTGTTCGAATTTTGGAGCAAAGACTGATTGTGTTGGGGTTAAGATGGTATATTGACTCTGAAATGGTACTTTCTTAAAAGATTTTTAGGGTTATTCTGACCCTAAGCATTTTCACTGGGTGCTGACTTTGAAACTGACTTCTTAGCTGTAATGTCATTATTTATTAAAAATAGCCTTTCCTTTGCATTCAGTAGAGCAATGAAATATGATGACAGTGAAATCCAATTCCAGCAGCTTGGACTCAGAAGTCTCAAGTATTATCAATATTCTTTCCAGTCTACACTACGATTTCCTTTGGCTGGCTTTAGTTTCTTTCGGATCCTAGGAAAATGAGGTCTGAATCATCTTTTAGGGAAGCTCATAACGTACTCACTGGATTGAGTATGCTCAAGGAGTACTGATCATTGTCCAGAAAATTGCTATTATGGGAGTAACAGTGAGATCACAGTGTTCAGCATAACAAAAAAGACAAGAAAAGAGGGGTTTAAATAACCACATGCTGAAGTGTATATACCCAATATACCAACTTCAAAGATGTTTATAGCTGTTACATGGAGGGGGAGGAGGGAAGGGAAGGATGTGTTGGGGGAGTGTGGATACTGTGGTCATTTAAGTTTAAAAAACCTTAAGTTAAACAAAAGTAAGAATTTATTGATGTGTATTGTTTATCCCCAAGAGGGGCACTCAGAGTCTTGTGTCCCCCAAACTTATTTGATCTAGAACAATTTTCTTGTAGAACAACTTATAGGACTAGCTCTGATGTATATACTTTGGAAGCTACTTGTTTAAACTCTACCAGGAGGAGAATAAATTAGACATTTGAAAGAACTTTTATTCTTACAGAGTTCAGAAACACTGGGGGCAACCAGAAACAGCATGGTATGGTGGAAGTTTCTTTGGGCTAGGATTTGGTATATTAAGATTCTAGTCCTGGCTTCTCTATGAACTTCTCTGTGCCCTTGTGTAGGTCAATTACTTTTTCTAAGATAATGCCTAAAAGCAGTATTGATCTAGGTCTGCATTGTCCAATGAGGTAGCCACATATGGCTATTTAAATTTAAATTTACATTTAAATGAGATAAAAACCCAGTTTTTCAGTTGCACTAGCCACATTTCAAGATCTCAGTAGCCACAGGCCCGTGTATTGGACAGCGTGGATATAGAGCATTTCTGTCACTGCAGAAAGTTCTATTAGACAGTGCTACTCTAAAGGATTTCTAGGACACCTTCTCCTGGCATTCTATGATTCCCCAGAAGTTTGCTACAAGAAATCTGAAGAGTTAAAAGGGCTAGGTTAAAAGGTGATATTTTTACTTAAATACTTTAAAGAATGCATAATTTGTTTTTTGGTGTGCCAGAAGGCAAGAAGATTGATAAATAAGTAAATAAGCCTTTGCAATTGCTTTCTGTCTCCATGATTTTATAATTTATATGACAGTACAAAGTAACTGTAATGATAGTGACTAGACAGAGTATTGTGTTGGAGAATAATTCTGCGGCCACATTTGGCCTTGGTAGGAAAAGACCAAAAAACATACATGCTATGTTTCTGGTTTTCCTGGCACCTGCTCATTTTTTCCTAGCACCTGTGTATAGTTAGACACTGAACAAAAAGAATCTCTCCTGGAGTAGAAGATAATTAGAAGGTACCAGTGTTTATCTGTAATCTCCAACTAAAGCTGAAAGATATGTTTAATGAACAATAAACCACTTACCTCAACCTGTGATTAGCTGCAGGATTAAGTTTCCTAATTTGTTCAAATGTCAAATCACACAACTGACCAGTCCCATCAGTCGTCCTGTCTACTGTGTTATCATGCATTAAGATAGGAATCCCGTCAGAAGTAAACTCAAGGTCCAGCTCCACACCTGTTGCTCCATTCTTAGCTGCCTTAACAAAAACAACAATATTAATGTGAAATGGCCACACGTCATGTTGCAATCTAAACACTCAAGAAGACTAACCCAGTTAGCTAAGAGACGTTGCTTTCCCTTCCCACACCAAACAGCCATCCCAACCAGTTTCTGTTTTTCATGGGTGTGACTCTTATTTCAACTTCTACAATTACAAATTCCCTAAAAACTTCAATTTCTCCACTCTTTCCTCCCTCACAGTGGCAGATAGGGAGACTTCCGGAACTTCAGTTTTCTCTGGTTACATTAACTATGTTGGTCATTAATGGCTTACAAATATCTAGACAAATTCCCTTGTTTACCTACACGCTATTTGGTGCAGTAGCTCTGATGATTCCCTTGTGTTTGCTGATTAGTCAGAAATTTCACTACTTTGGTATAAACAAGATGAGTTTGTTTTTTTGTTGATTTAATGCTACCCTGTAGAGCAGAAACACCACACCTACTTCTAGGAGATGCTTTACATTTTGTTTATGTGGGCAGCACTAGCTGTTGCCAATAAGCTGGTAAGTCTGATGAGGTATATGAGAATTTTTCTAAAGAAAAGAACTTGAACATTACGCTTTATGGGCCCTACTCTTCTGAGACATACTGTCCAATGTTTCCTTCCTCGGATTCCTCATCACAGTGAAGATGTGAAATGTTCATTATGGTCAAGGTTTAAATTTTTAAAAATTTTAAATTATAATCTATTGCAACATGTAGACTAGTATTGTACAGAGACAACAGATGCTAACATTTTGCCATTTTTTGCTTTAATCTCTTTCTGCCCTAAAAAAAATAGCGTATTAGTTAGCCAAAGGGGTGCCGATGTAAAATACCTGAAATCTATTGGTTTTAATAAAGGGTATTTATTTGGGGTAGAAGCTTATAGTTACCAGGCAATAAAGTGTAAGTTACTTCCCTCACCAAAGTTTGTTGCCACATGTTGGAGGAAGATGGCTGCAGATATTCAGCCTGCCTCTTCCTCTTAAGGCTCTGTAGTCCCAGCTTCTTCCAATATCAGCAGTAGGCTGGAATAAGTCTCGTCTCTCTCCAGGCTCAGCTGCTCTGTTCTCTCCATAAGGTCAGCTGTAGGCTATCAGGCTCTCTAGGCTTTGCCTCTCTCCCATGTCTTTACTTCCTGGGCTCCAGCTCAAAACTCCAACCTCCCTTCTCTGTAGTGTGGGGGCAGGGACTCAACATGCTACTGACATGGCCCAATCAGAGCCCTAATCATAATTTAATCACGCCCAGAGGAACAGACCAGTTTACAAAAAATAATCCAATATCTATTTTTGGAATTCATAAACAATGCCAAACTGCCACAAATAGTAATAACCATTATTTACTGAGCCTTTTCTATTTGCCAGACACTAAGTATTAACTCATTTGATCTTCACATTCCTATGGTAGGTACAATTAATATTCCTATTTTTACAGATGAGGAAACTGAGACAAAGAAAGATTAAGAAACTTGCCCTGGGTCACACATCCAGGATGTGGTGGTCAATGCACTCTTAGCTACTACAACTTTGTTGACTACAAATATGGCTAAAGTTCTCCATTCATACCTCTCCCTCCCTCCCCAGAGGTAACCACTATCTTGAAGTTGGTGTCTATCATTCCCTTATATGTTTTCATATATTTACTACACACTTTATATACCCTGAACAGCATACAGAATGCGCTAAAACAGAATAAACATGCAATTAATGTTAGCTATTGTTTATTATGTCCTTCGTAATACATGGGTATATTATGGGTAGAGATTTCTCTACCTTGTTAAAGACATCCTTTCCTACCTGCATATTATAAAGGTAGATAACTATGTTTTCTTCTACGTTTCAAAGTTTGATTTCCACTTAAATGATCAAGACTCCACCCCCCCCCACATGAACACACACACACAAATATCACAATAGGATGGATTGAAATCCCAACTCCATCACTAACGTTGTGTCATCTAGAGCCAGTTACTTTAACACTCCAGCCTCAGTTTAATCATTTTTAAGATGATATTTCTTTAACGCCCTTAGAGTTGTTGTGAGGATTTAGATATAATACATATAAATTGCCAAGCTGGGCACCTGGCTCAGAGTTGGCACTCGATATAAACTATTATGATTAGAAAAACATTTTTTTCTTAGTGAAAAAGTAATTACAATGATACATCTATACTGACAAGAGTTTAAAAGGTATGTCTTTTCTAAGTTAAAGACAGAATAATGTGCTGGTAAATCAACATGAGTTATATATTTTAGAAGGTAAAACAAAATCACATTTTCAGGAAACAGAGTGCATCTCTCTCACTATAAAACAAATATTATCCTTATTCCTTGATGCTGGAAATATAATTGGGCTCAATTATACTTTTATTCATTAGAGCCATCTTCATTTGGCTACAATATAAAACTGAACAATGGTGAGATCCTGTATTTTAGTAAGAATATTAGATCTACTGAGTAGTTCATTTATTTGCCTTTTCTGAATTTATTAAAGCCACAAACAAAAGACAAAACAAAAGGTTTATAAAAGAACCACTCACTATATCAGACTTTCTTCTTTTTTTTTTTTTTTTTAAGATTTATTTATTTATTTATTCATTTATCCCCCCCTTGCTGCTTGTGCTTGCTGGGTCAGCCAACCACGCCGTGCGGGCAGGCTTGCCTTCACCAGGAGGCCCCGGGAACCGAACCCGGGGCCTCCCATATGGTAAGCGGCAGCCCTACTGATTGAGCCACAGCCGCTTCCCCAGACTTTCTTAAACCAGGTGGCATTCATTATTCTTTATCAAAACTTTTATGTTATTTCAGTTATAGAGGGAAAAAGATGAACCCCCATTCTAATTCACATATTAGTATATACATCACATTCATCTTTTCATTTATTTAGAGAAATTTATCTTATCATAACAGTATTTTTTTCTTCTAAACATACAAATTTCACATAAACCAGTTTACATAATCACTGCAATTTTATTAAATTTTTATTTTATTTAAAATGTTTGTTTGAAACTATAGTAATAGTTTAGTAATAGAATAATATAGTGTAGTATAGTAATAGAAATCAGGTCAAAGGTTGCCTTGGGGCAGAGGTGGCAGTGGGGTTTGACTCCAAAAGGAGCACAAAGGAACTTTCTTAGTTGACTGAAATTGGGATTGTGGTTACCATACTCATCACACTGTTCACTTAAAACGAGGATTTTACTTATGTCAACCATACTTTAATAAGTTTGATTTAAAAAGAATATTTGCTTTAACAAATTCACTATATTCATATTACTTTAAAAATGTTTCAGTGAAAAGTATCTTTTTATTATCTACACCTATAACATAACTTACCATATTGAAAGAACTTAATTTGTTGACAATGAAGAAAACCAGATTACACTACCAGAATACAGAGTGGCACAATGGAATAAGTAGAGATTTTGTAATTAGGCCATGTTGAGAATCACAATCTTTTTTCCTTCTCAGCTTTTTTGAGATACAATTCACATACTATACAAGCCACCCATTTAAACCGTACAATTCAATAGTATTTACAGAATTGTGCAATCATCACCACAATCAATTGTAGAACATTTTCATTACCCCCAAAAGAAACCCCTGTACCTATTAGCAGCCACTCCCTAATTCTCCCCAATCCCCAACCCTCAACCCCCACCCCCAGCTCTATTCTGGACATTACCTTACTGGAATTACACAATATGTAGTGTTTTGTGGATGGCTTCTTTCACTTAGTATAATGTTTTCAAAGTTCATCCATGTTGTAGCATGTATCAGTAATACTTCATTCCTCTTTATGGCTGGATAATATTTATATGGCTATAACACATTTTGTTTATCTATTCAACAGTTAATGGACATTTGGGTTGTTTCCACTTTTTGGCTATTATGAATAATGCTGTTATGAACATTCATGTACAAGTTTTTGTGTAGACATATGTTTTCAATTATTTTGGGTATATACCAAGGAGTGGAACTGCTGGTTCATATGGCAACTCCCTATTTAATCCTTTAATGAACTGCCAGACTGTTTTCCCATCAGCCATGTATGAAGGTTCCAATTTCTCTACTCTTTCACTAATACTTTTTATTGTTTATTTTATTATAGCCATCCTAGTGGGTGTGAAGTGGTATTTCACTGTGGTTTTGATCTGCATTTCCTTCAGCTTTTCTCATGTGCTGCTTGGCTATTTGTACATCACAATCCACAATCCTTCCAGTAAACATTTATTGAGAGCCTAATGTGTATCAGGCACTGTGCTAGGCAGTGAAGAGAAAATGGTGAAAAACCTTTATCTACCCTCATGGATCTGACATTTTAGTGGGGAGAAACAAATTACAAACATGTTTACATGTAAGTTATGACAGTGATAAATGTTTTTAAGTAGAAAAGAGAGGGTAAAGTGAAGGTGAAGGTAGGTGGGGGGTCTCTAAATAAGGCAGTCAGGGAAGAAGACTTATCTGAAAATAGGACGTTTCAGCTGAGACCTTAATGATGAAAGAGAGCTAGCCATGCAAAAATTTGGGCAAAGAGTTTTCCAAAGAGAAGAAACATCAAGTATAATGCGAAGGCCACAAGGTAGACATGAGCCACCCAGGTTGCAGAAGTGTTGATTGTCTACCCTAATCTAGGCCCCTTCTTCTTTTCTGTTGGTAAAGGCCTGCTCTTGCCCCCAATATTCAACTTGCTTCTATGCTCAGAGTAAGTGGCCTATTCCCAGTCCCTGTGTGTGTGTATATGTGGGAATGGGAAGGGGGTGGGGGGCATCTGGGACAGAAACAAAGAAGAGGGAGTGGAGTCTTTTCTTGAGATTGGATGCTGGTGTGTAAGAATGGGATGCCTGGGTTGTAATGGTCACTTCAAAGCATCAATGAGAGCTAGCAAAATGTGCTGCAGATGTCAGAGAAGATAGTCAAAAGAACTTGGTACTTGATGACCACAAATTGAGCAGCTGAATTAACCATCCTGGAGGCCAACCTCCATATTTACATACCTCTTGGTTATGTGAGATAGTTCCCTTCTGGTTTGAGATATTTTAAAGTGGGTTTTTTGGTTACATGAAGCCTAAAGAATCCTAACAAAGATCCAGGATGGCTGGAGCAGAGTGAGCAGGGGTTTTGAGAAAGATACAAGGTAAAAAGGCATTTGGGATTTTATCTAATTGCAATGGGAAATCCTTGGAGGGTTTTAAATAAAGGTGGGATATAATCTGATTTATACTTTTAAAGCTGCACTCTGGCTGCTGTGTGGAGAATGGACTTTTGCCACTGTTTATAACAGTATACCTGTTTTGGGGATACATCCATTTCACATCTGTTTTTCCTTCTATATCTAGTTTGTAATCTCCACCACTGTCAGAAAGTCTTCCTTGATTTTTTTTTTAAAACAGCGTAATACTTAGGAATATAAATAATGAGTTGCAAACATGCAAACGAAGGAGAACAGGACAAAAAAAACCACGATGGAATTAAACTATGTATTTCTTTTGAAGTTAAGAGGGAGAACACAACCTTGACTTCTGAAGGCTGAATTCAGCAGCTAAATACTATGATAGCCGAAAGGTTCATTGATAGTGACCTTACATTCTAACAAGCTGAATCACCACATCTCATTTCCTCTTAAGAGCAGGAATCAATTTGGCACAATGTTTTTTTATCATTATGATATATATTAAAAACATGCTGAACTAAAATGTACAAGGCATGAATGGAATTTAGCTGGACTTCCCTTGCAACACAATGGGATATGAAATACATTATGTATATGTGTTTTACATACATACTTCCTCATTCATTTAATATGATTTATATTCAATAAGACGCTCCATCAATAAATGCTTATGAGTACCTTCTGTGCTCAATTAACACCAAGCTATGCTTTAAGGCAACTTACACAAAGGCAAGTTGAAATGGAAGCCAATGACAATGATGTGCTTTTCTCCCATAGTAAATATCATCCTTCTTTTCATAACAATACTATCTGCTGTGCATCTATATTACTTCATCCAACCTCTCTGAGTTTAAATTTAAAATGCAAAAAATATATTTCAATATCTTTAGATTTATTTTATTAAATATATTTTTATTGAAGTATATCATTCATACATAAACAAGCATAAACAATAAGTGTATAGTAAAGGTTGTGAACTTACAAAATAAACACGCATAACATCATACAGGGTTCCCATACATCATCTCTCCACCAACACCTTGCATTGTTGTGAAACATTTGTTACAAACTATGCAAGAGCATTTAAATTTATTTTTAAACAAAAGGCTAGAAAAACTACCCTTACTGCCTCCTTTCCATCACAAAGAACCAAGGGGAGAGAAGCATAATATAAATTTAACTTGATTTATAAACCCCAAAACTCAGGTACCTTCCACTGACTCAAAAGTTGCTCTCCTAATGCCCTTTCTTCTACAGACTTAATTTTTCTTTTTACCTTTACACTAAAGTGATTTCAAAGAATCCAGCCACCTTTCGATTCCTGGCATAGTTTATATCTATGGAGGTCTTACCATGAAGCCTCACAACCTAGTAGGTAGATACCAATATTCCTCCCATTTTACAGAAAGGGAAACTGAGGTCAGGGCTGGGAGGAGGTTGAGGAGAGGTGCCCTTGGTGCAAAATTTAAGGAGACACTGTTAGGCACCAACCCTGCACTTGTAGGACCCTGAGAATGAGTGCCTCCTTAAATTTTGTGCCCTAGGCTTGCTCATACCCTAGTCAGGATTCTGTCTGTGGCCTTAAGTAACTCGCTTATTACACAATCCTGTTTCTAGCTGGACAAAGAGCATTGGGCTTGGAATCAGAAAGCTGAATTCTGGAAAGAGTGGTGTGTGTTTGAATCTCGGTTTTCCCATCCATTCAGTGTTAAAATAATGTCTCTAATGACCAGAGGTATTTCCACAGATGTAAAAGTGTCTAGTCAACTGAAAAGCTCTCTTACTATGCAATCTGTCAATATTATGAAGTCAGGAGACTGCCAGGAGCTGGGAGGGATCAAAAGTCTAAGAAGCACCTTGTGAAAAGGGGAGGCAAAAATTGATCAACCTTGCCCAGCCAGTCTGCCAGGTTGTGTGTGTTTGGGTGGATGAGGAGGTGATAAGGAGATGACTAAGGTCATTTAGAGGACAAGCAAAGCCCCAGCTCCTGTTAAGGATGATCCATTTAAAATAAACTCAACTGCTGACCTTGACCCTAGGTGACCTGGCCATATTTCCTATTTCATTCATACACTGGCTTCTGTTCTGTCCCTTGTCACAGGCCACCTACTTTCTCTTCCGTGAACATTCCAAAATCATTCCCACCTCGAGGTTTTTGCACTTCCAATTCCCTTTTCCTGGAAAGCTTTACCCAAGATGTCATAGCTGGCTCCTTTTCCTAATCCCGGTTTCGGTTCAAATGTCACTACTTCATTGCGGATTTCCCTGACTTCCCTATTTAAAATAGCATCGCTTATAGCCTCTCCCCCAAACTGGTCATTCTTTATGCCAATTCACTATTTCTTCATTGTACTCGTCCCAGATACTTGTAAGTGTCTCGTCTAGTTTATTTGTTCACTTGTTTGGGGACTGTCTGTCCCACCCCAATGTAAGCTCCGTGAAAGCACAGACCCTATCTGTCTAGCTCTCGGTGGTATCGTCTGTGCCTGGCACGTAGCAGGCGTTCTATAAATACGTGCTCAAGTATTCTATAAATACCTGAAGCCGGGAGATTTCCCACACCCTGGGGGAGATGAAAGGCCATCCTGTGGGCTAATGGGGGACCGGGAAGGTACCCTGCGGAGACTGGGGGAAGCTCCCAAAAGACAAGCAAAAGTCCGAGCCCCCAAGGAGGGCCGGCGGGGCTCACCTGCCGAATGGCCGCCAGGGTGTTCTCGGGCGCGTCGTGGCTGCCGCCGCGGTGGGCGATGGCGGAGATGCGGCCCCGGGGCTTGAGCACCTGCAGGGCCCTGCGGGAGGGCACCTGCTCGAAGCTGAAGAAGCGCAGCAAGACGTAGAAGCTGCCAGTGAGGAGGCAGGCATTGAAGGGGCTGCGCGTCACCACCAGCACCAGCAGCAGCAGGAAGGAGAAGGGGCCCAGGAGGCCCCCCTGCTCCTCCCACAGCCACATGCCGGCGCCCGCACCGGCACGGACGGGAGTCCCGGACCCGCCGGGCTCCCGGGACGGGTCAGCAAAAGGCGAGCCGCACAGCCCAAGGCGCTCGCCGCGCTGGCACCCTCTGAAGGGACCGCGCCGCACAATGGCGGCCGCCAGCCCATCAGGAGAGGGCGCCTGAGGCCCAGCCAATCAGAGCCCGGGATCTCCAGGACATGGGCGGGGCCGCTGCCATGGCAACGGAGGCGGGCCCAGGCTCACATTCCAAAGTGACTTTCCGCCCTTCTGGGGTCGGGACCCGGACAAGGGCTTTGGGGCTGGGTGGGAGCGAAAGGGCGGTATCGAAAAGCCTTCACACGGTTGAAGGGCTGGAAGGGGTCTTAGTGACTCATTTATTATGCTCACAAGGAAACTTCAGTTCAAGATGTGCCAAACACCAGTTCAGGTGCTGGGGACACAGCAACGAAGACGACCATCAGAGTTCCTGCCGTCGGGGAGCTTACCTTCTAGTGGGGGGAAAGAGCAGTGTTAGGAACTACAGCTAGCAATTACAGAGCACTCACCGTGACCCAGTTCCTGTGCCCCGCAAACGCTTTATATGTGCTTTCTCATTTATTCGCACAACAGCCTCAGCAGATAGATTCTACCTTAGGAGACGAGTTTCAGTCGACTTTACAGGGATTTTTCAGATTCTGGGGGAACGAAAGAGCATAGCAAAGGAGACACGATCAGAAGGGGTTTTAAAGAACCCTCATTTTATAGATGAGCCAGCCGAGGCCAGGGGAAGTGAAGTGCATTGGCCAGTTAATGACAGAGTCAGGACTGACATCAAGCCACCCCAGTTTTAGGCTGTGACCTTTCTTTCCACTGCTACAGTTCCTCCCAATCTCACTTCCCTTCCTACTAAGGGCTAATAGTGGGGGTTTTCGTGCCAGACATTGTGCAAGGGTTGTCTCAATCATTCCTCACAACCACCCTGTGCTAGGTACTTTTAAAATCTCCACTTTATATATGCAAAAATGGCATCGGAAGGAGGGTCAGTACGAGAGGCAGAAGGTAAAGGGGACACTAAATCATCGTTGGAAAGCTGGTGGCGTGTTGTTTCGAAAGGGAACTTTGGTAAAATATCCCGGGCTTTTTTGCCATCTTGAATCCGTTACTTTCTTCCTTGGACGTCTTTTCCCACTGATTTGCAAAAGGGTAAGGGTGTCTTAAGGCTTTGAGCTGGTATCTGTTGATTCAGCAATTTTTTATCCACAGAGAAATATCTTGATAAATGTAATATGTTTTCCAGCGATCACACAGAAAATGTCTATACGGATAAACAAAAAATGAACACTTCGAGGAACAATTCAGGGGGCTTCAGACTTTTAGGAGCTATCCGACGGTAATAAATTAAAAAATTTTGAGGCACTTGCTCACATTGAAGACTACGTCTCCCGGCGTGCATCGCGCCCGCCGTAAGGACTACGTTCTCCATCATTGAGCCAGGGCGCATAACCCGCCGCGCAATGCACCTCGGGAACTGTAGTGTACTGTAGACCCAACAGCGTCAACGGCCGGAGGTGCAACCACCGGAAATGCCTGCCCTGGGAGGTGGAGCCGGGTGGGCGGCAGCAGCGGCGGCTGCGGCGGCGGTTGCCAGGAGCCCGCGTTGCCTCCTGAGATCTGTAATATGGCGGGGAAGAGAAGGAGAAGGCGGCGGCGGGCCGAGCTGCGCTCTGTCACTACTAATTGAACCATTTGTTTCCCGACAAGGCCCGGGACGAGGGCGAAAAAGCCGACCCGGCCGTGGGGTCCAGGTGTGTGCGTGAGGAGGGGGCTCTACCCTCAACTTGTCCGGGCTGACTGGAGGCGGGAGGAGGCGGAACTGGTGTCCTGAGTTGCTGAGAGCGAGCCATGCACCGAGCCCGAGGGCAGATGCTGGGCTCCGGGGCCCTCGAACTCCTGGAAAGGCAAAGGGTGTGGTAAGGCGACAGCCCAGGGGGCCGGCGGCGGCAGGCGCGGAGGTGATGCTCGGATGCTGGCACCACCCGGTGGGCCCTCGGGATGGAGCCTTATCCGAGAGCTTAGAGAGGTGGGCTTGGGTCGCGGGGGTGAGGGCACGGGGTCCTTTGAAAATAAACGTAGCCCAGCTATTTGGGTCCGTTTTTCTAGTCCCACGGTGATGGAGAGAGAGAGATGGGTCCCTAGGATGTGCACTGGCCATTTCTGGACGCCAGTTACCACAACTAGAGGCACTGGGAGCGCTGTTTACTCTGCCTTTGCTACTCTCTGGGGTATAAGCATGAGCATAATAAAGCAAATTCTCCTGATTGTCCTGATGCTGCTGATGCTTGCTGCATATCCTTCACTCTCCTAATTGCCCTATATTGCATCTTCTCATTGAATCCTCACAAAATCCCTTTAAGATAGAGCCTCCTGACTAGCCCTATTTTACACATGAGGAAACTGAGGCATAGGGATGGTAAGTGGTTTGCCAAGATCATACAGCTAGTGTATCTGAAGAAGAACCCAGCCCCTCTTCTGCCTCTACAAGAAGTTTACATTTTGTGGGGGACTAATGGATAAGCTACCCACTAGGATCTGAAAAACAAAGCAAGATCTGTTCTGTGTTACTTTTACCATTCCCTTCAGTGACATTTTTGGCAGAGGACTGGTGAGAAGCAGATAGGAGGATCCTGAGTCTATGGGGTTTACCAAGAGGCTCATTTGGAGAAGGGTCAGTAGTACTTGTGTGGTAGAAATGGAGAAGACAAGGCATGTCTGAACCTGCTTCAGCTGACAAATTATTCATTGAAGTGGACCAGGCATGTCCAGTGGTAAAATATGGGGCTGTAGATTTGTGATTGGGGTGGCTTTGTAGTCAGTCTCCCTTAAAATAAAACCTTGACGACAGTGGTAATTGTGGTGTGAGAAATGTAGTGCTCTCTCGCTTACTCATATGGGATGTGGACTGCATGCTTTGTAAATAGTTGCCTTTGCAATTCAGAGGTACTAGTTTGTCTTGAGACTAGGTGCAGGGGTTCTTAACCAGGGATCTGTGAGCTTGAATTGAAATTCAAAAAAACATTATTCTTGTGGGGACGTGTTGGTGCGGGTGTGATTTATTTATTAAATAATACACTGTATGGTGTGGACTTAGTAAGGGGTCCGTGGTTTTCACCTGACTGGCAAAGGGGTCTGTGGAACAAAAAAGGTTAAGAACCCCTGGACTAGGGTCATCTGTTAAACCACCATTCTTTAAATTCCATTCTTCCTTGCTAGCTTTTCCTTTGCTGTATAGACCACCTTCTTCCTTTTTCTCCTGGTTTACATTATTGTTTGAGCTAATTACTCTAATTCATTTATTCAGTACTTTTACCAAGTGCCTACTGTGTGCAGACACTGTCCTATGTAATGGGGATTCAGTCGTGAGCAAGACTGAGAAGTTACAATTGTTTATGGAACATACGTTTTGGTGGAGGAAACCAGACAAAAAAACAAGGAAATAAACAAGATAATTTCAGATAATGGTAAGTCCTATGAAAGTTGGGCAATTGCAGGATAATGTGATAGTGACTTAGGGCTGATTTAGATGGGGAAGGCTGGGAGGCTGAAGTCATGCTCTAGGATCATTTGGTAATTTTCCCAATCTCAAATTAGCACATTAAAAATGTTTAATACACTACCATATGCCATAATATTGCTGTAATAATAATATATTACCTTTTATCTGCAATATAAGGGACATGAATTTAACTTCTTAAAGCAGTGAGGTATTTGTATGATGTTGAAAGAAAAACCAAACTATTGTCCTAAAGGTATTTTATTTCCTTAAATTTCACAGACCTTTAAAATAGAATTCCATGCTTTGCTTGTGGCTCCATATGAAGCATATTACATTAATTGTACGAGTGATCTATTTATATTTTCTGTGATGTTGGATGCATGCTGGATGATTGTGTTAAAAATATCTTGAAGTATTTTAACAGAAATAGGTTCATTTGAGTTTCTCTTACATCTTAGTTACTGCATATTTTGGTGGTTAAAATATTTTAATGTGGGTTTAAATCTAGAGTAAAAAACAGACCTTGTGTTGTTATCATACAGTAACCTGTTTTTTACTTTTGTTTGTTTTATGAATTTAAGCTTACTAAACAATCTCATTCATACTCTAGGGAACCATTTCTTTAAAATTAAATGTCCTTTGCATAAGTTGATCATAGACATAATTACAACAAATGGCAGGGTAGGAAGAAGTTTTGTCATTGATAAGACTACCAGTTCATCAAAAGGAGCAACTTTTTTTTTTCCATAATTTAATCATAATTTGAATATTTTTTTTCTTCATTTCTAATTGAGCTGTAATTTGTCCCTGGCACTATAGTGTACTGAATTTTTTAATAGTTTGAAGCTTAGACCAGTATCATATTCTGTCTTACTTCATTTTTGCGTGTCCCACATCATGAATTGAATTTCCCTGCCCTCTCTTTGTTAAGTAGTTAATTGTTTTAAAATTAACACTTTAAGGAGATGACTGTACTAGGTTTTCTCTTTTCACAGTTCATAGCCTCACTGGTTTTGATTCTGATGATGTCTCTCTTTTTATTTCCCCTTGCTTTTTTAAAGGAAACAGTGCCACACATAATGCTATGCAAGCAGGCAGTCAATAAATATTTAATGCTTTCTAGATAAATGAATATGGTGGCTTAATCCTTCCTGTTTACGTTGCATTTTCATTACTACCATCACCATTTCCCAGAAACTGTGAATTTACTGGCCTGATTGTTGAAGATACTTTGGTCATGATTCCAATTTTCAATAACAAAATAAAATTAATACCAGTGATGAATGATTTCCTCCTTTGACTGAGTTGGTTAGTGCCTGTGAAGTCAAACTATATTCTTAAGTTATACCAATAAAAGCCTTTGAACTTCATAATAGAAAAAGACTTTTTAAAAGTAAATATTCTCTTTTACTTAGAGAGTCTGTTAAGCTTTTTTTGGTTAAGAAAGCATTTCTGCCTTTGTTTGATCATTGTTTTCCTTGGTTAGTCCTGTTAAAGAAGATCTAATGTTCTGTTTTACAATATGAAGTTGGTAAAGTGGCACAGAACTTTGTTTTCTTTAACAAGCTCTCACTGGTGAGTTCCTAGTACTCTCTAAACTAATGATGTTTAAAGATTGATTTACATGCAAATATTCAGAAATATTAAAAATATGAAGCAAGGTTCTTCATGTAGGCTCTTGATATGCTTTCCTGTACCTGAGAATTAGCTCCTGATTGGTGAAACAATTATGAGAAGACCACTAATAAGAATTGGGAATTCTAGGAATATTTTAGTGCTCTCCTGGAAATGCCGAGTATTTGAGACCTATTTTTCTCAACATATTAAAAATGGCATTTTTTACTCTTGCAGTGTGATTGTGGGAAGATGGAGGAGTATGAGAGGTTCTGTGAAGAAAGTCTTGCCAGAATCCAGGAGGCATCACTCTCCAGGGAGAGCTATTTACCTGCCCAGTCTGAAAGCATCTCACTTATCCGCTTTCATGGAGTGGCTGTGCTCTCTCCACTGGTAAAAAGTCTTTATTTTTCAATCATTATTTTTTCCTATAGTGAACCGCTAAATGACTCCAACTTTTATCAGTAGGTTATTTTTTTAGTTAGCCTAAGAAACATTTTTAAGTATTTTTGGTATTCAGGATTAAAGTGAGGTGGGATGAGTAAAGAATTAGCTCTTCTGAGAAATGATTTGGAACACATTATTTGAAAAATGCCAGCTTGAAGCACCTCTTTCTTTTCCTTTTTCTAACTAGGTTTGCATTTAGAGTGTACCAGCAGTTTTAGTGCAAAGGCTAGATGGCGACAGTATGAACAGTATAGCCCAAGCTCTCAAGGCAGATTGACTTGGGTCCAAACCTCTGTCTCTGCCACTTACTGAGCGCTTAGCCTTGGTCAGGCATTAAACATCTCCTAGCTTAAGTTTCTTCAATGTAAATGTGTTTATGAATGTGCTGATTCCCAGAGCAGGGGAAGGGTTACCTGAAATAACAAAGAAACTGCTTAGCATCATGACTGGTCCATAGTATGTATATCTAAAATGCTCAAAACACTTGGTAAAATCTTTTGGATCCAGGCTTATTGTGACTATATTCTTAAACAAAGCAAGTTGCAAAATTTAGCAGCTGTTATTTTAAATATAAGCAAAATTACCTTTCAAATTGTGTTTATAACAAACTGGAAAAATATTGGTAACATATGAAAAAGCTAATTTCCTTAATATGTAAATATTTTCTTATAAATCAAGAAAAAACTAATGTAAAAGGGGACAAAGAAAATAGTTCACAGAAAAAACAAAAGAAAGGCTTATAAACATTTGAAAAGATGCTTAACCCTTATTCATAACTAAAGAAATGCAAATACAAATTAAATGAGTTAGCATTACACCTGGATTTTCAAAGATCTGATAGTTGATTCTTAGTTGTGTGGGAAAAAGTGCTTTCAATACACTTTTGCTGAGAGAATAAGTTGATTCTATTTTTTCAAGAGAGTTTGGTACTATCAGAATGTAAAAGTGTATATAACCTTTGTCTCAGCAATTCTATTTCAGGGACTAGCTTACAATTATATGCGTATATGTACCCAATGAAATAGGTAGAAGGTTTCAACAGCATTGTTTAAAATAGCAAAAGTTTGGCAAACAACCTAAATGTCTATCAGTAGTGGACTAGTTTAGGTAACTGTGGTTCCTTTTATAGAATCTCATATGTACCATTAAAATGATTCAGGTAGATGTCAATGTGCTGGCATGGAAAGATCTCCAAGGTCTCCTGTAAATCACAGAGGGGATCCTGTTCCCCAAGACAATGGAGAGCAGTGGGTACAAGCCCAGGCTCTGAAGCCTTGTGGCCAGGGTGCAAGTCATCATTCTGTTACTTACCTGTTATGTGTATGTGTGGTCCATTTTCCTCATTTGCCTTTTGCTTGTTATGTTTCTTTAATCTCTTTTAATCTAGAACACTTTTTTATCTTAAAAAAAATTTTTTTTTTTTATGATACTGCCTTTTTGAAGAGACCATACTAATTGTCTGGTAGAATGCCCTAATTTTGGGGTTTTTCTTATTATTTCCTAATGGTGATGTTTAACTTGTTCCTATATTCTCTATACTAGTCTCTATAACCTGGAAGTTAAATCTCAAAGTTTGATTAGATTCAGGATAAACATTTTTGGCAAGAACAATTAACAATGATGCTGTGTACTTCATTTTAAAATTAAATCAGAAGTTATATTATGCCCAGTTGTTCCTCTATTAGTGATATTTAGTTTGAACAGTTGCATATAATGGTGATTGCCAAATGACTCTTTAAAGGTATACATTTCCCCCTTTTTGAATAGCAAATAAACTGTGGAATAATTATTTGGTGCCATGCAAATTAAAAATTAAAAATTTTAAAGCAGCATTTTTGTAAGATATTTGATGACATATTGCTTAATTTAATATAGACCAAAGTGTCTGAGCCTTGTTGTTTAAGGTCTATGACTCCATTAGTTACTTATTTATAAGCAAAATCTGATATTTATGGATCTTAATCCAAGTTTCTATGTTTTATTTAATAGATGAATATTGTAACACTGGAATAAGTTTTTTGATGTGTTTTTCCAGTGTATAAGTTTAAAATAATCTTCTCGACCCTTTACACAGTGACTAAACTTCCCAGAACTTAATAACTAGGATTGAAATCTATAAAATGATATAATGCTTAAAAGCCTTCAATTATTTTAGGTACTTTATATTTTTATTGGAGGTTGTATGTTCTGGTGGAACAAAGTATGTTCTGATTTTGTAGGCAAATAGAACATTACCTGTTTAATTTTTTTCATTAAACTTTTGGACATTTTCTTGAGGTAACAAAGAGGTAAAGTATGTATTGATTAGAAGATTAAGATTTGAAGGCTAACGGACCCAGCGAAGTACATTTCCAAATGAAAAGCTCGGGAGTGGCCAAAAGGGCTACTTTTATCTCTGCAATCTTAGAGCATTTGATTGGTGAACTTGAGTTTTGTTTTTTTCTTCCTTTTTAAAAATATATTTTTTTAAATTGAGAATTTTCATACAGTGAAATGCACAGAGCTCAAGTGTTACAGTTCCATGAGTTTTGATATATGGCATACTCTTGGAAACTTACACCCACACAGAATATTTTTATCACCACAGAAAGAGCTCATGTCCCCTCCCAGTCATACCCTTAACCTAACTATAGATTAGTTTTACCTGTTGTGCATATTTTATCATTCCAGTTGAAAACTTTTTGCTTTTATATTTATATTATTGAGAAATAATTACATATTTATGATGTTTTGCAGCTTAATATTGAAAGAAGAAAGGAAATGCAACAAGAAAAGCAGAAAGCACTTGATGTAGAAGCAAGAAAACAGGTTAATAGGAAGAAAGCTTTACTGACTCGTGTCCAGGAGATTCTTGAAAATGTTCAGGTATGTAATCTAAGCTCTTTTAGATTATACTTAAGAATCATAAGGATATTACCAGTAAGCATTGATGATAGTTTTCTGAAATATGTTTGTACTTACTAGTTCACAGTAATATATTTGCACTTTACTCTTATATTTGAGAAGCTTTATAATTTGTGATATTCCATTTCAGTTACTCCAGAAAATATTCACTTGTGTGTTAGTGAAGCCCGGTACTTGAATTACAGGATATTTAGACAATGGAACCATGCACAGAATATAATTGCTTATTGTCTACGTCTTATGACTCTAAAAACATTGAATTCTTAGTCATAAAATGATAGAATTGGCCATTGTAGTTTATTCCTGAACTAATGAGACTATTGACTTAAGAATCTTATTCTCATTCTCTGCTAAAGTAAATAACTGCCCCCAATTTTTTTTGGTGAAAATTCTGCTCTTATATACACAAATGCAATTTAGAGTATGTGAATAGAATCACCTAGGTGTATCCTAGATTCAAAGTAAAATCATTTAGACTCACTTGCACCCTTGCGTTTATTTTTATTTAGCTCAATTCAAATTTGTATAACCAATATATTTGTTTTAAGGCCTGGATCATTTCATACTAAAAATAAAAACTAATGAATTGGATTAAACAAATAATTTCTGCCATCATATATTAGTACTGTTTTGCTGGTTACATCTGTTTTGTTTTGCTTTTTCATAATCTTAGGGATTTGTGATTTGTCTTTGTAATTCTTGCTAGGTGACACATGCATGGTCAATCTTAGGATATTTCTTACGAACTGTTACCTTTATTTCTCTATGCATAGTATGTTGTGATTTTAATTTGCAGATTTGTCCATATTAAGTTTAAAAAAATAACATGTAGCACCGATTAAACAGTAAGAAGTGGATTTTGATCTTAGTAAATATTTCTTATTATTGAAACAAATGGCATATTGTTATTGGTCCTTTGAGGGGAGCTATCAAATATTGTACTAATGAAATTATTGTTGAGTCTAAGAGTTTTTTCTATTTAAAGGAGCATGTACAATGTTGAACTGTAGAGTAACTAATTAATTATGCAGGTAGAGAAATTCTATATAATATAAATAGATTTCTAAGATCCATTTCACCTTTAAAACCTATGATTCTATGATAGATTAAAAAAAAAAATTTTAACTAGTATAACCAAAGGCTCATTTTAGTGGTGTACAAAAACAAAGCTGCTGAATATCACAAATGTGAGATATTTTATTTAAGAAAATAATTCATATTGCTTAAACTAATGAACATATTCATGGATTTCATGAAAAAATATTTATATATCCATCCTTTTTGGTTTATTTTGGTCCTGAGGTTTTGACTAAGCTATTAAATATTGTTGTATTGTTTATTGCATAGTACCTGGAAACCACTACATGTCTTGGGATTTGAAAAGTAAAACAGGACTGCCATGTCTATGAAAAAAAAACAAGTACATACAAAACAACCTAAAAAAAATCTTTTAATATTCAGGATTCTGAAACCTATATTCATATGATATCTTGATAATGATTTCTACCAGTTTAATAAATGCTTGTATAATCTTTATTTTTTATTTTATTTTATTTTTTTTAGATTTTATTTTTATTTATTCATTTATCCCCCCCTTGCTGCTTGTGCTCGCTGGGTCAGCTAACCACGCCATGTGGGTGGGCTTGCCTTCACCAGGAGGCCCCGGGAACCGAACCCGGGGCCTCCCATATGGTAAACGGGAGCCCTACTGATTGAGCCACAGCCACTTCCCCTTGTATAATCTTTAGAAACCATCCTTTTCATTTGTTTTTCCTGCCAAGTCAGATTAGATAGAAAATGTAATTTCATTTTTCTGTTGGGACTGTTGTATATACAATTTTTCTCATCTTAATCTATCACATTTTTACCTATTTTTTGCTTGTCCCAAAATGCATTAACAGATTGCTATTTTAACTGACCATCAGTTAATATACTTTTGTTTTAATGAATTTGGTATTGCTATTTTTCTTAGTTTTAAGTAACTTAAGCTACATAGATGCAAGCAATCATTTATTGTAAATTTGCTTCATTTTATTGAGGGATTTTAGTTAAAATTTAGAATAAGCATCTAGGAGACAGGAGTCCTATTACAAAATTATTTTTTCTTAATCAATGTCCTGGGCAAGTTAATCTTTGTTAGAGAGGGAATTGTTTATATAAGAGATTTAATTACTTGCTATGTATCGTATACCTTGGTATCCTAAGATGATATCTCTTAAAGGGAGGAACAGTTGGTGATATTAATGACATATAACCAGAAGAAAGTTAGGGAAGATGCTTATATTCTGAGATTAAAAGGCACATTAATGTATGAATATATATGTAAGCCTACATACACTCATGTATGTATATATTTGTATAGGATTAGATAATTTCTGTTTTTTTTCCCTTTAATCTTGTTTAATAAATAGACAAACATGACCAATAGATGTTCTTTTATAAGTAATTTGAGCCCCATGTGATATAGGATACCATAGAAACAGGTTATCTTTGTGTTTTTAAATATCAGAAATCTGAATTTTCAGTTTCAGTTGTATTTTTTTTTTAATTTTTAATTTTTTTTTAAATTTTTATTTATTTATCCTCCCTTTGCTGCTTGTGCTTGCTGTGTCCATTTTGCTTTTGCATTTTTCTGTGTCTGCTTATCTCCCCCTGCTGCATCATCTTGCTGCGCCAGCTCACCGCACTGCACAGGCTGTCTTGCCTTCTCCAGGAGGCCCCGGGAATTGAACCCAGCACCTCCCATATGGTAAACGGCAGCCCAACCAATTGAGCCACAGCTGCCTCCCTTCAGTTGTATTTTTAAAAAACATTGAAATCAAAGGCTTTTTTAGAGGAGTGAATATTAATTTTTAAATTTCCCTTTTCAGGTTAGAAAAGCACCTAATGCCAGTGATTTTGACCAGTGGGAAATGGAAGCAGTTTACTCTAACTCAGAAGTCAGAAACTTGAATGTTCCTACTACATTTCCAAATAGTTTGCCAAGCGCTACCGAATATTCTACTTTAGCAAAGCTTGAAACGATAGGAAGTTTGCCTTTGGAATTTGAGGACCAATTTAAATCCAATGAGATAGACTTAGCTAGAGATTCAGAAGGATTTAGTTCTCTGAAGCAATGTGATAGTTCAGATATTAGCCATGCTGAAAATGATCCTTCTCTAAAGACCTCTTCAGCAACCCCACAAGACACTCTTACTTCTGATGGTCTTGTCACAACAAATGAAGAACAGGATCCATCACTTTTGGAAGAAGTCACCCTGGATCCCTACATAATGAGTCTTCAGAACCTGATGAAAAAGTCAAAGGAATATATAGAAAGAGAACAATCTAGACGCAGTCTGGGAAGTAGTGCAAAAAGGAGTGTTAATGAGAGTCATTCGGACAAAGAAAACGATGCTGTTAAGGTGACTGACTGTGTAAAGGAGAAGGCCCAGCCGATAGACAAGCACTGTGGCTCAGCTATTCCTGACAAACCAAGCCTTAATAACTCAGTTGTTCCCCAAGGTGCTTCCACTCAAGCAAGCAACATGAATACTTCAGTTTTAGCTAGCTTTTCTAAAGTGGACATACCTGTACGAACCAGCCATCCTACCATATTAAATTCTGGTTCTGACTTTAAAGGCATTCCCACTTTTGTTACTGAGAATAATGTTATCAAAAGTCTTACTGGTTCATATGCCAAATTACCTAGTCCAGAGCCAAGCATGAGTCCTAAAATGCATCGAAGACGTTCACGGCCATCATCAGCATGTCATATACTTATTAACAACCCAATAAATGCCTGTGAATTAAGCCCTAAAGGAAAAGAACAGGCAGTGGACTTAGTTGTTCAAGACACTGATGAAAAAACAAATATATGTGAAACTGTGCCAAAGTTACCAGTTGATTTAGCAGGCATTTGTTCAAGCAAGGTTTATGTCAGCAGAAATACATCTGAAGCCATAGAGGAAATGGTTTTAGGTAAATCAAATCGGGTATGTCAATCTTCAGGAAATGAATTAGAAAATAAAGTTGTTCATGGACTTGCTGCTGTGGAAGGTCATTTAACATCTGATGGGAGAGGATCACACAAAATGGACAATGCTTGTTCTGCAGTGCCAAGATTGCATGACCCATATGTCACTAGTCAGTGTATAGCAAACCAAAACTTTGGAACTGTGAGTGGATTCAAGTCAGCCAGTGTGTTAGAGAACAACCCCTGCAATTTACAAATGGAGCTGAATAAGTCTTACGATGTAAAAAACCCATCTCCTTTACTGATGCAAAACCAGAGTAACAGGCAACATATGGACACACCTACAGTGTCCTGTGGGAGTGAGCAGTTTTTGGAAAATAGTTTTGAGAAAGTTAAACGGAGACTTGATTTAGATACTGATAGTTTGCAAAAGGAAAGCTGCCCTTATGTTGTAACAACCGGAATAACTGAACAGGAAAGGCAACACTTGTCGGAAAAAAGACACCCTAAGGGGTCTGTCTGCATTAACAAGAATAAACTTGTAGAAAATAGTTCCAAAGGTAAGGAAACTTTGAAGCATTCAAGGCCTGCAAATCAGATGGCACCTTATTTTAAACACTTAAAAAAATTTTTTTTAATTGCAAAAAAAATTTTTCCTGTCTATTCATCAAGGTACTTAATTGCATTTATCTTATTAAAGAGCAGATAAGTAGCTACAGTTTATTGCCATTTGGTAGACTTTCTTTGCTTTAAAAACTTTCTTACTTAAATTATGATGCTTTCACAGCCCACTTGGGATTGTAGAGGATATTATTAATAATTACAGGGCAAACTTGTTGCAGGAAACATCACTCATAGTTTTAATCTGGTGTAGTGCTATGGACTCTTCCTTTGTTTCTATGGTTTCTAATGTTTTTGTCAGTTTGCTGTTTCATTTGTAATGAGATTTTTCATGTAGTTGGTCCTTCAGTAAATACTTTAATATCAAATTATTAGAGAAAATACCACACATGAGGCTCTGTGAGTGGTGTTTCAAGCATGGTTTCTTTATTGGTAAAAATTATTTTTTTCAAATTCCTGTTGCATCATGTTATCTTAACAGCAATTTGCTAAGACATGTCTTTCTTCATTACTCCGTTGTCATGGTCAATAATTTATTACAGATTTGGAAGACATATAAACAAGTAAATTAAGTACTTAGACATAGACATTCCAGCTCTAATGTGATATATATTGTCCTGGAAAAAAACCTTTGTAAAGTTGCATACTAAAAATAACAGGGCTTGTAGGAAATATAGGGTTGGGGCAGACTGCTTAAAACCCATGCAACTATGAAATCTCTAATAAAAACAACAGTTGGTACCTGGGGAGACAATTTTGATCCTCCGAGTAGATAGTATAGCATGGCTAAAGGTTGCCACAGTGAATATTGTAAATACACAAAAACAACAGAGTGCCAATTTTGGCAGTGCCTTCATAAGAGCAGGGCCAGTGGGTGTGAGATGATGTTGATGCAGCCAATCATGGAGCCAGTTGGGTTGCTGTCATAGCAGGCGCCTCTCTGGATAGGGGGCCCCTGGGACAGGTGCTCCTTTATAAAGTTCTTAAGATATAGCTGAATGGACTCCTGCTGCTAATTCAGTGGTTAACTGAGGGGCTTTCTTTTCTTGCTGAAGATTATTTGTACTTGTGCTTTTCCAGCTTCCCTTGCCTATGAAAAATTGCATGTGAACATATGCGAATTGTAGTGAAATAAAATGCATTTAGGAAAATAATATGGGAAGACCATATCAAGACAGTAGCACAAAATATATTTACTTTCAATGAAAATCATTTTATATTTGGAAAGATTGATTCTTTGAATTTAGTTGAATTATAGTGGGTCCATGAATATACACATGCTATATCTGTGTACGACTTGATATTTCAATCTTTCAATACATCTCTCTACTTTCTATTTATATTATATATTATATTATATTATTATAATTTATTATAATACTTTAATAAATTCTTCTGCTTAATTAAAATAATACCTGGAATTTTAATATCCAATATATTTGGAGCCTTAAGCTGAGAAAGCTGTATATCATTAAAAGAACCATGTCCTCTAAAAATCAAAACAAAGCAAAATTGGAAGCTCCAACACCAGAGATCCTGGAGAAGGACAATGAATGAAAAGAATAAATAGAGAAAAGGTACAGATGAGGACTTCAGCTTGAAGTTAACTGGGGTAAGGAGAATCTTGCCTGAACTTATGTTCAGACCATGATGGGATCTTTGAATGAGTGGGAAAGGTGGTGAGGTGTGTGGTTCAGGCCTTTATTTGTTAGCATGAAAAAGAGGAGTCACAAATGAGGAGGTGGTTTAAAGTAAGAACCTGCTTACATTTTGATCACATTATGTCAGATCAGGGAATATTCTCTATTCAGAAGCATAACTTAAATTGATAGAAGATATCAGGTAATAGATTTATTGTGAGTTTGCTGAATTTGAGGGGATATGCTTCTTTTCAGAAGGTGAGGAGATACTAAAAAGCAAGATGTTAGCTTTTGAAGAAATGCGGAAGAGACTGGAAGAACAGCATGCCCAGCAGCTATCACTCCTCATAGCTGAGCAGGAAAGGGAACAGGAAAGATTGCAGAAGGTGAGGAATTAAAATGTAGGGGTACAGGGATGGTAAGTAAAACTTAGCAGGGGATACCTATTGACTTTGGTCACGTATGAGATATTTATATTTTACCCCCATATATTTGATGCATGGATAATATTTTTATTGCCCAAATGTGAGGTTTTTTATTTAGATCCTTATCTAAAAGTAATTGCATAATTTATCGAAAAGGTTACCTTATTGAATCCTTGATTCAAAACTTTAATATTTTAAAAAAGTATTTTATACATAGATGTTGAAATACATGTTTTGCAAGAGCTAATATCATAAGAGGCAGGACACTTGTTTTAAGATTATTATAGTTAATGCATTGAATTTTAAATACAGTTAAATAATTGTCATGGTTTTATTTGACAGAAGAGAGCTTGAGATAAATAATGACTTGCTAATAGTTCCACAGATTTTGGCTAAGTCTAAAATGTTAGTATTTTGGGAAAAAATTGAAAAAAGATCTAACATGTTATAATAAACTGTTAATCTACAGGAAATAGAAGAACAGGAGAAAATGTTAAAAGAGAAGAAGGCGATAACAGCAGAAGCCTCTGAATTGGACATTAACAATGTGGTGGAGTTAGAATGGAGAAAAATAAGTGACTCTGGTTTATTAGAAACCATGCTGTCTCAAGTGGACTCACTCCATACTTCAAATTCAAATAGTTCTGGTATATGTTTAAAAATCCTTTTCCACCTAAAAAAATTCTCTAGTGATACTTTATTTGCTACACTTCAAAATTGTACCTCATTTCATCAGGTAGTTCCATGTCCAACCCATTGCTATTAGCCAGCTGCTTAGTAACCCGTGAAAATGAAATGGTAGCAGCAGATAAAAGACCAGTAAGCAGGTGTTGGTGAGAAAAGACCACCTTAGTGAGGAAAATGTCTGGAAATGCGGCTCAGAGCCCAGCCTTTGTTCATTCATGCAGCAGGTGACACGCTTCACATAAAAACAGTTTTGCTGTTTCCCAAGTGATCTTGAATTACATCTAATTCCCCAGTCCCTGTAAGAGCTTATCTTCACATCTTCAATTATCCTGAGGTGCTGTTTGTGTGAAAAGATCCATCTGGAGTAAAACCTTAAAATTCATAAATATTTAAAGTCTGCATGTGGCTCAGTTGCAGGGGCAGTTATTATTATTAACAAGTGTCACATGTGTTTGGGTGTTCTACATATTCTGATTCTTTGACATCAAGAATAATATTATATGCGTATTTCTCTAGGTTTCACAAATTCTGTGCTACAACATAGCTTCGGATCTGCCAATGAAGCACCATTCTACCTCTGGGGATCATCAACTAGTGGTTTGACCAAAATCTCAGTAACAAGGCCTTTTGGAAGGGCCAAAACTAGTTGGGCTCAGGTGGGCAACCTTAATTTTTTAAAAACTATATTATATTAGGTTGTACAAATGGGCATGAATATTTTTGCCATAAATCAAATAGCTTTTATTAGAGATGAAACTACACAGAGCATATAAATATAGATTTTAGTTAGCTCATTGTAATACATTAAGAAAAACACTTGTTAATGCTGAAATCCTTTAATAGTTTCTCTATTATTTTTCTTAGGTTTTCAGTCCAGAAGTACAAGCAAAATTGAACAGAATAACTGCAGTTGCAAAAGGATTCCTAACTCGTCGGCTTATGCAGACAGAGAAGCTGAAACAACTTCGACAAACTGTAAAAGTAAGGAGATTGTTGTAAAATTGCTTTACACTTATATCTTAGTTTCTGTCAGTCTTATTGTGAGTTTAGTTGGCAGATTAATTAAAAACTTAGGCAGATCTATTTTTTAGTTGTAATATAGGCAGTTTTAGAAGTTTTATTTTTAATCTCATTCAGATAATTTAAAAAGATGTTAGGAGCAAATGTGGCTCAAGTGGTGGTCCTGGTGCCTCTTGAAAAAAGAAACAAACAAAAAAAAGCAACTCCCGGAAGCTGATGTGGCTCAGTAGTTGAGTGTTGGCTTCCCACATACAAGATCCTGAGTTTATTCCCCAGCCTCTGGTACCTAAAAAAAGATATAAATGAAGTGGTTTGCTTTATTCTTTTTTTTTTTTTTTTTTTTTTTTTTTTTTTGGACTCCTTTTAAAGTGAGTATTGTTTGACTTTTAATAAGTAATAGCTTCATTTGCCTCCTTAGTAATTTTGGATTGACTGAGAAAAAGAACAAAAGGAAACACCAGTGATCATGGATCTTTCTAGAAAAATGGTTTTTTGAAGGAGCATTTTCTTTTTTTAAGGATACTATGGAGTTCATAAGAAGTTTTCACTCAGAAGCACCATTAAAGAGAGGATTTGTTTCAGCACAAGATGCTTCTCTTCAAGAAAGAGTGTTAGCTCAGGTAAGTTCAGGTGTCCTGAAGGCTTTTAAGAAATGGAAGTGTTAAATTAAAAAAAAAAAAATGCAAGTGTTATATTTTTTTCCCTTCATTTAATCAATGAAAATAGGTGTCAGTGAAAACTTAAGCCTTTTTCTCTAAATAAAAGACATATACACAGTCCTTCAGAACACTTACCTCATCTTTCTTTGGTGGTTACAGTATTTTCTTCCTTTGAATCTAGTTGCGAGCTGCCCTGTATGGTATTCATGACATATTTTTTGTAATGGATGCAGCTGAAAGAATGTCTATTCTACATCATGATCGAGAAGTTCGCAAAGAGAAAATGCTCAGGCAAATGGTATGTTATATAATTTTCTAATAATAAGGCTGTTCTGGGTTTAGGGTGATTGATACCAAATGCCATTGTTTATTGACTTTAGCAGCATAGAGATTTAAAAGAAATTGGTAAAAGAATTTCATACTGCTTCATGACCAGGTTTGTGGTTTGAAAAAAAAAAAAAAAAAGTCTGAGTGTGGTTGGCCAAAGGAAAACAAGCAAAATCTATATTATTTCATTGGGAATAATAATTTTAATTGTTATTTAAAAATCATATTGCTTCAGTTATAAAGACTAAGTCAAAGTTAAAAATGGTAGTAAAGAGAAGCTTTTCTACGCAATTAGGGATCATCCTATACTATAGTGGTATTATCGGAGCAACTAGAGCCTTGTTACTTTTGTGTATTTTAAAGGATAAAATGAAAAGCCCACGAGTGGCTCTTTCAGCTGCAACACAGAAGTCTCTTGATAGGAAGAAGTACATGAAGTAAGTTTTTCCATGTCATGTCAAATTAGTTATTATCAAACCAATTAATTTTAGTCATCTTCTGGTCTATTTGTACATTTGAATTAGAAATAAAGGACAGCTAACTTTTCTGCAGCTGAGTTGGTAGAAATATTTTTTTTTATATTAAGGAACTCATTAAAATCAGATAGTAGAATCTGATTTCATCTTTAGATAAATGTATTAACTACTAAATTTGTCAATGTTCAACTTTTGTAATTGACAACTAATTGGACAATCTTAAAAATAGTTAATCCTCATTCAATGTTTAATTTTATATCTTTTAAATATATTCTATTTCTAGTATTCTTAAGATTTCATGGGAGGAGAAACTTAATGGGAAGAGTACCCTCATAACTATCTTTTAAAAATTCTTTCTTTCTTGAAAGCAGTCTTTTGTACACTTAGTGCAGGGCTTGAGTACATCCACTTTTAAATGATGTTTTCTTCCTGTCATCCTGTATTAAATTTGTAACCATGCTTTTTCCCCTTCTCTAAATATATTGCTTGTGTCCCTATTTTTATATTGTGTTAGAGCTGCTGAAATGGGCATGCCAAATAAGAAAATTCTCATTAAACAAAATCCTTCTGAAACAAGGTGAGAAAAATCATTCAGTCTCACAAAGGCTACTTTTTTTTTTTTTTTTTTTTTTTTTTTAAATTATAAAGAAAATTTTCTAAATCTTGAACTTGTTTTCTGTTCGCTTTGTTTTACTTTACAACGATAGAACACTCCCTGCTGAATTGGAGGATTGCAGGCTCAGGATCCATATTAACACCTGGTCATGTGCCCGGTTACATGCCAGACCAGATGTTCTCGGAACTTTCTGTAGGACATTCTGTCTCTGGTGGAAGTTTGAGCCTGATATGCCCTGAGTTCAGTCCATAGTCCAGGGGGTCTTTGATGCTTATTGATCTGTTTTCTACTCTTGTAAAATGAGAGTGATATTTTCTTGCCTCAGATGTGTGAAAGGAAAAATTGGCTTTTGTAAAGTATATAAATAAATGATCTAAAAGTACCAGAGTTAATACTTTTGTTGAACATAGGTATTTCCTGATAAAAACCTAAGGCATCTGTTAATAAGGTACTGGATGAAAACCTAAGTACCATATTAATATGCTTGAATAAATGTGCTTTGCTTTGTGGTAATATATAGACCATACCATTAAATAGATGACTTCCACCTCACTGTTATAATCTATTGAAAGGAAAAGAGAGAAAATGCAATTAACCTTTCAAATTAATTTTTTGCTTACTTTGTCAACAGAGTCCTTCAGCCAAACCAAGGACAGAATGCGCCTGTTCACAGGCTACTTAGTAGACAAGGGTAAGCATGCTACACACACGGGTATTTAAAACTATTTCAAGCAAGATTAGCTTTAAGAGGGAAAATAATTTCAGTATTCTTTACATAAAGGCTGTTTTTCAAATGTTACACTTTTATAGCATTAGGAAGCTCTTTGAACGTTTTTTATAAATTTCTTTTGTCTCTGAAGATAGCCCTCTGGGTATACTGTTATGTATTATATTTTAATTATCATCTTATGTTGGCATGCTTTTACCATTCACTTCATACTGTTTTACTCATTAAATATTTAAACACCATCCGTCAGTGTCACCAAGGTGATTCTCCAACAAAGTATGAGCTGATGGTTATAGTTTCTTGTGGAAGTAAAAGTATAGCTTCGCATGTGTGTGAGAATTAAATTCTTTTCAAACTTATTCATTGAACAGTTGACACGCTGTGGTTGCTTTCTTTGAATGTTGAACTTTTAGACCCTAATGCAAGTGACTTATTAACTTTTTTATATTCAATTAGAACCCCTAAGACATCAGTGAAGGGGGTTGCACAAAGTAGACAGAAGTCTTCACAGAGCAGAGTGCCTAACAGAGCGCCTGTTTCAGGTGTGTAGAAAACAAGTCTCTGAAGCCCATTCAACTGAAAGAAATGCCCAAGCTGCCCTGTAATTTAGGCCACACAAGTGGGATGTATTGTTTGTCTTTCCTTGCCACCATAAATTTGGTATATTCACAGTCATTCCTATTAGTGATCATTCCTGTTGGTATTTTGTGGCAGTTAGGAGATCTTAGATTAAACCATGTTTCCAATCTTGATTTCAGTAGGGATTCCATGAAAAACACTATTTTTTAACCTGAAAAATTTATAGAATTATCCATGCTTATTTCAGAAAATCTTTTTATAAATGAGTAAAATATAATGATTCTCTGATGCCTAAAGTATTCTAAGTCTGAGCATGCCTGTTCAGCTTTGGGGAAGTATATCACCCCTGAGTGTTTGCATCTGCACGTAAGGGGAAAAATTTCTCCCTCTGACATGAGATCCCATGCGAATATGCCAGGTGGGAGAGGGTAAGTTTTGTTTTTGTCTTTTACTTAACCTTTTGCTCAATAAGAAACTTAAGCAAAATCTCTCCTGATGGTCATTATTGGAGAATTATTTAAGGGCTAAAGTAAAAAATGTTTAAAAATTCTGTTTTATGGTGGTAAGAAGACATTCAGTGTTGGGCTAATCCAAAACTCTTAATCTAATGCTTTAATACTTTTAGGTATCTTTGTTAAGACACTTTGATATGTTCACTAAAAATTACATGATCCATTAAAAGTGCTTTGGAAATGCTCTGCCTTAACTATATCGCTTTCTACACGTTTAAAAGAACCTAAATTAATCAATGGGCATTGAAAATTAAATCTTTAATCAATTCTAATCTTCCCATTAATATATAACGGCATATTTTAGAGATTTTATTGCTAAGGGATATCCTCCAAGTTAGGAGGGGACAAACAACATAAGTTTTTTCATGTTATCATCATTTGTTCACATATATTCAAAGAAGTAACAAGATCTTGATCATATCTTTGAAATAATTGCTGGTGTTTTGCAAGTATGTAGTAAGTATAAGTGATAATGTTGCATGTATGTATATGTGTGTGTATATATATAGGGTAATTTAAAAGGCCATCTTTTGGAAGTCACTGTCACAGTCAATGGAGTTGTTTTAAAGGAGATTACATGGTTGAAGATCCTGCCTACTCCAGAAGCAGTCAGACCACACACCAGATCTGTTGCTTGTGAAGTTAGGTAGAATTTTCCATTTTTCCATTCAGATAAATCTTAGCTGATCAGCAATCACTAAGGCATTAGGATTGTTTTTGCCTAATGTTATCAATTTATCCTAGTGACCACTCTCCATGTTCTTTTCTCATGCATTTCATTTCCATCTTTTGTCACATAAGAACCTGCAAGCCAAATACCAACTACTGTTTCTATCCAGTAATACTCAACAGTATTAGTGAACTGTCATTGCAGTTAATATGTACAATGAAGTTCAGTATTTAGAACTATTGAGAGTTAATTGCACTGCAACATAATTAATACAAATGAACTTAACCCTTGAATTAATATGTATAGTTAATATATATCTAAACAAGTACAGAAATCTTTTCTTTCTCTTTTTTCTAAAGATTTATTTATACTTGATTGCATATTTAAACAATCAAAAGAAACAAGAATTTTATCCTTTTACATAAACTGAGAACTTGATACATATTTAATTAATGTGCTGTGACTCTTAACATAGTGATCTATAAGTTGCTCTTAAAAAGATTCTTCTTTCCTGCTTAGACTTTTTTTTTTTTTTTTTTAAAGATTTTATTTATTTATTCATTTATCCCCCCCTTGCTGCTTGTGCTCGCTGGGTCAGCTAACCACGCCGTGCGGGCGGGCTTGCCTTCACCAGGAGGCCCCGGGAACCGAACCCGGGGCCTCCCATATGGTAAATGGGAGCCCTACTGATTGAGCCACAGCTGCTTCCCGCTGCTTAGACTTTTAATGGCTTGGATTGTTTTGAACAGATTTGAAATTGTGCTTTGCTTTGACCTCTGTGGAAAACAAATCCTATATTAATATATTTATAGAAAACTCATTTTTTGTTATGATAGAATATCATACTCTTAAACTGAAGTAGGATTCTAAGATGTTTGCTACAAAGCATTTAAAATTGTTTAATGCATAGTTTTCACAAATTAAATTGCAATCTCTTGTCATATGTTTAAAACATATTTGCTAATTTGCTGTTTTGTGCTTAACTTGAGAGGTTACAGTGAAATTCAGAAACCATGAATGAAAGCAGAGGAGGAGGTAGTAAAACAGAATTAAGTAAAAGAACAAATCAGGTGGAACTCTGTTCTCAGCATCTCTCCTTCTAACTCTGTTACATTAGGAAAGTGACTCAATCTCCTATGCCTCTGTTTTGTTCTCCTTAAAATGGTAGTAACAGTTTCTACCTCAGGATTATTGTATGTAAGGATTAAATGTGGTAATGTATATTGCATAGTTCAGTGCCTGGTATATAGTCAGCACTCATTAAATGGTATTGTTATAGAAAAACTAATGTTGAGAAATAATAATAGTTTTGCTTTAATTTTAGGAGTATATGCAAGAAAAACCCAAAGAAAGCGGCCAAATGTTGCGACAATTTAAGAAGACAACATTCACTAGGATAAACAAGGGAGGGGTTATATTATCCATATTATCTTCCACGCCCATGACTTTTTTTTTAACCCTGGACTCAGATTACACAGGCCAAGTGATGTCAAAGGGCTGAACAATTATCTGGATAATTTGTTCAGTCTGGCTAATTCCTGTCCCAGCCCCTATTCTCCTCTTTAATATTTGGTTTGGGTGAAGGCAAAATGGTGTTTAGTAATTGCCTCATCTCTGTTCTTAACCTGTACAAACATAATTTGTTTTACGTGCCCAGATGTCTGCAGAGACCCTTTCTGTAACTTTAAAGGACATTTGATTTATTTTTACAAAATACTGAAAAGGTGTGACAAATTATAAATAAGTTCTGAAACATAAAATTCATTCATCTGCATTCTGATTGCTGACTTTGCTAAACAAATTAGATACTCTTCTATTCAAGGGGAAATTATTGCAGAAGAATATTTTCCCCTGATTTTGTTAATTTAAAAATTCTGATTAGTCTCAATCTGCATATTCTTAAATCTACAGTATAATCACATAGGATAAAAAAATCACTTGCCTGCTGATTATGGCCCAACTAACATTAACTACAGAAGGAGCTGTGGGGCTCCATTTTGGTCAGAAGCACACATTCCTGTCAGTGACTAGTTTTCTTACAGAAATGTTTGATTTCCCATATGTCACCCCAGTACTATTAGAAGCCTTTCCACTGGATTATAAAGTCCTTCCTTCTGTGGAGAGTAACACATTTTGAGAAGATAGCACAATCTTCTTGAATGTAGCATTTAGGAATGCATTATTACATCTATTTTTGTAAAATTAAGAATGACATGTTGCATGCAGTTATACTTTGTATTTAGTCCATATATTTGTTTCTTCATAGACTGCTTTTTCTAGCATGCTTTATTTAGGAGAGAGTAAAGGGCTAACATAATATAATAATAAATTCAGATTTTCAAATGGATAGTAATACTGTTGAGTTGAAATTCTGCATTACTTAGAGGCACTGATGTTTTAACTTTTTCATCAGTAACATGTTCATTAAAAATATCAACCAATGTTACCAAGGGAACATGATTTTATGAAAGAAAATGACACTGTTAATTTATCACACCATTTCTAAAAAGGGCTTTGTGCTTCTCACATAAAATTAGGACTATGTGCATTTAATCTTTCTAACGTGAATTTTAAAGAGATGCAGACTATATTCTTAATATCCTTTTAAGAATATAGAGATAAAGACTGTTTTCCAAGTTTCTGATCCATTTCAGATGTAACTTTTGCATCTGGCTGTAGACAGGAAATAAGCTATTCTAATGTAAACTTGATTTTCTTTATGAAGGTGTATCATTTATCGCATGAGTGAACCAGAAAATTAGAAGACAGTCAAAAAAGTCTGAATTACCAATTTTTCATTTATAGGCAAAGTATATAAAGTTATCCTCTTAATATGATAAACTGTGCTTTATCATTCTGGAAACTCAGGATACAGCGTATTCATATCATTATGGGTCTCTCTAGTAAGCAGGATAGATGGTGAAAGTTTTGTGTGTACTAATGCAAATTAGCTAAAACAATAGTATGTTTTGGAAAAAGTTAAAACTAGTTTTAGTTTAAGGATGAAAACTTGAGTGTTTTTTAATTTCAAGGTAAAAACTTGTGTTTTACACAGCATTTTAACTGTTCATAGCCTTTTCTCATAAAAGTGCCAGACACTGTTATGTGCTTTTGATGGATTTTAATTTATATACATTATTTTTATTCGTATTTTTACTTTGGAATGTCTATTAATGTAAATTGTATTTATTTTTATACTTTAATTTTCACTAGTTTTGCTTCTAGACAAAAGGCAAAATAAACTTTTCATTTTAAAGGAAATCTGTTTTGATCATTTTTATTTACCAAGGAAAGGGCTATTAAGGGATATGTATTGAAAAATATCTGGCCAAAAGAGAAATATTATAATACATATTTTTTACAGTTGAAAGTCCTATATCCCACTTTTTAATATGGAACCCGTATCAGTACTTATTCAGCATTTGAGTTAACATGAGTCATCAGAAGGCAAATGTTCACTAGAGTTGGAAAAGCTATGTTAGCGTCTTAAGAGCTGGAAGTCTGCTAAGGAGCAAATGGAGAAGTAGAGGGAGAAGGGAGAGAATGCTAAGGTTGAAGCTTATATCAAAGTTGCCAGTTCACACTGGGGAGTTTCACATCCATAGGGTTAAGAATCCTGATCTTGTTACTGCCTTATCTATGTGACCAGACTAAAAGGCTTCACCTCTTAATTGAGAAGATGTTACGTTTGAAATCTGCAAGGCAGTGTGAGAAGAGTGCCTTACTGTTGTCCTATGGCCACCCTTCACTTCATATGCTGGGAACAGTGGATATGCCTTGAAATTCTTAATTACATGTACTGAGCTGAAAATGAAAGGACCTATCTTGCGGTGAAGATTTTTTTTCCCCTATCAGATCAATCCCATGAACAACCACATACCACCTCACCCAAATGAAAAGTAAGTTACAGTAAATAAGTCAAGGGAATTGGAATGCTTTAGTTCTAAGGGACCATAGTGGGCATATATAGGTTATAAAAATAATTTTTTAAAAAGGGAAACCTTTAGCCATTAAATACAACAAATGAAACTGGGACATGGTGCTGTGGAGGAGTCTCCTCCTTGACCAGGTTCTAACAAGAGCTTGGTAGAAATCACACATAGTCAAAATTATACTTGACAATAAAATCTTATTTATCATTTATTCTTTTCCTTCTCTGGTTCTTCTATGGCCATCAATTCTTCAACTCCTTGAGTATATTGACAATGCTGCCACCAGAAGCTGCCATGTATCTCAGCCTAAGGTGGGAGTGTCTCAGCTATCCATACTACATAAGTTTCAGCAATCTTTCAGGATTACTTCCATTATCTGTTTAATATACATGATATAATAGGGGTTTTGACAAGTGGGTGTGGTTGAATATGCTCAAGAGCATGAGATATGGCTGTGCTCTACTGCCTCCCTCAGTTGTCTGGCACCCCTCCACCACCCAAAACTGCTAGGATCGCTCATGAATCCAAGGGGACCAGCAGCATGCCATCCAAGGAACTTCTTAGAAATGCAGAATCTCAGGCCCCACTACAGATGTACTGAATCAGAACTGCATTTTAACAAGATCCCTTGGTGATCTGTATGCATAGTCAAGTGTAAAAATCACTGCTTTATAGTATATTGCTATGGAGAGAAATTTCTGAAAACAAAGACCATAGAAGGTCAGATACACTTATTTTGCCTGAACAATAATGCACAGCTCTCATTGAGTGCTGACCATGTGCCAGGCGTTTTATAATCCTCCTTCCATTAACAGCAGAATTATCCAAATTTAACAGAGGAAGAAACTAGGATGCAGTAGATACACTACATGTTCCATCCTCTTCTGGGTTTTGAGACTATATTTGAGAGCATATTCTATATAACCTTTTCCAGAGGACCTTGTTTGAGCATGTGGTCTCCTGATCTCTTCCTGTCAGAAAAGACAGACGCTGCTAAGTTAACGCCAGGAGCAGATGCTATTTTATGATTGGCCAAGTCTCTCCCATTAGACTGGCTAAACTAGAGTTGACTCTGCTTTGGAATCAGAGTTCAAATCCCGGTTCAGGCACCTACTAGGCTTGGCACTTACTAAAGTTCGTTTCTTCATCATGGGTATTTATTTCATTTATTTCAGAGGGTGGTAGTGAAGAGTCAATGGAGGGTGCAAGCCAAGTGCTCAGCAGGGTGCCTGACATATTATGCACTTAGTAAATGGTAGTTGTTAGAAAATTTTCCTGTGAATATATCTGGACAGTCATCCTTTTTTTTTTTAACAAGTCAGAGAAAACACTAGAACATTCATAAGTTCTGTAATAGAAATAATAGAAATGGATCTCTACCTTCATAGAAAAGCACAGCTCTGCCAAGGGAGGTGAAATGCTAATCTTGTTTTTCCCATTTGGTTTAGTTCCGATTAAAGGCTGTCAATATGTAGCTAGGACAGCGTTTTAGAGACCTTGGTGGTGAGTCGTGACAAGGAGATAGTAAAATTGCCTAACTTCCGTGATGCGCAGAGGGGAAGGCGGTGGCCTAGAGAGGGGGCGTGGCTTCCCTAAACCAAAGTGTGAATTAGTCGCACAACTACGTGCTGGTTGAACCGCGGAGACTCTCTTCCCTCTCAGAGATGGAGTTTGTCTGTTCGCTCCGCCTGTCTGGATCCTTCTCGGCCCTTAGAGGGCGCACGTGGGCTAAGCATCCAGGCTTTGCTGGTGGAAACAACTGCCCCTTACAACCATGGCGCCGTGGGGGGCTGAACGACTGCGGGGCAGGCAGCGGCCCCTGACAATCATGGCGGTGCCCCTGCCCCTCAAAATCATGGCGGCCAGGGCGGAGCGGGGCGGGGTCTGAGCGGGAGAAAGAGGCCGGCCGTCCCGCACAGGCGGTCATGTGACTGGGAAGATGGCCGTCTTTCCCTGGTAAGGAAGGAGCGGCGGGTGGGCTTTGGGGAGGGGTGTTCTTGGGCGTCCCTGGGCCTCTCTGCTTCCGGGTATGCCTCAGCTTGTGTATGTGTCTCAGCTTGTGTGTATGTGTGTGTCTCTCTGTGTGTTTGTGTGCATGAGTTGCTTTCTCTGTTGGGTTTTGTGGTCTCCCACCCCACTCCCAGATTGTCTTCACCACAGAATTCCTGGGCGCTACCCCACTCCAGAGAAGTTCCCTGAAGTCGGACGAGTGGGCTACTTGATTCTCTCCTATTTACACCACCCCGCATCTTCCGTAGCCCCCTCCCCATTCAGTCCCCAAAGAAAACCCAACGTCCTAAGCGTCAGCTTTCCCAGTAGAAGTTGGCGCAGGTTCTGGAGGCCCAAGATGAAGGGAATAATGGACCCAATCCCGAGTCTGCTTGGTCTATTTCCTGAGTTATTCAGTTCACCTAGAGGAGACTTGCTGTTCTAAATGAATGTCTTGCATGCTATGCTGGGCAATGAGGATACAAAGACGCTCAGACACATTCCATGGTTTCAAGTAGATGGTAGTCTAATGGAGTAGGCACACAGAAGAGAGCGATGTTCAAAGAAGGCGTGTGGGAAGCCCAAAGAAGGGAGCAATCACCACCTCCCCCGCCTCCCCCCAAGGGCTCAGGGAAGGCTTATGAGAGAAAGTGTCTTAAGTTGGGTCTTGGAGGATGACTGGGAGCTCACCAGGCAGGAAGGAATAGGGTGTGCCAAGGCTCGGAGGCTTTTTTAGGACTTTTTTGGCTGGAGTAGCCAGGGATGACTAGAGCTTCAGGCTGCAGTGGGTGATAATGTGTGCTTGGAGAACTCAGACATGTGGTGATGATAGTGGAATTAATTGGGGATGTGAGCTCTCCACTGCAGATCAGAAAAGGAGATAATTTTCCCATCTTTCTTTCCAAATCGTGAAATAGTTTACATTGGATGAGTGAGTGAATGAGTGAGCAAATGGAAGAATATTCAGCCCTAGACTTTAGAAATAATCAGGTACAACCTTCAGGTTTTATACTTGATAAACAAACACCTTCCCTCATTCCCTTGACCTGGCTAATCCTGAAGATACTTCTTTCTAAGGCCTTCCTTGGCCCTCTAAATCAGGATTGGATGCTCCTGCTCTGAGCTGTTCTAACACCCTGAGATTTCCTTAACATAGCAGTGCTGGCTTGACAAGAAGGCTAGGCACCTTTTAGGAACTCAACAAGGCTTGAACATTAAAAACAGGAGAAACATCTAGCTTCAATGAACTTATCTGAAATTTTGTAATACAAAAATCCAGGGGGACGGATGTGGCTCAAATGGTTGGGCGTCGGTCTCCCATGTGGAGGGACCCAGGTTCGATCCCCAGGACCTCCCGGTAAAAAAAAAAAAAAAAAAAAAAAAATCCAGGAAGATGCTTTTTTTAAAAAAAAGTATATATATATATATGTGTGTGTATAAATATATATATGAGATTAAGTAGATAACAAAGTTTGCCATTTTAACCAATTTTTTTAACCTCAGTTTATTGGGACTTTTAAAGTCAGTTAATATTCATCTACATTATTATTTTTTTAAATTATTGTGGTTACAGATGTATTACATATATGTTTATATAAAACATAACATTTGCCATTTTAACCATTTTCAGGTGTACAATTCAGTGGCATTAAGTACATTCACAATGTTGTCCTACCATTACAACTATCTTTTTCATCACCCCAAACTGAAACTTTGTAGCCATTAGGTAATAACTCCCCATACCCACCTCCATCCCCAAACCCTGGTAACCTCTAATCTACTTTCTGCCTCTATGAATTTGCCTATTGTAGAAATTTCATGTAAGCAGAATCATACAATATTGGTCCCTTTCTGTTTATTTCACTTAGCATAATGGTTTCAGGGTTCAACCATGTTGTAGCATGCATTAAAACTTCATTCCTTTTCATGGCTGAATAGTACTCCTTTGCACGGATATACCACAATTTGTTTATCCATTCATCTGTTCATGAACACTTGGTTGTTTCCACCTTTTGGCTATTGTGAACACTGGAGTACACGTATCCGCTTGAGTCCCTGCTTTCAGTTTGTTGGAGTATATACCTACGAGTGGAATTGCCAGATCATATGGTCATTCTATATTTAACTTTTTGAGGTCCTGCCAAACTGTTTTCCATAGTGACCACACCATTTTACATTTCTACCAGCAATGCAAGAGGGTTCCAGTTCTCCACCAACTTGCCAACTATTTATTTTCCATTATCCTGATAATAGCCATTCTGCTGTATGTGAAATTGTATCCTGTTTGTTTGTTTTTTTCCCTTCTGGTTTTGATTTGCATTTCCCTAATGATAAATGATGTTGAGCATCTTTTTATGTACTTACGGGCCATTTGTATACCTTATTTGGAGAAATGTCTATTCAAGCCCCTTGCTCATTTTTTATTATGTTATTTGTCTTTTGGTTGTTGAGTTGTAAGAGTTCTTTATATGTTTTGGATATTAAGCTCTTTTCAGATATATGGTTTGCAACTATTTTCTCTCTGTACATTTTTTCACTCTCTTGATAGCATCCTTTGATGTACAAAGGATTATAATTTTGATAAAGTCCAATATATCTATTTTTTCTTTAGTTGCTCATGCTTTTGGTGACATATCTGAGTAAGCATTGTCTAATCCAGGGTCATGAAATTTACCTCTATGTTTTCTTCTAAGAGTTTTATGGCTTTAGCTTTTATATTTAGGTTATTGACCCATTTTGAGTTAGTTTTTTTAGACCTATTTGAATTTCTATTTCTTCTTGAGTTAGTTTTGGTACTTTGTGTCTTCCTAGGAATTTGTCCATTTCATCTAATTTATTGATATACCATTGTATTCCCTTACAACTCTTTATTTCTGTGAGGTCTCTGTCAAGAAATTTGACATTTACTGAACCTTTATTTTGTGCTACGCACTGTGCTAAGTGCTTAACTTGCAACATCCTGTTTAATCCTTATAATAACCCCATTTTCCAGATGAAGAAATAGAGGCAGATGAAGCAAGTTGCCTTAAGTCATACAGCCTACAAAGGGAGATGAGGTTTTGAACCAGGTGTTTGGAACCCAGAGCCTGTCTCTTCAGATCACAAATCTAGATTCTGGACTGAGGTTTCTGGGTTTTTAGGCTTCCCAAACCATGCTGTGTCGTGGGTCTTCCTGTCTGCTCCCTTTTACCCACATTTTTCATTATCCCTGATACATTTTGGTCTGGCCTAAGATATGAGGTGCCCAGTGCACCTCAAATCACATTTCCTGTTTAATCCTGTGAATTGCATACCTGACATTGCCACCCTTTGGAGTCAGAATTCGCTACCATTTTAAGGACTTTGAAGGGGGTGGTATATTATGACTGTGGCAAAAAAAAAAAAAAAAAAAAAAAAAAAATTAGCCAGATTACGTGGTTAGTTACTAAAATAAAGAATCACTTTAGAATTAAAATCGTGGAGAAAAAACATTAGTGGATTTTGGCATTTCCAGTATAAATGAGATTTGGTAAATCATACTGTAATTGCTGTGCATTCATATTATCAGGTGGAAATAATTGAAAACTTTAACATGTGTAATGCATCACCTGGGGATCTTCTTAAAATTCAGATGGATTCTGTAGGTCGGGGGATGCCTGGGTTTCTGCATTTCTAACAGTCTCTCAGGCAGTGACACTGCTGCTGATCCCAGGTCCACACTTTGGGTTGCCAAGGCCAGAGACAGCCAGGAGGAGAGGTATGAAGTGTTTGCCCTCTTTGGGTGTCAGCTTCCAAGGAGCCAGGTGAGCATTCTGTATTGCTGGGGGCTGAGATCATGGGGAACCTTCACCAGGTATATCAGCTATATCTGGGAGGCGGGGGTGGGGGTAGGGAGCCGGAAGGATTGTTTGAGAAAATGCCCACTGGAGGTCGCTGCAACCCAGGCGTAGAAGAAAGACGCTTCAAGTCTCAGAATGCAGGCAGTGCTTAAGATCAGAGAGCATATTTGAAGAAATAGTGGAAGAAGTGACAGGAAATCAAAATATAGCCTTTGTCCCAGGCCTTCAGGAAGGGAATAAACTTTCTTTCTTTTTTTCTTTTTTAGATTTGTTTCCAGAAGCAGTACTTTTTCCCAAAGACTCTTACTCCCCAAAGTTTTTTAAAAATGAATTTCATTTCATAGCTTTGCCTTTAAAAAAAAAAAAAAAAAAGCAGACCGTTGCTCAATTGTTAAGGTTCTTAAGTTGGACTATAGATGAATCCAGGACTCAGACTGCCCAGGTTGGGCTCTGGCTCTATATCACTTTCTGCTCCTGTGGCCTTTGACACGTTACCAACACACTCAAAGCCTCAGCTTCTCTGTCTGAAAAATGGGTATAATAATAGTACTTGCCTCATGGGGTTGATTAAATGAGGAAATGGAGGCCAAGGGCTTGACTTGGGGCCTGGCTGATAATAAATGCATCCTAAATCAGAGCTGCTATTTGGTTGTTCCATGGCAAGTCACACTGCGCTTTTGATACAGTGCTTTTCTTAGCTGTGGACTGATTTGTTAGTGATTATGATAAGGATGAAAAACATATTTGCAACTAAATTTCAGGTTAAATTTTTTACTCCTCTATTAAATTAACCTTAAAAATCCTGCTTGACTTGACAGCTGTTAAGGGTGGATAAGAGTGATCTGAAAGGAAGAAAAGTATAATTTGATTTTTAAAACACCATCTTGGCTGTTGGTGACTCATCCAAATTCATTTATCTTTTTGGATCATGTTTGTTTTATTCTGTAAATCAAGGATTGACTGATGACATATTATAGGAAGTTTTGGAAAAATACTAGGTGGTTTCAGTTGTAATATTTTGGAAGATGAAGGCATTGTATCTTTTGTAAATGTGACCAAGAGGAACTGGATAATATAGTGTGGTAGTGATTTCCCCTTAAAAAAGAAAAAAGGAGAGGCTGGTCCATATTGTCAACCAGCCCTTCTATTCTTTTCCTGTACCCAAAGCCAAATTTATTTAGAAAGGGATAGAAGTGGAATTACATGTGAGCTCAATTATTTTGTGCTGGTTTGGGTTTCTGGGTTAGCAGGGCATATTAGATAAAGCTGACTTATTGAATGGCATAATTAGGTTTTGGGTGCTGAAACTGTGAGGCTGTGAATGTGTGTGTGTGTGTGGGGGGTGGGGGGAGTAGTAATGGATTCAAGGGACTTGCAGGCCAAGGAAATGAAAGGGCCAGGTTTGTGGGCTCTTGGTGTTTCTTCTTTCTTTTGAGGTTTTAGGAGGTGAGGTTGGGTGGGAAGTGGTCCCATGTGCCCAGAAAAGCTGTTTTTCTGGACTGTGATGTTTTACAAATAGGAAGTATCCAGATTTTTCCAGAATGGATTAGTAGTACTCCTGCTTCCAGATTCAAGGAAGGGGATGAGGGTAGGGCATCATACTGATGAAATTACCTATGATTCTTCTAGCACTGAGGTTCTGTGACTCTTGTTAGCCTTTAGGGTCTTAAAATTATGTGCATGGATATAAACGTGCAGAAAAGACTTTGGTTAAACATGTGAGTTCAAAAAAATTTTTTAAACCTAGTAAGCCATGATATTCTTAAATTTGCAGAAATATAAAAACAATCATTTAAAAACATTTTCTGCCTCCTCCCCTGTATCCCCACCCCCACCCTTACCCCATGCTTGTCTCCTTTAGATTTTAAACCGTTTGAGCAGAAATAAGTTTCCAGTGTGTTCTAGAAAAAAAAAAAGAGCAAGTTACTGTCTACACTGTTAATTGAAATTAATCATTACTTTACAAAACTATCCTGAAGTTTCCATCTACACTGAAATATTTTTAAATTATTCAAGTAGATCAGAGTAATCTTAAGAATAATGGTGTGAAAGTATTCTAAAAAAATATCTGAGGTTTCCAAAAATGGAATGCTTTCTAATATCTGGCTGCTTACATTTTACTTGTATATCAAGAGGTTACCATTTACTTACTGTTAAGCCCATGGTTTGACTGTAGGGTGAGGGCCGTGTTTCAAAGCTGCCTGCCACGCAGCTCTATACCTCAGTCTGTTCTTTGGGTTCTCCTTTGAACTGGTTTTAACACCTCATGAGTTTCCTCATTAATGAGTTAAATAAAATCTTTAACATTTGTTTATTTTTATATCTGTATGAGAGTCTTGATTTTACCTTTTTTTGAAATTATCTTTTAATGCTAGAACAACCCCAACTTGTTCGTGATATATTAGCCTTTTTATAATATTGCTAGGTGTACTATGCTACTATTTCCTTTAGGTTTTTTGCATCTATAATCACAGGAGCTTGGCCTGTAATTTCCTGTTCTTTTAATGTTTTACCAGGTTCTGGTATCAGATGTTATGCTGGCCTCAAAAAAGGGGGTGGGGGACGGGTAGAAGGCTTTTCTTCTTTTTATAGTCTCTTGAAGAGTAAGAATAAGATGGGCATTATTTTTTATTTAAATATGTGGAAGAATTCCCTTGTGAAACTATCTTGGGAAAATTTTTACTTACAGATATACTTTATTTAATGGGCTATACAGATTTTCTGTCACTTCTGTCAGTTTTGATAAGTTATGTTTTTGTAGGAATTTTCCATTTCATCTAAATGTCCAAAAATATTGGCATAAAGTTGTTCCTAATATCCTTTATGATGTTTTTTAATGTTTGTGGGCTCTGAAGTGGGATTCTCTTTTTCATTCCTAAAATTGATAATTTGTGCCTTCTCTCTCTCTCTCTCTCTCGTTCTCTCTTTCTCTCCCTGATCAGTCTTATTAGGGAGTTCATTAATTTTTATTATTTTTCAAGAAATAATTTTGGCTTTGTTTATATACTTTACTGTACATTTGTTTTTTGCTTTTTGTTTTTTTAGGTACCGGGGATTGAACCCGGGACCTCATGTGGGAGGCGGGCACCCAACTGCTTGAGCCACATCTTCTCCCCTCATTTGCTTTTTATTTCATTCATTTTCTGCTCTTTATTTCTTTTCTTTTGCTTTCTTTGGATTTAATCTGCTCTTCTTTCTAATCTTTAAAGTTGGGTACTTAGATCATCTATTTTCAGCCTTTCTTTCCTAACATTGACATTTAAGGCGATAAATTTCCTTCTAAACCCAGATTCAGCAGTACCTCACTGGTTTTGATATGTCATTCTTGTCTTTATCATTTAGTTCAAAGTATTTTCTAATTTCCGTTTCAGTTTCTTCTTTGACCCTTGGGTCATTTAGAAGTCTAGTGCTTAATTTCTAAATCTTTGGCTATTTACTATTTTTTAACGTTTTATTTTGAAATAAAGATTCAAAAGAAGTTGCGCAAATACTACATCGAGGTCCCATACACCCTTCTTCACCCAGTTTCCCAATGCTAACACCTTACCTAACTTTAGAACAGCATCAAAAACCAGGAGATTGACAGTCCATAGACGTTATTCAGACATTACCAGTTTTACAAGCACTCGTGTGTGTGTGTCTAAGCCTATGCTTTTTTATTGCACGTGTAGATTCATGTAGCTCCCATCACAGTCAATAATACACAACTGGTCCAACAGCACAAAGATCCCTTGTGCTACTCCCTTATAGCTACACCCATTCTCCCCCCACGACCCTCTGTCCATCCCTAACTCCTGGGAACCAGTAGTCTGCCTTACATTTCTAACATTTTGTCATTTCAGTGATGTTATATAGATGGATTCATACAGTATGTTATGGATTGAGCTTGGCTCCTTTTCACTCAACATCATAAGATCCATCCAAATTGCTGCATGTGCCACTAGTTTATTCCTTTTTTATTGCTGAGTAGTATTCCATGGTATGGAGGCATTTAGGCTGGAAGCAGATGTGGCTCTATTGATACGGCTCCCGTTTACCATATGGGAGGCCCCGGGTTTGATTCCCGGGGCCTCCTGGTGAAGGCAAGCCAGCCTGCATGGCGTGGTGAGCTGATGCAGCAAGACGACACAACAAAGGGAGACAAGCAGACACAGAAAAACACACAGCAAATGGACACAGCGAGCACAAACAGCAAGGGGGGGATAAATAAATAAATAAAATCTAAAAAAAAAAAAAAATCTTTTTTTTTTAAAAAAAGGTATTTAGTTGCTCTGGTTTGGGACTATTACAAATAAAGCTGCTGCTACAAACATTAGTGTACAGGTTTTTACGTGGACATACGTTTTCATCTCTCTGTGATAAATGCCCAGGAGTACAATTGCTGGTCTTATGGCAAGTGTGTGTTGAATTTTACACGGGCTTGGAAAGAATGTGTATTCAATTGAAGGAAAATATATTCTGTCATTACTGGGTACAGTGTATCACATATGCCAATTAGGTCAAGTTTGTTCATTGTTCAGTTCTTCTATATTCTTTTTTGGTCTTGTTCTATAAATTACAGAATGAGGTATGCTAAAGTCTCTCTCTTAAGATTTTGGATTTCTTTCTTTTAATTCTATCAATTTTTGCTTTTTTTGTATTTTGAATCTATGTTATCAGGCACATACCAACTTAGAATTGTTATATCTTCCTGGTTTATTGACCCTTCTATCCTATGAAATGTCTCTCCTTATTGCTTGCCTGGGTGTCTTCTGAATCTAAGTATTGGTATACTAATATTTTTTTGTTTGTAGTATGGCTTTACATAGCATATCATTTTCCATCCTTTTACTTTCAGCCATTCTTTGTCCTTATATTGAAAGTGTGTCTATATGGTTGGGTTTTGTTGTTTATACAGTTTTACATTCTTTGTATTATGATTGGATATTTAACCATTTGCATTTGGTCTTTGAGTTTATAGCTGCCATCTTATTACTTGTTTTCTGTTTGTTTTACCTTTTTAATGTTACCTTTTCTCTCTTCTTGCCTTCTTTATAATCAAATATTTATATTCCATTTCCCCTTATCAGCTTATTAGTTATCTCTTTTACTAGCTTTTAATTGGTTATCCTTTAGAGTACAACTTGCTACCTTGACTTATTAGAGTCCAGTAAAAATTTAATCACTTTAATCACTTCCAGACAATGCTAAGTCTTAGAATATTTTAACCCCATTTACTCCCTCCTGCCTTTTATCCTGAAGTTTTCATACATTTTTAATTCTACATTTATTTTTATATACTAAATTTGTTTATTATTATTATTTCATATGGACAATAATCGTTTTGTTTTATCCACACCTTAACTTTTTGTTACTCATTAGTATGTGTGTATGTGTGTGTATTTATGTGTGTGTGTGTTGCTTTCAACTGGGGTCATTTTCCTTCTGCCTTTGGCTTTTGTGTGTGTGTGTTTGGGGGGGTTTCTGCTGTTCTAAGTTTTTTTGGGGATATTTTGCCATTTATTTAAAGGGTAGTTTGACTAGGTATAGAATCCTAGTTGGCGGTTTTTCTTTTAGCACTTTAAAGTTATTATCCCTTTGTCTTCTGTTTCTCACTTTTGTATGGTGAAGATAGTTGTCAGTTTTATTGTTGCTCCTTTGAAAAGAACGTATCTTTCTTTCCAAATGCTGCTTTTAAGATCTTTCTTTTTGGTTTTTAGCCATTTCAGTATGATATATATATATATTATTTATCCTGCTTTGGGGCACAAGTTTTTCTTTAGTTTTGGAAAATTTTTTAAACTATTGTCTCTTCAAATATTACTTCCACCCCCATTCTTTCTCCTTTTCCTTTTGAGATTTCAATGAAATGTGTGTTAAACCTTTTCTCCATGTCCCTTATGTTCCTTCCTCCCTCTCTCCCTCCCTCCCTCCTTCCTTCCTTCCTCCCTTCCCTCCTTCCCTTTTCTTCCTCTTACATTTCTTACACTTTTTTCCTGTGCTTTCCATCCTTCTTCCTCTCCATGGTTCAGTCTGGAAATTTTCTCCTCTTTTATTTTCCAGCTAACTAATTCTTTCTTCCCTTGCTAAACCCCTATGGAACTGATGAAAACTCTGTTCTCTCTCTGCTTGGCTTCTTTTTCTTTCCCTAACCAGCTTAATTGGCAAATAAATGGAGAGAGAAACCAGAGCTGAATTTCTTACTTCCCTGTACTTCTCTTCTGAAGCCCTTCCCAAAAGTCCTGGCTGTGTTGGCAGCCCCAGACTCTATTTGTCTCTCCAGCGCTGTGAGATTCCCTTAAGGCTCTTTGGCTTTCCTGCCTCCTAGCAGCTGCCCTCTGCTGGCTTCAGCCTCTCGTCTTATGCCCAGAATCAACAAGTACCTTGAGAGGGAAAGCTGGGTGAGAGAAGTCAGTTCCACCTTAGTGAGCTTCCCTTTGTTCTCATGTCCAGTATGGCCCCACAAGTACAGTAGGCCTTGGCAGCTCTCTATGTCTTCAAACCAATTAAAAATTTTTTTTGGTCCTGGTAGGAATATTGTTTTGCTATAAACTACCTCATCATTGAGAAAGATTTTAGTGTTTCCTGGACCCCTATCAACCAATTGGTGTCTATATTTTGGTGTTCACCAGGCATTCCAGGAATAGGAACTACAAAGCTGAATTTGCATCATGCCGATTGGAGACTGTGCCATTGGAGTTTGGGGACTATCACCCACTGAAACCCATAACTGTAAGTTTTGTCAAGGGCCTCTCTAAATGGTATTCTCATTCTATAAAATAACCATCAGTATTCCTGGGTCTTTTCGGTTGGCCTCAACCACAACCATTTTCACTCCCCCTTTCTCATATTAGTCAAGCAGTCATAGTGTGGGATGACTTTGTTCATGATATGGGTATTTAAACAAAATATGTCTTGCTTCTTGTCTATTTGGTATATAAAGTATCACTAATTACCATTAAATGCTGTCTAGTATAGCATTTTCTTTTTTTTTTTTTTTCCTAGAATAGCATTTTAGTCTATCAGTAAATTTATTTAAAAAAGAGAAAAATAGGCAGGCAAGAGACCTTGGTGTTCCCTCTCTTTTTGTTCACAAGAAATAGAAACTATGTGGTTGTCATAATGAGGTGGAGATGGATTTGACAGACAGATGCCAGTGGACAGGGAAGACATAAAGTTTCTTAATGGCAGAATACATGAGAACGTACAAAGATGGTTAAAGCTTCCCAGGTCCCCTGCAGTCCCCCCATGGGCTCACGGGGCTGTGGCTGACTCCACCAGTGTGTTAGTTACATTTTTAGGAACTCACTTTCCAGGTGGTAACAGAATAGCTGCAGCAGCTCCAACCTTTTGTCCTGCTAGTTCTGCAGCACCAACAGCCAGGAGATTCTCCTCTCTAGTCACTTTTGATTACTCAGCTTGTTTACGTGTCCTTCTCTGAACCAGCCTCGGTGACCAGGGACATGGAATATACCGATTAATTGGGAGCAGAGTCCACCCTACTGTGTCTGCAGGAACTGAGTGTTGGGGAGGGCTTCTTGCCCGTACAATGTTTGGAGTATTGAGACTGGGTGAGAGAAGAATAGATGCTGAACAAATAAAAGCAAAAAATGGCACCAGTGTTAGGTGCTTTTCTCTCTTCTTCGTTTGGTTATGTCCCTCCATTCCTTTCTCTGCTTCTCTCGCTCTTGCAGATTGGCTTTCTCTGCTGCTTTGTACAAGTGTCCATCACTGTCCATCAACCCCTGGCCCTTGAGCTTTCATAGGTTCCTCATTTAAAGGAGTACAGTCTAACTAGCTCTTCTGACTGCTGATCTTAAATTCCTGGAAGGAGACTCCAGTCTGGGCCTCTTTCCTCAGGGCTTCACCCCAGTCCAGTCCTCGGAAGTCAGGGGTCATTGGGGGCCAGTGGTCCAAACAAGGTTTTGCGGGTGCTCTCCACCTCCTTCCCAGAAACATACCCCAGGAGGTAGGAGTGGGCGAAGTTCTCCAGAAAGAAAGGAGTTTGGACATTCTTGCTCCACGGAGATGAGATGGCCGTGCAGAGCCATCTAGACTGTCTTTCGAGCTCATGATCTTCAGTATCCTGGGTCACTCCTCTGCCTGCACCTTGGCTTCTCTACCAACCACCTGACAACCTTCTTAAAAGGCAAATTCTGACACAGCAGGTCTCGGACAGGGCCTACATTTTTAATAAGCTCACGGGTGATGCCAAATCTGCCTGTCCAGGGACCACACTCTGAGTCCCAAAGCCTTGCAAGAAGGCAATTATGTCACCTTGTAAATCCTACTAGCCCTGGCCCTTCCTTCCTAACCTTCACTTCCTGCCTTTCCTTTCTCACCAGCTGGGATTCTGAGTCATGTCACTTTGTCACACACACAAATAAGCATCCCAAGAAAGACTGCTGCAAATGAATGGTCACTGCAACCATGGGATGAGAGAAAGGAACCTACTGAGTGTTTCGTTGGTGGAAGTAGTAGGAGACTTGCATTTGGCCTCCACACATTTTCCCCACAGGTCACAGAATCGAAGACAAAGAAGGTGAGCCGGAAAGGAAGCACTTCTTCCACGTCCTCTTCCTCCTCCAGCTCCGTCGTGGACCCACTGAGCAGCGTCCTGGATGGGACTGACCCCCTGTCCATGTTTGCAGCCACAGCCGATCCTGCAACCGCTGCAGCTGCCACGGTAACAGGCCCTGACCGGAAGTCGGCCCGCTGGGTGGTGGTTCTGCGGGTGCAGAGATGGGTGCTTTCTTTTGGTTTTTAGATTGCACACTGGTGTATTCTGGTTATAACAAATCAAATAATACAGACTTCTCCAGGGGACAGTTTACAGTGACACGGCTGGCGAGAGGTTGGGGTAGATCCTGGAAGTCTCTTTCTACCTTCTTTCCCTCCTTCCCTTCCTCTTTCTTTCTCTGTCCCTCTTTCACACACTCTCTTTCCTTTCCCCTACTCTCTTCCTCCCTCCCTTTCTCTCTCTCTCTTGCTTTCTCTCCCCCTCTCTTCCTTCCTTCCTTCCTCTTTTTCACCCCCTATCCCTCTCTCTCCTCCTAGCTCCCTCCCCCCATCCTCTCCTTTTTTCTCGCTCTCATTCTCTCTCTCTGTCTCCCTCTCTGTTTCTTTTAAAATGTATTCTTTATTTTAATTTCACTCCTTTGGATTTATTTTTATACAATTATAAAAATAATAGTGACTAATTAATTATAAAATAATTATAAAATAATAGTGACTAATTAATTAGTCACTAATTAAAACAAAAAAAATTTTTTAAAGGAGTTACCGGGAATTGAACCCAGGACCTCATACACGCAAAGCAGGTGCTCAACCACTGAGCTACTCCCACTCTGCATTCACTAATTTTTTTTTCAAAGATTTATTTTATTTATTTGTCCTCCGACCCCCCTTGCTTGCGGTCGCTGTCTGCTCTTTGTGTCCATTCACTGTGTGCTCTCTGTATCTGCTCATCTTCTCTTTACAAGGCACCGGGAACCAAACCTGGGACCTCTCTTGTGGGAGAGTGGCGCTCAAACACTTGAGCCACCTCCACTCCCTGCTTTGTTCTCTCTCTCATTGTGTTTCTTTTTTGTGTCTCCTTTGTTGCATCAACATGCCACGCCAGCTCATCGCACCAGCTAGCTGTCTTCTCCAGGAGGCACCGGGAACTGAACCCGGGACCTCACCTCCCATGTAGTAGGCGCGAGCTCAATTGCTTGAGCCACATCCGCTTCCCAGCATTCACTAATTTTTGATATGAAAGAGTCAAACACTACAGATAAAGCTCCATTGACCCTTCATTCCCTTCTCCATCCATTATCAACAAAACGTAGCATTTCCCATCGCTTTTTCCTTGTATTTCATAGATATTTATCACAGTAACTTCTGAGCATTTACATACTTATTCCTACACAGAATAATGACAAGAACAGGAATAGGAGCAGCTTGTTGTGTGGCTTATGACCTTAGGAGAAAGGCATTATAATGCTCATTTAAAGAAAAAAAATTTTAAAGGTACTTAGATTACATAAATGTTAATAAAAAATAACAATAAAATTAAAATAAAATAAAAATTGTAGGAGATTCTCATATGCCCTGCTCCCTACCCTTCCCATACTTTCCCACATTAACATCCTTCATTAAGTGTGGTACATTTGTTACAATTGATGAACACATACTGGAGCATTGCCACTAAGTGTGGATTATAGTTTACATTATAGTTTAAACTCTATCCTGCACAACTTTGTAAGTTATGACAAGATATATAATGGCCTGTATCTGTCATTATAACATCATTCAGGACAATTCCAATGTCCCAAAAATGCTTCCATATTACACCTATTTTTTCCCCTCTCCATCCCTTCAGAACCTCTGGTGGCCACTGCCTCCACATCAATGATAAAAGTTCTTCCATTGCTAGAATAACAATAAATCTATAGTAGAAAACAGTAAGTCTACTGTAGTCCATTGTTCATTCCCTAATTCTGAGGATTCTGTCATGGTGATGCCCACTCCACCTCTAATTGAGAGGGGCTTAGATCCCATGGAGCAGATGGATGGGACTATCTTGCTTGCAGTTGCAGACTCTCTGTTCCTTGGGATGGGCGTTGTCCATCACTTCCTTGTTAGTTGTCCTTGGTAAGATAATCCTGATTTAAAGAGGCAGACATGGAGTAGAGATGTTAAGTCACATCCAAGCTGGGATTCAAACCCAGCTGGTCTAACTTCATGGCCCATGCCTGCTCTCAACCATCATTCTATGCTGCATCACGTACATTTATTTACTTTTTTACATAAATGCATTTGAACTGTAGCTATACTTCTGCAGCTTGCTTTTTTAAAAAACTTGACCTAGATATCTTGAAGAATTTTTCATGTTATTACTTACAGAACAACTTTGTGATTTTGAATGGCTGCATAGTATTCTCTAGAATGTTTCTAACATCTCTAATTAGCCAGTCCTCTCCTAATGGACATACAGGTTGTCTCTGCTTCTTCACTCGAGCGAACTGGTTCACAGTGTCCCTTAAGCATGCATGCATCTTTGTGCCTGTAGGCAAGGCTTACTGCAGGCTTGCTTCCTGGAAGATCATTAATGGGCTAAGAGGAAGGTTTGGATGGCTACCGTCAAGCTGTCCTCTAAAAAGTCTTTATCAGTTTATATTCCCACCAGCAGTGTTTACAAGTGCCAGTTTCCCTGCATCCTTGCTGCCCTGGATATTATCAATCCTTTTAACTCTTTGCCAATCTGATAGTTGAAAACTGGTCTCTTTTACTTTGCTTTTATCGATTCTTAATACATTTGAGCATCTTTTGATATATTGATTGGCCATTTGGGATGGAATGGCCTGAAAAATATTTTTATCATTGTAAACTTTTACACAGATCTATTTTATTCCACAGTGAGGGACTATCTGCCTTCTGCTTTTACATTTTTTTTTAAAGATAGAAATTATGTTGCTGCTGAAGAGATTGTCTTGTTCTTCCTCAGGACAGCTCCAGAAGGAAACGTGATAGAGAGGATAACTCCATTGTAGGATCGGATTTTGAGCCTTGGTCCAACAAACGAGGTGAAATCCTTGCCCGGTACACCACCACAGAAAAGCTCTCTATCGTGAGTAGCAGTAGACTTTGCTTCTGGTGTCTACTTGAGATTTAGTAGTAATTCCTTTTCACCAGATGTCTGTGTCTCCTGGGCTTTTTAAGTTTCACTTATTATGCTAGCGTTAGTTGGGAGAAAAAGTGCTGATTGGTCTCCCCAAAACGGAGTCACGAATCAGGGGTATGGCACAGTCCAGTGGAGTCCTGTCTTTGGGGGAGCTTTGAGCTATGCAGTGAGGCGCGCACCCCTTTGGAGGAGACAGTCTGTTGCTTGGGTGGGTCCCACCCAGCTGGTGTTTCAGCCAGGGCTGTTTTGCTGTTTCTTTGAGCGGCCACTAGGTGAAGTAGTTGGCTCACGCCTGGGGACATGCCTGAAATCTGAGGCTTCGCCTCCACTTGGCAGGTTGCTTACGTGAGGAAAGGTTCAGGATTGCTGAGACCCGCCAGGGGAACAGCAAGTCCCTGCCTCTTTCAGTTAGGTTTAGGTTCAGTGGCTTAAAACCAACGTTCTCCCTAATGGCATTAAACAAGAGTGTAGGTCATCTCTGAAAAGAGGGTCTAGGGATGGGTCGTCCAGGCCTGGTACGGCAACTCCCTGGTCATCAGGGATCTGGCTGTTTCTGTCTTAACTGTTCTGGCAAGTCAAAGAGACGAAAAGGGGAAGAGAAGGATGCACCTCCTCCCATTTAAGGAGACTCCCCAACATTTCCAGTTATATAGAATTGTTTTGTGGGTAGTCATGAGCCGTACATAGATGCGAGGGAAGCTGGGAAATGTAGACTTCCATCCTGGGTAACAATGTGCCCAGCTAAGAATTCAGACTGTGACTTGGGGGAGTTGGTACAGGAGGTCGGCAATGAGGAGGCTTGGATGGCGCCTCTCATTCCCTTTCCTGCCAGGCTTGTGCTTGTTGAGCACAATGTCAGGCAGGATTGCGGGGCTGTTGACGTATTTTTCTTCTTTTTTTCCCTGAGCGCATAGAGTTAACTTAGAGCAAGCAGTGATTTTTGCCCCCCAAGGATATTTAGCAATGTCTGGAGATGTTTTTTGGTTGTCACAGCTTGAGGGGGAGCTCAAGGGGTGGAGACCAGAAATGTGGCCAAACATCCTTCAATGCTCCAGACAGCCCCCACAACAAAGAATTTTCCAGTTCAAAATGTCATTAGTGCCAAGGTTGAGCAACCCTGACTTAGAGTCTGTTAAATGCTTCTGTCATATCAGAAATTTTGCTATTTGTTGGCTCATGTTGAGCAGAGCCTTGGATTAAGTAGAAATTTTGATTCTCCAGTAGTTTTTAGTGACCTGTATTTTCCTTCTTTGACTACATATTTTTGTCTTTCATTTAGATAAATAAATGGCTTTTTGGAAAATAATGGGCCGTATTGCTTTACTACTAGCTAAGTAATATTTTAAGTATATGTTTTTTAAAATCATAAAATCCATTAAGTTTTTAAAAATATTAATGAATCTTATGTCTCTGCAGAATCTGTTTATGGGATCTGAAAAAGGTAAGTTTTTTTGTTGTTATTATTTTGATGTAAGAATTCTTGTATTACCTTCAATATAGTTTTACAAAGGAGGAAAATGTATGCTTTATTCAGTCTTTCTTTTTAATTCAGGTAAAGCTTTTATTTCCTAGATTGTGTGTGGACATAGAAAACATGAAAACACACTTAGAGAGCAGATGTAATAGAGATCAAAGAGGCTACTAGAAATAAAATATACGCTTACCATTTAATTTTAGAGCTGTAAAGGAATGGTCTCCCCCATCTAAGTGTCTCTCCCTCCAGCCAGCTGGATTTCTCCCTTTGGACATCCTTTCCTTTATCTTAAGTCTTTGTCCCTTGTAAATTTTTATATTCTAAAATTGAGGGAAAAATAGAGACAAGGCAAAAAAGGGCAAATTATTTGAAAACTTCATTACTTTAGTGGTATTAGTCATGAAGTAATTGCAGCGTTCTCTCAACTGATCACAGACACATCTGTGAATCATCACGGCAGTTTTCAACTTTCTCTGCCAGGACACACGGTCAGAAGCCCTGGGGCAGGGTCTCTCAAACGGGCTGCATGGCAGAATCACTTGGGGAACTTTTATACAAATACAGACCGCCAGGCCTCCCTTGGCGTACTGAATCTATCTAGAAGGTCGGGACCTGAGAATTCCTATTCTGAAGCTCGAAGTTTGGGAGCCACTGCCAGACGTCAGGTGCCGCTAGGGTACAGAGTGGCATGGCCATGGCTCCCGGGCAAATCCCTGGTGTGGCAGCTGCAACTGCCCCCATTCTTTGCAGTGTGAGAAATCAAAAGGAGTGGGTATAACTTTGACTCCAAACCACAAAAAAGTGAATCACACCATTGCCCATCCTCCAGTTTGGACAGATACGAAAAGACTGCTGACACCACATGTTGGTGAGGCTGTGGCATGACAGTAGCTCTCATACGCTGCCAATGGGAGTGTTGAATGGCACAACTGCTTTGTAAAAACACTTTTGCGTTATCTGTTAACATTGAAGCGGGGCCCTCCTTTGACCCAGCAATTTCACTGCTAGGATATACCCTAGATCAGGGGTTGGCAAACTGCATCCCGCAGCCAAGTCCAGTTTGCTGTCTGTTTTTGTAAATAAAGTTTATTGGAACACGGTCACACCCATTTGTTTGCATATTGTCTGTGGCTGTTTTTGTGTGACAACAGCAGAGTTGAGTAGCTGCAGTAGAGACCCTGTGGCCAGAAAGGCCTAAAATAATTATATCTGGCCATTTGTCAACCCTGCTCTGGATCTGTGCTTCTTAAAGCCTGGCCCACAGACTAGCAGCATTGACATCACCTGTATGCTTACTAGAAATGCAGAATCTCAGAACCCACCCCAGACTTACTGCAACGGAATCTGCAGTTTAACACATCTGTCAATGATTCGTATAAAAGCTCATGCAGCACTGCCCTAGGGAAATCTGTGCATTTATGAATCAGGGGACATATACAGAAATGATCATAGCATTGCTCGTAATATCCCCAAGCAAGAAACAACCCAAATGTCCATCGACAGTAGAATGAAGAAATTGTGATATATCCATAGAAGGGAAAATACTAAACAACCATGCAAATGAGCAAGCAACTCCATGCAGCCATGTGGGTGAATTTCATGGACATTACTGTAAGTGAAAGTAATGAGACAATCTGTGACCTTGTGGTGGTCACAAAGGTTTTATAATTCCTTGTTAAATGTGATTGTTTTATGTCCTTTTTTTATACATCATATTTCAGAGTTAAGGAAAAGATAGAGACAAGGCAAAAAAAGGCAAATTACTTGGAAAACGTCCTCACTTTAGTAGTACTTAAAGAATTGCACAGGCGCTCAGCCGATCCTGGACACGGCTATGCGTTAGCATGAGCGCTGAGCACAGTGCCTTCAAAGAGAAGCAGCTTCCATTCCCTGGGAGTGTGTTTGGCAGGGAAGGTCAAGGACCTGACTGGCTTTGAGCCACACGGACCTCAGGACTGGAGCAGAGGCCTCCTTCAGATGGGGGAATGGTTCCGAAACGGGGGCATGGAGGGCAGCAGCTGCCTTGACAGATCCCCTTGCCCTGTGGCTGGCCCCGCGTCCTGGAGTCCACCCTTTCATTCCTCTCCGCCAGCCCCTGCCGATGGAAAGAGCTGTGCTGACAGATGCTGGAAGGAGGCACAGCTAGTCCTGTTTGCTCGAAGAAAGGGCTTTGAAGCCCTAGTGTTTCCACCTCTGAGCAGACAGTGAGATGGTTGTTTTGTTAGTACAAGGGCACAACAATTCTGCACTGTAGTGTGAGTGTGAGAGGGCCCTTTGTTCAGGGAAAACAAATAAATGATGGATTTTTGGCATCCTTCTCTGGACGGGCTTTATGAATAAACAAATGAGACAGGGAAGAGTTTGTAAATGTCCAATGCCATGGTTAACCTTTTTGAGGCTGGCCCACTGTGCTCCCCAGAGTAGCTTCTAAGTGGAAATTTTCCTATGGGACTTTTTTTTTTAAAGATTTATTTTATTTATTTATTTCTATTCCCTCTGTGCCCCACCCATTGTTTGCACTTGCTGTCTGCTCTCTGTTGGTTATGTGCTCGTCTTCTTTTTAGGAGGCACCGGGAACCGAACCCGGGACCTCTCCTATGAAGCATTGATTCCATAGGGAAGCTGCTTTCAAAATCTTGCGGAGTTTTCTTTAACAAAATACAGTTTCCTGGCATCTTTATTCGTGCCTTCCATCTGGGGTATTGGTTGAATGAGGAAAGCCATCTGTGTGATGTGAATCCATTCTATTTAAGGCAAAGCCGGGGCTGCCACTTCTGCAATGTCGGAGAAGGTTCGAACCAGGCTAGAGGAGCTGGATGACTTTGAGGAGGTGAGCAAGTCCTTTGCTGAGCACGGGGAGGGGTGATGCTTTCTCCTCTTCTGCCAAGTAAGTGCGATCCCAGGAGCTGCTCTTTGATTAATTCCTGAGCACCCTGATCCCCTTATCCTAGGAAGCCTGCACCTTGTGTCTGGACCTCCTGAGGCACTGACGCAGGCCAGGGAAGGATGCCAGCACTGCAGTTGGACCAGCTCATGGGAACCTGACTCGGGCTGGTTTCCTGAAGGCAGCTCTTCTCATTGTGATGCTTGAGCAGACCCAGGTCGTGTGGGGACAGGGCCTAAGCCAACCAGAGTCATTGCCCTGGGCTGCAGCCTGGTGCAGGATGAAAATCAGACCTTGCCACAAAGGCCACACGGGCCACTGTGCCACTGGCTGCGGCCCACAGAGTCTTTTAAGTGGCCTGCACCTGCCTTTAAAAAACTGGAACCCTTCGCCAACTCTTAAAAGTTGGTCAACTTAAACTACAAATCCAGATTTCTGGCTTTTCTTGAAACATGTCCCCTAACAATCCTGGGCCTGCATTCCTGCATTTGCCTGGGATTCGCTCTGTCCAGGCTGCCCCAGTACTCTCTGCCTGATGCCCTTGTGGCCACGACCAGTCTGGGCCCTGAAGGCGGTTGAGTTCACATCCTCTGGAGTATCCTTTAGGAGGGCAGCATGGCATGGTCAGTAAGAGGACAGACTGGAGCCAGGTGGTCTGGGTTTGAAGTCCCGCTCCACCATTTGGAAATCCTGTGATTTGGGGCATGGCGCTTAACCACTCTCTGCCTCAGTTTACTTATCTGTAAAATGGGGATGATAAATGGTCCTATCTCATAGTGTTGATACAGGGATTAAAATGAGTTAATGTGGCTGAAGTGCTGAGAACAGCGCCCAGCAAATGGTACGTCCTCTTGGAGTGTTAGCTGCTGTCACCGTCGTCATCCTGAGCCTGGAGGCCTCAGCTTGACTGCTTCCTAAGAGGGTGGCCTGGGGCATTTGCCTTTCCTGTGCCTCTCTCCTCAGAGAAAATGGGGATAAAGGATAGTTGGGGGAATTGAATGAAGATGCTCTGAAAACCACAAAGGGCCATCCAGATGGCAGTTGTCGTTTCTCTGTTCTGTATCTTGCCCCTTGGTTCAGGGATCCTCCGAGCTCTGAGACCCGAGCTGCTGAGTGCTCAGCAGGGTCCAGTGCCTTCCTTATTTCCGAATTGAGAAACGAGGCATTTTAGAGCATCTGAGCGCCTCGGTCTGCATATTGTCAGCCAACCTTGGCTGGTAATAAGGGAATTGCTGAGGGCTTTAATTAATCAGAGCTCTTTAGTTTTTAAGTATCTGGAAGTCACTTGAGCTGGCACTCAGTTGACAATGGGGGCTTTATTGGAAGGAAGCAGGGCACTACCCAAGACCCAAGAGCACACGGCCGGGAACTAGGACTAATATGCCAAGCATGGCAGCCGCCCTCTCTGTCACTTTCTTTTGGGTTCATGCAGCCTCTTACTCCTGATTCTCTTCTCTCTCTCTCGTTCTCTTCCTTTTTCTCTACAGTTTAGTTTCCTTGCTTCTCCCTGCCCTAAAGCAGCAGATGGCTGCCCCTTAGCTCAGGTTTACATATCATATAAGTCAGGGTAAGGCTGGGCCATGCTGTGGTAACAAATAAACCCTCATATCTCAGTGGCTTAATATAATCAAGGTTATTTCTTGCTCACACTACACATCCAGGGCTGGTGACAGATACGCCACCATCCCAGCATTTGGCTTCCCAGATTGTCAGAGCATGGCTGAAGAGAGAGTCACTTCTCACTGCCTCAGCCCAAAGGGGTACTCGCCACCCTGTTCACAGCCCGTTCGCCTCATCCAGTCACATGGCTCCTCCTGCTGCACAGGGACCATGAAGTCTTCAGCTAACCTGTCGTCCTGGCTCAAGTGACTATAGTTAGGGTCAGCCCAGACTCCCTGAACCTGGTCCTCTTATTTCTTTTCTTTTTTTTTTTTTTTTAAAGATTTTATTTATTTATTCATTTATCCCCCCCTTGCTGCTTGTGCTCGCTGGGTCAGCCAACCACGCCGTGCGGGCAGGCCCGCCCCCACCAGGAGGCCCCGGGAACCGAACCCGGGGCCTCCCATATGGTAAACGGGAGCCCCACTGATTGAGCCACAGCCGCTTCCCCTCTTATTTCTTTAACAAATAGTTCTTCACTTTGGATTGCAGGGAATGTTCATTAAAAAAAGATTTGGGGAGTGGATGGGGCTCAAGCAGTTGAGCGCCCACCTACTGCATTGGAAGTCTTGGGTTCGATCCCCGGTGCCTCCAAAATAAAAAATAAAAACAAATAACAAGCCAAACAAATGATATAACCAACTCAGCGAAGCCAGTGTGGCTCAGTGGTTGAGTGCCAGCTACCCTCATACAAGGTCCTGGGGTACGTCAAAAAAAAAAAAAAAAGGAAAAAAAAAAAAGATTTGATTTTGGTTTCTGGTCTCACGTGTGTTTGCATGCCCCTCACTCATGTGAGCTGTGTCAACAGCAGGCTTACCACTAGCCAAGGATGGCGGGCCAGGGACCGTCTTTAGATAATTTGTTACTTACCATAGTCTTTCTGTCTCCACTGGTTTTTGCTGTGCTCTTCCCTCTGTCAGGAGTGCCTCTTTCTCCCCACCGCCAGTTAACACCTGTCCACCACTGAGAGCTCACCTCTAGCATCACTCCCTCCAGGAAGCCATTCGTCACCCCACCCCACCTCCAGTCTAGAGCACATTCCTCTGTTGCCATATTTCTTCCATTCTAACGTGAACCTTTTTTACTCTACATTTTAGTATCTCTGAAATTGGGTTGTGTCTTGCAATTGCTGCTTGTCAGAGAGCAGCATTTTTTTCTTCCTTGGTGTATATGAAGCTGTGGTGCTTCTTACAATGGGTGCCTCTCGTAGAACTGCGTTTCCTTCCAAACACTGGTCTCAGTTCATGTTAGCGTCCATCTCTTCTTTGGGACCTGAAGCTCTGTTAGTGCTGCAATAACTATTTCTGGTCACCTTTGTACCTCCACCACCTCCTACCATGCCTGGTGTGCAGGAGGCCCTGTGTACCTACTTGTTGAATGAGTTCAGTCCTGTTATCCTCATTTCCAGATGAGGATCGGGGAGCAAAACAACTTGCCCAGAATCACGCAGCTCATAGGTGGCTCTGTTGAGAGCTGGCCTAGGTCTGACTTACCTCCAGGGCCACTGCACTTGGCTCACCTTTGAAGAAAGCTCAAAACACCTCTTAGATTGTAAGACAAATATTGTCAATCCTGGTGGGAGAAATGAAGAAAATTTAGGAACTGAAGCTCAGCCAATACCCAGTATTCCTCGTGGGGGGGGCGGCGGGGAGTAGTGGTTGAACGTTTTTCCTGCTGTGCCTTTACCTTCCTCCCTTCTGCCCACAGGGATCCCAAAAGGAGCTGCTGAACTTGACTCAACAGGATTATGTGAACCGCATAGAGGAGCTCAACCAGTCGCTGAAGGACGCCTGGTCCTCGGACCAGAAAGTGAAGGCTCTAAAAATAGTCATCCAGGTCAGGTCTAGTGAGTTTTCTTCAGAATTTTCTCTGTGAAAATCCTTTGTTCATAATCAGGGTTTTCACAGGCCTGCCTTAAGGCTCGTCTCCTCTTTTTTGCCGCCTGTTCCATTTTCACATACTTCCTGTGAAAGACCCTGATTTTTTATGGGCTGGCTAGTCCTAGGGCCATTATGTGCAGCTGTTCAGGTTGTGTACTGCACAATTCCAGGAAGCTCCCTTTACCCTAGACAACAGTGTTAATTATGCTCCCTGAGGTTGTGCAGTGCAGTGCACACGTTTATGATTTGTACAGACTAAAGATTGAGCACTTTTTTTTCTGGGGTTTCCTTGACCAGATTGGCTTTATATCTTTGGGACTAATGGCTATGTGTCCCTGATACAAGCATTTTGAGGCATATTTTGCATAATTACGTGACAAGGAAAACATGTTTAAAATGTTAAGAGGTACATTTGTTAAAGGTACATTTGTTAAATTGACAGATCTTGGATCATAAGAGCAAATTCTGTAAAGAAACCAGCTTGTTCTATTTCTTGATCCTTACGATCATCTTATCTTGGCAAACAGGCACTTCAGCATACTGTAAAATGCATAATTCAAGCGTTATCATTTTCAGAGCAGAGTTAATGAAGGATTTCTGACCAGCCGTTTTTGTTCAGAAGGCCAGATCCCGGTCTCATGCAGTGTCATGATGATGTGGCATTTGTTTGCTCATCTGTTTCTTTTAAGGGTGGGTTAGGAGAGTCTGGGAGCCGTTATACCGGATACTCAAAGTTATTTTAAGATGACTCCAAAAGGCAAACCCCAGCCTGTTTCTCTTTAGTCACTGTTGTTAGTTTAGAAAGTAAATCTTCCTGGAAAAGGGTCCTCTCTTCCTGGGTGCACGTGATATGAATTGCTTGCCGAGGAGCTTAGTTCAGAAGACATCTGAACTAACAAGCGTTTCTTCAAAATATTTTTATTGGCGACATCTCCCCATAGATTATTGTCATACAGCTCTGTGACTTCTAAGAGCTTTACGTCTGGGCGAGGTTTGATTCAGGTCTTCTCAAGGAAAATAACCGTGGGAGTGTTTCATTAACTCCACATCTGCTTAATAGTAATTACTCTTCTTTCAATATCCTTTTTTTTTTTTTTTAAAGATTTTATTTATTTATTCGTTTATCCCCCCCTTGCTGCTTATGCTCACCGGGTCAGCCAACCACGCCATGCGGGCGGGCCTGCCCTCACCAGGAGGCCCCGGGAACCGAACCCGGGGCCTCCCACATGGCAAACGGGAGCCCTACTGATTGAGCCACAGCCGCTTCCCTCTTTCAATATACTTTAAAGACTGCCCTCTTTATCCAGAAAGGATAGTCAAGGTGCAGAATATGGAAAAATAAGGACTATTCACCTTACTTATTTTGAAATAAGTTGCTTTTATTTTATTTTGTTTGCTCTGTGTGTGTGTGTGTTTTGCAGCTTGATTGTGGTGTATTTTTTTATGTACCATAAAAGTCACCCATTGTCAGTGTACCATTGAATGGTTTTTAGTAAATTTATACAGTTGAGCAAACATCACACAATACAACTTTAGAACATATTCTTAATCCTCTCAAAATTTCCTCATCCCTGTTTGCAGTCAAACCCTACTGTCACTGCCAGCCCCAGGCATCACTGATCTGCTTTCTGACTATAAATTTGCCTTTCCTGGAATTTCATGTAAATGGAATCATTGAATATATAATCTTTTGTGTCTCGCTTCTTTCACTTAGCATATTGTTTGCAAGGTCCATCTTTGTAGTAGTATGTACTAGCTCTTTGCCCCCCCCCATACCTTTTTTTTTTGCTTAATAGTATTCCATTGTATGAATAACCACATTTTTGTTCATTCATTCACAAATTGATGGACATTTGGGTTGTTTCTACTCTGAGGCTATTATAAATAATGTCACTGTGAAATGTTCATGAAAACATACATTTAAATGAAAATAAATCTTGGGTAGATTACTAGGAATTGTTGGGTCAAGTGGTAAGTTTGTGGTTAACTTTTTAAGAAACTGCCAAACTGTTTTCCAAGGTGACTGTACCATTTTACCTTCCCACTAGCAATGTATAAGAGTTCTAGTTCCTTCTGTATCCTTACCTTTCTTTTTTGATTATAGTCGTTCTTATAGATGTGTAGTGGTTTCTCATTGTGGTTTTAATTTATTTGTGTTTCCCCATTGACTAATAATATTGAGCATTTTTTTCGTGTATTATTGGCCATTTGTTTATCTTCTTTGGTGATAGGTCTGTCTATTCAAGACTTGCTCATTTTTTAAAATCAGATTGTCTTCTTATTGAGTTTTAAAAGTTTTTTTTTTTTTTTAGATATTCTTTAATCAGTTCCTTTGTCAAATATATGATTTGCAAGTATTTTCTCCCATTCTGTGGCTTATCTCTTCACTTTCATGACAGCGGTGTCTTTTTTTTTTTTTTAATCAATTTTATTGATACATATTAATAAAGTACACAATTCCCCCAAGGTGTACAATCAGTGGTATTTGCTATAATCACATAGTTGTGTATTCATCACTTCAATCATTGTTAGAGCATTTTCCTTAATAAACAAAAAACAGAGAAGCAAATCTAAGAGCGGTGTCTTTTGAAGTGCCAATGTTTTTAATTTTAATGAAGTCCAATTTACCAATTTTCTCTTTTCTAGCTCATGCTTTTGGAGTTATATCTAGGAACTCTTTGCCTAACCCAGGGTGATGAGGATTTTTCTCTTATGTTTTCTTCTAGAAGTTTTATAGTTTTAGCTCTTACACTTAGTGCTATTGTCCATTTGAATTTATTTTTGTGTATGGTTTGAGGTAAGAGCCATAAGGTGTTTTTGTTTTTGTTTTTTGCATGTGGATATCTAATTTTCCCAGCATCATTTGTTGATGATTATTCTTACCCCATTGAATTTTTTGGCACTGTTGTCAAGAATCAATTGACATAAATGTAAGAGTTTATTTGTGGACTCTTGGCTCCACAATAGAATCACTTGGTGCTTTAAAAAACCATGATGTCCAAGTGGTGCCCCAGACCAATTTAATTAGAATCTCGGGGACTGGGGACAGGGGGAGGAATGGACCCGGGAGTCATTCTTTTATAAAACTCTACAGAGGATTCTGAAGCTGAGAACAGTTGGTTTATAGACTGCTTATTACATTCAGGTCACTCTGCAAATTAGGGATAGTGCTAATGCAGTGTTGCCTAAATTGGCTTGCAAGTAGCCATCACCTGGAGCCCTTGTTACAAAATACCTATTCCTAGGTGTCTCTGCTGTAGACTTTGACCAGTGGATTTGGTAAGGAACAGGAATTCTGTATTTCTAATGAGCACCCCACCTGATTCTTAACAGACATGGTTAGGAAACTGTGTCAAAGCTGGAGAAACTGTGGAATCTTTGGAATAGCAATATGGAAGGTAACTGCAGTTCATAAGATTATTAAAGTTTTAACTTTGAGTTGAAAAAAAAAAAAATCCTGGTTCCTGTTATCCTTTATAAAATATATGTACTGTGAAGCAAGCCTGGGATAAATTCAGTGCACAGATGTTGGGGAAGCCCCAGCTGTGTTGAATTTGAAATCTTCTGTTTTCGTGCTCTCTCTAACCTCACCAGTGGATAGTAACTCATCTCAGAGATGCTCTCGTTAGGAACTCGGAGGATGTGATTTCCCTAGGAACCAAGATCTATGTATTGTAAATAGTCTTCAGGACTCAAAGTTGTTTGTTTTTTTCCAGCCTGAAATCTCTTGGGGGTGGATTGTTGAAGTTGGATCCCTCGTAAAGATCATATGAAAAACACAAAGCGAGGTGTCAGGAAATGGAATTCCACATACATCCAGTTGCCACGTTTGGTGTCAGCACCATTGTTTTCACAGCTTACATTTCTTCCTCCCAAATAGCATTTGGGCCGTAAGAAGATGTTTCCCAAGTCGGCCAAGCTGTTGACTTTGAGGCATGCAATGCTTGGAAGAAACGTGGTGAATCTGACAGTTTAGATATTGGGTAACAACACCAAACTGAAAACACATGTCAGCCCCCTTGTGATGTGGCGAAGCTCCAGCTCTCCATTCCCTGCACGTTGGAAGTTCATGCTAAAGATTCCTTTTGAAATGTCCAAGAATTTTTATTTTCATGTGACAATGCTCTCTTTGAGGGTGGATTGTTGGAATGATAAAATATGGCAAAGTTATTTAGTCCCTCTTGCTGAGTTTTGAATTTGTAAAGACTTCAGGGCACTAAATTTGGTTTTTCAAAGTAGAAATAGCTTTTTTTGTTTCTGATGATTTAAGATGACTTCATCCAAGGTGTTGGGGGCCACAATGTGTGGGTACAATATTCTCCTAAGGGTTTTGATCCTTTGGTGATAGGATAGGGATTGGGCAGTTCTCTACAAAACTGAAATGTTCCCAGCGGTGAAGATGAGAGTGGTTCCAGAAACACATGTACTCTTGGAAGCTTGTCATGTTTCCTTTTAGAGGGAAATTCGGAATGAGTACAAATGACAGATGTTGGTTTAAGAAAACCCGAGAATTTACTTCTGGGCTCGTTTAATAGAAAAGAATGCTAAAGAATCCAGACCATCCTGAAATAGACCAGGGGAAGCCTGGAAAGCAGTGTGGACAAAGGTGGCTGCCCTCGAGGACACTGGGACGAGTGACGTCATTCGTTTCTCTCAGTGACTTTGAGTCCTGACCTTGGTTCAGGGTATGAGCAAGATTTTCCCGGAGCGAGGTGCTAGTGCCTCTCCTTAAGAAGCTCTGTGGTGGGGGCGGATATGGCTCAACTGGTTGGGCGTCCGTCTCCCATATAGAGGGACCTGGGTTCGATCCCCGGGACCTCCTGGTAAAATTAAAAAAAATTAAAAAAAAATAAAAAAAAAACGAAGCTCTGTGGTGAAGGGAGCCTTTGTCAAAGTGGTTTTCCATCCCCAGTGTCTAGAACAGGACTCGACACATGGGGAGTGTTTGCACTTTTTGTAGAAGTCATTCATTTTCCAGGCCTCGAGTGTCCCAGCCATTTCAGGCATGATGGAATGAATTTTCTTCTCTTTTCTCTCTTCCCTCTCTTTCTAGTGTTCAAAACTGCTTTCGGACACAAGCGTCATTCAGTTCTACCCAAGCAAATTTGTCCTCATCACCGACATACTTGACACATTTGGTAAGTATCAGTCATATTCATCCTAGGTCTAGGGAACAGGTTTGTTTTGTCAGGTGTTGGTGGTAGAGTTGCTTTGAGACAGGTTCTGTTGTGGGTTAAATAACTAGGTCTGTGACAAGGGAGCCCAGATTCCCCCCACGCCCATTAACAAGGACACCATTGCTGAAAGCACCTTTCATTCCTCTTTTCCTAACCCTCTGATCAGCTAGTAAAGTGGGTGTGTGAAGTGGGGCAAGCTAGGAGCACACGCCCCAGCTACCCTCACTGGTCATGTGCCGTCTCAGAGCATCTGGAGCTCCCTTTGCTCAGAACTGTACTTCGCATCTCTTCCCAGCCCCTTTCCCTACCCCCAGTGGGTCTCTGTCTCAGGGAATGGCACCGCCACATACCTGTTTTCCAAATTGGAAATCTGAGAGTCTTCTCCCTTGCGTAAAGCCCCACGACCAATCCTTCCCCAAGTGCTCTCAGTTCAGCCTCCTAAATGTCTTCCAGTTAGGTCCATTTTTCTGTCTTCACTGCAGAAACCTTAGTCCAAGTCACAGCCCTTAGTATCACACCTGGTTAATCGTTATGGCTCCTGAGATCTTCCCGCATCGTTGGGGCTGCCCCTTGTCTACCCTCACACCACAGGCAGGGTGGCCATTGGGAGCCCTGGGGTCTAGGTTGAAGATAACCACTTGGAGCCCCCCTGGAGGGGCAGGAGGCCCCTGTGCTGCTTGGTGGTGGTCGGTTGACCAAAAAATTGTGCCATTCACGCTTGCCCAAATTGTGCAGCCCTCCAGGCTGTACTGGTGTTCAGCAGTGAGGCATCCCACACGAACTGGGAAATACCGTGCGGATCAGAACAGAGGTCCTGCGTTGTCAGAGAGAGACCAGTGGACTCTTGTCTGTATCCCATTGAAAGATCTCATATGTCCAGGGGAAAATGTCAATCAGACGGACCCATTTAGTTCTGTGCATCCCAGTCCTGTCCAGGAAATCAGGGGTCTGAGTGTATTAGCTGGAACAAGTGCCAAGAAACCTAAGTCATACTGGCCTTAGAAGAGGGGTATTTATTGGTGTGTGCTGCAAAGTTCAGGGGTAGTTCCAGCTTCAGGCACAGCTGGGTCCAGGAACTCAAACAATATTTTTAGGACCTTGTCTCTTTCTAGTACTTTCCCTTGGATTGACTTCAATCTTAAGCTCTACCAGGTGGCTTCAGCTTCTGTCAGCTTTGCTGGAGGTCTAAGGGCAAGGGAAGAGCTTTTTCTGAGAATTTCAACAAAGTCCTAGAATTCCATCTCATTGGCTTGGCTTGGATCCCATGTCAACCTCTGAGCCAGTTGTGGGATCCAGGGGATGAAATATGCTGATTATCCAGGCCTAGGTCACCTTAAAAGGAAAAGGGCAGTGCTGCTGCGAGAAGAAAGGGGAATGGATGCTGAGTGGGCAAAAGGAGGAGATGTCCTCACCAGAGTGGGGCCTGTTGCTTCCGATGGCCCCGAGGGCGCCAGCACTCGACTAGGCACTGGAGATGTGTCAGTAAGCAAAAGAGACATACATCTCTGCCTTTGTGGTGCTTAGTTCCAGTAAGAGAGCATTTGCAGAAGAAAGAAGCCTGATTGTGAGTTAGATGGTGGTATGTGCTATAGAGGAAAAGACAGAGTAGCGCAGAGTGAGGGGAATTGGGGCACCTGGGACACGGGGACTCTGGGTAGGAGGCTGTCACGGCACTTCAGGTGAGAGATGCTGGTGGCGTGGACCAGGGAGGCAGTGGAGATGGGGAAAGGTGTTCAGGAGTTGGAGAGGTGCATCAGGCTCTCAGGAGAGACACCAAGCCCAGTGCCACTCTTGCCTCGATTTGTCCTCACACTTAGCTGGCCATCAGGCCCAAGGGCGTCAGTTGGGGAGAGAGGCTGGTGGCTGTGCCTGGTTCTCCTGGCAGCTCTGTGTCTCCTGTGTGAGCACGTTGGTCCCCTGCTTCCCCTCACCAGCCTCCTGCGGGTTCCTTTTACATGAGTCAGCAGCCTGAGTGAGATCCAGTTTCTGGCCTGTGAGCCTGGCAGTTCTTTCATCCTGTGAGAACTTCGAGCAGCCACTCTGCCAGCCCCTCTTGCTGGCACCCCAGTGCCTGTGTCATACCTCGGCAGGTGGGAGGTAGAACAGAGGCCTGCCACCCTTGCTGTACCCCAGAAACTAGCTGGGCTGGGAGTTGGGGATAAGAGCGACAAACCCTGGACAAATGGTGTCCTCATGCTTTACAGATAGGAAGTCACTTTGTCTTCGTAATGGCTCTGGGAGGTAGGGCCTGTTATCACCCCCACTTCATAGATATGGAAACGGAGGCACAGAGAGGTAAAGTAGCTTGCTCAAGGCCATGCCGGTAGTGCATGGCAGAGCTGGGATTCCGATTTGGGTCTTTCTGTAGTCAAAGAACCTGCTATGTTTCTCTCATACTTTGCTCATGGGGGATGTTTCGTACTCTGTGAAAAGGACAGATGTGTCTACCTTGGACCCAACAGTTTCACCTCTGGGAATTCATCCCATTTGTAATAGCAGAAGATTGGAAACAACCAAGTGGCCATCAGTAGGGGACCAGTTAAGAAAATTAGAGTGCATCTGTATGATGGAGTGCTCTGGGGCTCTTAAGAAAAAGTGAGGCTGCGTCTGCATGTGGAGAGGGAAAGAGCCCCAGGATGTATTGCTGTGTTGGGGACTGAATCAGGTCTCCATCAAGGCAAATCCAAATCTGGGGGTGTGAACCCACATGTAGATAGGCCCTTTTGAGGACGTTGTCATCAGTTTGGGCCTGGCCACACTGAATCAGGGTGTGTCGTAGTCAGAGCTTGCCGGAGCTATGGTGACATTAAGTGAAAAAGTCAAAACGCAGAACAGTGTTTAGAGTTTATTATTGTTTTGAGTAAGAAAGAAGGAAAATGTGAATTCCTGTTAACATGCCTAGACGTTCTCTAGGCGTTTGCCTAGAGAAACATCAGGCTACCCAAGAAACCAATTGTGGCTGCTTTTCAGGGGGTGGTCAGGATGGTGGCTGAGAGAGAAACGTTCCGCTCAGTGCCTTCTGCTGTCTTTTTGAATTCTGAGCCATGGGAATGTTTCATCTAGTCAAAACCAAACATTCCCACCAAGAACCTGCTTTCAGCACCCTCCAGAGTGCCCTCTCCCCCTTCCCTGCCATGGAATGGTGTTCGCCTAGATGCCATTGTTTGGCTCTGTTGGGAATAATAATCCTCAGTGTGCAGGTGCTCGAGGAGATTTTGTTCTGCTCTGGGGCCAGTAAGCACTTTTCACTTTCTGAGAAAGGAGTGGGCCCCCGCTGGCTCGGGTGGGGGTCTGCAGCGCTGTCGTTCCTCTCTGCGCGGTCGTTCAGGGCCAGGCGTTGGGCTGGCTGTTGGCCCAGTTGACAGAAGGGGTGGAAGCATCTCGCTCTGCTGGGACGTAGGGCGCTGCGGAGCATCTGCAGAGACTGAAGCGCCTGCCGGGCTTCCGTTGGCTGTTCCCTAGCTGCACCAAGGCCAGAGGGCCGCTCTGGAGTCCTTCTGCCCGGGTGCCTGCCTCTCCTCCTTCCGAGTTGTGTGCACAGGAGCCTTAGGCTCTTCCCCTGTAAAATGGGGGTGACAGACCCCATCCTCAAGGGTTTTGGGAGAGAATTAAGTGAGAAAATGCATGGGAAGCATATAATGTATTTCCTCTTCTAAGAGCTGGCTAGTGGGACCAGAGTAAACAACTTTGAACAGAGCCTGGCATAGAGTGTGCAGAAAGCATCATTGTTGTCATTTGCTTATTTGTGTCAGTGTCCTTGATTTATAAGAAAATATGTCAGGGCAGGAAAAAAGATTTAGAATCCAGTGTGATGTCTACAAACAGTTGTCCACTAGCTTAACAAAAGAAGAATACAACAACTAAGCTCATGCGGCCCAAAACGATTTTGTGGTTCAAGGCCCCTGATATTATGAAGGTGAAATATAAAAATTGTTATTTTTGCTTGTTTGCTTAAGAAAACTAGTTTTAGAGAAGTGGCAAGGGAGTGGAGGCATTTTGTGCTCCAGAGTCCACTGGGTGTCCCTGGGAAGGGAGAAGCTTTGCCGCCTCGCAGCGCGGTCTGCTGAGGTAGAATTGCCTGCAGTGCTGGTCTACATGGTCAGCACGGGGACACCTCTCTCTGCATCTGGCCTGGCTGGGTGGGGAGCCGTGACCTCAGGGAATGAAAGCCCTTCCTGTCAGGTATTCTCTGAGGCCTCCAGAACCTCTAAATTGAACCATTGATTTAGAGCAGCGGTTCTCAGCCTCAGCTGCACATTGAAATCACATGGGGAGCTCGAAAAACTCCCCCTGCCCAAGTGTCACCCCAGACCCTTTATATCAGAACCTCTGAGGACCGACAGACACAAGCACATTATGCAGCACTCCAGGCTCAAGCCATGTTTGAGCATCACTTGCCTGAGGGAGGAGGGTGGCTTGTTGCCGCTCCCAGAGACCCCACACCCGCCTCTTGTCTCACACTCAAGGAAGATTTTCGCTTAGAGACCTGCTGGCGCCTGCCTGAATCGATGGTTCTCGCACTTGAGTGTGTCTAAGAGTGACCTAGTGAGCTTATTAAAAATTCAGCTTCCTAGTCCTCACCCCCAGCAGTTCTTTTTCAGTAGCTCAGCAGTGGGTCCCCTGAAGGTGCATTTTGAACAGGCATCTCTAGGTGGTTGCAGTGCCCACACTTGGAGAGGCACCCGGGTGGCACCTCACAGCCTGCCCAGCTTCCTCTGCCTAATGTTAGTACTGTGCTATTTCCCGACTGTGTCATTTGGTCCTAAGTTCTTTTGCCGGAAACGGTCCTTATAACTTCCCCGTCTCTTTTTCAATGTACTTCCCTGAATGATGGGTTTATGAAGGAAAAGAAAAGAATCAAGTAAGTGGAGGAAAATGCTTTTGACAGTGAAGGTGATTTGGAAGGGTCCAAGAAAATGAACAACTGTCATTTTTATGCCCTGATAATTGATAGCCTATTTCAAAATACATGCACAGGATAAATGAAGGTTTTTTTTTTGTTTGTTTGTTTTGTGTCAGGGGTCAGCAGGCCAAATCTAGCCTACCCACCTGTTTTACTTTTTCCCTGCCCATCGATTTTTGGGACCCAGTGAGGCCTGTTTGTTTACATGTTGCCTATGGCAGCTGCCCAGGGAGAGTTGAATCATTGCATCAGTGCCCTGTGACCTAAAATATGTTCATCCATCCATCCTTCAAATATTTCTTGAACACCTACTATGTGCCTGGCACTATTGTAGGTACTGGGGATACATCAGTGAACAAAACAGACATAAGTCTCTGCCCTTGGGGAGCTCACATTTGAGGTGCATCTCAAATTCCAGTGCTTCTAGGGAACCAGGCAGGTCATGAAAACAAGTGAAACAGGTGAGTGATGAGAGGTGGTAGGGGGCAGTGGAGACTGTGGCAAACTAGAGTATTTGTACCATTTCAAAGGTTCACAGTTACCTTGTAGGAATATAGACCCATTTTTGGGGGGTGGGTTATGTCTTATTGAAGAAGCAGGAAATCCGGTTTTCCTGGTACTTCTCCCAATATTTTTACCTATTATTAACTAATTCAAAATATGTTAAAACAGCGTCAGGGCCACTGCCGTGTAGGCCAAACAAAATTAGTTGTGATGGGATTGGGAAGCTGCCCACTTGGAGCCTCTGGCCTAGAATATAATGCAGACCATTCTTGGTTGAGTGAATGGAGATACCTGAGACTCCTCTGGCAATGTGTTTCAATTCAGAATCTAAAGGATATAACAATCATTTCCCTGCCTCTCAGGGAAAGTAAAAGTCTGTTTTATTCAATCAAAAGGACAAGAAACCTTGTTTAAAATATCTGCCACTAGGTGGCAGCAGACTGTCACAAGTTAAAGCATGCCTGGGCCATCGCGTCTGTGTGTCTAATTAACAAAGGTTTATTTAGTGTGTGTTCCTGAAGGTGGGACACTAAGGCCCTTTGTGTTTCTCCCCACAGGAAAGTTAGTGTACGAGCGCATCTTTTCCATGTGTGTGGATAGCCGCAGTGTCTTACCAGGTAACTTTAGTTTCATTCTGCCCTGGAGTTGGGATTAGAAGGTTGATATAAAGTCACCTTGATATATGCTTGATTGAGTCCTGATAACGGTTTTTGTTTGTTTTTTGTGTGTGGAGGGAAGCATGTTAAAAGAAATACCTTTACAGCTTTCTGATCATCTCTGTCTTCGAGCAACATTCGAAGGTTTAAAAACAGCCCCAGCTAGGAATTTGGGCAAGTCACGTGAATCTGCAAGAGTGAACGGGTATTACAGTTCGATTCAGATGGACTTTCACACCAAATTATTTTCCTCTGCTGATTAACATTTCTAATAGTTTTCCTGTGAGTCTTTCCTAAGCAGCAGATAGCTTTAAAAAAAACAACAACTATATATATATGAACAATGTCAAATAAATCAATAGTAACAGATGCTTTAAATCTATGGTGTAAACCCAAGTGATGTTTGCATTTAATTTATGGCCAATTTTAAATTCTCAGGAGGTTGTAATGGAGCAACTACATTATGCATTCTTATCATTTTTTTTGGTCACATAAATGATAATGATGATGCATGTGGCAACGTGGAGCTCTTGGCAGCAGTTTTTTTTTTCTTTAATCCATCCTTTTAGCTTCTCTTTCTAGCACTGCCAAAAGGAAACCTCCTCATCTGTACAGAGCTAGGGCCACCAGCTTGTCCCACCTTCACTTCACTTCCGTCTGCCCCTGGCAGTGGCGTTTCTGCAGAAGAGATGGTCCCAGCAACAATAACTCACAATTGGCCTTCTGTTGTATCTATCTTTGTCTATTTAATGTGCACATTTCTCAGAAATTAAGAGACAGAAATCCATAGACTTTTAGGGCTAGAAGACCTCTTGGGAATCACATTGTCTTATTATACTTGGGCCAGCCAAGTACCGGAGAGCCAAGGATTGGCCCAAGGCCCTGCTGCCAGCTAGCAAGAGCTTTACTCTTAGCTCTGACCCTTCGCTGTCCAGTACAGAGACCACTGGCCACATGTGGCTCTTGAGCACTTGAGATGTCGCCCCCTCAGTTTGAGATGTGCTGTGAGTATTTTAAAAACACCAGATTTCGAAGACTTGGTACAAATAAAAGATTTTAAAATGTCACTTAAAACTTTAAAAAATACCAGTGACGTGTTGACGCGACAATATTTTTTTTTTTTTTTTTTTAAAGATTTTATTTATTTATTCATTTATCCCCCCCTTGCTGCTTGTGCTCGCTGGGTCAGCTAACCACGCCGTGCGGGCGGGCTTGCCTTCACCAGGAGGCCCCGGGAACCGAACCCGGGGCCTCCCATATGGTAAACGGGAGCCCTACTGATTGAGCCACAGCCGCTTCCCAATGCGACAATATTTTGGATGAGTTGGGTTGAATCAAATGTATTTTTAAAGTGAATCTCACCTGTTTCATTTTATCTTTTTTTAACATGGCTACTGGAAAATTTTAAGTTGCGCTGGTGGGTTGCATTGTATTTCTGTTGGATGGCTCTGCTTTCTCCAGTCCCGTGATGAGGGTTTTTAACAGCTCATCCCATGTTCCAGGATTGAGAATGGGAAGTAATGAGCCTGGAGAGGTGGGCAGGAGCCAGCCAGATTGGAAAGGCCTTCTCTGCCGGCTTAAGGGGTTTTGGAAATCTAGATCCATTTATGTGATTTACAGTCATCAACTGGTACTCTGTGTATTATACCCGCAACAGTGCACTCTGCTTAGCCTGCAGGCAGAATTAAACCCAAATAGGTTTTTTCATTGGCAACAGCCATATGTATTTTTAATGCTTTTTGATACAGGTTCTACCTCTTCCTCCAGTTTTAAATCTGACTACTTAAAATATTACTGTTACCTGCCTGGTACCCAAAGATGTCTGCATTTGCACCTACTACAGTCATTTCCCTTTATTCGCAGTTGTCACTATACAAACAAGATTTTAGTGCCATCACAGGAAATACTACTAATGACTTACTCCCTACCCAAACTTCTAAAGGTTAAAAATAAGAAGTTCTTGTTTTATTCACATCCAGCCCTTGCTTAATATATTAATTAGTACTTTTTGTTATTAAAATTCTTCCCTCCCCAAATGTTTTTATTTACCTTGAGTGATGGAAATCAGCTTTTTGTTTTCTTGAAAATAATTTCTTCATTTTTCTCTTCTCTTAGTTAAAATCTTCATTTGCATGTGCTTTCTCTAGTTCCAAGAACCTGAGAGGGACAGGGACAGAGTTTTTAAAAAATGTCAGTGACATTGGGGACAGCTTTTAACTATAATCATGAAGAAAGCCATTGAAATCTACTCTGCAAATTCTGCCTAAAGAAATTATTCATAAAGAGAAATATGGTGGCATTTGAACTCATTCTTTCCATTTGAATCAAGCTCCAACTGTTGATTTTAATATTTGAGCCCTTTGCCTTTGGGGGTTTTAGCCAAGGTATAACTCTTAGGATTTTAGAAAGATGCCACTGTCTTTTGGGTTCATGAAAAGTGCACACTACCAGATAAATTTTTTTCCCCCAGCATTTCTTAATCTCAGCATATTTTTCAAGAAGCCATTACTCCAAGTGATAAAATAATTTTATTTCCAGCTTGGGAGAAGTAGTTTGGATTTATTGTATTGTGGTTGTAATCCTAAACTGTTTGTGTTCCCATCTTCAGTCACCCCCCTGGCTAATAGAGGCTGCATCTCTGTGTCCTTATCTGACCTGGCCTTTTAGGCACCTATTAACTAAGATGATGTCACATCCCTATAAGCACTGTTATGTAAAGAGACCTCGGGCTGCTAGAGTAGAGACTTGGCAAGTGAAAGAGCACTAGACTCCTTGGTATCCTCCTCCTCCTAAAATATCCACAGTTCAGGGTTGAAAAAAGCACTGAGAAAAAAAAAAAGTGAGGACTAGAAGGAACATCCCTGCTTTTTGTTACATCAAAGTCTCTTCTGAATTAATTTCCAAATTCTGGATTCATTCTCCATGTATCAACCCAAGTGCTAAAGCATAAATCATGTCATGCTCAAAACCCTTCAGCGACTTCCGGGTGCACCTAGAAAAACTCTCAAACTCCTCACCAAGGCCACAACCCTGTGTTACTTGACTTGTGTGGTCTATTTTTTTTTTTTTTTTTTAAAGGTACTGGGGCCGGGGATTGAACCCGGGACCTCGTATGTGGGAAGCTGATGCCCAACCACTGAGCCGCATCAGTTCCCCTGAGTTCATTTTTCTTGTTTGTTTGCTTGTTTTTTTTTCTGGTTTTAGGAGACCCCGGGAACCGAACCTAGGACCTCCCATGTGGGAAGCAGTTGTTCAACTGCTTGAGCCACATCTGCTCCCCTCAAGTAGCCTCTTCTGACTAGGTCCTGCTCAGTTTCCACCCCTTCCTTCTCACCACATTGGCTTGCTTTCTGTTCTTTGACCATGTCAAGGTCATCCCTTCCTCAGGACGTTGGCACTTGCTGTTCCCACTGCCTAGAATACACTTCTTCCACGCCTGAGCACAACTGGCTCCTTTTTGTAATTCAGGGCTCCGCTAAAACGCCGCCTTTGAAGAAGTCTTCCCTGACCACTCAAGTCACTGTCTTTTTCAGTACCTCATTTCATATCTTTCATTGTGCTGACTGCTATTGGGAATGTCTTATCTGTTTGCTTGCTTATTCTTTTTCCTGGTTATTATTTGTCTTCCCCCACTGGACTGTAAGCTTCATGAGGGCAGGGTCTGTCTTCTGCACTATCTATCATATCCACAGAGCTTAGAACAGTGTCCTTAGTTGGCTGTTAAGCAATTTGTGTTGAGCAAATGAAATAAAGGACTGTAATACTTAGTTTATTGTAAGATTTTAAAGTATTGCGTACCACAGTCCTTTTCCTGAATGATCTCTCAAGCTGGAAGGAAGGCATAAAGACTTTGCATTGGTATATGCAGATTATCATACAGATTGCAGTCAGTGAATGCATGCAGGGCAACTCGCCCTTAGTGTGATTTTCAGCTCTCTTGGGCAATCTGAAACACTCAGTTCCCTCAACTGTAAAGTGAAGGATTTTATTAAGTGAGCTCAGAGACCTATTTTACCTTTGGATTCCAAGGCACATGATTCAGTCATATGAAGGGAAATTAGCCCCGCCTCTCCCTTTTCCAAAGAACAACATTGACAAAGGAATTTAAGAATAATCTTTATCTTTTCCTGTCCAGTTCTCTTGAAACTTGAAAAAAGTCACTTCTTTATATGCATGGGTTCAGACCAGGAAGGGGAAAATGGTGCTTTCCCATCCTTTTTGAAAATAGCAAGTGAATAGTTCTTGAATAAATGACATTTACCAGAACATCCAAAAATTGATAGATACTTGAGATTGCAATTGAAAAGTATCTCTAGTTGTGATTAGCAACTATTCTCAGTTACTGAAGCACCTAGTGTTTTTTCTTTTTGCTAATTCTATAGGAATTTTAATCACCTTAATTGTATAGTACCAAGTGGCAGAATCAGGGATAAATAAATATATATATATATAAAACCCTCTGCAATACACAATAAGTACCAACAAACTAAGATTTACTTGCTGTATTCAAAAGTAATTAAATTTTCCCTTTTTGATGAGTCCTAAAAGTACAAAACGCATCCAGTGGTGGGACAGTCCTCCAGTCTTTAAGGAAATCGTTCAGAGGAAATCATTTCCATGTAAGAGTTTGACTGTAACCTTCTTGGAGTTGGTAGAGGCTTTTGTTTTTGTTTTTGTTTTTAAGTTTTCCAGACTCTCTCCCATTCTTTATTAAAATATGTGTCCAGATCAGACTTGCGTACCAGTGACCAAAAACTCATTTAATAACAGTAGTAAAGGACAGGGCTGCTGGGGCAGCCAGTCCCTGATGCCAGGGTTCTTGGCCTTTTTCTCTTTTGTTGCTCTCGTGGTTTGAGATGGCTACTGAAGCCCCAGCCATCGTGTCTGCCTTCTAGTCAGGTTCCTTCCTTTAAAGATCCCTCCCAGAAGTTGTACATACTTTTATTTTCATTCTGGGGCCAGAACTTGGTCACATGGCTATACCTGGCTGCAAGGAGGGCCATGTGCCCAGCAGAAAAATGAAAGTTCTGTTAGTAAAGAAGCAGAGAAAAGAGAATAGGGTAAACTGGCAGTTTCTGCCACAAGGTATCTAGAGTCTTAGAGCATCAGTGTGGAGCTGACAACCTAACTGGCTGGTTTCTCACCTCAGGGCCTTGCTTTATGCTTGAGTCTGGCTCTTGGGATGCTTAGAGCAAAAGCCTAGATCACATTTCACGCAACAGTTGCAGATTCTCAAAGCAATATCGTCATGGTTACTTGGTGGGTACACCCGGAGCCTCTGGTTTATCTTAGAGGCAGTGGCTAAGAACTGGGTGCCTGGGTTTGAATTCGAGCTCTTTTGTTTGCGAGCTTGGTGTCCTGGGTAAGTTATTAAACTTACATGAAAGTACACACCTGGGGCGGGCTGCTGTGGGAAATAGTGAGCTAGTCTCTGTAAATCTCTCTGAACGGTGCCTGGAACTTAGAACACCACTGTGGGGGTCAGCTAGCATCGTCATTAACTGTGTATTCTAATAATAACGATGATATTTGGAAGGAGAGATGTGGAAGGGCTCAGCATCCCACTCCTGGTTCTGTGCCATGATAACTGTTCTCTATCCCAGGACCCTAGCAGCTGTAGCAGATCCCGAGAATTACGAGGGCTGATGCGTGTTGTTTTTGTATTACAGATCACTTTTCTCCAGAGAATGTAAATGACACGGCCAAAGAAACGTGCTTAAATTGGTTTTTCAAGATTGCTTCCATCAGAGAACTCATTCCGAGATTGTATCCTTTTTTTTTTTTTTTTTTGTCTGATGATTTTAAAGATAGCCTAAAAGAGTTGCACTCCTAATAGAAGCCATGTGTTGGGATGCCTTGAAATTCCTGTTGGAGATTTGGTTCTGTTACGGTTGCTAGCCTGAAAACACAGGGCGAGTCACATGGTAGAAGCCCTTGGACTCTTGCTCTCTCCAAACAATTTTCTGGTTTTTACTTTGAATCTGATGCCACATATCAGCCTTGGTTTTCCTCTAGGAACATTCCCACATTAATTCTTTCAATTAAAATGCTTCATCTTTATGTGTTTTCTCTGGTTCCAAGAACTTGAAAGGAACAGGGTCAAGCTTTTCTCCACGAATGCCAATGTTGAAGATTAGATAATTTGATGAACACGCAGATTGAATCTCAGTGATTTAAAGTTCACTGTTTGCTCATCAAGCCTTGACTGGAAATGCTCAAAACCCAGTTTAAGTTTTAGCATGCAACCATGAATCAACATGTAACATTTTCCAAAATACATTTTAAAGAAGTATGAAACCTCGCAAACCAAATGTAGAAACCACAAGCCACTAGCTAACTTAATTCTGCCGACTGTCGACGGCCATTGTACTCCATCTCCTCTGAAGACATGCCCAATGCTGTTCACGAATAGTTCAGTCTTTTTCCCCATAGGGGACAGACTGTCTGGAAAATGTCTTCCTTAACAGAACGTTTTTGTAGTTATGTGGAAGCAGCCATCCTGAAGTGTAACAAGTTCCTCTCCAAAACGTAAGGCTCTTTATAAACGTCTAGAAACATAAAATTGCTAAAAAATTATGCACACACATGCGTGTATATTATAATGACAATGTAATAATAGCTGTCATCTATTGAGTGCTTACTGTATGCAGATGTGGCACCAAGTACCTTCGGTGCATTTTCTCATTTATTCCTCATGGAAACCTAATGAAGTAGAGACACCATTTTTATCCCCATTTTACCGAAAAGAAAACTCAAGCTAGGAGGGGTTGAGTAATTTGTGCATGACAGTCCAACTAGCTTTGAATCCTGGCTCCCCTCCTTACTAGCTGTGTGGTCTTAAGCAAGTTACTTAACATCTCTGAGCCTCTGTCTTCTCCTCTGAACACGTGTGAAGAAGTGGTCTCTGTGTGTTCTGTGAGCTGCATAAACAGCACTGAGAGTAGTGCCTGGCACGCAGTAGGCCCGCACTAAGTGTCAGTGCTGCTGTTGACAATGATGATGATGATGTCAAAAGGAAAAGTCTCTGCCCCTAACCCTGTGCTACTCTGGGTCATCTCACATACTGTTTTCAGAGTGGTTTATAGGACCTGGGGAAACCAGGTGTGCTTTCTGCAGAGTCAGAAAAATGCTGACTCATGTTGGATACTTAGATAATAAACTCCTTAAAGCAGGTACTGATGGTGACCCACAGATAATAAATATTTGAATTTGCTGTAGAATTGATCCCAAATGTGTTCAATTTGGTTCTTGGGATGCTTGGTAGAGTTTGGGAGATAACGTGGTACTGAAGAAAGTGATTCTGCACACTGTTTGGAGAGGGTAATACCTCAGTCCAAGGAAAATAATAATTTGTGCTGACGTTGGGATCTCTGAGGCCAGCCCAGTGGTAAGTATAGTAGTAGGAAGGGGTGTGTGTGCCCAGGATAGTAAATCAATATCAAGGGAATACAGTTAGGGAGATATTGTCAAGAAAAGATCAAGGGACAACCAATTGATGCAAAATAGTTGGGATGCAAATGTGTTACAATCAGTACACTAAATGAGACCTCAAACAGGAAAAAAAGTGTAGGTTAGACTCCAGCACCAGACAAATAAATGGTAAAGATTAGAAAGAAAGTCTGTCATTACCTTGCGTTAGAAAACGGAAACGGAAACGTGGAGCTGGTGTAGCTCAGTGGTCAGGTGTGCACTTCACACGTACGAGGTTCCGGGTTCAACTTCCGGCACCTCCTAAACAAACAAACAAACAAACAAACAAAAAAAAAAAACAGACTTTGACCGTGGTTCATTCCTGAAACTTAATTTTTTCTTTGTCTTCTAAAATTTTTCTTCTGAATTTAGTGGGTTTAGCTTTATCTTTATTTTAAAAAGAAAAGAACCGAGAGTTCTCATATCTGGCATAATGCCGCCCTCTTTTTGTTTCCACAGAGGAATTTCAGAGTGTCTGCCGCGACTGACGTGCATGATCAGAGGGATCGGGGACCCGCTGGTGTCGGTGTATGCCAGAGCCTACCTGTGCCGGGTAGGCCGCTGCCCAGCAGCTGACGGTGTCGCCCGTGCGCCTCCTTCCTGCCCCCTTAGGTGTTCACCTAGGACTTCTCCTAAGCCACAAGAAGAAGGACTTTATTAGCTGCTAATTTTAGAGCATGACTCTTTCCCCAGAAAGTGGAGCTGTCAGGTTTCTTTTAAAAATTAAAGTAGCCCAACTCACTGTCACTCTAATTAGGGGGTGTATAAGGTCACCTTCTTACAGATGAACTGGTTTTCAGAGTTAATTGTCTCTCAGTTCTGGCCAGGAAGGAGGAAATCGTCAAGGCTTCCAGGGCCTTCCAGCTGATAGGTTGCTTTTCAGTGACTTGAAATGTGCTTCCTCTTTTGTCTTGAATTTGCTTGTTTTGTGAGGTGTTTTTTTGTTTGTTTGTTTGTTTTTTGTTTTTTTTTTTGTCCTCATATTAAGGAGTTGGCTTCGAGTGCCGGGTGGCGAGGGCTGTTTGGCAGGAAGAGGTGTTCGGGGCGCTGGCAGGTGCCAGAGTCTGCTGCGGCATGGCCTCGGACGGCTTCGGGCCTGTCCTGGGGGCCTGCTCTGAAGGGCGAGATGGTGCCGGTTGTAAATCACTGGGCCTTCCTCTCCTCTAAAACACCGTGAAGCTTCTATTTAAAACTATTGAATATTCATTGATGAAAAATACAGCCTGTGAAGGGTACATGGTAGTTTTTTCCAACCACCAAAGGGGCTTTTCTTCTGCCAGCTTTCCCCCTTGGGGTTCAGTGGGAGTTCTTGCTAGTCTCATCAGCATCGTTAGCTGTTAAAGAGGGGTCATTGCACCTGTTCAGTAGGCTCCCCATGAACCTCGGACAGATTCCCCGCCTCCCCAGGAGGGGACTGTGCTTCTTATTAAATCAGAAGGAGAGAAGATGGGGCCTTTAATTTGCTGCTTTTATATGATATCTAGCAAATGAGGGAAGCTCTGCGGGCTCAAGTGTCACAAAGAAAGAAATCGAATCATCATTGCCCTCAGAGTTAATAGCAGGCATGCATTAGGAAGGAAACGTTTTATATGTCTGTTCCTTGAACCTGAGAATGAAAGGAAAAACTGTCCATCTGAGGGTGACCCACTCCCTTTGTGAGAATCCACAGTGTTTATGCATGGCCATCTGTTTGAAACTTGGGGTGGCTTTTTCATGACGGGGTATCAGGTATATTTCTTAGGGCTTCAGTTTTTGAATATGTCGAAGATGAAATACTCCTTCCAATTCATTGTTTGCTGAGGGCCTACTGGTGGGAAACACGCTACTGGATCCCCTGCAGAGAGTTGCAGGGGATCGTTGCATACTGGGGCTCCGCTGTTTTTACCCTGTAGAACATCTCTTTGACCTAACATTGACTTCTGTTGAGTGATAGAGTAATAAAGGTTTAGAGTCACTGTGTCCAATGAAGATTGTTCTGGTTATTAAAGGGAAACTAGAAAGGGTGGGGGGAACCCACTCCTCACAAACCTATTTAATTTTAAAGTTCGAGGGAAGGTACATGAGCTAGGCAAAAGATAATGTCCATTGCATATAAAGTGCCTTTGGATGGCATATACAGCCTTAAAACCCCGACGATGAGGAGATGTGGAGGACAAAGCAGACCCATTCCAGGAAGACTGGTGATGAAATAAATGCACTGCATCTGTTGAAATCGTTTTTGTCAGTCCAGGCAATGCATCAGTTTCCTTCGTTGGGTAGTTACTAGTCTTTTGACATAAAAAGAATAAGAAATAGCCTGTGCATTAGAAAGGATCCTTTGCATTGCAAGTGGCAAAAACTCAATTCACGCTACTTGAAGCCACAAGGGGGATTTACTGGTTCATGTGTCTGAAGTGTCCAGGATAGGCAGGCATGGCTAGGTCCAGGACTTCAAAGATTATCAAGAACTGTCCTCTCTCTCCATCACTCAGCTCTGCTGTCTTCTGGGTTGACTTCATTCTCAGGTTTGCTCTTTCCATGTGATGGCCCACAGCAGCTCCAGGCTTCCCCTCTGCCCACTTAGGGACCCCAGTAGAGAGTGCCTTCTTCTTTGTAATTCCAGCCAGAGTCTCACAGCTAGTTCTCATTGGATTCCTTTGGACCCTTACCTATCCCTAGATCCATCACTGTGGCCATGGGGTAGGATATGCTTATTGAGTCGGCCTGGGTCATGTACTGACTCACATGGACCCCTGGGTGGGTGGGGTGAGTCTCTCCTTGTCACAGACCTCATGGTCTGAGAGAAAGATTTTATGTCCCAAAGACAAATCCAATTTGCTGATCCAAGAAACAGTGGGGATGAATGCCCGGCAGGCAGAAACAACAGATGGAAATCACAAGCAGCTATCCTTGCTACTCTGGGTAGAATTCTTTTAGACCCAAGCAGATTTCCAAGCTGCTCATTTGGCTTGATGGGAAGAGATAAACAAAATACAAGAGCCGTGAGTGGGTTGGGCGTGGGGAGAGCTCAAAGCTGTTTATTAAAGGAAAGTATGATTAACTCCTCTTCTAAGGCCCAGCCCTCAGCTCACTGCCACTGCTTGTCCACTGGGCTTTTCTTTGCAGTCGCCTAACAGATAATTATTGCCTTTTCTACAATATGATTAAGTGAAAGGAAAGACAATAGACTCAGAACACAGTGCCACTGACTCTGACATTTTCTGTTAGTATTTTTTTAAAATCAGTGTTCTCTTTTCCGTGGAAACATCCCCTCATGTATCCACCAGCCACAGAGCTTCCCTTGGAATTTAGCGCCCCAATGGTTCTCTTGTAATTCTTCGCAAAGGAATTGTTCACAGCCAACTTCATTATTGTTAATACTCGTGACCTCTGGGTAGGAGGAGGAGAGTGGCAGAAATCTGTCCCCATTTGAAGAAACTGAGTCGCAGGAGTGCAGCGTCCCTTACGAAGTTGCATTTGTGGTAAAGCAGCCATTTGGAATTGAGGTGTATCTGAGGAGCTCAGTTTAGGGAGTTTCATGATGTTTTGTTTTAAATTCGAGCTCTCTTCCACAGCTCATACCTTTACTTTTCTGTCTATCCCCAGGGCTCTGGCCACCTTCTCAATGCTTAGCAAATTTCTTCAGCTAGAAATGTTAAAATCTGGTTTCTAAACAATGAATGCAGGAGCCAGTGGATTATAGCATGGCTACGCTTCTTGCTTGTCTTACATAAAATTGCTTCAAATATATTAATAGTTGGGTCTGCTTCCACGTCTGCCCAGCAGAGAATGAATCTGTATCACTGTTAATACAACAGTGGCCACACAATAGCTGAAGTCTAAGTTGAGTCTTACGTACTAAAATCTTTATGATCCATTGAGCAAGTACAACCACATGTGTATTTATGAAATTTCAGCAAGGAAGAGAATATCACATACGCAGTATCGGTAGTACATTCCTCCTTCGTGTTGTATTGATTTGTTCTGTTGGTCATCTTTTTAGAAATATATTCATTACCTTTGGGAAATTGCAACGAGATCAGTGCAAATGTTGTCCAGTTTTCATTAAAAATAGCTTCTGTGGTTTTTCTTATAAAAGCACTACATTGTATTGAATAGCAAAACAGATAAGCAAAAAGAATAAAAATGTTCTTTCCAGATTTTTCCTCTGTGCCTACATATATAAATATACTAAATTTTTTTACTTCAAAAATGTCCTCATACTGTACATGTTATTTGTAACCTGTTCTTCCTTGTCAAGATTATTTCATTTTGTTTGGCTGCAGGTGGGAATGGAAGTGGCTCCGCATCTCAAAGAAAGCCTAAATAAAAACTTTTTTGACTTTCTCCTTACATTTAAGCAGGTAAGAGAACACTGTAAGGATAGCTAGTTGATGTAACAGTTCTGCGATAGCAAATTCACAAAACCCAGTTGATTTTCCAAGTTGAAAATGCCTTGAAGCTCTTTAAATGTGTAAACCCTAGAAAATTACACTAGGTCTGTTGTAGACAATTAAAATGTGTTGATTGTACTGAACAAGCAGAGAGAATCAATATGCATGTGTTAACAAGAAACGTCTCCAGTTGATCAGCCTTTCTTCTTGGCATCTGCTGGCTCCATTTTTATCAGGTGACTTCTTTCCACAGTGCACATTCCCAAAACAACTCAGCTTAGTGACATGGGAAACTTTCTGTGTGTTTTTTCAATTAAAAACAACAACAACAAAAAAAACCCAGCTGAGAAGCCAGGCTGTTTCTCTCAGGGCCATCCACATGCTTCCAAGTATGCACAGTCCATGAATTATATGCTCTTTGTTTGTTGGAGGATTTCCCCCTCTTTTTCTAAATACTTATTTGGTCTTCTGTAGATTCACGGGGATACAGTCCAGAACCAGCTGGTGGTCCAGGGTGTGGAGCTCCCATCCTACCTCCCCTTGTACTCGCCTGCCATGGATTGGATTTTCCAGTGTATTTCCTACCACGCCCCTGAGGTAAATGCCAGGTTGCTTTGGCTTTGGTGGGAAGTTCATCTCCTAGGAGGGTTGCTGGGCTCCCCTACCGTATTGGAGCAGCCCTGTCCTTGTGTGCCCTTTAGCATTAACAGGGCCCGGTCCTAAGAGTCATGGCAGCATAGATGCTTGCCAGCCTCTGGGGAGGGTCCGCCATTGTGACAGGTTCCATGCTGAATGTTTTTTCTAGATTGTGTCGTTTAATTCTCTTGCAACTCGGGAGGAGCACATGGAGGCTCAGAGAGGCCAGGTACTTGCATAAGGCCACACGCCAGAATGTGGCAGCAACTGGGCGCAAACCTGTGGAATCCGACTCGAGGGCCAGCAGCCTTTCTTGCCGTTCGCATAGCTTCAGCCTCTCCTTTTGTGTTCATGATGATCAGCGTGGTCAGTGGAGCAGACTTCATTCACTTCCCTGTTTTACAGAGGGAAGGAGAAGCTCGGATAGTAAATTACTTTTATGGGACTCGTTTGTTTAGTTGAAACATTGTCAGGCATTAACGTGACATCAGAATCATAGCAGAAGCCCTCTTTTTTTCTTCTTCAGGACTGAGAAGCTGTTTCAGTAGAACGCCAGTTCAAAATATAGTCATCACTGTGACAGACAAAGCTTGCCTTGTCTTGCCTTGGAAGCAGTTGAGAATTCTATGGGGAAGAGAAAAAGCGGGCCTTGCTACAAAACAAGGAACAGGCAAAGGAAAGGGGCAAAGCAAAATTCAAATATGTCTGCCCCTTCCTAGAAGCTGCCAACACAGTGAAAGCCCCAAAGGGGGGGGGGGCGGGGGAGGACATGATTTTGACTAAGCCATCCCACTTTTAAGAATTTATCCCATAGAAATAATTAATTAGGTGAATGAATAACCCCTCCCTCCCCCACATATGTTTGTTCATGGTAGTGTAAAATCAGAGGCAACCTAAATTTCCATCAGAAGGGGTTTGGTTAAATTACGGAGTAGGTGTTCCATAGAATGTTACGGAGCCATTTATTAATAGAATACTGGAGACCCATGATGAGGATCTATGTGGACTGAAGAGTGTTCACACTATTTAGTAGAAAAAAGAAAGTCACAGTCATGTTGCCGTGTGTGTCACAAGTGGCAGGGTGGTCCACTGCTTGCGTGTGGACTCTGGAGTGAGGATGCTTGGAGCCTCTCTCAGCCCTGTTGCTTAGTAGCTGCCGTGGTAAAATAGAGGGCAAGTACCTGCTCTCTAACCTCTCTGAGCCTTTTTTCTTCATCTGTACAATGAGAATAATAATAATTCCTATTTTCTAGTCTATTGTAAGTCTCAAATAAAAGTATGCATTTAAAATGCTTAGTATTGGGCCCCACACATCGCACTTGCACATTTGTTGTGTCCTCATGGCCGCAAAAAGGATTTTTATATCTTTGTGAGGAATTGGGAAGGAGATAGCACAGAATATCTCTGGAGGATGAGATTTGGGGTCATCTTAACTTATTTTTCTTCACTTCTTTGTATTCTCTACCCTTTCAGCAAATATAATACATTGCCTGTATTCTTTTTTCAAATGCTCAAGTAGGAGGAGAAAAATCAGGGAGAGCTGGCATTTCAGGTGAAATTTTTACCATTAAGTAAATTGATTTTTAACCAAGCTATTCTAAATGAAAGATTGCTAGAAAACATGCTGCCCCTTTTCTGTGCTCTTCAGCACAGTCTCAGCAACCACATGCTGTCCCAGGCTCCTGGGAAGAGGTGCCGTGAACTTGGCTGTAGAAGGAGAGCCGGCTTAACTATTCCACCAAATGCCTAAAACATACGGATAGGATTGATGCATTTGAAAATGAGAGCGATTATTTTTCCCTCCTTATTTTAATGAAAGGCAAAATCAGATTAAAAACAAGAGGTACATGTTAGAAGTCATTCTTACTTTTATTTTAAGCACCAGTAATCTCAAAGGATGGCAGAAGCTGGGAATAGAGCTTTCCTGGGGTGTCAAGCTCTAGGAAATCATTATTGTACCAGAAAAAGTGATTAAAAAATTAGGTCACCTGAATAATAATAAGCTCTGATTCTTGGGACACTTAAATGAAGAACTTGCAGCATCTTGAAAAAAAAAAAAAAAAAAAAAAAAAAAATCATTTTCAAAATGCAGAATTGATGTCAGTGTGGAATGTGGTGGCAAAATGCATGTGACAGCATGATGCCCAAAAGCTCTTTGGCAGTGGCTGGTGTGAGTCAGCTGGGGGGGTAGAGCAGTGTGTATTTTTAAGAAGCCAAGCCTCCAGGATAGTGGGATTGTGGGGCTTGGCTGTAGCCATTGGTGGTACACATGGTAGGCAAGTGAGATAAGGTAAAAGAGAAAGATCGTCTTCAGCTCAGTATATCTGATGCACAAAATTCTGAATCGAAATTGAAATCTGAAGTCCCAAAAAATCAAAGATTATTCATAAAAGGCTTTTTTTATTGTTGTTTGAGGGAAAAAAAAGATTCTTCCTCCTACAATGAAAATCAAGTTATTGTACGTAGAACAGATTTAGGCACCCTATTTCAGGCACATTCTTCAAAGTGCTGCTGGAGAAGGTAACATTTCACAAAACCCACTTTTAGCCAATGACAACAGATCCCTTGATAAGCTTCTCATTGTTCTCAACCAGCAGCTCTTTGTTCCGTGGGGTGGGGTGGGGTGGGGTGGGAGGTGTAGAAGACCGAAGGCCTGATCCCTGGTATCAATTGTGGGTCTTGCCAGCTGGTGGAATCCCACTGATCCCTTGCTAAGCTGCGTGATGCAGGTTATAAATGCGGAAAGGGGAAGAGGAAAGCACATCAGTGGAGGTGGGAGGAAGGACCCCAGGCAGACCTGGGTGCTAGCTGTGCTCTGTTGCCTTGGGCTGCTTCACTTCTCTGTGCCTCCATTTTACCACCTGTAAAATGGGACTGTTGTGATGATGACTGTCATCTTTGAAGAGGAAGGGGGCCAGGGCTGAACTTGAGGGCCAGGAGACAAGCAGAGCATGGGTAAAGGAAGGACCATTGAGGAAAGGGACCTGCGCGAACAGGCAGGTAATGCACCTGAGGCGGAGGCCAGCACTGCTGGAGAAGAGTGAGAAATTAGGCTGGCTGGGAGCAGACCAGGTTGCAACCAGGCCAGGCTGCAGAGTTTGACCATGATGTCATGGAGGTCAGGGCAATGCTTTGAAAAAGTGGTGCTTAGAGGAAGATCACATTGGCAGAAGCATGGCAGACAGATTAGAGAGGGGAGAACTGGTTGGTAGCCGTGCAAATCCAAGAGACAGAATGGGTAAGAGAGACTTTCATAATCAGGAAAAGTTTATTAACAAAAACACACATTCATTGGAAAGAACTTGGAAAATACAGAAAGGAAAAGCCAGCTAAAATCCTGCCATCTGGTCATTGTTAACATTTGGTACATTCTAATCTTTACCTCATGCTTTCTCATTCTCTGTAATTTGTGTGTGTGTGTGCTTATAGATGAGAGCTTTTCTTTGAATAATTTTTATAGTGCTTTCCCCTCACTTAACATTATAACGAATATTTCCATAGGTTAAGAGAGCTTTGTGACCAGCAGTCATTACAAGAGGTGTTAGAAGGCAGATTGGCTTTACTGGCTATGAACAGTGGAGGAGGGAGAGGAGGCACATGTGTCGCTGTGCTTCCGAGCCTTTAACACAGTTACTTCTTTCTGAGGCCTCTCTGTGCCAAGCTCTGTGTTCACTGCTTTACTTGGGCTTTCTTGATTCGCCCTCCCAGCTTCTTGTCCCCACTTAACAGATGGGGAGCCTGAGCTTTAGCAAAGTTCACCGAGTGCCTTGCTTAAGGCCACACAGCTAGAAAGGGCTATTTTGGTGGCATCTTCGAGTCCCAGGCCTGCCATAACAAAGCACCACAAACTGGGGGCTTTAAACAGCAGAAATGCACTCTCACCAGTTCTGGAGGCCAGAGGTCCAAGTGGACAGGACCAGGCTCCCTCCGAAGCCCCTGGGGAAGGATCCTGCCTCACCTCTCCTGGTTTCCCACAGCCCAGCCCCTCCTTGGCTTGTGGCAGCATCACCCCACCCCTGCCTCGCCGTCACTTGCCATCCTCCCTCTGACCCTGTGTCTCTGCTCTAATGTCCCGCTTAGAAGGACACCAGTCATACTGGATTCAGGGCCCGCCCTACTCCAGTGTGCCCCCTTCTTAACCAGTTCCATCCACAAAGACCCTGTCTCCAAATAAGGTCGCGTTCTGGTTCACCCCGGGACAAGCGATAACTCTGAAACCAGCAGGTTTGTTCTCTCACTTCCTTCTCTCAACTCCTTGTTTCTAGATAACTCCTGCTCAAGCTGCTGCACTGGAGGTAGAACTTAAAGGCTTCAACAAATAAACTCATGAGACTATTACTCCAGTGGTCATTCTCTAAGCTGCATTTTAAACATTCTAAAAGATGATTAGGCTAATAATGCAAACCCGAAAATTAAGCTTGGTCATTACTGCATCGTTCTTAAGCATACAGTTCTGTTATTTCCATTATTTCGAATTAGGTAAAAATCTCCAGTGCAAGAGAAATAATAGGAACATTAAAAATGTTCTCTTCTTTTTAAAGCACAGGGCATAGAATTCCTTTTTATCACATTGAAACAATTTATTTCTTTGAGCCTTGTGCCTATTAACTCTGGATTGGGGGGAAAGGGATATTAGCTTTTAACATTAGTTTATGATTTTGCCCACCCATTACAGTTCTCGTTCATTTAGAAAAAGAGAAGAAAAGTAGCATTTGCTCAGTATCTCACTTAATTCTCTTTTTATGAAGCATTATTTGTAAATACTCCTTGGAAGGCTATTTAGTAAAAGCACAAAAACCATTCTGTGAGTGTTCTGGACTGCATGTGAATTCATCTAATTTAGAAAAAAGGAATTCTTTGTGGGCCTGCTTTTTTTTGTCCTCCCCTTTCCTATATTGTTGAAGTAGGTAACAAACCCTAATCTTAAAAATCCATCAGTTAAGTCTGGTAGTGGTTATACAAAATCTTATCTGTGGTGAATCAGCATAGAATTGGGCATAGACATACCCCCCAAAAAGCTGTATGTGTGCGGGCACCCAAAAACTGTTGAAAAGGTCTAGTTAATTTTACTGGAGCAATGTTGGTTTCCTGGTTTTGATGACATACCATAGCTAAGTAGGGTGGCACTGTTGGGGACAGAGGTGTTTGATGAGTACATGAAACCTCTATGCACTATTTTTGTGATTTTTTTTTGTGAGTCTATAATTAGTTCAAAATCAAAGTTGTTTTTTTTTTAATTCATCCATTAGGGGCAGTTTGATAAAAGATGTTATATCCATGGCATGGATTCCTCTGCTATTAAGAAGTATGAATAAATTTGCCTGTACTAACAAGGATGGAAGGGGGTCTATGTAAGATTGTTAAATAAAAAAGGCAAGTTGCAGCCCAAAGTTGTATAACACAATCCTATTTCTGTAAAGGAAAAAAAAAAAACATAAAAAATTGCCAGGGATCTGCAAAAAAGCAAACAATCTGTGTAGTCATAGGGGTACAGATGAAGGTCTAGAAAGAGAAACAGCAAAATGTTGACAGTGAAGACTCCTGGGAAGTGGGAGTTGGAAGGGAAGGCATTCGTGTTTCACTTGATACGAGTCCATATTGTTGGAACTTTTGTCCATAAGCATTTCTTATTTTTATAATTTTTACAAGACAGTTTAATATCAAGCAAATGGGTGAAACGTTGGGGCAAAAACAGCAGCAGCAGCGACAAAAGCCTAAAAAAAGATGGGCACATTAAATAAATACCTGCTTTAGGACTCTTCTGAAACTGCAAGTTCTGATGTGTGTTGGAAGGCTCACTGTGCTGAGCTGCAAGTTTTCCAGTGGTTTATCTCAGCCAAAAGACTTATTTCGATCTCAGTTTGAACTATTGTTCATCTTGTTCTTGCCAAAGATAATCAATCCTGTCACTTCTCAGGAAAAAAAGAAACCTCAAGTAGACTTGCCTGGGACACACAACCTTCTGGCTCCTTCTAGTCCTCTGTGAGGACAGAGCCTTTCATTTTTTTTGGAAAGTTCTTGTTTGCATTTTTAATGCATGCATGTTTTATGAAAAAGAGAACACTTTAGACCATTTGTCTTGTCGTCCTGGCCAGAATGTTTTGTCCCTGTGTTGGTATTTGCCTTGTTCATGTTTCCAGCGGTGGTGGGCCAAGACTTGTGAATTCACATTTGGGTGCGAGTGCGTGTGATGTTGAGAGAATGAGTACTGCCAGGGCATGGAGTTCTGTCTCTTTTCCTTGCTGCCTTAGGAAGTTGTTCAATGAGCCATTGTTTGTGTTGAGGGAGGTAGTTATCTTTGGGTTAACTATATAGAATTTCTCTTTCTCTTTCCCCCCTTTTCCAGAAACCACTCTGGTGTGGTCTCTAAGCGTGACTTTTCAGGTTCCGATGCACAATACTATGATATGGATGACCCTTGAAAATGTTATGCTAAGCGAAATAAGCCAGGCACAAAAGGACAGATATTGTATGGTTCCATTTAAATGAAACTTCTAGAATAAGCAAATTCATAGAGACAGTAGATTTCAGGTACCAAGAGCTGGGGGAGGGTGGGGAGGGAGTGGAAGAGGGAGTTACTGCTTAATGGGTACAGAGTTTCTATGTCAGGGGTGTGAAGCAGGTTTTAATAATGGATGATGGTGATGGTGGTACAATATTGTGAATGTAATTAATGCCACTGAATTGTACACTTAAAAATGGTGGGAGCGGATGTAGCTCAAGTGGTTGAGTGCCTGCTTCCCACGTACGAGGTCCCGGGTTTGATCCCCAGTACCTCCTTTAAAAAAGGGAAAAATTTTATGTTATATATAGATTGATACAATTAAATAAATTAAAAAAAAAAAGACTTTTCAAATATAAATCCCCTACGAGTGGTGAGCAAAGCCATTTGTTACATCATCTATTTTGTCATCAGCTAGGACGATTCTGGCTGCAGGGAGCAAACCCCTGACTGATGTGCCTTACAAAACTCCCTCCGTGTGTTTTCTCACCTGGCAAGTGCAGGCTTCAGGCCCAGGCAGCGTCTCATCATTTCCCTGCTCTTCCATCCTTGGCTAGCAGCAACATGGCTGCAGCTGTTCCAGACCTCACATCCAGACGTGACGGCGTCCAGAGGCAAAAAGACATTTAAGAGCCAGAAAACTTTTCCTCGATGCCCCTGGAAGGCTTCCCAACCCATCCCAACAGTTAGAAATGTGTCATGTGCCAATGCCCAGACCCAGGCCACTGGCAAAGGGAATGAGACCACTGTGATGGGTTTGGACCCAACCTGATGGGGGGCAGAGACAGAAATCTGACTAAGCCCTGGGGGTAGGGTGCTGGCCTATCTCCACAGCCAGCTCTCAGTTCAGTTGTTCGGGCAATTGCTCAGGACACAGAGGGACCCAGCTTTTTTAACCTCAGGGTCAGACCTAGATACAACTTTTGGTCTTACCTTTTCCAGGAAGTGTCTTATCCTACTTGAGCTTGGCTTCCCCATCTGTAAAATGGGGAGAATGTTACTTGGGCCTCACAAGATTGTTGTGAAGAATCAAAGGAGAAAAGGTATTTAAGGCATTTAGCCTGATACATGGCGAGTGCTTTGTGTGGAGGATGTTATTAGTTCTCTTTCCTTACGGTTGACCTTGTCTATACCACTCAGAGCCTTCCCCAAACCACTGCCTGGAAGGAGCCTCCTTCCATTGATTTTTTTTTTTTTTTTTAAAACAGGAGCTCATTTAAAGATATACAATTGTCTTAAGATAGCTCTAAAGCCATTAACAGTCTTCCAGTGAGTTCAGCATTTACTTCCTATTGGAAAAAATAACACCTCAAAATGTGTGGAGAGGAAATCTGGCAAAGAGCACAGCCTTTGATGCCAAACTGCTGGGTTTCAAGGCTGGTCTGCCATTCTTAGCATCAGACAAAGCACGCCACCACTCCGTGGCTCGCTTTCTCATCTGTGAAATGGGATCACAGAGAGCCTGCCTGTGGGAGGTCGAGAAGGGAGGTCATGAGTGCAAAGCGCTTTTCTCCGTTGCTGGTGGACGTGAAGCACCAACTCCAGGTTTTTTCTTGTATTGCTGAGTGTACCAGGGGCACCTGGTGAGATGGGGAAGAAGTGGGGGTTGCTAGGAGAGGTGGGGAGTAAAGTCATTTCCATTCTTCTTGGTGCCCTAGAGCATGAGGCCCCCCTATGTCATCATCCTTCAGTAGTCCTGGGTATAGGAGGTGGTACCATGCTTATCCTCCACTTAAGGATGCGGAAACCCAGGCTTGGCAAAGTCGGAGAGCTTGCCCACGGTCTTATCACCAGGCTGTCAAGGCTGGGTTTGAACCCTGTTGTGCCTGGCTCCCGGGCCCAGCCTCTTATCCATCGTACCCAGTGCCATGAAAGTGACTTGTTTTCCTTTCTTCTCCACCTTCCCCATTCCCACAAGGTACTGAGAATTGTGTAGATGGGTATGTGACTACATTTATTTGAGAGGATTACGTGGAAATGTCTTAGGAATGTTGCCTTAGATTCTCCAACCTGATTGTTTTAATTACTCTTTTTTTACTTTGTTAGGCTCTGCTAACTGAGATGATGGAGAGATGTAAGAAACTAGGAAACAAGTAAGTATGTAAAAATTCCTAAAGCATGAGTTTGGAGGTGGTGTTGGTTGGTGGGCTTGGAAATTGAGCTTTAGCGTGCTTACCCAGGCAAGAGAGCTGACGCAGAGGAAGGACAGCATGGCAGTTTAGGGTGCTAGAGTCCAGTGCCTGATTCCACTCTCAGCTCCACCCTTTCTTAGCTGTGTGACCTTGGGCCAATTACTTAGCCTCTCTGTGCCCCAGCCTCTTCCTCTGTAAAATGGGGTAATAATAGTCCTTTCTCCCTGGGGTTGTGATCAACCCCATCTTCCTGTCCTTTCCCCTCTGCTCTCCTTTCAGTGGCAGATTTGCAAGCAGCATTGAATAGGCTTTGTTCACCACTGTGTCTAGTGCTTAAAACAGTGCTTTTCATAGGAGATGTGAATATTTATTTGCAGCTTGAGTTGATATTGTTACTTAAGGTTTAGTTTTATTAGTACACCACCCTATTGAAGGCTGGCTTTTTTCCTCTTTAAATGGACTTGATTGTTCACTTGCTTACCTACCCATCCTTCCAGGCACCCATCCATCACTTTATTCAACATTCATCAAGTTCCAAGTATGCACAAAACATTGTGTCTGTCCTTAGAGACTGCCTTTTTACTCCAGTCTCTCGTTTTCTCTTCCAGCCTTACCATTAAAGGGCTGTCAGTCATCCATCCTGTCAATATACATCCTAAAATTAAAGCAGCTTTCATTCATGGGAAGCTCTGCCTACTTGGGGGGGTTTGTCTTGCAGTGCCTTGCTGTTGAATTCCGTGATGTCAGCATTCCGGGCCGAGTTCATTGCCACCAGATCTATGGATTTTATTGGCATGATTAAAGAGTGCGATGAGTCGGGCTTCCCCAAGGTAGGCTCTTGACTTAATGCCCAGCAGGAGAACAAATGGGCAGTGTTTCTCCAATAGCTGTCAAGGGAGAGAGTCAGATGTTGGGGCAGCTTGGGCCGGCAGGCAAACAAGTGAAGGCTGTTTCTGAAGAGCGGGACGGAAGATGAGTTAGAGATTGGGTTGTTAGACATCGTGTAATTGCTGTGAGTCGGGCCCCTGTGAGTCCTAAATCTGTCAGATCAACTCACTCTGAAGTATTTAGGAAAGACTCTGGCCTTATACCATTAAAAATACATCTGCAGAGTATTTGTGAAAAGCTTCACCCAGTGGAATATTATGGGCCACAAACTAGAACCATCACACGGAGCTGGCTCTGTATTTCCCGTTTCTCAGTCTATCTCAGGGAGGTCCATGCCAGAACTTCAGCAAGACGCCGTTGGAAGGTCAACCCTGAGTCAAACTAAATTTTCCAGCCTTTTCTTTTCTTGAAGCGTCAAGTTGTTCTGATTTAAAATTCCCAGTAACGTAATGGTTTGCTCTTTTTCTTAGCATCTCCTTTTTCGCTCATTGGGGTTAAACTTGGCCTTGGCTGATCCTCCTGAGAGTGATCGACTTCCGATCCTGAATGAAGCTTGGAAAGTTATCACTAAATTGAAGAATCCACAGGTGGGTGACCATTTAGAACCTTAGATTTAGTGCTTTTTTTTTTGGTCTAAGTTATGCAGTTTACTTTTTCTTTAAAAAAGTTATCATTTAACTAATGATACTTTATTCTTAAAAGAAGAAATCTACTTCTTTTACTTTCCTTAGTTGTTAGCCAGTAATGGAGAACTGAGGGCTTTAAAGATGTATTTCTTTGATTGTTGTATCCCAGTTGTGTCCTGGTCTTGAGGTCTCAAGATGCATTAAAAGTATAAAATTACAAGTATTTGAGACTTTAAAAGGTGCTTAACTTTGCAAAGAGCATCCAAAAATGCAGCAATCTCAAGTATTTATATTTGAAAAAAAGGAATTTATAAGATATTCATAAACTGACATCAACAGATCAAACCAATAATTAGCAAAACAGAATTCCAATTTCTGACCCTTGCATGGTATCGACTGAAACCTGGTCCCCCAAGCTTCAGCTGTGGGAAGTCAGGAAGGCAGGTGGCTGATGTTAGGGACCATCACACTTATAATGATGGTCATGATGTCGTAGGTTTGGGTTTTGTGTCTAACTGTCCTTTTAGACATCGTGCTGGCAGTGTATATACCTGCCGGTAAATAAATGGTACTGGTTGACTTGGGGCTGCAGGGGCAGTTGGACAGACCCCACCGCACCCTGTGCTGTCCGTCCCTCTCTTACTAGCAATGAAGAGCTGACTATGGATACATAGCATTTGATGCAGTCCTTTTTCCAAGGAAATAAACTAGCACAATTACAACCCCCTGGTTAATTACCACCTGTACAATAGTATATTAAGAGTGGTGATAATTTAGGAAAATTAAAAACATAGTCACAAAACCATATACCTAGGTTTTGTTTGAGCAGAATCCTCACTTAAACATCAACTGCTAAAATTCTGTTTCACCCAGCACTGACTGGCTTCCTAAAATAGCTTTTTCAGGATCTTTAAGTAAAAAACCTTCTTAGGGCGATAAAAAGGAGTCAAGTTCTGATATAATGCTACAACATGGATGAACCTTGAAGACATCATATTGAGTAAAATAAGCCAGACTTGAAAGGACAAATATTGTCTGATCTCACTCACATGAAATAACTAGAAAATGAAAAAATTCAGAGATAGAAAGTAGGTACAGGTTTCCTGTAACTGGGGTTGGGCTGGCTAGTGGGGAGTTATTACTTAATGCGTGCAGTCTCTATTTGGGGTGATAAGAGTTTTGGTGATGGATGGTGATGATGGTGGCACAATATTGGGAATGTAATTGATAATCACTGAATTGTGTTTAAAACGGGAAATTTTGTGTAGTATGTATGTTACTACAACAATTATTTAAAAAAAAAACAACCACCACCTTCTGAGGCCTGTCCCTGGCACTGGACTGGCTGTGCCTGAGTGGCCCAAAGTAGTCTTGCATCAAAAGCCCATACTAACAGTCTTCTTCAGTTTTTAACTTCACACTCACCTTGTTAAGGTTACCTTCTTAGCATTCCAGTTAGACCTTAGAATGTTCTTGGCTTTTTCTGTCTGAATGAAATAGCTCTTGTCTTCTTTCTCCATTTCTTCTTTCTTTACCTTATGCTGTCAAAACAGAAAAGGTAAAGAAGGGAGAGAGCACTTGTTGGCTACGTTTTCCCCCAATTCTGGGCATGGAGCCTAGCTAAGTTGGTCCTTGTCATTGCAGACGTTGCCTTGTCTCTCCGTGGGACCCCCTCCCACTTGATTGTAACACACAATTTCTTACCACCAGCCCCCCATGGGATAAATAGGCTCTCTCTTTAAGGTCGCCTGCTTTTCCTCAGAACATGCAAAATCACGCTTTTAGCAAAGTTCGAGTATTTAATCAGATCGGCCATCAGTTTCTCTGCTGAGGGGTGAGGATTCCCCAGTGTGCATCTGGGAGCAGTGCCCTTTGATTTCTGCTGACTCTCCCAGCGTGTTAGGGCTTCCCAGATTTCCATATTGGCCCAAGTAGTAATTCAGGAATGAAAGTCTCATTAGTTTCAAGCAATTTAGGCTTTCTTATAATTCACTTCTCACAGCAAAATTTATCAGTGGGCCAAAGTTTTCTGTAGATAAACCACTCTGAAAATTCCTCTCACTTGTCAATTCTTTTCAGTGTCAAAGCCTTAAGGAAAGTTGTACACGATAAGCTTTTGCCTTGAAGTAAACCGTGTTATCCTTATTGTAAAGAAGCTTTTCCTTTTTCTTTGTAGGACTACATTAACTGTGCTGAAGTCTGGGTAGAATACACTTGCAAGCATTTCACGGTATGTGTGACTGTAATGTCTTTGAAAGAATTATATATTTTTGGGGTATTAATAATAGAGAATGAGTCTAGTTTTAGCACTTGGGCATTTTACTTGTATAATTTATAAGAATGACTGCCTTTAAAGCAAAGTGGGATGAGGCAGTGATAGGTGTACGATAACAAAATGTTTCATACTCACGTATATTTTGGAAATGCTGCATTATGCAAGGTTAAACCATTTCTTCCACCATAGGACCCCTTAGCTATGTTAAAGTGCACTGCAGTTTTCCAAGGGGATCTAGTCAGCAGTGTTTCCCACATATATTTGACTTGCATATAATTTTTTTTCCTGAGCAAAGACACTTTTTTCCCTAGGCACAGAGTAGAGTCCCAGATTGGGAAACAAGGGCTTGTGAAAGAGCAGGGCTTTAGCAGCAGATGGAACTGGATTCAAATGCTATTGCCATGGGAAACGGCTGTGGCTCAATCAGTAGGGCTCCCATTTACCATATGGGAGGCCCTGGGTTCGGTTCCCGGGGCCTCCTGGTGAAGGCAAGCCGGCCCGCACGGTGTGGTTAGCTGACCCAGCGAGCACAAGCAGCAAGGGGGGGATAAATGAATAAATAAATAAAATCTTTAAAAAAAAAAAAAAAATGCTATTGCCAGAGTTATTTCATTGTACCAACTTCTAAAATTGAAGTATCACATATATGCAGAAAAACATGCACATGACACATTCCAAAAAATTAATAAAAATATTCATTCCCAACAGAAATATATGTTACTTTTTCCACACACATTCATTAAAACTTTATACTATAAATATTACAATAAATGTCTAATCAGGTCTTTTGCCCATTTTAATTTGGGCTGCTTGTCCTTTTTTTAAAAATTCTTCAAAATAACCTTTTTCAAACCTAAGTTTGCTGTTTAATGAATTTTTACAGTTTGCCCATGTAATCACCATCCAGAACAAGCAGGAGGAAATAACTAAACCCCAGAAGCCCTCTTTATTCCCCCTCTCAGTAGAATCAAAGGTTACTACTCTCCTGACCTCTAACCCAAGAAATTGGTTTTTGTCTCGTTTTCAGCATTATGGAACATCCATTGATTTTGTACCTTTTGTCCAATGTTTAAAAACTTTTTATTATGGAAATGTCCAAACATATAACCTCTCCTGGAATTATCAGCTTATGACAAATCTTGTTTCATTTCTGTCCCTGTCTCTTCTCCTCAACTCTGGATTATTTCGAAGCAAGTCACAAATATCACATCATTTCATCTTCAGAATTTCGGCATGTACCTCTAAAAATAAAAGGATTCCCTTTTTTGAAACAAAATCCCAATATATTAACCCAACTAAAAATGTTAAATAATTCCTTCATCTCATTAAATATTTAGTCCCCGTTCAGATTTTCCCAGAAGTCTTTTTTCCTTTAGTTTATTTGCTCAAAACAGTATTAAAATAAGGTCCACATATTGCCATTGGCTTGCTTCTTAAGTTTCCTTTAATCTGTAGGTTCTTTGTTGATCTTTCTCTCCTACCCTTCCTCCTTTATTTTTTTTCCCTCTTTATAATTTGTTTGTTGAAGTAATTGGGTCATTTGTCCTGTTGAGTTTCTCAGTCTAGGTTTTGCTGGTTGCATCCCCATAATGGTGTTTAACATGTTCCTCTCCCTCCAGTATTTCATAAGTTGGCAGATAGTTCTAGAGAGTGAACGGGCTTCAGGCTTTATTTTTTGGCAAGACTCTGCTACGGGTGGCGTGGTGCTTCTCCTGGAAGGCTCGGGACATCCTGTTGTCTCTTCCTCTGAGATGGGAACACCATTGAAGCTCATTGCCTGGATCTCGTAGTTTTTCAGGGGTTGCAAAAATGGTGATAGTCTAATAGTCCTTTATTGATTAACTGGAATACCTGTTTAAAGAGAAGCTCCCCTGTCAGCGACTTGGCTACTCCAAGGTCCAGTTTGTACTGGAATGGCAGGATTGGCACTTGTTTTCTGTCCTTCTTATTTATCAGTTTTTTGAATAAAGAATAGGTCCCCTGGCATCCCCAAAGGTGACCAGTGAGTGGGAGTTGCTCTTTGCATTTAGGAATGCACAGATTGAAACATCCTTGATATGTTTCATTCCATTGTGGTTATAGTATTCTTACTGAAGCTCAAATTGTCTCATCTTTGTCCAGTGACAGTGCCTCTTCAGGCTGGCTCTGCATCATTTTTTTTTTTTTTTAAGGAGGTACCTGGGATTGAACCTAGGACCTTGTAAATGGGAACCAGGCGCTCAACTACTGAGCTATATCCGCCCCCCAATGAGAGTTGGTTTTTTCATTTGTTTTGTTTTTGTTTTTAGGAGGTGCCAGGCATCGAACACAGGTCCTCGTACATGGGAAGCAGGGCTCAACCACTTGAGCTACATCCACTCCCCTCCAAGTCCTTTTGCCATGTCCTCATCAGGCTTTGACACCTTCCTTGCTTTCTGGTAAACTAGGGCATACCAGGCTCCTTTACATATTTCCTATCCCAAACTTGGAATCTGGAGATAGGAGAATATTAACAGCCTCCTGACAAGGTTGCTTTGAGGCTTCTAGGTAAAGTGTCTGGCACACAGCAAGGGCTCTATAAAGAGTGGCCATTATGTTTACTCTCCCATTTAATGCTCATTAAACTCTGGCATGGGCATTTTACAGATAAGGAAGTAGAGAACAGTCAAAACCTGTGTTGAGTGTCTAATGCCAGTTCGGTTTATTACCTAGAAACGAGAGGTGAACACCGTTTTAGCTGATGTCATCAAGCACATGACCCCAGATCGTGCATTTGAAGATTCCTACCCTCAGGTAACAGACTTGTATTTCTCATTTCAACATGGTTAGGAATTTTCTTCTGTTGACTTAAATAGGCCTATTGCATGGGTTGGGCCATAAAGTCAGGTGGTCCTGGGTTTGGGTCCTAGCCTAGTGCCCTTTAGTCTCATTACTTAACCTTGCTGTGCCTCGGTTTTTTCACCTGTAAAATGGGCATAATAATTGTCCCTCCTTCCGAGTCATTGGGAGGATTAAATGAGTTGTGATATGGGACGCCTGGGCACAGGTGCTTGGCACATTATAAATACTGAAAAGCATCATCATCATCACCAGCAGTGCATAAGGTGCCTCCAGACTGTTCACTTAAACCAGCTTATATGGAAATAAATTCAAGCTTACGAGAAAGTTGAAAGAATAGTACAAAGAACGCCCATATCCCCTTTGTCCAGATTTACCAACCATTAACATTTTGCCATATTTGCATATTCTCATTCTGTGTGTGTGTATATACACAAGTGTATATGTGTGTATACATGTGTGAATGTAAATTGTTTTTTTGGAATCACCTGAGAATAAATTGCTTACATCATGCTACTTTGCCCCTCAGTACGTCACTGAGTATTTCCCAAGGACAAGGGCATCCTCCTGCAGAATCACTGTTCAGATATCAACTTCAGAGACTATACTCAGCAATACTCTGTATTGTCTCTTCTACTGTCCATGTTCCAGTTGACTCAGTAACATCCTTTGTGACAGTTTTTCCTCCTCTAGCACAGAATCCAGCTCAGGATCACTTACTGGAAAGCAGCTTTGGACTGAATTAAGATTTTATTTTTTATTTAATAACATGATGTCCGGGAACTTATTTCCTGAGATAGGCTTTGAACTTTACTTAGTATGAAATGTTAGATACATTTTCTTATAAGGATTTTAGAATTTTTACATTTTGTTAATTTAAGAAATTTTCATTGTTTGCTAATTAATATGGCTCATCGTTACTGTTTATGGAGCAGCCACTGACTACCTGATGTTTTACTCAGTGTGATACAGACCATTCGTGGCTGTGCGTAATGCCTAGTGCATAGCAGGCTCTGGGTAAATATTGTTGAATAAAGAGTATAGAAGAGATGGCTCATATGTTTGTCGATTGTAAAGCCCTCAGGCACGTGTGAAACCTGATGTGCGTTAGAAATTTTGTGGAGAAATACTTAATAAAATCTTAACTGCTGGAGACCAAATTGAAACCTTTAGATAACATAAACATTTTAAAGGAGCGTACTCCTAAGAGAGAGAAGAATTATACTAAGAAGAAGAAGAAATTATTCTGTATAATCGAAAAGCAATTAATAAAAGTTGCCTGGGGGTTAGCCAGCATTCAGGAGAGTGGCCCGTCTTGGCAGTACGCTCCTTGTCTTAAGTGAGGCTGCTTCAAGAAAAATGAAACTGCATGAGTCTCCGGAAAAATGACTTACCTCCGGGTGGGCACAGGAAAGGTACCAGATGAGCCTAGAGCATTGTGTGTGTGTGTGTGCATGTGTGTGTGTGCGCTGGAAAGTAAGAAAGTGCTCAAAAACTATGGGGCATGTAAAAGAGCACAAGACAACTTGGAGGGGCTCCCATGGGCTCTGGTTGGGACAATCTGAGCATCTAAATAAGGACAGTAATGGATTATAACCCACTGAATGAAGTAGGAAGCCATCAGTTCATCCTGATGACGGATAGATAGATAAATCAATGAGGGAGAAGTTTGGGGGAGGGGTGGAGAAGAGCTCTTCATTATAGTAGAATGCCAATTGAGAAGGATGAATTGGAAAATTGCCATTTTGCAGCCATTACAGTAAAGACAAGGTCAGGCAAGAATCGTGAATAGGTGCTGGATCTAGGATGTGTGTGTGTGGTGGGGGGTCAGTGAGGAGCTGGATATTGGCATATCTTGTAGAGTCTTCTAGAGTGAGTATTCATTGCACAGGGCACAGAAGTGACCATATAGTGAAAACATTGGACAGTCCCTTGACCGGCTGATCAAAATTTATACCACCAATGAGGGAACGATGGACATCTTATGCCCCCAGACCTGATATCCCATAGAAAGACACAGCTTCCTCTGGCTAGCATTCCACACAACCTGAATCTAATCATGGGGAAATGTCAGGCAAGCCCAAATGGAGGTTCACCTGTACTCTTCAAAAATATCAGTGTCTCGAATGAAAAAAAATAGGCTGAGCAACTGTTCCAGATTGGTGCCGACTAAAGAGACGTGAACAGGAAATACAATGTATGAAACTAGACTGGATCCTGCACTGAAGGGAGGGGGAAAATGCTATATAGGGCTTATTGAGACAACTGACAAGACTGGAATATGGATGATAGATTAGATAAAAGTATTGTGATTATGTCAGTGTTAAATTCCCTGAATTTGACAACAGTGTGGTGGACATGTCAGAGAATATCCTTATTCTAGGAAATACATACTAAAATATTAAGGGGTGAGAGGCATGGTGTTTGCAACCTACTCTCACGTGGTTCAGGGGAAATAAATGTTTTATAATGAGAGCGAATGATAAGCAGATTGGGAAAAAATGTTAAAAATTGGTGTTTTGGGGTAAAGAGTATATGGGAGTTCCCTGTACTGTTCTTTCAACTTTTCTGCAAGTTTGAAATTATTTCAAAATGAAAAGCTAAAAAATTGCATGCGGCTTGTGTGTTTAATAATTCTAGCATTATTGGATGCATAGGCAAGGAACAGATGTGGCAAAATGTTAACAATCGTAGACTCTAAATGGGTGTTGGTTGTATAATTCTTTCCATTTTCTTGGTGTTTGAAAATTTTCCTAATGAAATGTTGAAGGGAAAAAACCTATTTTTAAAACCAGGAAAGGTGTGATGTATAACTGTACTTACGTATTAAAAACATTTCCTGTTGTAAAAGGATTCGTTATTTTGGATAAGGTTTCGGAAGTTGTTTTACCCAGATAATACTGCAAGATAATACTGCAGTATGCGAATGCTGAGTCTTGGAGCATTGACTGCCCTGCAGTTTTGAAAGTCCTTTAATATTGTTTTGCTTGATTGACCCACTAAGCTACTGAAGCAGAAGATGGGGCTTGTTCCTCTCATTACGCTGTGTTATTTAGATCATGGCAATTTCCTTTGCAGATAATTTAGGACAAGCAGAGTTCCTGAAAGTAATTTCTTCTCTTCTTGACAGCAGTCAGGGTTAGGGAAGTATTATTTTATTTAGAAAAATCCCCTTCTTTGTTCTCCTGGGCAAGGCCCTGTCGTCCTTTCCGTTGGGACTGTGTACATCTCTGGGTGAGCTGCAAAGGACTTCTTCTACCTGGGCATCTGGGGCAGACCAGTGCCTTTGACCCCGCTGGCAAGCCTGGTCCACTTATGCTTCTCCCCTGAAGTAGCCTAGCAGCACAGGGCTGCAGTGGGCTGGAACAGAGGCTGTGTCCAGTCCACCACCTGTTTTTGTAAATAAAGTTTTATTGAGACATAGTTACACACTCATTTACATGTTGTCTGTGGCTTGTTGCATTTGCTGCACATGACGATAACATCTGCTATTAATGGAGTACTTTCTAAGAGGCAGGCATTGCTCTAAGCACTTTCATGTGCCATCCATTTAATCCTCACCACGACATCATAAGATAGGTCCTGCTTTGATCTCCATTTCACAGATGAGGAAATCGAAGCCAAGGACAAGGAGGAGTTGCTTCCCCTAGATTCCAGTAGAGTAAGATGGGCAACCTCAGACTGTGACACAGCAGCCTCCCCTAACCACGATTCCTGTTCCTTGAGCAATTCGGGGTTCACCATATTGTAATTATAATTGCAAATTATCAAAGAGGATTGCCTTTCTATAAATACCCATTTTATTAAAGACGATGTATTTCTTGTTTTGTTTCTCAGCTTCAAGCAATAATTAAGAAAGTTATTGCTCACTTCCATGATTTCTCAGTTCTTTTCTCAGTGGTAAGTAACATTTCTTAATGATCTTTGGAAATGTGACACTAGGTCAGAGGTTCCCAACTTTCTCGGTCCACGGTGCCTTTTGTGTCTTAGTGATTTTTCCATTGTGCCTCAGGCTCATAGAAATCCTTAACAGTTCCTTTCGTACAGTAGTTAGGTCTAAACAACTTAATAAGTAATTATGTCCTAACAACTTAAGCAGCTATTTGAAAAAAATAATAATACACATGCATTGAGAGAAAAATAGTTTTATTTCATTCATCACTTATTAATGGGATGTATGTACCTGTTGGGCACTGTACAATCTCTCAAACCTTGGAATCAAATTGGGCATCTACCCTCATCTCTTCCACACTGATTTTCACAACGGTTTCTGGCTTTTTCCTCATTCAGTCTACTGCTGGAACTGTGAAATACCTTGAACTAGTAGTTGTCTTGGTGCCTGGCAGAGTTTATGTTCAAACTCTCAAATTATTCTGCGACACCCCTGTGAGTTTGCCACAGCCCCTTGGGGAAGCACAAGCCTAGGTGATTCTACGTACAGTACCGTTCTCTGTCCTATTCCTTAGCTCCCCTCTTCCCTGGCATCCTCCCCTCCTCTGTTTCCCTTTTATGTGCAGTCACAGGACAATAAATCGTTTTAAGAGTAAAAAGACCCATTCAAGTCTATCTCCTTTCAGGTGAGTCCAGGTCTAACCCACCGCAGGGTGGCAAGCACCTCTTCTGTTTTTTTGACCTCATAGAAAAAGCACCCCATAAATTTCTGCTGTAAATAACTTAAGCAAATTACATGTAGAGTGCTTTTTTTTTTATTTTTAGGAAAAATTTCTGCCATTTCTAGACATGTTCCAAAAAGAGAGTGTGCGGGTGGAGGTTTGCAAATGCATCATGGAAGCCTTCATCAAGTAAGTGTAACAAAAGGTAGTCAGAGGCCCCGGTGACCGAGAGCCCTGTGAAATCTCTTGGTAAGAAGTTAATTTCTGTATGAGGAAGACTAGGAATAGCAATTAGATCGTGTTTCTTACCTTCAAACACATTGGAAGGAAAACCACATTTAAGAAGACCAGGTAGCAATCAAAAGGAACGTGGTCGGCACCTACGTTTTACTCTGATATGTTTTTGGAAGGAGCAGTCTTTTGATGGACTGCTTATTGAGTGACATTTTAAAAAATCAAAATAAAGCCACACTTATCAAGGTACCAGAGCTAGAAAGTTTTCCCTCTTCAGTGTTTAGATTATAGCTCATTAATTTGCGATCAGTTTTCAAATTTAGTTCCCCCCCCTTTTTTTAATTGATTAAATCTCTTTCCCCAAACTGTCTGCTATTGGTGGCACATAAAATAATTCTAGCTGGCACATGGAGGGATTTTTTTTTTTAAGTTATTTATTTATTTTAAAGTACAATAGAAAAAATACATAATTAACTTATTTAACCTGTGATTTCATATATACTCTTTTTTTTTTTTTTACCGGGAGGTCCCTCCATATGGCAGATGGACGCCCAACCATTTGAGCCACATCCGCCCCCTCATATATACTCTTTGTTTAGGACAAGGGTTAAGCACGAAAAAAGTTGAGTATTAAATACTAAATATGTAGTAGCTATGGTAAAAAAAAAAAAAAAAATGTTAAGCTGGAACTCAACCAGAGTTTGGAAAATTGAGTTAGATGTTTTGAGCTTTCCTCATGTTATTTTTCTGGAAGATTAATTCCATATGCTTGAGCAAATATATCTACTTTATATAAAGGCTTATTATATAAGAGTTTGTTCTTTCATATTATTTGAAAAACCAAATTAATAATTTTGCCTGGCACTAAACACAGTTATAGAGAGGTTGTGGACAGCTTCAGAGAGTATAAGAAACAGTATGAAAACCGATTTGCCCTTTGGTTGGTTTAGAAAATGTAGCTGTTTTACCATGACTTTGCAGGTAGAGGAAGCTGTAAATGGGCAGAAGAGCAAACTTGCTATTTAAAAAAGAAAAAGAGCAAACTAGAACATTGCCCGTTACGGCTGAACTGGCTTGTGTTAAATGCCAGTCAGCTCATTTGCTGCTTCCAGATATGTACAGTAGGTGCAAACCAAATCCATGCTTTCTTTCCGTTGCTCTCAGTGAACAGAGCTCTTTCTGTTATTGTTGTTTCTTAGGCATCAGCAAGAGCCCACCAAGGACCCGGTTGTTCTGAACGCCCTCTTGCACATTTGTAAGACCATGCATGACTCTGTGAAGTAAGCTACGTTGAAAGCTGAAAAGTAACGTGGACTGGGTCTGAATACCACCTAATATTATATTCGAGAATTATTGCTCTAGGCTGCCACTGTGGATAATGTTACTTTATTGGGTCTTTTAAGATTCTTGCTAACGAGCACATTCCAGACCAGGAGAGGAGGGAGGCTGAGGGGAATCTTCTTGAGAAAACAAGATGGCAGGTGTTTATACAAAGGGATTTCTGTTGGGAGAAAAGGACTGATTTCATCCAAGTGAACTCAAATTCCAAGTTTCCAGGAGACTTCTAAGAGCAGCAGATAGTATAATAACGAGCTTACTCAAACAGTAACAGGGTGTTTTAATTGCATCTCATTCTTTGCCAATTATTTGAAATTCAAATGAAATTGCTTGCATTCCTTACGGGAATGACTTTATTTGTTCAGTATATTTGAGGCGCAGACTATGCACAAGACGTACCTTTGGGTCAAAGGCCAAATTATCACTCCTTTGCTTTCTAGTTTTTTTTTGTATTTTTTTTGATATCCTTATTTGTAGCTTAAATTTTAGTCCCCAAAGAATTTTTTAACATAGCAGCTTGATTTCCTGGGAAATGTTACAAGAATCGAGAATTTAATTAGCAGAAAGATGAATTGTATTTCTTTTCTTTTAATTTTAGAATCAGCTATTTCCCTGACTCTTAGTGCTTCCAAATTTGTGGGTAGTTATAAAAATCAGAATTTCAAGATTTTTCATGAAAAATGGAACAGATAGATTTTAGGTAGGGAAAAATAGGAATAAAGGCACACAGAAAATTCAGAAAGGCAGTGTTTTAAATAAAATAGAAGGTTGATTTCTCTCTCATGCAAAAGTGTGAGTAGTTCTATAGTCGAAAGGTGGGGGTAGAGTCGCTTTGCTCCAGAACGTCATCCAGGGACCCACATTCCTTCTGTCCTCCTGCCCTGCTGTCCGTCCAGGGTGTTGTCCTTGTCTGCCTGGTGGGAGCCAGCTTACCTCGACCACGTCTGCCTTCCAGTCTGCAGGCGTTGCCTGCAGGGATGAAACCTGGAAGGTGCACATGTCCCTGGCGTTGGCGTCCCATTGGCCAGAGCTGTCATGTGGCTCCTGGCTACAAGAGAGGCTGCGAAGTGTAGACCCAAAAGGCGAAGGGGACATTGTGTGTTGGAGGACAGTTTATAATCTTTGCCAAACGTCATTCTCCCCCTAGAACAAATGATTCCTGTTTTCTCCACGCTCTTAAATTTTTAAAAAATTATTTTGGGCAATCCTTTATAAGCCTTCACATGTATAATCAAAACTTTAATGAGGTCTTATCATTTTCTTATTTACATTTGTGTTAACTTTTCTATTAAGCAGAAGTGCACTGAAGCCTGCAATTTACTTTGAAATGCATCCCCCCAAAATAAGCAGGATCAATGGATGTAGAAGGGAATAAATAATGATAAAGAAATATTATGAAATGTTACTGAGAGAATCTTGGGTGTTCACGATCAAGTTCTTTCAACTTTGCTGCATGTTTAAAATTTTTTGTAAAATCTTGTTGAACACAATTTCTCTGAAATATAGAATTTGAAGTTAGAGCTTGCCGCCCATGGTTCAAAGAAGATCAAGTTGCCTTCTCTTTTCCTGGTCAATAAATATTTCTGGAGAATGGCATCTTTCGTACAGAGAAAGATGAGGAACACACTTAAATTATGTTAATTTGAATTACATATTTTCATCGGAAGGAAAACCTACAGCCTGTTGTTGGGAGGTTTTTTGGTTTTGGTTTTGTTAATTTTATTTTACTTACAAACACTCCATATCCACCAAATATATACTTTGCCTGTTCCCTTCCCCCTATTGGGAGTTTTTAAAACCTAGAAAATGCAAAATGTTCTTGTTAAATTGCTGAGTTTTTAGGTATTTCTTTCTTTAGAAACTTTCATTTATTACCTCAATGTTAATTATGTACAATTATTGATTTTAGTGCACTCACTCTTGAGGATGAGAAAAGAATGCTGGCACATTTGATTAATGGATTTATAAAAATGGTAAGTATTTGGGAAGAAATTTTAGTGCACTTGGAAATGTGATGTAATTGTTTATCTGTGCTCTGATGAAAGTGGTTAACATTATGTTCCCTGGTGCCTTTCATTTGTATTGAGATAAGATGAAATTAGAAAACTTCTGTATTAGTCAGGACTCCCCGGGGGGCGGGGCAAAGAGAGCCAAGACAAACTGGCTTAAAGGAAAAATAAAGGGTTAGAAGGGCAATTTATTGGCTCATATGACACAAAAATCCAGGGATGGACCTCTCCAAAGGAGCAGCTGGACTCAGGGTCTCCAGTGATGTCGTGAGGACCTGCTGCCCAACTTCGGCTCGGCCCTCTGCTCCACTGGCTTCCCTGTCAGGCTGCTGGATCCTCCTCACAGTTCCAGGTTTCCATTCCCTTCTTAGATTAACTTGGACCATGGGCACAGCCCTGAAAGAATTGCTGTGGTGAGGAGGAGTAAACGCTCTACTTGGCCAGGCCTGGTTTGCCCAAAAGACGTGGGCTGTGAGTGGGGAGAGGGGGTTCTCTGGAGCAGCTGATGGGCCGTTACCAGATGATGGTGAAATGGATGCCGGATGGGCAGAGGCCCAGATACCCACTCCTGTCTGTTTCCGTTATCTATTGCTGCTTAACAACTCGCCCCAGAACTTGGTGGCCTGAAGTCTTAGTGATTTATTCATTCTTAACGATTCTGTTGGTTGGCCAGGTAGACATGCTGCTCCATGAGGTGACAGTTTGGGGGGTGTGGGGGGCAAGATTGGGGCTGGTGGGTCCGGACCGGCCTCACTCATATACCTGGGGCCTTGGTGTGGTCATGGGCCAGGCATGGCAGTTCCCTTCCGCCTGGACTCCTCCTCTCCCCGCGCTCTCTCATCCCGTTATCTCAGCTGAGCGCGCTTACCTGGTGCTGGCTTCCACGAGGGCAAAAACAGAAGCCACAAGGCCTTTGAAGACCCAAAAGTCACACAGGGACGTGCGCTGCATTCTGTTGGTCAAAGCAGGTCACAGGGCCTGCCTCGATGGTGCTGAGAGAAAAAGATGCCTCCTTTTGATGGGGGGAGTGGCCAAGGGACGTTGCAAAAAGACAAGCGGAGTGGGAGGGATTAGTGTTGCTTTCTTTGAAAACTGTCCTTTACACCATTGTGGCCAGAACAGTCTGCCTCAGTGCCCACTGCTGCTGGGGTCCTCTATTTTAATAGAAATGGCAGGGCCAAAGTGGACCAAAGTGAAAGCAACCAGATAACTTTGCAAATAACCTTGAAAATGCAGCTTGTTCACCAATAGGGTTGATTTTAATTATCCCCCCCCCCCCGACAATGCAGGTAAAATATCAATGTTAATGGAAATTCAGTATCAGCCTTTCGATGTCCATATTCAGAAATGTACCTATGGATTTTACTGGGTGACCCTTCTGTGCCCTTGATTTATATACTGTTCATGTGGTATTTATCCTTTTTATGGCTGTGTCTCAAAGTCACTGAGTTATAATGGAAATGAATATGAGGAAATAAGATGTGAAATCTGATAGCTGTAATGGAAATAGCCATGTTAAGCCTCCTTTGGACAAAAATGATCGATAGAGCAGTAAAGTTTGTCATAAATTGGAAGAAATAGGAGAAGAGTTTTAATGTTGGAGAAACTTCAGCCCATGATTCTGGCAGCCACCAGTGAGCAGCTGAGGGCAGAATCCCTGTCAGGAAGCAGAAAGGTGCAGCTTTTATTAGGAAAACCCCTCTGACAAATGGTTCCCAATAACCACATTTATGTTGTGTGAAAAGGCCACAGCTGACCAGCAAAAGTCCATTATTTCATTTCCAGTGATTTCCTCCGAGCCTGGAAAATCCTATTTACATCTTGAAATTCTGGTTTATACCCTTTGGCCTTTTCATATTGCAGCCCAGTGTTCCTGTCACAGATGAGAAAGTAACAGGATTATTTCTATCAGTCAGATGCTGGACATGGCTGGAGCAATGTAAAGACTTTGCAGATACAGCAGAGCCCAGTGCGTGTTGCGTGTTTCTGGATTCCCTTTACATTTCTACCCATTCAAATCTGTGGGATTTCTGGGGCATTGTCATCACAGCCCTTGTCCAGCCACTCAGAGCCCAGGACAAACCTTTTCAATTGTGTGCTTCTGCCTTCTCAACATCTCTCTCCTTGATTCTAGGTCTCCTTTGGCCGTGATTTTGAACAACAGCTAAGTTTTTATGTTGAGGCCAGGTCAATGTTTTGCAACCTGGAACCTGTACTTGTGCAGTTGATTCACGTAAGGATTTTCATTCATTCGTTTGTTCATTCTCTCAACAAATACTTAGCAATCATCTGTGTGCCAGGCATCGACCTTAAGCTGGCTCCATGTTGCTTCTGTTTTCTAGGGTACAAAAGGTAGTCTCTCAAATAATAAAAAATCAGAACTTTGCTTAATTCTTTGGATGGCTTTTATCAACCGCATTTTCTCTGAAATTTGTTTATATTCTGCACGTCAAAATGTGAAGCAACTTGCACTGATTAATTAGTTATAGAACTACTAACCTAGAGTCCTTTGTTGCCTAAACCATGTTCCCAAACTTGCTTGGCTCATGGAGCCTCTCAGTAACTTTTTACAGTGTCCCCAGCCAAAGGAAATAAATTATTGTTCTGTTTATTAAGTAGTTAGTCTCAAACGACTTACATATTTATGCCCAAACAACTTGTTAGTCATTTGAAAAAAATATATATATACTTAAATTGAAAGAAGAATTACATTTTTATTTCATTCGTCAATAACCAGAATTACTATCTAATGCAGAGTTTTCACCTGATGGGCACTGTACAGCTTCTCAAACCTCGGCATTAGATTGGACTCCGCTTCCCTCATTTCTTGTTCCACACTGATCTTTGCATAGTCCTTGCTTTTTACCACAGCAACCACCAAAAATCCAGCTTTGCAGAGATAAGGTGTCATTGAAAGGAGGGCATTGCTGTCCAGTGTTGAATCTGTGAGCTGCCTCATACTCATGCTTTGTAAGATGTTCAACAACTGAGTATTGCTGTTTCCTTTTTTAAAAAGTGTGGTCCCTCTGTGAGTTTGCTGCAACACCCTGGGGTGCCTTGGGGCATGGTTGGGGAACCTTAGGCCCAGACTTACCATGTCTGTGCAGAGGTTCCTAGGGTTGTTCCTCAGTTGCTTCATGTAAGTTTCAGTAGCTGCCCTTCTTTTTACTTGTTTGTTGATGACCAGGTTACTTGGCATTCTTAAACTGAAGACCTCCATGCGGAGACCTCCTCTGTAACATGGGGGAGGTGAGAGTTCCCACCTGATAGGGCTGTGCGGGTTAAATAATGAATGTCCAGCTCTTAGGACAGGGCCTGCTACATTTCCAGTGATGATGTGGCTGCAATTATTCTTCCACTTACTGTTGTTTGTCTCACGTAGTTTTAAATCCTATGGTCTGCTCTCAGATTTGGATGTTTCTCTTAAGATCGCTAAACTTAGTGTGTGGGATTTCTGGAACTGAGCTAAATGAACCCTGGCGACTCATTAACCCAGCAAATGGTCATTTTTAACAAGGTTGATAGGCATCACTAGCCCAGTGAGTGCCTTTTCTTCAGTCCACTTGGAGATGTTTGCTTAATGCCTCATGACCCCTTTGGCGTTTCAGGGTTCAGTGCTACCCAGTCTAAGAACCAATTAGATTGTTCTCATCAACCTGGAGGTCACGTCCACATCTCTGTAGAGACCCTAATCTGAATCGCCATCATTTCATGACCATTTCTGTTTTATTTATTAACAAATCTAGAGTGTGAACCGGTTGGCAATGGAAACAAGAAAAGTCATGAAAGGAAATCATTCCAGAAAGACAGCTGCGTTTGTCCGGGTATGTTCAAAAGATAAGGACTCTCACACTTTGAACTCCCGTGAGAGTTTTGTTCTCAGGTTATTAAATTGCTATTCCCAGAAAAAGACAAGGGTGTCATGATAAGAATGGTTTATCACGGTATTGATTTCTCAGATTATTTTTTCCTTGAATATCTATGGACTGGCCAATTTTCTTAATGTTTTCAAAAGAAACGATCTTTTGAAATCCATCTGTATTTTAATATGCGTTGTGAGGAAGTGGTTTGAGAGCTGGATTTGTATTTTTTGCATGTCAGCTGAATTCCCTCTATGGCTTGTGCCTGTAATTTGGAAAGTCTAAATACCCTTTTACCCCTTGATGAGTCAGGTTATGCTCAACTTTGGGAGAAAAAAATCAGCTTCTCAATTATGCTGCCCAAAATTTTATCAAGGCAATGCATGTCCATATTTTAAAAAATAAAACAGGAACAAAATGATTACAATGAAAAAAAATACACATCCCAGCTCTGCTCTTTCTCCTCTCATGCCCCTCTTCTCAGAGTCAACCACCTCAAACTCTTTTGTTAGCAGTTTTGTCTTCTAATTACCTCCATATTTTAAAGTAATTGGTTTACCCAGCTGTTGTCTTAACTCATCAGTATTAGGTGTTACCTGTTGATTTCCTGCAATGACTGAAGATTTACTTTTCATACAGCATTGTTCCTCTCACGTCCCCTCCCCGTCTTAAGAGTCATCAGATACAGCACAGGCAAGAGTGAAACCCGGGGGCTCAGCGGGGGTTTCACCATTTTAAGTGTTTTTACTTGAAAACATAGGGTGGGTGAAAGAAGTCCGAAGTGGCTGTGGCGGCAGTGCAGATCTAACGCGTGTCTCCCCACTCTCCCAGGCCTGTGTCGCCTACTGCTTCATCACCATCCCCTCCCTTGTGGGAATCTTCACGCGGCTCAACCTCTACCTGCATTCTGGTCAGGTCGCCTTGGCCAACCAGTGCCTTTCCCAAGGTAAGCCCCCTAGGAAAGCTGATTCAGCTCCGCGTGTGTGCATGTGTGTGTGCGTGCGTGTGTGTGTGTGTGTAGAGAGTGAGGGAGTGAGCGAGTCCTTTAAGGAGGAAATAAAAGGATAAATAAACAATGAATGAGTTTTAGGTCTGTTTCTTTAGTAGGAAGCACATTGGCCATGCACACGTTATAGAGTCAGTGGGATCACAGAGACGTTGTACCACATGGACGTTTTCCTGTAAGAGCCTTCGTAAATCTGACTCAGACAGGCCAGGTCAGGCAGCAGAGACAACCTGGGCTATGTGGACCTAGAGAATTTTAGAAGTGAGGACCACTCAGCAACCCCCCCTCCCACCCCAGATCTGTGGTTTTTTTGCTTGTGTTATCTTGTTGAGGTTTGTTGGTTTGAAACCCCGGAGACACAGGCAGAATCCAATCTGGATAGAACAAATGCCCTGCAGCTTGCTGTTATGGATAAAAATTCTGCTTAACACTTATCTTTCTGTGCTAGCTGCAGAAACAGACCCCGAGGCAAGGATCTGTGCAGGTAGTATATTCGGGAGGAGGTTCCAAGATGTATCGGTTGTGTGGTGGGCAGGTGAGACAGGGAGAGGAAGGCAGCCAATTAAGATGCATTTATGAGCAGGTCACTGCCATGGGCAACTCAGCCATTGGCTGGGAGCTGCTTCTGGAGGCATTCCGTCCCCGACTCTTATGGCTGTTCCCACTTGAGTGTCTGCCAGGTGGTGGGCCCTTTGCACATATTATCTTATTTAATCTTCCCAACAGCCACAGGAGGTTGGCCCTGAGATTGATGCCTCATTCCTCAGAAGCTGAGCAGGGAATGGTTATGCAGCTGCCCCAGGAAGGTCCCCTGGTGAAGAGCCAGCACTTGGTCCCTGTTCTGTCTGACCTAAGCTCTTTCACCTCTCTGATAGGCCAGGTATCTCCAGTGCCAACAGCAGGAAAGCTTAAGTGAATGATTTGGGGGTTTCTATAGCTCTGTCTGAGATTGAGATGTTAGTGATGGTTCTTTCCCCTACCCCCACCTCCTTCCACCCAACATATCAGATAATGGGATTATGCCAGGGTTAGCATTTTGCCACTGGCTGCCATTGTTTAGGATGGATATTCTGAGCCAGTTGTAAAGTGGTCATTTCCCTGTTCTTTTTTTTTGCCTTTAAAAAAAAAAATATATATATATATATTCATTTTTATTTCCTTTCTCTCTTCTTTTTTCCCTTTTTTCCTTCCCTTTATCACTGTGTTATCGGATGTCTGGTGTGCCATGACACCTTCCTCCTCTCAATCCCCATTGTCTCCCAATTTTTCATTTAATTTTCAAAGAAGTTTTAGGTCACAGCAAAGTCACACACGGAATGCCGGAGACTCCCAGATACCAAACCATTTTTTGCCATGACAGATCTGGCAATCATCTGTATCCTGATTTAGCTGGGGATGCTCTGGGCATTGGACTCTTCAAACATGATTGCTATCCAAGAACCTTTTCAAGCCCTGCTTGGTTTTGCAGAATTTTCAATTTCTGGAGACTCCAGTACCTTTGTAGTGCATTTGTAATAAAACCAAGTGCCTTGCCTCTAAGTCCCTCTAAGTCCCCACCTAGTCTGATGCCCACCTTCTATCATCTCAACCATGCTTTAGCCACACCGGCTTTTCTCTGTTCTTTGAATAAACTGAACTGTTTCCCAGTTCAGGGCCTTTGTACTTGCTAGTTCCTTCTAGAATGATCTTCCCCCAGACTTTTGCTTTTATTATTATTTATTTTTATTGCCAGGCTGGTGATGAGAATCATGCCTCCCTTCTTTAGGGAGGCCTTTTCTGACCATTCGTGCTAAAGTAGCTGCTGCTGCCCAGCCATCATGCTGTGGCCCTTTGTCCTTTTTATTCCCATAGCCCTTACCTTGGTTCGACCTTTTCTTACTGGTGTTTCTTTGTTGACTTGCTTATTGTCTCAGACAAACCCCACCCCACTAGGAATGAAAGTTCCTCGATAGCAGGGATCTAGCCTCATTGTTTTAGTCAACATGGAACTTTCTCCTAGTGCCGGTTTGATAGGGATAATTGACAGCAAGAAACAAAATAAAGCAAAAGTTAACAGTCAGATACTTGAGGCTGTGCAGTGAAAATTAGAAGTAGCTTCCTTAGATGTTAGAAATGTCAAACCTTATTATAAACTGGCTGGGCAAGGTAGACCACACGGGAATGCCTGAGTTTGGGCTCACCTGTGACATCAGGAGCAGGTAGTGAGCTGCAGAGCCAGAGCTGAGAGTTGCAGGTGGATGCTCAGGAAGCCTAGCTTGCTCTTTCCCAGCTTTATAAACCTCAGGACTGTGACCTTGAATGTTGTAGACCTCAGGCAAGTTGATCACTGGATTTGGATCTTCCATAAAGCTCCATGCTATTAAAAATAAAACAAAAGGAAACAACAGTGCTTAAACTAAATAAAGGCACCCCCCTCATCAAAGATTTGCTGCTCCCAAGAACTATTGGGAGAGAGCTGTGCGTGGAGAACTGTGGTCTTTGTCCATTTCTTAACCTTTATTAATTTTGTAGGCAAAATCCCCTTTGCCTGGGACCAGAGTGTAGACTATCCCCTGGTCTCCTCAAAAAAAAGTAAATGTCTAGCTTTTTTTTTTTTTTTTTTTTTTCTTTGCAGCCCTTAAGTTTGTAAAACATTGACTTGTTCAGTTAGTAGAGAATCCATCTGAAACATATGCCAGTGTCTTTCTCAAGAACCACCACCCGGGCTTCGCAAGTGAGAGGGAAGGGGAGGATGGTGGTGTGGGGGAGCAGGTGGATTTGAGGCAGGATTGTTCTGCAGTTAATTTCTTTGGTCTCTTTATTTCCTGGTGGAGAAGTCTGTGACTCTTAATGACCATCCTTGGCCATTGCTTCAGTAGACAGAAGTCAACATGTCGAGGTCAGAACTGAGTCACTGGATTTTGATTCTTAAAGGAGTCCACTTCGTGCTACCATGAGGGTCAGGCCCTGTGGGAATCGATTTTGAGAGATGAGCTTTCTTCAGAGTAAAAGAGGGTGTGTTCTGGCCCTCATGCTTTGACGTTTGTGTCTTGTGCCTTCCACATAGTAGGGACCCGGGATATGTTTTATGAATTGACAAAAGCGTGCCTGTGTGTCTTGGTGCCACACTGGAATGAGCTGGAGGTGCACCCTCCATGCCATATTGCTTTATCTTTTTTTTTTATTCTTTCCCTTAGATTGGTACAAACAGATTTGATCACAAGTTTCCATCAGGTGGGTGCTAGGAGAAAGGATATAGAAAAAGATGTGGTAGTAAAACTTCCTTGTTTTTAACAATTATATTTATCATGTAAAATTGGAAAATATAGGAAAACATAATAAAAAATCTTACATAATCCCATCACACAGAATAAACTCATGCCAGCATTTTGTCGTACATCTTCCTATATTCTTGGGCTTTGTCTTTCCCTCACCTCTCTCTCACCTACATCTAAGGTTTTTCAGATACAAGGAGATAGGCCTTTAGATGTTCAGACACATTTACAAAAATGGGTTGATACTCTGCAAGCTATTTTGTAACCTGCTTTTAAAGTTCATCATTGTGTTGTAGACATTTCCCTATATCATTCCATATTTTAGAAAACACGATCTTAATAGTTGGGTGGTAGCTCACAGGGTTTTAGTCAACTCAGCCTTAGTCACTGACCTGTTTCTTCTAGTTTACTTCACTCAGGCACACTTTTTCTTTCTTCTTTTTCCCTGCCTCACCGTCATGCACCTCCCTCTGGCTTTGGCATGCTCTCCACCTCCCCTGCCCTTTTTTCCCTTCTCAGCTGGAGGTCAGGACGAAGGCCTTGTGAGCTCGTGGCCACTCTGGTTGCTCCCGGCACCTTTTCCCAAGATGCGCAGAATGAGTGTGACCCACACCGAGTGCAAGGCTAGAAGCAGGGGTGAGGCCAGGAAGGGCACGCGCAGCGCTCCAGTTCTGACCAGCAGCCTCACTTGCTGGAGGCCTTCCTTGTTCATGCTGAGCCGTTCTGGTGTGGAGGGTGACGTGGCCTAGTTTTCCAACATGGTCCATGCTATGTATTTTTTTATTTTATTATTTTTGATAATCATTGTGTCACATTCCCAAGAGGGACCCTCACAGCCATGGCTGCTGAGCAAACCCCAAAGTGTTCACTGTCATTCTTCTCCTCCTTCTCTGGCCCAAGCACGCATAGCAGAGTGCAAGTGAGGGACATTACCAGGCTGACTGAATCTGCTCTAAATTATGCAGATAAATGGCATGCAAAGGTACCTCTTTGCAAACTTGGGCTTTGAACCTCACAATGAACACCCCAGTATTATGTGACAGAAGTTAAGCTGACTGCTTTCAAGACTAGCAGGATGAGCATTGTAGAGGAAAGGGCCACTGAGCAACCATTTGAAAGCCCAGTCTCTCTATTTTGATGGAAGCTCACCTACGTTATTGGCTCACGGTTAAGAAGGGCGGCTGCTGATTTTGCATGCTTATCCTGCATCAAGCCCTGGACGAATAAGATCTTCACATATTGTCTCATTTAACCCTCGAAACCACCCTGTAAGGTATATATCACATTCGCCATTATCTTGCCAAGGGCACTGAGCTGCGGAGGGGTAAACAGTTATAGGTCACAGAACTGGTAAGAGGCAAAGCTTCCAGATAGAGTGTCTGAGGCCAAAACTCTTTTCCCAGGTCCATGTTCTAAAAGCAGTTGCTCTTGTCGAGGATCCTGTGACGCTTGCTGCTCAAGATAAAACACTTGATAGGTGCCCTTCTTGAGTCCTGCGTCCATTGCTTGTGGTTTGGGCTCCTACTCTGTGTAGCCTGAGTGATAGGCACTGAGGGTGTGCAATGGGACCTGATGGGATAGCCATCCAACGTCAAGTCTAGAGTGATGGATGAAACAAAGTGCTACGAAGAATAAGAACTGGGGTCTATGAAAAAATGACAAGGAGGCCTGATTTTCAGATGGGGCAGGGTCTGCGGTCAGGGACTGCTTCTCTGAGAAGATGACGTTCAGCCGAGACCTAAAGGATGCCCAGAAGTCTTGCTAAAGGGCAAGAGCAGAGAAGGCCAGGCAGAGGGAACAGTAGATGCCAACTGCTGTTCAAAAGCATGAAAAGCATTTCCTGGCTGCAGCAGTCCACTCTCTGGCGTAAACTGTTGCCTAAAAAACCCAAGACTTCTGAGACCTCTGTCTGCCTCTGGATCTTCTTGGCAGGTACTCTATACAGAGCTGGGTGTGGGGCCTTCTAGCCAGGTGGCCTCCATGTCAGTCTCCTCAGCTTTCATGAGAGGGTCTTGACCCTTCCCCACTGTGACAGTTAGGTTCATGTGTCAGCTGGGCCAGGTGATGGTGCCCAATAGTTTGATCAAGCAAGCACTGGGCTAATTGTAATACAAGGGCATTTCATGGACTTCAATCATCAGTGAGTTGATTGCATCAATGTCTGATGACATCTACAATCAATTGAGGAGATTGCCATCAGCAATGAGTGGAGTCTCATCCAATCAGTTCAGGGAGAGAATTCCCATCTCTACTTCAGACAGTCAGCATCTCTGGGGCAACTCATTGAGGACCTTCATCGGAGTCCTTGGCTTGCAGCCTGCCCAATGAAATTTAGTCTTATGCCTCCTCATGGTCTCATGAGACAATTTTATAAAATCTCATACTATTTACAGATACCTCCTGTCGGTTCTGTTTCCCTAGAGAACCCTGACTAATATAGCCAGCCCCATGTTGAGGAACTGGACTTTATCACACAGACACCCACCCTGCCTTGATAGCTATGTCTTCTCAGATGCTGAGACACTGTTCTTCAGGCAGGTTCTTCCAAATGAGGAGCAGCACCAAAGCGGGGCTTTGGGGATCCATACCATCCTAGTCCCACCCCTGCCAGCCCTGTTCTCTGATCAGGCCCACTGATGAGTTCTCTGTCTCACATCAAGGCAGAATACGGCTGCCCATGACCTCTCCCAGCCAGAACAGCCCTCCCCAGCCCTCCGCTGTGGAGAGAACCCAGAGCCAGCACCGTCTGCGATCTCTTACTGCATGAAGGCAGACCAGGGGGAGCCCTGACCGACACCCCCCCATGTTGGCCTGCCCAGCACAGCCTTTTCCAAGCGGGTGCCACCCCTTGATGCCCCTTGGACCACACTGCGGGATAAGCAGCGTCACAGCAGCCCCGACACCATGCAAGGATTCAGTTCCAGCCAGTGCCCTTGGGGTTAGGATTCCTGGCTCCTCGTCTGGCTGTCCCTCACTTCAAGGTACTGCAAGGGGCTGGAGTGTAGCGTCTGCTTCATGTTTAATAATTTACTGGATGATCTTTACTCGAGTCTCTAAATGTTGTGGCACTAAACCTTAAAAGCCTATTGTTCTTAAAGCCGCACGTAGTAGTTGCTGGCCAAAATAAATAATGCAGTCAGTTACTGCGAATGGGAAGGCTAAATATAAATTAAATGAAGCTCGTGGAGATGGGCCGCTTTTTGTCTGTCTCCCTAAACTTTCTCTTTTTCAGCTGGTTAGAAAACATTCCCTTCTCTTCTCCATATAACTTGTTTTCTTTCTTCCCTTAATCCAGCCTTGGTTGTACCTTCCTGGGTTGTTGAACAGGTTGGCTTGGGATGCTGATGGAGGCTTACTGGGGGAAAGGCCTTTGGATATCCCCTGCCAGGACTTGGTGCAAGGAGAAAAATGGTCTCCATCCATTTACCAAGCCTTTGGGGTTTGTGCTTAACGTCATATTTACCAGTCCCATTGACAAAACTTCCTCTGAAGAATGTATTTGATGTGGCTGTCTTCTCTGATCTTGAGACCTCTTTGGTGAATGTGGACAGAATTGACTGTTTTAGCTGAACCGATTCGTCACCCACGTTCACATCTACTCACCTGTGGGAGTGTAAGGGCCTAGGGTGGATGGCAACTACTGATGGACCCACAGAAAGGAGCAAGTGTGCGTCTGCCCCTTAGAAACATTCAGTTCCTTGTGGAGCACCTACTATTTGCTGCCTCCTGCCAGCATTTCTTGGCATTTTTTATATGTGAACCACTTTGCCAGGCATTGTGCTGGAAACGGGGACAGCCCTGCCCTTGAAGAGACCAGGTACAAGTAGGAGAGACTGAGCCTACTGACCATCATTAGACAAGGCAGCATGTGGTAAACATCATATGAGGTGCACAGATAATGTGTCAAGGAATTTAGAGGAGAGAGAAATCGCCCTTGGCTTGGAAGAGCAAAAAAAAAAAAGAAAAACTTCATAAAAGAGGTGGTGTGGAAGGGCCTAGAAGGTAAGGTAGGATCTGGATATGTCGATGTGGGGAAACAGGCATTCTAGGCCGCAGAAACAGCAAAAAGGCCAAATGGTCTGTCTGGATAGAAGGAGTAGGAGAGCAAGTTAAGGAGATCATTTGAAGCCCGAGTGTTGAGAGAACTGAATTCCCCGCAAAGCAGTATAGATTTTATTCAGTCTTTATAATAAGATAGGTGGTTTATCTTCATTTTCAAGACAAGGCTCAGAAGTGTGATGCGACTTACCCAGGAACATCCAGCTAACACGTGACCTTACGTGACTTCAAGTGTCCTCTTTTTTTTTTTTTTTTTTTGGTCCTTTTTATTTTTAATTTCATTTTTTAAAATTTCTTTTCTTTTTTTTGGCTCCCCGTCGGGGAATCAAGTGTCCTCTTAACCACTCTTCCACCCCACAGTTAGATGAGTTCCTTTAAACCCTAGTACAAGGTTTTATTTCCAGTCCTGGCTGAGTGTGGTTGCTAGAGACCAATTATAGATTTAATATTAGATGAACCTCATCCTTTCTGTTCAGAGAAACCCAAGCCTAGTCTTCACAGGGAGACCTTCCCAACCTCATGTGAGTGCTGAAGGGATGACCAAAAAGCATCATTGTCCTCTGTTCCCAGAGATAAGAGTTCAGTGGCAATTGGGCTGAATGGGCTGGGCTCAGTGAAAGAACCCCTGACAACTCTGAGTTTAAAAAGGGAGAGCATCCAGGAGCCTCTGATGCTACTGCCAAAAGAGAGAAATAATGTTTCTGTCCCAAGAGGACTTTTCACGTGAAGAGTGGCTGTTGAGTGAATATAAAGGGCGCCCTGCATTAACCCAAGACAGAATCAAGGTTACAATAAGCTGTGGTTGATAAGAGTTAAAGAATGTGTTTAATTGTCCCTTGACACTGGTATTTCTTTTAATCTTGCTCTGTATACGTACAATTCAAACAGTGGCCCTTAAATCCTCAAACTTAACTGTTATAATAAGTCCTAATATAAAAGCACAATTTAGTTATAAACAGTGTTAAATCTCTGGAGATAACTTTCCTGGGGTTAACTGAATCATAAGGCTTTACCCAAAAGTACCCCATCGCTAGGTGACAGCACATCCCCCCTGCAGACAAAGTTTGCAGGAGTAGACTATGTCCTAATATTGCTTTTGTGCAGTCAGTTCCATTATATCAACAGTGTGAATCCAAACCTACACTCAGAGAAAGATGGGAAAGGTTGCGGATTGGTAAAGATGTTTAGCAGCCAGGTTTCTAGACCTTGAGAGGGGGTGATTCATTTTTGTAGCCAGAACCCTGCTTGACTATAGTACAGTCAAGGCATGGGGGTCTTTCAAGCCATTAGAACATTTGTCTTATATGAAACTGTGGTGTTTCCTTTGCTGGAGATCCCTGAACTAGAACAGCTGTTGTCTGAGTTGTCTAGGAGGCCATGTGACAAACTGAAAGGCAGGAGTGGCATGAATTACCCCGGAGGTCTTGTTGAGCCCTGGGAGTTTATGACTCTGACAAGTAGTCAAGATTTCTATCAGCACTGACCTAATGTGATATTAAAGAAACAAAATGCCCTGACTGTTGTGTCTTATGATTCAGGTACTGAATTGTATTCCATATTGCCAATGCCAAGGACACAAAAGGATGAACTCACACTTGGAGGTTGCAGTTAAAATGAACTGACTTTATTTCCTTACGTATGGAGGGTGTTTGGGGAGACTGTCCTGTATCTTGTTGAAACATTGGCAATCTGTATTATTTTAAATCTTAGTGATTTCTATTGTAAAAATACTGTGTGCTCGTTTGAAAAAAAATTCCAACAATACAGGAATGTAGGACTTAAATAAAAGTAGAATGCCCCCAAATAAAGTCTCTAGTAATGTGCTTTCCCCCCTGCATCCTAAATCCACTGTTAACAGTTTGGATATTATATTAGTCAGCTAAAGAGGTGCTGATGCAAAGCAGCAGAAATCTGTTGGTTTTTCTAAAGGGTATTTATTTGGGGTTAAAGCTTACAGTTATAAGGCCCTAAAGAGTGCAACTCAAGGTACCATAAGAGGTACTTTTTCACCCAAATCAGCAGGGACTTCGTCCTCTTAAGGCTCTGTGGGCCCAGTGTCTTCTGATCTCAGCTGTAAGCTGGCATAGGGGTTGTTTCTTTCTGGGCTTCCTCAGCTCAGCTGCTTTGTTCTTTGCAAACTATCAGGCAAAGGGCTCATCTCTCTTCCCAGACCTGCAGGATCAAAGCTTTTTCCTCTGCCATGTCTACGGAGAGCTCTTTCTTCCTGTGCCTTCTTCTGTGTACCTTCTTCTGTGTGTCTTCTTGAGTGATTGTCCGTTTATATAGCCCACCAAGGGGGCGGGAATGTAACCTGAGTTGCACCCTACTGACGTGGTCGAATCAAAGCCCTAATCTTAACGTAATTTAATCAAAAACATCTCAGCCGAATTGAATACAACCAAAAGGGATCACACCTAGAAGAACAGACCAGTTTACATTTTCTCTCTTTTTGAAATTCATAAATAATCTCAAACTGCTACAGATATTTTTTTTCATTTGTTCCCTTCTATATAGCCATCAACTAGTCTCTCATTCTCATATTCTCTCTCTCCTCTCCCCTGTCCTCTTTCCTCTCCTTCCTTCCTTCCCTACTCATGCATTTATCTATATATTCTCATATACACATGTATTGTTTCATCCACAGAAATGGAGTTAGACGTCTTACACAGTGATTTTTAAATTTGCTTTCTTCACATAGCAGTAAATTTTGGCCTTTCTCATACATACAGATCTACCTCTTTTTTTTTTTTTTTGATGTGCTATAATTTATTTCCCTAAATTCCCCCCCAACTCCTTTTGAAAGATATTTGGACTCTTTCCAACTCTTTGCCCTTGCAGACAATGGCCATCCCACATCTTAATTCCTAGCATTTTGAAGCTTTCTGACAGTTGTCTGATATTTCAGTCTCTTACAACGTGGAACCGTATTCTTCAGACAGACTGCGCCGTGCGCGCAGCCTCAGTACACAGTCCAGAGAGCAGCGGCTGTGTGCGCGGGAGGTGCCAGCCCCTGAGTTCTCCACAGTGACGCCTTTTAAAGCCTTCCGAAGACTCATGCTTACACGTGGAGCTGCTGGGGAGCTTGAACCTTAAAGTACGACTATTTCTTGGAGGGGCTAATCAGAGAGGACCCTTCCTGGGTCACTTGCAGTGCAGAGCAGTGTCCTGCGTCCCCAGAGGGTCCGTGCCACCTCGGCTTAGTGTCACACCTTCTGCAGGCGAGGCCAGGCGGCCTTCCCTTAGAAGAGCAGGAGTGCTGGAGTCTGCAGCCGCGCTTGTCCTCCTTCCCCGCTCCTGTCCCCAAATTGCCCTGCCCTGGGAAAGAGTACAGGAGGCACTGCTCAGAAAGTCCACTTGGCCATCTGTCTGTCTCCCTTACTGCTCACTTCCTCTTGTGTACATTTCTGTGACTGAAAGGTTTACAACAAACTTGTATTGCCTTTCTATGCTGAGAAAAATTAATTCTAGAAATTTAAATTAAAATTCTAAAACAGTAACCTAGCAGTAAGTACAAGATCCCCATTTTCTTCGCCCTCACACCACTCCTGTATCATCACACTTAAGAGTTTGATGTCTGTCTTCCTAGACCTTTTTCTATGCATCTACTTAAGTGTATACAGACAGTTTATTTCTTACAAAAATAGGATCATGCAATCTGTCATGGAGACAGTTGTACAAATTGTACTTAATATGCCCTAGACGTCTTTATATATCAAAACATGTAGATAGAGGTAGTAAAAGGACACATTTTGTAAATATCTTTTTGTTAAAATTCCTATGAAATATTGTGGGGGTTTTTTGGAATGGCCAAACCACCTCTCTGAGTAGGACATAGTTTGTGCACTGGTTTGGGGGAGGAGGGATTAGGAAATGCAAAGGGCTCTATGCTAGTGTGTTTAGAATGAGGCAAGAGCAACCATTGTCCCTCTGTTTGTGCATTTGGTTTTTACTTTGCAGTGTATATAGTGTATATAATGGACAAACCCCTCCTAATTTACACCATCTCATCTTCTAGATCTTAAAAAGGTTGCCAGTGTGTGACAAAAATGGAGTTAGTAAATTAATACATTTTGTGTTAAAATTCCTAGGAAGATTGTTTTCTTTTTAAAGCCCACAGGGTTGGTAGAGAAGGGCTAAAAAGGAAGGGCTTTAGGCCGGAACATTCATATTTAGAAGACACGTTCAGATCGTTAACTGTTGTTATGTGTGTGCGGTTTAGTCAAGCCTGCTCTGTATATGGTGGACAGACTCACCCTTATTTGAAACATCTAGTCTGTCTAGATGTTTAGACATGCCCGACATATGTTAAAAGTAGAAGCAGGGGAAGCGGCTGTGGCTCAATCAGTAGGGCTCCCGTTTACCATATGGGAGGCCCCGGGTTCTGTTCCCGGGGCCTCCTGGTGAAGGCAAGCCCGCCCGCACGGCGTGGTTAGCTGACTCAGCGAGCACAAGCAGCAAGGGGGGGATAAATGAATAAATAAATAAAATCTTTAAAAAAAAAAAAAAAAAAATAGAAGCAGTAAAATATTACTTTGTAAAGATTGTTTTGCTCAAATTCATAGGAAATACCATCTTTTGGAAATGGGATTGTTAAACCAGCTCTGTGAGGAGCATACCACTGTCTATATACTCATTTATTGGTTTGGAGGAGGTGGGAGGGAAGCAATTGCAAAAGATAATTTGCTGGTTTGTTCCTACTTGGGCAATTTCAGACAAAATTTTTTCTGTATATTTGGTGCATATATAGTGGACAAATGAGACCCAATTTTGCAATATCTAGGTGTTAAAGAGGTTGCCAGTGTAGGACAAAGTAGCGTTAGTAAGATTAGTATGTTTTGTATACTTTGTGTTGAAATTCATTGGAAAGCTTGTCTTCTGTAAATGGCTGTGGGTGTGAATTTGTTCAGCCACCTCTCAGCAGTACACTTGCCTGTTCTTGCCCACTGAACTGGTAGTAGAGAAAAGGAAATGAGGAGGGAATGATTCAAGGCCAAGATGGTCATGTTTAGGAGATACCTCAGATTTTCTTATGTGGGTGCAGTTTTATTTAACAATACTATGTTTGTAGTGGACAAATATATTCTTACTTGAAATATCTAGTCTTTCTAAATGTTTTAGAAGTGCTTGATGTGCTTAAAATAGATGTAGTAGAAGAACACTGTAAAGTAACTTGTAAAAATTGGTGGGAAATGTCTTTAGAAATGGAACTGTACTGTTGTTCATTCATTTGAGGGAGGTGGGAGGGAAGAAGGTACAAAAGGTGTTTGCTAGTGTATACTAGAAAATTTCTGATCATCTATTGCCCTGTATATTAATGTACATTCATTTAACTTTGCTGTACTGTATATAGTGTATATATACTGGACAAGTAAGTCCTAATTTTATAATACCTAGTCTGTAGATATTAAAGAGGTTGCCAGTGTATGACAAAAGTAGAGTTAGTGAACTAACACGTTTTGTACACTTTCTGTTAAAATTCATAGAAAAGCTGTCTCCTGAAAATGGCTTTTGGAAATAAGTTGTAAAACCACATCTAAGTGACACATGTGCCTATAACTCATCCATTGGGTTTGTGGTAGAGAGAAGGCATTGGGAGAAATGAAGCACTCAAGACCAGAATGTTTCTGTTTAGAAGAAACTTTGAGATATAACCATTAGTTACATGTGTATAGTTTATTCAATACCACAGTGTATATGGAGGACAAATTTAAGTCCACTTATAATTGGCCCAATTATTTATATCAGTTATTGTAGTTTTCTTTGGCTGCGCAAGCAATTACCATGCAATGGGTTGGTGTAAATAATGGGAATTTATTAGTTCATGGCTTTGAGACTAGGAAGAAGTCCAAATCAAAGCGTCATTGAGGCAATGCTTTCTTCCCAAAGTCTGGTGTTCTGGGCTGGCTGCTGGTGATCCTTGGTCCTGGGCTCCTCTGTCACATGGTAATGCACATGGCGGCTTCTTCTGGCCTCTCCCTTCTCTTCTGGGATCTGTTGACCTTCAGCTTCTTGCTTCCTGTGGATTTCTCTTGTCTAAGTTTCATTTGCCTTATAAAGGGCTCCAGTACTAGGATTAAGACCCATCTTGATTGAGGTGGGCCACAAGTAACCTCATCAAAAAGTCCTTGTTACCGTGGGTTCCCACCCACAGGAATGCATTAAGTTTAAGACTCCAAACCACCACAGCAGCTAGGAAGCATGGATAACCTGAATGTACAGTTTATCTAGAGTCTTCATATCCATCATTCTTTGCCCCTTCTCTTCACCCCTCACATTCTCCCAGGGTTATTTGCCAGTGACATATATTTTGATATCCAATTTTTTCACTCCCTACCCCCAGGCCCCAATTGCCGATTGGAATTTTGAACAAGCAGTGAGTTCTGTAGGGTTTCAGCATCTTTGTCTTTTCACTGTGTTTGATTTTTCCATGTCTTCATAAAGGTTCTGGAATATCCTGCTCCGGGGGTGCTCTACAAACACTTTGAAACTGCCCAGGTTGGGGAAGCAGGAGACTCTGAAATCTGAGACAGAAATGACTGAACAGTCCATGATAATTGTCAAATGACCATCCCTGGCCTTGCTTATTATATGTAAGAAATGACCAGGGTGGCTTGACTTGGCTGAATTTCACCGTTACTGACGACTTTCGGTTTGCTCCTCACAGGATTAAACCTTTTAGAGTAGGCCCTTTTCCTCCTTTGAAAGTCATTTCTGGATTTACCTGGAGGATTTAGAACATTTTTTCCCCAAACTTCTTTAAATTCACTAGAACAGCTTGTTTAAAAAGCAAATAGACCAGATTCTACTTTGTAGCTATATAAAAGAATGAAGATGCACTTAATGTGCAGTGATGGCATAATCTCCAAGATAATGTTGTTAAGTGGGAGAAGGGAGGAAGGTGCAAAAGGGGTGTCATTATGTGCTTTCTTCATATAAAAAATAAAGAAAAACAGAAAAATGTATTTGCTTCTGTATGCTTAGAAGTGTACCCAAGCAGCAGGGAGCGTTCTTTGCCTCTGAGAAGGGAAATGGAACATAGCTGGGGGACAGGTGTGAGGAAGATACCTTTCACTGTATGTTCTTTTTCACCTTTAGAATTTCAAATCATGGAATTCTTACCTATTCAAAGATCAATTTTTAAAATACTTTGCCCTCCAAGTCTCTACACTGGATAGTTTTGCTCAATACATTTAAGGTGGGGCTTGGACATAAATATATAACATAGCTTTATTGAGATATAATTCAGATACCATAAAATTCACCCTTCAGAAAGTGTACAGTTCAGTGGTTTTTAGTGTGGTCACAGAGTTGTGCAGCTGTCAACTCTTAATTCCAGAACATTTTCACCATCCTGAAAGGAAACCATTTGCATTAGCACCCACTCCCCATTCCTTCCTTTCCAAGCAGAATGCACCCCCTTGCCTTTTCCAGCTTCTGGAGGTACCCACACTGCTTGGCCTGTGGCCCCTTCTTCCATCTTCAAAGGCACCGGTGGTCAGTTGAGTCCTTCTCACCTCATGTCACACTGTCTTCTGCGTCTGTTGTTACATCTCCTTCTGACCCTCTGGCTCCCGCTTGTGCCATCATCACCCACTTCTAAGTATCCTGTTTTGTTCGGGCCCACTGGAATAAGGGAGGATAATCTCCCCTCGTAAAATGTCAGCTGATGAGCAGCCTTCGTTGCATCTGCTCCTGAACCCTTTGCTGTGTAAGGTGGCATAGCCACAGGTTCCAGAGATGGGGGCTGGACGTCTTTGGGGGGTGGGGGCATTATTGTGCCCACCACAGACAGGAATACAGCAATCTGTCTTCCTCAGGAGCCACAGCTCCTGTAAACGATTTTGTTTTTAAGGTATCTAATCCATTTCCTAACTTGACTTCTCTTTCTTGGCTTTTAAATAAAATAAAGTGTTATTTTATTTTGGCACAAAATAAAGTGTTACATGATGTTGACATGATTGTTCTGAACTCTAAACAATGAGGACAAATCATTCTCATCTACAGCAGGGGTTGAGTTCTAATTATTAAGATAAAATTGAGAAGTCTGCCAGGCAATATTTTATTATGGGTCAAGTCTTCTGAGGGTAGAAAAAATTTTAAAAAATCTAGCTTGGGAGTACTCCGTGCCCCAACCCTTCCAATAGCTGTTTATTTTGGCTCCCTCCTTCAGGATGAGCACGGGGTGGGGTGGTGGGAAGGCCCCGAGCCCTGGGACAAAGCTGCTCCTCTTTAGTGAAGCTGAATAATAGGCGCATTCTCTGGGCCACTTGGTAACACACACATAAATAGAATAAATAAATGGTCTTTCAAGTTGCAAAATTTGAGTTCCCGTGGAGAAAAGCTCTCCACCTTGTTCCATTATGTACGTAATGTTTTCCCCAGAAAACAGTGTCCTCCGAGACATGGGGACAGTGGGCTCTTCCTACAGACCTGTGAAGTCTGCATGCCTGCCCATGTGCTAGGAGGGCAACGTCAGGGGTAGATTCACTCTTCCTGTGAGCCCCCCTTCCATCTGCTTCTGAAAGGGGTGTTCAGCTCAGCTGCAGAATGCCAAGTGGATGCCTTTGCTTGAAATATGGGGTCAGGGGGAGAAGCTGGAAGGGAGGCTATTAGACCCTCACTTTATGGCTCAACTACAGCCATGGCCTTCTCTGAAGCACTTGTCTGGAGGCAGGAGAATGGTGAGATCTGCTCTAGGGGCCTAGGAGGGACTGTTAGCCCAGCCCCCTGGATCCCCTGTGACTCCTGGTGCTCTACTTGAGTATTTCTATCCAGCCACCACCCCAACTTGATTTAAGGTGACTTTTATGCTGGAAGGCTCTCGACGTGATAAAAAAATAAAAACCACAAACACAAAATTGAGTTGCAAAGGGGAAGGATTAGATCATAAATGGAGGCTGAGGAAAGTTTTTCCATCCAAGGAGGAGAACTAGCCCTGAGCTTCCCAGCAGTCAAAGCAAAGAGAAATGCAGCGTACCATGCGACTTAAATAAAAGAACACAAAAATTTATCAGGAGGGATGACCCTCTTTCTCTTGTGGCTTTGGTATGACTCATTGTATGGAGGGAAGCACTGAGGGGTGGAGGGGTTAAGATTTGGAGACTGACTTGGCTTTAAACCCTGCCTCTCTGAGTTCTGCTCTCAGATGTAAAATGAGAAAACAGGACTTCCTAAGGTTGTCCTGACTGTTAGGTTTATGGTAAACTATCAGGGTCTTGGCGCGGTGCCCAGTGCATAGTCAGCCTTCAAATATTAGGGGTGGCTGCTAGACTTCTTCCCTCTGTCCCTCCTATGTGTTGCAGCCTCGTTACTAGTTTCCGCGACACTCTTTCCAATTTCTTGGTCACTTCTCTGCCTGCTGAGAGAAGCTCTGGGGTTTTTCCTTTCTGTTTTAGAAGGTTCCACCAACCTAAGTGTCCCGGCATAATTCTTTCCCTCCCCTTCTCTATTGTGGCTTGTGTGACTTTTCAAAAACACAAATCTGATTGTGTCTCTCCTCTGGGTGAAGGTGGGGTGGTAGGCTTTGAATTCCACTCAGCCCTGTCTCCTGCCAGCCCTGGGCGGCTTCAGCCTGGTCACTCACCTTCAGCACTCCATTTCTGTCCTCTGGGGATGGAAAGCATTGTACCTTTCCCAGAGGACTGCTTGAGAATTAAGAATATGACCTAGGGGGGCAGATGTGGCTCAAATGGTTGGGTGTCTGTCTCCCATGTGGAGGGACCTGGGTTCGATACCCGGGACCTCCTTGTAAAAATATAGAAAAAAAATATAGAAGGTGCGTGGGCTGCCAGGCCTTGCAAGCAGGTGTGCTGCCAGGCCCCACGGCGCGGGTGAGCCCCCTAGGCCTTGCATGCGGGTGCGCCGCCAGGCCCTGCTGAGCCACACAGCAAGATGATGACATAACAGGAGACAAGGGAGAGCCAAGATGAGACACACCGAAAAACCAGGAACTAAGGTGGCACAGGCGGTAGGATGCCTCTCTCCCACATCGGGGTTTCCCAGGATCGAATCCCAGTGAAGACAGGAGGAGAAGGATGAGAAGAGAGGGCAGGAAACAGACACAGAGAATTGCCCAGAGAATGGACACAAAAACAGCAAAACCGGGGGGTGGGGTGGGATAAAAATGGATAAAAGTAAATAAAGAAATAAAGAAATCTTTAATTGAAAAAAAAAAAAAAAAAAAAAAAAAAAAGAATATGACCCTACTTCAAAACAGGGCCCAGGAACTCCTATGGGTTCCATGAGTGGTGCCAGTTCCTTCCATTTGTCAGCCAAGACAGAAGACCCTACAGACTGACGCTGGGAGGTTTATCGACCAGAACCAATAGCGAGCGCCTATAGTTTATCTCTCTCCCCAACAAGACAGATCAGCCCAAAGTATATCGCAGGCTCCAAGAAGAAAGGTGTTAATTAGTGTGACGATGTCGGCTCATTTCCCCACTTCCCCCGTGTGCCCACAATCCCAGGAGAGTGCCCTGCTCACAGTTGGTACTTAATAAGTTTGCTAAGGGGAGTGTGGAAAGCGTGTGAGTGTGGGATTTGGGAGACAGGGTGATAAGGAAGCTTCGAAGGCAGAGCTGATCAAGAAAGCTGTGAGTGAAGTGTCTTTCCATGACGTACATTTTTTTGCTCTGGAAGGAAGAGGAGGCGAACAACCACTCTCCAGCTTCAGAGACACACTGTTCTCATTAAACGCAGGCCTTGTTCCCCAGGAAGTAGGCATTGGCTGCGGCATTTGCCTCTCTGGGGAGCTGGGTGGGGTTCCTTTTTTCATTCAAGATGCTGTAAACCAGTACAGTGTTCTTTCTCTTTGCTTCACTGGAAATTGTTTCAGAGTGGAACTGTACTTGGACCATGAAAATATTCGATCTTGTTTAAAATTTCATTTGTCAGGTCAATGTTTTGTCTGTTTTGACCTCGAGGCTTTTTCTCATGGTTAATACTTCGGCAGTTCTAGAAAGAACTCTGTCTGCCTCTCCATCTCTCTTCCCGTCCCTTCTTCTTTCTCTCCCTCTTGCCTTCTGTTTCCTTCTCTCTCACTCCCATCTCACCTTCTTTCCCTCCTTTCTTCTCTCTGTCTCTCCTCCTTTTCTTCCTTTCTCCTACCCATTGAAGTCTTCTAGTTTATAGATTATTGTATATCTCATAAAATAACTTCATTTCTCAAATGATTCTCTAGAACTAATACCCACCTAGAAATCTCTAAAGCTCTGTAGGTATGTGCCTTCCTTCAGCTATTTTCAATTGCATTTTATTTCTTTAACAAAAATAGGGTACAGGCTATGAGCTCCGATTCTGGGACCCCCTGAATACACAGGACACTGTTCCAGGACAAATCACTTCACTTTCCACATCTCATGTCCCTGTCTGTGCAGTGAGGTGATGGCAGTACCTTCCTTGTCAGGTAGCATGAAGATTCAATGAACTGATCAGGCATGAGCCCTCAGCCCCAGCGACTCTGTGATTTTTAGGCTTTCTGTAAAAATTCTCTACTTGCTTTTTCCATTTAATAATCTAAAGCCAGTGTGAGGTTCTTTGAGATGGAATGTTATTACCAACAGCAGTGCCCTCTCAACAGAATGTTCCACCAAGTAAGTTAATGGTAAGCAGATTTGCAAATATGACTTATTCTGGAACCTTATAGGGCCCTCCATTTGGCCTGACTCCGGTGTAATTCTCAGTACTGGCCTCCAGGCTGAGTGAAGAAGAAAGCAGACCTTGAAATTCCCAGAGTTCTCATTTTTTCTTTTTCTTTCTTTTCCTTTGCCTTGCAGCGGATGCTTTTTTCAAAGCTGCTATAAGCCTTGTTCCTGAAGTTCCAAAAATGATCAATATCGATGGAAAGATGCGACCGTCGGAAACATTTCTTCAGGAATTCCTCTGCAATTTCTTCTCTACTTTATTAATAGTTCCGGTACGTTAACCCCAAAGGGTCCGTGGGTGATTCCTTTTCTTTGTTCTGCCTTCTCTATATTCTTAGCCCTAAAAAGTGCAGGGATGGACTTTCTATGCAATATCTCCAAATCAGTTTTCTCATCAGATGTTTGAATTGCCCAGTGTACTTTCTGTACTTGCTGTGCCCATTGAGGCCCTCTACACTGCCAAGGTAAATTGAGAGCACAGGCTTCGAGGCTGCACCCCCAGCTCCATAGTCTTGGGCAAGTATGTACCCTTACTGGGCACCAGTTTCCTCATTTATAAAATGGGGGCAATAATAATATCTACCTCTCAGGGTGGTTGTGAGGATTAAGTGAGCGAATACATATAACGTGGCTAGAGCAGTACTTTGGTACCTAGTACATAGTAATCACGTAGTAAGTGGTGGTGGTGATGGTGATTGTGATGGTG
>JAKSZT010054576.1:11806560-11986404 GCA_026826555.1 Tolypeutes matacus | reverse complement strand
TGATGGTGCTGATGGTGCTGATGGCCGTACTGATGATGCTGGTGGTGATGGTACTGACCGTGGTGGTGGTGGTGGTGGTGGTATTGATGGTGCTGACCGTGGTGGTGGTAATGATTGATAGTGATGTGCTGGTGGTGATAGTGCTATAGTGGTGGTGGTGGTGATATTCTTTGGATGACAAGTAATAGAAACCAGATATAGATAACAGAGTTCAAAAGGGACTTTGTTGAAAGGATGCTGGGGTTTCCCATGAAGTGTAAGAGATGAGGAGTCGGGCTTGCACTGGATGGAATTGAAGGCACTGGGAGGACCCAGCTGTAGGAATTCCTGGGCCCTCTTTCTGCTTAACCTGGGTCTACCCTCTCCCTGGGGGTCTGTCAGAGTAACCATGAATTTGGACAAGGAGAAACAAATGACATCTTATTTTCACAAACTTCTGAGTGAAATTCAGCCCTTCCTGCAATTATAAACTACAAGCAGCCAACCACAGCAGTGGTAGCAGTAGCCGGGACTCTGTCACCAAAAGAAACATTCATATCACATTTCAGGTGTGAAAGTCATTTCAGAATATTTTTTATGCTTTTCATTACTTTAAAAAGCATAGTTTATTAAGCCCATTCATTCCTAAACCTGTTATTTAACACATTCACAAAAAAGTAATAGATTACAGTACAGTAGATGCATTTTAAAAGTTCTTTGACAACTATATTTTAGTGTAATTGGTTTTCTTTGTAGTCTTAGGTATTTTATTTTCTGCATTAAAAATAGTATTCTGAATAGTCCTTAAGCTTCGCCAGGCTGCCATGGGGTCCATGCCACAAAATGGGTTTAGAACTCCTGGTAGAGCCATTGTGCATAGGAATCGCTGGGTGCTTGCCAAAATGCAGATTCTTGGGCCTTCTCCCTGAGCAGCTCACTCAGTAGGCCAGGATAGATCCCTGGAATTGGCATTCTTGAATGCCTCCTCGGCAATTCAGCTGTAGGTGGTCCTAGGACCACATTTTGAGAACCATTGCTCTAGGCTCTGACCATAAAAGATTCAGCTCCCATGGCTGAGGGGATTCTTTTGGGGGTACTGGAAATGGTATAAGTGTGTTGATCGATGCACAAGTCTGCGAATATACTAAACTCCCTTGAACCGTATACCTTAAATGGGTAAATCATGTGTTTATGAATTATCTCAATAAAGCAGTCATTAAAAAAAAAAAATTGTGACCTAGCTCCCAGCTCTCCCTGCTTAGATTCCAAATTCTCAGAGGAGAGGATCTGCTGGGCCTGGTGTTGGGCCGGAGGCTAGGTCCCACCAGCAGGGCCACAGCGTCCCAGGGGGGCGCAGCCCACGTCCTCCACAGTTCCCTTCACTTGACACTTGATCTCAGTGTTTTCAAATTTCTCTCTTCCCTGATTAGTCTTGTTATTTGTCAAGGGGGACAAAAGAAAAATCAGCATCTCGAATGAAGAAATTGATAGAAACCATTGTTCGCTGACTAATTTCAGTGCGTTTGCCCTCTCTAGGGGTTTTTTTTGTTTCTTTTTTTTGTTTTTCATCTTACAACTCACTGAAGCTTTAATCAAGAGCCTTGTCTTCAGAGTCCGAAACTTGAGTTCAGTCGTGACCGGAGGACTTAATAGCTATGCAGCTGTGAGAAGGTTTTGTAACCCCTCAGAGCCTCAGTTATTATGTTTCCAAAATGGGCCCCTAACAGGGCTCCTGTGAGGAGTGAAGTAAATGAGAGAGATGAAACCAGGAGCTCTGGCCAAGGGCTTAAAAACTGGGGGGGGGGGGGGGGCGTGGACAGCATCCAGCCCGGAGACACATTTGCTTTTCTGGAAAATCCAGGGCTCAGTTGGCCATATTGGGGAGCAGCTGCCGCCTGCTCCAGTTCCACTAGGCACCTCCAGACCCATTCAACTCCTTTCTTTTGCCTACGTGGCCCTTAGGCGTTTGTGGAAATGATCCCTCTCTCCACAGGTTTTAGCTCTTACCCCTGGTTTTGGCCCACATGGCTTTTGCTGAGGGGTTTGTCAACCATGAGATAAGAATAGCTGCCTTTTGTGACTTCCTACTACCACCCTGCACTGGGCTAAGTGCTTCATCATCATCCCGGCTCTAGGAATCCTCTCTCACCCCCTACAAGGTAGGAATCATGGCTCCTTTTGTATGTAAGGAGGCCTAGCATGGACAAGGCCTGAGGTTGCACAGCTAGCTACTGTGTAGCAGAGCGAAACCTGAGTCCAAGTCTGTGCTACTCCAGAGCCTGTGCCGACCACTGCAGGATCTGAGCCTCACATGTTTACAGTGTGTTTTATTTACTCAGGACCACTCATCACCAACAACCCAACATCCCTCCTCCTGGGATACGGCTTTAGTAAGTACTAGCTAGCTTTATAGCGGCCACAAGATGCTGAGTGAATAGTCAAAGCCAAAGGAGCTGGGATGTGGTATGATAGGCCAGAAGCGAGCCGTGCCTGCTGCAAAAAGGTTTAGCGTGAAGAGTCACCAGCTCCCGCTTTTACCTGGTTCAAATGACTTACCTTTCTTGCAACAGCTTTTAAAGGATGGGTTTGATAAGCTTCTCTTGGTTCTGCTTAGAAAAGCTTGGAGCCATTTTAGACCTGGCCTGCTTGAGTCTCACAAAGTGCAGTGGGAGACACGCCCCTGGGACAGCCCTCCCTCCTCCACAGGCAGGGCACCCTTCCAAGCACGCGGTGGAACATTCTGCCTTGGCGTCTGCGCGGGCAGCCTCTCGGTGGGCTGCAGAAGTCGTCTGCGTATCATTGAACTAATGCATTTCATTTCATATGACAACCAGTTGGTAGGACAAGCAAAGTCGAATGGACTGAACAAGTTGGACATTGTGATTTCAGAGACCTCATTTTGATTCAGTTGCGCTTTGTAGGAGATGGGAAAGCTACTGCCATCAGTTTTCTGACACTAATCACTCAGGGTGCAGTAGAAAGTATTTCCTCCTTCTTACCCTAGGCAGGATGTCCAGGTGCTAAGCTTATTTCCTTCTTCATTCTATCCCACAAATATCTGTTGATTCTGGAAATTCATGTGTGAACGGAAAGACCTGCCTTCCCCACCTCCCGTCCCCACCCTCATCAAGCAAATAAATATACATATAAGTACAATTGTATAAAGTACCATAAAGAAATAGGGAACTCTGAGAGCCTCAAATTTGAGGGAGGGGAAGCCAATGTGGCTCAGTGGTTGAGTGCTGGCTTCCCACATAGGACGTCCCGGGTTCAATTCCCAGCCCCGGTACCTCAAAAAAAAAAAAAAAAAAAAAATTTGAGGGAGGGTTAGTCAGGAAAGTTCCCTGAGAAAACGCCATTTGAGTTGAAATCCAAAGGATGAAGAGTAGTTACTAGGTTCAGGGGGGGAAAGGAGAGGCCGTCTCTGGGCAGAGGAGACAGCGCTGAGGTGGGAAGGAGACCTGCACACATGGGGAACAGGAAGAGAGCCACGGGGACTGGAGGAAGTGGGGAGGGTGAGCAATCCAGGTGGAGCTGGGAGCCAGAAAGGGGCTTACTCCTACGGGCTCAAGTAAACCTCCATCCCAGTGATGACCTCTGCCCCCTCTCAGCCACCCCTGCCCTCCCACTTCCTCCATTTCCCCCTGGGCCCCTTCCTTCCCGTCCTGCATTCTGGCTCCTTTTCTAAAGGGCATTATTATTTATTGACCCAACACTTCTATACCTCTTAGAGTGAGCCAGCCACAGGGCTAAGCAGTTTACAGATGTTCACTCAAAACCTACCTGCTATTAGCCGGTAGCAGAAGTGGAAACTGAGGCACAGAGAACTGAAGTAACTTGCCCAGGGTTGCCAGCTAGTAAGTGGCCGTGTCCAGATTGAACGCCAGGAAGCCTGCACTCAGGCGCCATCACTGCCGCCTCGCATTGTAGCCCTCCTGGGAAGTTAGTGGCTACTGGAGTATTGCTTCTTATTCCTGAAGACCGGAATCCTGAGGAAATAACCGCTAATGGTGGCACCAGGCTCCTGTTGGGCTAGATGGGAGAGAGGTTCTCCCTGTGAGGCACAGGGGGAACCATTTCCCTCTAGGAGTACCATCTGAGCCCACAGCCCTGTTTTTCCTTCAAGAACTCTGTCTGCCTTGCTTCAGTTGTTGGCATTGAACCATCAAAGTACAATGTAAAAAAAAAGATTTTTTTTTACAACCACTGAAGCATGGATATCATGTGGAAAATTTCTCGAACAGAAGGTTGGAAATAATCTCTTGTCCCTTCAGTCATGACCAGAGGTTGACGGAAATGGCTCACTACAAACCTTTCCATCCCTCCTGCCCTTTCTTTCACCTTTTTGATGGCGTATCGAATGGTCTCCTGCACTAGGTATAGCCTTTATATTGAAATTAAGGTCCTGCAACACTGAGATTGCTGTCTCTTTCAAAGGCAGCTCCTTAAGTAAAATACAGTTTTGAGCATCCACATAGCAGAACAAAATAGCCTAGTTAGAAACAGCTGTTAGCAAAGAAAGGCAGGAGTAGGTTGCCAGCTGAGAATGACTCCGTAAATGGAAGGCAGACCATGGCATGCGCGATGTTGATGCACAGTATTTAAGGCCTTCAGACTTTTGAGCATTGTGTGTTCCTCTTTCCTGCCCTGATATTGTAACAGCGATTCTGGTAGATGTTAACAGTGCGTACAAATCATCTCAGTTTGCACCCACTGACAGTAGCACTACTATATGTGTACACTCACACGGGCTTAGGTTGCCATTAATCTCCCCCCACGTCTATTGTAGCACTTCTCATCCTCCAGGCTTGTGTGCAACGTAGCTGAATGCATGTGTACCTTCCCCCAATTGGCAAACCCCATACAGTCTGAGTCATGCCTTGCTCATCTGTAGAATCGTATAACTGCAGCATTAGTTGTTAGGAATGGCCGCTCTGAAACCAGACTGCCAGAGTGGGGTCGTGGGTCCTCCACGTGCCAGCAGTGTGACTGGGGGCCACTTATGCTCTCTGTGGCTCATTTCCCCATCTGTGCACGGGGGTTGTAATCGTATCTTTCTGGAACACAGTAGCACTCTGGGGGCTACCATAAATGTTAGCTGTCGTTATTTGTTTTCATTAGACAACTCGGCTCCTGATGCACAGAAGGTGCTTAAAAAGTATAACCCACCCAGCAGTATTTACCGAGTGCCTCCCATGTGCTCAGTGCTGTCCTAAGGCTCGGGGACAGAGCTATAGTGTACATTACCGGGGGACACCAGTTGCTCCCGGAGGTGCCATCCACAGAATATGGTGTGCAACTGGGCAGTCCTGGGTGGAGCTCCATTGGCGGCAGGTAGATAAGGTCCCTGTCTTCCTGGAGGTTATAGGCTAGTATGGAAGGAGATAGGTTCACCTGAAAGGTACTTGTTGGGGAGCTCAGTGAGTGAATGAGTTTGATCATTTCAGATAGTGAGAGCTACTCCAAAGAAAACAAGACAGGATGATTTGTGATAAAGGGGGTCCTGGTGAAGGGGACGCTGGCCTGAGGTCAGGGGAGGCCTTGTGCAGACCATGGGAGCTAGGAGATCGGAAGGCCTTCAGTCTGGCCAAGCCCTGGGGACAGAAATTCCAATCAGGAAACAGCAAGGCTGGGAGGCCAAAATGTCTCCAGCTCATGTGCTCAATAGTGCCTGTTGGGCCCCCTAGTCACTTGCCCCTGCTCATGTCCTCTGCCCTCCACCCACTCTGTGCCCTGGAGACTGGCCTCAGGACAGCATCACCTGAGCCTCCTTCCTCTGTTTCCAACTGGTTCAGCCAATGGAAAGCACTGGCGATGTGGAGGGCAGGAGGAGAGGCTGGGGTATTTACAGTGTCGTGCTTGCTGGCCTATGGTTTGGCCATGGCCTTGGCCCTCACCCAAGGACACAGCTCCTGTTGGGCAGCCTCCTGCAGGTGCAGCTTGTGCCAGGTCCCAAGAAAGCCACTCGCCACCCCTTGTCCTTTCAGTGGTAATGGCTTCCGGATATTGCCAGTCCCTGGGGGGCCTCCCCTGTCCTTGTTTGTCCCCTCAGTACTGCCCACATCTTCACAAATAGCTCTTCATCGAACCTTCCTCATTTAACCCTTTGGAGCCTGTTACCAGCTCCTGCCAGGACCCTGGTGGAGGCAGCAGGGCCCGAAGGACAGTAAAGGAGGCTGAGCGAGAGACAGGTGACCTGAGCCAGGGCAGAGGGCCGACGGGGTGGGGCAGGTTGTGCAGAGCCCGTCGGTCAGCAGGAGGAGTAGGACATTTACTCTACAGGGGATGGGAAGGCTGTGGAGAGTTTTATTTATTTATTTATTATTATTATTTTTTTAAAGATTTTTATTTTATTTATTAATTTATCCCCCCCTTGCTGCTTGTGCTCACTGGGTCAGCTAACCACGCCGTGCGGGCGGGCTTGCCTTCACCAGGAGACCCCGGGAACCGAACCCGGGGCCTCCCATATGGTAAACGGGAGCCCCACTGATTGAGCCACAGCTGCTTCCCAGTGGAGAGTTTTAAACAAGGGAGTCATGTAATCATATATATCTTCAGGGAACTGAATTGAAGCTGCTCACCTTTTTTTTTTTATCCTTCTTTTTTTTTTTTTAATTTATTTGTTCCCCACCCCTTGCCACTTGTGCTCACTGTCTGCGCTCTGTGTCCATTCGCTGTGTGTTTCCTCTGTGTTGGTCTCCCTTTGTTGCGTCATCTTGCTGCGCCAGCTGTCCGTGGGCACAGGCCGTCAGCTCTCCGCAGGCGCGGGCCAGCTTGCCCTCACCAGGAGGCCCCAGGAACCGAACCCAGGGCCTCCCACATGGCAGACGGGAGCCCAACCACTTAAGCCACATCCGCTTTCCTGCTCACCTTCTAATCCCAACACTTTTTTTTTTTTGGTAAGATTCAGTTTAGCATGTGAGCAACACTGTCTGCTATAAAAATGCCCTCTTTGGTTTTTCCTCTCCCCAGAGAGAGTCCTCCCTTTGGCTCTTGTTGCTGTCGAATGTCCTGTCAATCAGAGAAAGAGACTCTTTTTAAAGTTGGTGCCCGTAGGGATGACAGCGATAATTTGGAGGCTTTGCCCAGAGAGATGGCTTCTGCTGCTCCATCTGCTACGAGACCCCCGGTCTTGCTTCTGTAGTGGGAGGAAGAGGATTGACTTCTTGTATTGCTCCTCATGTAAAAGCAAGACAGTAATTTGGGGACCAGGCCGTTAAGCTGACAGGTAGCTTTGCTTTCCCATTCCTCGGACTCAGCCAGCGAGGCTCCTCAATGACTGTCGATGAATGGAGATTAACTCTGTGTTGCCATTTTCTTCTGTCGTTTAGCCCAGCTCCTGAGGGGCTCTTGCCTTAGCCAGAGAACTTTGGTTTCTTTGTAGAGAGGGACCACAGTTTGTGTTTTAGTTTTCCTGCTTTATATCTGGGATGATTTATCCTTTTCTCCTTCTCCTCCAGGATCATCCCGAACACGGGGTCCTGTTTCTCGTTCGAGAGCTTCTCAACGTGATCCAGGACTACACCTGGGAGGAAAGCAGTGACGATAAGATCCGCATCTACACCTGTGTCTTGCATCTCCTGTCTGCCATGAGCCAGGAGACCTACCTCTACCACGTAGACAGAGGTAGCGGTTGCCCGTCCCACCCCGCCACGCTGCGTTTGAACTTCATGAAGGGCAAATGGAATTCCAGCTTCTGTTTCACTTATTTCCCTCTGGCTTTTGAGCTTCCTTAAATTTCTATCCAGGATTTCTCTAAATTTACCTTGCTTGGGGCAACTCTTTAAAAAAAAAATTCCTGCCACCCATCCTGCACCTCCTAAATGAGAACCCCAAGAAAAGAGGCCTGAGGATGTGTCCCTTTAGCAAGCATCTCCGATCACTGCTAGAATCAGACACACTTGGAGAGGCACTCGTGGAGCAGTGGTGTCTTTGGTGTGCCCCAGAGTAGGCCGGAAAGCTGGTTAAAGATGCACAGGCCCAGGCTCCAGCCCGAGCCGAAGTATTTCCTGCTTGTCACCACCACCCCCACCCCCACCAGTTCCAATGTTTGGTTTCCCAAAAGTGGCCCTGTTGTTAAAAATACTTGGTACAGTAATTGTGTACCTCAGGATCTTACTCTCTACGCTCGGAAATTTCAGTGAGCCAACTTGCCATGCTCAGGAATGGCCTTCTCTAGCTGGGGTTTGGGGCTGGCGATAAGGATGTAACTTGAGAGGATGAGTTAATGTCGACAGGAATGGCTACCACGGCCCAGCACTGACTGCAAGCCAGGCACTGCTCTCGACCACCCAGGCATTTTCCTCCGTCAGTCCTTACAGCATTGCTGCGAGGACGGGCATTGGCCGCCCCATTTTACGTCTGAGCCAGGGGAGGCCTAGAAGGACCAAGTGATTTTACTCCAGGGCTCACGGCTGGTTAGTGATGGAAGTGGGATTCAGGTGCAGAACTCTGAGACCTACAGCACACTGCTTCCTTGATTACAGAATCACAATGCTTATATTAAGTGTCATACACATGCAGTAAATATAAAGCTCAGCCAGTGACCACAAAGTGGACATATCCAGGTCACCACCACCCAGATCAAGAAATAGAGCATCACTGTCCCTCAGAAGCCCCTTCATATCCCCTTCCAGTCAGCACCACCCCTCTGCTTCCCAAAGCCACACCACTCTCCTGACTCCTAGCATTAAAAATCAGTTTGCCAGTTTTTGAATTTTATGCAAATGGGATCATTTAGCAAGTATTCTTTGGTGTCTGGCTTCTTTCACTCATTGTTATGTCTGTGAGACTAAAATTACGTTGTGGATAGCTATAGTTCATCCTTTATCCTTGCTGTGCAGTATTCCATTGTGTGAGTAAACCATAGCTTATTTACCCATTCCCTTATGGATGGATATCTATTATGAACTGTGCTGCTATGAACTTTCTTGTCCAGATGGTGTACATTTCTGTTGGGTATATGCCCAGGGGTGGAATTGATGGCTCATAGGATTTTCTTCTGGTCAGCTTTGGTAGATGCTGCCTAATAGTTTTCCAAAATGGTTATACCAGTTTACACTCCCACCAGGCATGTCAGCGTTCCAGTTGCTTCACATCCTCACCCAGCCTTGGTATTGTGAGTCCTTGCACTTTAGCCATTCTGGTGGGTGCATTTAATCTGTATCTCTTGTGTGACTCATGAGGTTGAGCCCCTTGTCTGTGTTCACTGGCATTTTGATTTCCTCTTTTGCCAAGTGCATGTGGAAGGCTCTGAACGATAGAGAAACTTTGGAGGCTGAGGCACTGCCACAGAACAGGCCAGGGGGGCGTGCTCCCCCCTGCCTTCTCCTCTCTCTGCTGTTCCTCATGTAGAGTCAGTGTATTCTCTCTAAGCAAAACTGACAGGGCAGATGGCAGGAGCCGGATCTCTAGCAAAGGGAACAAGGCTAGATCTAACAGGCAAGGAATCTAGTTTTTTAGCTTTCAAAGATGAAGACAGAAGATGGATGGCTCCCTTCTTGTTAGCCCAGTGGTGGTAACTCTGGATGCAGAATTGTGGCCCAACGGCAGGGCTTGGTAGTTCCGCTGTCCCAACTCCCTTACTTATTCTAGGCCAGGGGTTCTTAACCTTACCTGTTCCATGGACCCCTGTGCCATTCAGGTGAAAACCACAGACCCCTTCTCAGGATGTAACGGCAGATAGTTTTATGACACTCAACTAGCGTCGGGTCTAACAACGACTGTAATTTCGAAGTATGGATGAGCGTAAGCTATTTTCCAAGATATGCAACAACTATAAGTGATATGAAATGAATACCACTGTAATTTATTGCATCCATTCATAAGTGAAGGAAATGCTAGATTTCAGTTAGAGGTCGGGGAAAATAAAGATAATAAGCTGATATTTTTCAATTCAAGCTCATGGACCCCCTGAAGTCTGTGGACCCGTGGTTAAGAACCCCTGTTCTAGGCAGCTGTTTAGACATTGTCAACACAGATCAGAAGTTCCAAAAAGGAGGGGCTGAATAATTTTTGCCTTTACAAAGGGCACCTTAGCTGCTTTCTTTCCAGATTAAAAAGAATGTTCTGAAATTACTTGGAGCAGTGCCCCCAGTGCTTCCATGCGAGCACGTGTGCGAATAAGCATATTTGATGTAGATGTGAAGAATATTCCTGTATGCTCTAGGTTTATTATGTAATATGTAGCTAGAATGTCTTTATTGGAGGAGTACAGCCTAAGATGCTGCTTGGAAGCCACCGTAGCCTCCTTACCCCTTCATGTCACCTGCCAGGCCCTTGAGGCATTAGAGTTTGTAACCCTCAGACCAGACAGTTGCAGAGCTCGAGGGTTATTTTTAGTGGCCATTTGCCAGGGACATCCCTTTTCTCTGACTCCCGGAGAGCCATGTCTGGACTCTCAGGCATGCTGGTCTGACCAAATTACTTCTTATCCTCCAATTCGCCCTTTTCTCCCTCCCTGGGTTATCGCCAAGTAGGAAACTCTATACCCTCCTCTTGTCTCTTGTCCTCTTTTCCACTTTAGATTTCTAGTGAATTCGATCTCGGGCTCCACTTAGATCTTAGATTCCTTCTAAGCCTAGAGCCTAGGATCCCCTAACTCCCTGGATCACCCCTTCCTGGCTCTCACACTTACTCTCGTGGCTGCCCGTATGCTTGTCCATATCCCCCGGTGGACTGGAAGCGCTGTGAGGGCAGGGGCAGGACCCCCATGCAGCAGGTGCTGAGTGAGCAAGCGGGAGCGCAGCCTGCTCAGAACACACATCTGGCCCCTCTGAGCAGGAAACATGTGGCCTGGGCGGTTGCCCATCCACAGGCAGCCCTGGCCCTTCTCTCTCGCTCCAGTGCTGGGCTGATCAGAATGAGAGGAGATACCATCCCAGAGGAAGAGTGGGAATTTATCCCAGAAACTATTCTAGTCTTCAGCAGTAGACATGGGAAATTCCTTTGCCAGCAGCACTTTTGCTGCCTGGCAAAATCAGGTGCTAGTAAGAGCTTGAATCAAATTCTTTAGCTGCTTACAAGAATAACTACCACCCCCCAATATGGCAGATAGCAGTCACGGCACAGCAGCCAGGGCCATCTTTCTAATCCAGGACCAGCCGCTGCAGCCCAGGCCTTTCACTGCCACCCTGGAGCCACTGCAGAGGGAACAGTCAAAACCGAGGAAGGTTTCCCCTCAGAGTCCCCATCAGGAGGCAGTTAGAAATTGGATTAGAAATGGTCTGCATGTGTGTATCTGGTGTACTGAATGTTGAGGTATTTGCCAATTTACCTATTAGAGACCCTAATAGGAGCCAGTTTCTTAAAAGCTCAGGGGCTGTCCTTGTCCCTCATCCACTGGCTTTTCTTGGTCTCTGTGACAAGCACCTGCTGTGCGTGATCCCCAGTTCTGTGGCACGTGACCAGGCGTCTGGTGGCTCACTGTGCAGACACTGGCCACAGCCCGTGACTTACACTGTGACAGGGTAGTCCACCATGGCTCTCGTGCTCAGCCTCACCCGTCTGCAGGCTAAACCTCCCCCATCGGTCCATTGCTTATAGGTGTCACCTCTTTTTGTCTTGCACAACTCCGTAGGCCCTGCTGTATTTCTTTAAAATATTGTCTCTCTTGATTTGATGCTCATAGGAGACAGCATCCTGCTCACTGGTTCTTTAGATCAGGATAGTGGTGAAGATACCCCCTCACCCCCAGCAGCCGCATGGCCCCTGGCTTATCAGGTGTCACCGCATTTGGGGCATTGACCCAAATGTTCAGCCTCCGCCAGATCAGTGGCAGTGAACAGCTGCCACTGTGCTTTCCCTCTTTTTGACCACTTAGCGCTGCGTGTGCATCCAAGGAGGTCTCCTACAGCCTATGGGTTTTGAGGTTGGACTGGGCTCCTCAGAATGAGCGCCACTTGTTCTCATCCAGTTGAAATGACCGTGTTTGGCACATTCAAGTTGGCATTTGGGTGTCGGGGGTTAGTGCAGCTAAAACATGATCTGGTGAGAAAAGGAGCATAAGCTCATGCAGAAGTGGAGGGAGAGAGGTTGTGGATTCATTAGGGACTCCATCGTTTTGCAGCAGGCTGGCCCTAGCCAAAAAGAAAATAAAGGAAAAAAGAAACACTAAATGTCCATGGGTGGGATCTCACTGAATGCATTCTGGTCTGTCCATGTAGTGGAGTACTATTCAGGCATTAAGACAACGCAGCAGATCTGTAGACGCTGATATGGAAATACCTCTAAGATACAGCAGTAAGTGAAGAAAGTCAAGGGCAAAAGAGCCCATGCAGTAGCCATGTCTCCTTACCCAGAGTAGATCACACTTCACGTGAAGGTCACTTGATAGGCAGGGAGGACAGAGGGACAGAGCTCAAACTCAAGGCTGTCTTCAGCTGGCCTGGTCTTACCCTAGGTGGTGACTGTCACAGGAGATGGCCTAGCAGAGATTGGAGGACTTTTTGGTTGGAGACGCTGTGGAAGGGATTCAAGCTTCTCAAGTAGTTGAAGTAGAGAACTTTTATGGTCCATTCAAGGCCACTTTTAAGAAGCGGGCTGCAGGACTGGCAGAGGGGTGCTGTGGTTAAGAGCTTAGGCTTTGGAGTCAGACTTCCCAGGATGGCATCCTAGCTGGGATGCCCTCGGAGCCTCAGTTTCCCTATCCAGAAAAGAGAGACGTTAATATTCTCTCACATGTTCATTTTGAGGACTCTGGAACAATGTGTGTAAAGCACTGAGCCGCATGCTGGGCACACAGGAGGCACTCACTACTGGCAGCTGCTGGGATGGGCACTCAGCTGCCCGTCATCCCCCTCCAGGCATGGGAGGAAGGGGCAACTTCCATGCCACTGGGTCCCTGGCTCAGACCCTCCAGCAGGCTAGGTGTTTTCTTTGTGATTCCCCCCCGGCCTGGTGGGAAGTTTTGGCCATTTCCCTCTGGCCTGCCACAATTTCCTGCCATATGCTGACACCGCAGGGACACGCGACTGCCCCTCCCCAGCCAGGATGGCCGCAGGCTTGGGAATGTCTCATGGCTCTTGTTTGTTCAATCAGTCGACTCCAATGACAGTCTCTACGGGGGAGACTCCAAGTTTCTGGCTGAAAACAACAAGCTGTGCGAGACGGTGATGGCTCAGATCCTGGAGCACCTGAAGACCCTGGCCAAGGATGAGGTGGGTACAAACTGCCTGCTACCCCCCACCTCCCATCACCCCAAAAGCAGGCATCTCCCAGGCCATCCAGGAAAGGACGCTAATCCATATGAGTAATGTGTTTATGCACAAACCACTTACCAGGTGCCCCAGGGCCTTTGCTCCTGCTCTTTGCCTGGAATGCGCCTCCCCCAGTTGTCCTGTGGCCACTTCTGCACATCATTCACGTTGCGGCTCGAAGGTCATATCCTCCTCAGAGAGGCCTTCCCTGAACCCTCCCTAGTTCCCTGTCGAATTGTCTCAGTCACCCTTGTGTCATCATCCGAACTGTGCTGTGTTTACTTGCTGGTTGCCTGCCTCCCCCATCAAATGGAAGCTCATTGGGACCAGGGACCTTGTGAGTCTCAGCTCCAGCAGGCCTGAGACAGGGTCCCTAGGATCCCCCCCATCACTCACACCACAGCATCCCCCAAACCTCGAACGGAGCCTCACATACAGCAGGTGCTCAGTCGATGTGTGTGGAATAAATAATAGCATATGCTTCGCACACCTTTGCTCTTCTGAGGTTCACAACGACCCTGTCATGTTTATTCTCACTGAACAGAAAAGGAAACTGAGTCTCAGAGAGGTGCACCTAGAACCCCCATGGTTGTGAGAGAACAGCAGGAATTGAAGCCAGATTCCAGGCTGGGACTTCTGCCCACTGCCTTGCCAGCACTCCCCAACCAGGCATTTCCACTCTCTCTCAAGCAGCGTGCGGTTATCAGCTCACAACAGTAGGAGGTCATGGTTTCCAAGCCCTTAATTTATATTAAGTGCAGTATTGAGAATTGTGTGTGAATTACTACATTTAATCCTCACAACAATCCAGTGAGGTGGATCCAGCTGGTAGCCTCACAACTGAATTCCTAGAGAGGTAGCTGTGTACTGTGGCCAAGGCAATCTTCTAGAAGCTATGCTCTTGCCCACTAAATGTATTCTTTTATCAGATGTTACATCTTTTGTATATCCAGAGTTGTTTTTCCATTTAGAGAGAGAGAGATGAGGGGTTAATTTTAATATAATTATATATAATTCAATCTAGACTGTTCCCAAATTATGCTGACACGGCTTCCATTTTTGCAGTTTTGGCCCAAATGTGTGAGACAGATGCATCCCAGAGACCCTGTGTCCGGCTTGGCCTAGGTGGGTGGTCCTCCAGGCCCAGGCCGGTCTCCTTTATTGTGTCACTTTGCGGGGAGGGGAGAAGGATGGTCCTACCTCAGGAGTTAAGCTGGTGCTAGACGTTCTGTCTCTCTGCCCTTCCCTTGGGACAGCTGGCGCCTGGGACTCTACCTTCACATGCCTTCCCTGGGTCTTGTTGTTCCTGTACTCTGAGCTGTTTGCTTGAAGCATGGAGCATTTCACATTTTTCATTCTTACCTAGCAAGAGACAACCTGACAGCTCGTTCTGGATCTCCTCTAGGCAGGAAGTTGCCAGTTCTCTCTCGCTGTCCTCCCCCCTCAAATCCCTTTTTCTGAACATGAGACAGACTTTTGACTCCTATGTTCCCAGTGGCTTCCCAGCCCACCCCCTCCTTCCCAAGCGCTGGGCCACTGCCCTTCCCCTGCTGCTCTTTCCCAGACCCCTTCTGCCTGAATTCTCCTTCCCAGATTTTGCTCCTACACCCCTGCCCCTTTTAAAGCAGTCCATACACTTTGAAGACAAAATAAGATAAAAGAGGATTTTCTATTTATTTCTTTTTTTTTTTTTTTTTTTTTTAAAGATTTTATTTATTCATTCATTTATCCCCCCCCTTGCTGCTTGTGCTCGCTGGGTCAGCTAACCACGCCGTGTGGGCGGGCTTGCCTTCACCAGGAGGCCCCGGGAACCGAACCCGGGGCCTCCCATATGGTAAACGGGAGCCCTACTGATTGAGCCACAGCCGCTTCCCCTATTTATTTCTTACTCATTTCCAGGGCTGTAGAGAATACCTTATCCTCCCTCCCCATTCCACCAACAAAATCATAAAAATACTATATTGTTACAAAGTCACACTTGCAGTACAGCCATCTCCATGCGGGGTTCCTGTTCCTTCTGGGGGTTCAAGCAAGTTCTGGAGAGTGGGCGCCTTTTTCTGGAGCTCCATTCCCCAGCAAGCTCGGCCGAATCCAGGGTGGGTGCCCGCAGGTCCTGCCTTGGGGTTATCAACAAAACCTGCAGACACTGCTGCCCCGGGGCCATGAGCACCCCCCAGCCCTTGGAGCCCCCTCTCTAGCAGGGGGTGTGTGGGTGTGTCCTGCTGGCCCTGGCCCCGGAGTCAGGCCGCAGTGCCCAGAACCCTGGGAAGTCAGTGCATGGACACTGGCAGTCAGTGAAAGGCTCAGCACTGGAACCCCCATTTCTTCAGGAGAAGAGGCTCATCGAACCAGGGAGTATTCGAAGAGGAATCCCCCAACCCCCAAAGGAAGGGCCTCTTACAAACGGACTGTCGAAGAAACTCAGCTAGGGCTGAGGATCATGTTTTTCTGAGTCTGCTGGGTGGTTTTCAGGAGAGCCTTTTGTACCCTACAGGAGAGGCTTCACCTTCAGCTGGTGCTCGTTATACTAATTAGACCCCCCCCCAATCCCCCTGAAAAATTATTCTTAGCTCCTTAGCCTGACTTCTTAGAACCTTCGGCTCCTGCTCCATCTTCCGGCCCAGGGACATCTTAGAGAAGTAACACGCAGTTGGCAAGTTGTGCCCCTGCAGATTTTGCCCACGTATTTAAAAATGCATCTCCTCACGGGTGCAACGGGCTGATTTTTTTTTTTTTTTTTTACACCAGGAGACGGCCACAGACAGCACAAATGACCGTAGCCTAGAAATGCCAAGCTCACAGTGAAAATGCAGCCCACAACCATATGGCTTGGCACTATTTTTATTTAACATCGATGTTGCGCGCTCTCTCCGAGGGGGGAAGGGAGGTGACGGTGATAAGGACAGTGAGACGGAATTCTGGAAGAGGAACGAAGCTGAAATGTTTCTGAAGAACACTTCAACTCCCATAAATCCCGGGGACTTTCACTGCCCTTGTCTGTCCATGTGCACATTTATTAGAAAAACGGGCGGACGGAGCTGAAAGGAGCACGCCATCCTTCATTTTAACAATGTGATGGGAAATTCAGCACAGGCCACTGCGTCACAGCAGGGGCCCGAGCTGAGGGTGAGCTTACTCTCCACCTGGTGAGGGGGTGGGCAGCTTCCAGCTGCTGGAAAACGAGCTGGCTGCGGGTCCTGCGCAGCCCAGCCCTGCCCGGCGCTGGCAGCAGCCCCCCTACCAGAACTGTCCTTGAAATCCACGAAGGAGCCAGGGCTGTTTTAATGAAGAGCTTTATGAAGTTGTTTGGGTGTGGGGAAGCTGGGAACCATGCCAGAGCCTTTGAGCTTCCTGGAAATGACAGTTCTCATAGGAAAAGAATGAAAAGAAACTTCTATTTAAAACCTTCTGTGGAGAAAGGAGGTGGCGCACAGCCCCGGAGTCTCTCACTGACGTGTTCATGTCTTTCTGGGTCTTTGAATCGACTGGCATGCGTCCTCATCCCTCAGACGCATCTCCAAGGGTTTTATTTTTCATGGGCTCTGGCATTTAAAACACAAGTCAACCGGGCTTCTTAGGTGAAAATTTGTTTAAAAGATAGAGTGGAGACACAGCCAAGTATTCACAATGTCGTGCTCCTTTCTTTTTAAAAAAATCTCTCCCACTTCAGCGAAATGTAGGAGCCTCTCTCAGGGAGACTGTAAAATAGAATTTTCTTTCAGCGTGACCCTCCAGACCTGAGCAGAACACAAGGCCATCGTGCTCTCCCAGGAGTCAGATGAGGGCTGGTTTAAAAGGCGAGGAGAATGGCCTGGAAGCCGCTGGACAGTGACCTCTTCACAGCTTCCTGATGAGCGCAGAGCCGCGTTGTCTGACAAACAAAACTGCATCCAAAGCTGGCAGGTGCCAGATAGTCACGGTGTCAGGAAGGTGCGGGCACTCCCGCTGCTCGCCAGGACACGACCCCACACCTCCATGGTTAGGTTGTTCTGCTTCTGGGACTGCCACCTGGACCAAGCCATGGCCAAGGCAGGTTCAATTTGGGGGCCCCAAATCTCTTTAGTTGTTGCTCAGCCTCCTTCACCCAGCCACATTTGAGGATGCCCCTTGGCTGGTTTTCTTTCAAAGGCTTAAAATTCTGACTTGGGAGAGGACGGCAGGAGGGGCAAGTGAACTGGCTCAGCAGTTAGCACAGAGAGTGGTTGTCCAGAGTAGGTGGGGTGAGCCATGGACCAGCAGGTGTGCGGTGAAGGCGCCGGACCCGTAGCTGCCAGGGAGCCGAGCCGGTGCAGGAGGTGCTTCAATGTGTTCAGCGGCATCGGCCAAGACCACCCAGCAAGGGCCTGGGGTGTTGCTCTCCGGGTCCAGTGTAGATGAGGCATCTGAGCTGCCCCTGAAATTCTTTACCTGCAGGTGCCCCTCTGCTGACGTGGCCTTCCCGGGTTTCTTGTTTACCTCCGGAAGGCCGTATTCTCTCTCCCTGGCCTGTTGTTGCAGTTTGGAACCTTGTCCTGCCCCCTCTGTCTTGACAATTCAATGCTGGGGTTCAGCTTTGGTCTGCTCTGATGTTTTGATCAGACTCTTCCTGGGAAGGTCTTTCTTGTGTCAGATTATCGAGCAGGAGAGGAGAGTTCTGGCATCTGAGCGTGTCATAGTTCTTGTCGAGGCTGGACCTGCGCTCTGGTGGTGGCTGTGGTTTGGTCCTTATTACTAGCAAGCAAGGGGGCAGGGACTTGGAGGAGTTTGGGGCACATCCCAAAGAGACAATTGTTTGCCTTTCAGTTATAAATTTTACTTGGATTACAGCAAGAGGGATTTTCATTGCTTGGTAAGTTTCATTCCTTGGTCCCACACTGAGTGTTCAGTCCCAGGAAAGTGTCGCCCGCTTCCACTTCCGTTTCTTGAGTAACAGCCATGTATGAGGCACTGAGCTTTGCATACGTCATCCTGCTTTATTGTCGTGTTATCTGTCTCTATGAGGTAGGTATCACCTTGCTCCCATTTTACAGAAGAGGAGGCTGGGGCTCAGGAAGGTTAGGCAGCTTGCCCCAGGCCCCACAGCAAGTATGTGGCAGAGTTGGCATTCGAGCCCAGGCGCAACCGACTGCAGAGATGACACTTTGCCTGGCGTCTCCGCTGGGGCCCATCCTGAGGCATAGGGTGAGGTAGTAACCTCCCTTTTCTGTTTCAGGCCCTGAAGCGCCAGAGCTCGTTGGGCCTCTCCTTCTTTAACAGCATCTTGGCCCACGGGGACCTGCGCAACAACAAGCTTAACCAGCTCTCCGTCAACCTGTGGCATCTGGCGCAGAGGCATGGCTGTGCGGACACCAGGACCATGGTGAGGCACTCAAGAGAGCCCTTCCTCAAACACACCCAGCCCAGCGAGGGGCTCAGGCCGGGCTAGGCTGGCCAGGGGACAGCTGGCCTCGACAGCCAACGGCCCTGGAAAAGGCTTTTCTAGAAAAGGCTCCAGGCCCAAGATTGCTGCTGGGTCACTTCCTAATGCCACAAAGCAGAGCGTTTCTAGTTACTCCCTGTGAATAAAAACATCTGTCTATATTGCTCACCCCCAAACCTGGTTTTGAGCACAGGTACTCACCTAAGAGGTTTTATTTCCAAACTTGGCTGGTTCCTTCCCCTCTCTCATCCTTCAAAAGACTTAACCTCTTCTCTGCTAAGAAGAAAACCTAATGGCCACTTGCTGAAGCCTTAGGCTCCAGGGATAGACTTCTAAACCAGAAAGGCAATGGTTCTTTCTTTTTCCTCCTAGGTGAAAACTCTGGAATACATCAAGAAGCGAAGCAAACAGCCAGACATGAGTCACTTGACCGAGCTGGCCCTCAGACTGCCCCTGCAAACGAGGACCTGACCCCCAGGCCCTTCCCAAGGTCTGGCCTAGGGACCTTGAAGCCAAGTCCAGGAAGACAGGTTGTGCCCTGGACTCTCCCTGGAGTTGGATTTTTGGGCATGTGCTTTCATTTTCACGTCTACAAATTGGTTTACGCTTTAGCCTCTGCCCAGATTATTCTGACAGTGAAGAGGTGGACGTTGTCAGAGCATTGTTTCCTGAGATCTTGGTATTGCTATGTACAAGTGGCCTTCAGGTTCTCAGTAAGCCTTAGAGAAGAATCAAATGGGCTTTTAGGGTGAGAGAAAAGAATACAAGTAATGTCTTTTTGGTAGGTTTTCCCCCGTCTGTATTCTGGAAAAAACACCGTGAAAAGCAGTCCAGTTTTAAAGAGCCATAGTTCCCTCTTCCTAATTTGAGGGTCTAAAGTCTAAGGCAGATGGCTCAGTTAACTCTTTTTTTTCTATCAAAAGCAGCTCTCGACTGGAATTAATATGTTGGTGGATCAAAGGAAAAGGCAAGGTCATGTTTGAGATTGACCGTGGCCTCAGTGTAAAGTCGACTGTAACAGAATAAACATCCTGAAGGAACGTTTTATGTTCATGACTGTTCATTTAATTACTTCTGACTCTCTCCTTCCAGAAGAGACCATGTCTAAACATAGCAGACCAGTTTGCTTTTCAGCCATAACTCTCAACAGCATGTGATTCCACTTTTTTTTTTTTTTTTTTTTTAAGGAGGTATCGGTGATTGAACCCAGGACCTCATACATTGGAAGCAGGTGCTCAAACCACTGAGCTACATCTGCTCCCCAATGAGTTTTTTTTCTTCATTTGTTTGTAGGAGTTACCGGGGATCAAACCCTGGAAGCAGGCACTCAACCACTGGAGCTACACCCGCTCCTGTCTACTTTTCTATCGCCAGTTTGGTGGAATCAGATTTTTCTATTACTGCTAGCAAGCGTCCACCAACATTTATTTTTCCTTCTTTTTAAAAAAAGAAAAAAAAAAATTTTTTTTTTTTTTTTTTCACAAACTATACCCACCAAGCAGAAATTCCTCCTCCACCCCAATACTTTTTCAGTCAGTAAGAAACTGATATTGGTGAGTCATGGCCTATATAATCCATTCCCTGTGAAAATGCATCCAAGTTGTGGATTAAAAGTGCCCTCAAACTGTGGTCCTTTTGGAAGATATATGCTGGGCACAGATAAACAGATTTCATCCTGTTTATCCTTAATGTGCAGAACACAGGATCACAACATAAAATTAATCTCAGGAAGTAAAAGGAACTAAAATTTTTAAAAATAAATTTATTATAAACCCATGTATTTAGGGCCAAGAATAAAAGGCTTTTTTGGCCAACTTCATGACAACCCCACCTCCAAGAATTTCTCCTTCCTTCCCCTTTATTGGACTAAGCTCACAAACGCTCAGCATTGTGGTATTGTTCAAATGCTCAGTAAGCCTTTATTTCACAAGATTGGTATTCCATTAAAATGGTTCTATATACCATTTTTACGATATTTAAAGGAAACCATTGGCAGAGTCACAAATTACACTCTGTCATCTCTTCAACTTTGAGACTGCAAATGTTGGACAGTGCTGGCTCTCGAGCCTGGCTCATGAATAAATATTGCTTACATTAGCCTGAACTTGAATTTTCAAATTATTTTAGGTATCTTTTACACCAAAGGGAGCTTCTGTGAAACATCTACTGCCCTGCCCGGGCAGAAGCTGAGATTTTTGTGATCTTGTGTGCAGTTTTCCCCAGCCCAATACTAAGTCAATAAACCAGTTTGAAAATCACGGTCCATGTGGGATGAAGTCTGCTGTCATTAGGGAGGTTGGACAAATAGAGAACACAACCAAGAATTTTTGGAAATAAGGCAGAAATGGGTTCCAGTTCTGGATGTCAGAAGTCCAACATGAGTCTCACTGGGCTTAAAGCAAGGTGTTGGCAGGGAGTATCCTTTTCTGGAGGCCCTGGGGGAGAATGTTTTCGTGCCTCTTCCAGCTTCTAAAGGCCTCCCAAATTCCTTGGCTCATGGCCCCTTCCATCTTCAAAGCCAACAATGGCCAGTGAAGTCTCTCTCACATCAAGTCTCGCCAGCACCAACTCTTCTGCCTCTTCCACAAAGACCCTTGTGATTACACTGGGTCCACCTGGATAACCCAAGGTCATCTCCTTTTTTAAGGTCATCTGAGTATCACTCCATCTGTGCCTTTATTTCCCCTTTGCCTTGTACTCCAACATATGCACAGCTTTTGGGGATTGGGACATGGATAGAAGGGGGTAGGGGTGGGGAGGCCCATTACGGTCTATTACAAGAGCTAAATAGTTTTAAGAGTTTGTAGAGCTGAATACACCATTTAATTTCTTTTAAGGGAGAAACTTAGAAGTATTTTTATCTGGCAAAATACTTTGGGTGGGCTGGGCTGGTTGTGGAAAGGTGGCCTCAGGGCAGGGCCTATTGGGCTAAGGCAGAGCAGGAATCATTCCAACGAATAAGGTGGTAAGAGCCATGAGGTTTGAGGGGGACAGAGGGAAGAGATTGTTGAGGAAATGACCTTGCCACAGAAAGAGGGGCTGTGAGAAATGGCTAATGTTTGAGAATAGGGCTGTTAAATATTCAACTAAGATCAAGCCATGCTATATGCCACCCCCACCCCCATTTTCTAAGTCCCCAAACTGCCTTGTTCCCTTGGAGACAGGCTGTGTTCAGAACATAGTCAAGACACATGGGCAGTGGCAAAGAGGGGCAGCCCCAGCCAAACCCAGGAAGCAGGGGGAGTACACTCCTGAGCGCGTGGATTGCCGGAGGACACTCGTCTGAGTGATGGGACTGTGCCAACAAAAGAAGCTGGAGGGCCAGTCCTGTCAGAGATCCCTCCACCTCTTGCCTTGGCTGCCCAGCCTTGTTTTAGACCCTGCTTCCAGAACAGACTTTAAAAAGTTCCTGTGTCTATACAAAGACAAGCTCTTCCCTGAGCAAGAGGGATTCTTAGAAACATTATCCAAGAAGAGCCCTATCAAGTCAGAAAGCCAAGTCCTGTTAAGAGACTTTCATTACTAAATGGTAGGAGGGGAAAGCCCTGAGCACCACCCCCTATCACCCAGGCTTAGATAGGGGCAAGAAAGCAGACAACTGGTCACCCACTCTCCGGAATCATGCCCGAGAGACAGCCAAGCGCAGTCTTCCTGCTGAACTGAGGCACACCTAAATTGTAGTGTGATTTCTCAGCAAGATGATGCTTCTTAAGAGTAGAAATGGTTGACTGATTTCCTTTTACATGGAGTGGACTCCTGTAGTATTGACCAAGGCCAGGAGGCATTTCTTCCCCATGCCAAGGAGGCAGAGCCCTGCCCATGCAAGCATTTAGATGGCCTCATCCATTATGCATCGCAAGGCTGAAGCTATGTGAGGCCAAGTCTCTGTTTTGAGAGGGTCCCACACACTCACTCACTAGCACATGCTTATACGGCTCAGGACCTGCTCGAGGCTCACCAGTCAGGGGTCAGGAGCCAGGAAAGGCCAATGTCTGAAGTGGCCTGTTTTACCCCTGCCTGGTGGGGCAGTAGTGGACTGGCTTGAGTGATTGCCCACCCCCTGCCAGGGGCTGGTTCAGGAATAGGCAATGAGTCTTGATAAAAGGTCTCTTGAGGGGCTTCTGAAGATTCCCTAAGCCACAAAGTTTTCCTTCTTCCTCTGGAATGTTCTAGTGTCTTGACATGCTGCCTACAGATGCTACAGCCATACTTCCATCAGCATGATGAAGCCAACACTGATGATGGACCAGGAAGGAGACTGTTTCCTTGGTGAGCTGCTCAATCAGTGCCCCATATCAGGACTTGTCCTGTGCGACTGAATTTCCCAACGGCTTAGACCTGAGCTGGGACATCTGCAGGGGATGTTCATGCCAAGTGATGTAAAATTGACTCAACCAGAGCCTGTGTTTGGAGACACAGAATGGGTACGAGGTGAAGAGAAAAGTGGTCACGTGTCACTCAGACCATTGTACTTGGAGTTCTGTGAGGCATGCGATAGAGTCCAGGCTTGGGAGTGATGGGACTCGCCGTCCCCACAGCTAACGAGGCAACTTCCTGTGTCATCACCCCATGCCTGTGATGTACCGTCCACTTCCACCACAGAAATCACCTGTGCTTCCTTTGTTGTTATCACAAAGGATCAAATAAAACATATACCTAGGAACTTGCCAGTGGTTCACTTAGAGCAGGGGTTCTTAACCAGGGGTCTGTGAGCTTGAACTGAGATTCAAAAAGACATTATTCTTGTGGGGACATGTTGGTGTGGGTATATTTATTAATACACAGTATAGTGGGGACTTAGTAAGGGGTCCATGGTTTTCACCTGACTGGCAAAGGGGTCCGTGGAACAAAAAAGGTTAAAAACCCCTGACTTAAGAGGATTTACCATTACCAAAATGCCTTGCTCAGAGTCCCTTTAAAGCACAAAAAGACTAAGTCTAAACCTAGCACTTCGGATCTAAGGCAGGGGCTGGAAAAGGCAAGACTGGTCTAGAAGCACACTTCCCAGCAGCACAGAAGCTTGGCCACACCTGCTTGGTGACATTTCACAAGCAGCAGCTATCCCAAGACAGGGGAGAGGGAAGTGAGCTTGCCAATCCCTTTTTATCATTTGCCCCACTTCCTGATTGAGATTTAGACGCGTAATAAAGCTTCAATTTCTTAAACCAAAAGATATTTTAACCCCAAGTATTTGGGTAAAATTCCCTAGAGGGGACATCACAGTATGGGACAGTGACTTAGGGCCTGTGGGACAAAAGGACACCAATTAGCACTCACCAGCTGGGTGAGCCCAAGCAACTACTTCCTCCCTGAACCTCAGCTCCTCATCTGTAAGATGGGAGTAGTAATAGCACCTATTTCATAGAATTATGACCATTAAATACAAATAATGTGGGGAAAACACTTAGCAGTGCCTGGCACATGCTCAATGTTCAATAAATGCTACTATTAGTCACACACGCTGATGTCTTCAAACAGGGATGGAATGTTTAGCACACAAAACAGTAGGTTTTAGCCACCGAGATGTCCTCTTGGATCCTGAAAAATGAGCTGCCCCCACCCCATTTTCTCCAAGTGTGTCAAGATAGCTGTTCTGCAGCTTCACAGCAGTTTGAGTCAACTGGCCCATGGCTTTCATGTGCATAAATGACTGAAAAAGCCATTTCGGCAGGTTTTTGAAACAAGACACTAGAGTTTAATCTTCATACTTGATGGACCTGGAAGCGTTCCTGTCAATGTAAAAGACTTTGGTGGGGGCAGTGGAGAAGCCGAGGCCACTGCCTCGGTTGTATTTCCAGCTCATGGCCCGGGTGGGGGCAGTGGAGAAGCCGAGGCCACTGCCTCGGTTGTATTTCCAGCTCATAGCCCGGTCGTAGTCCTGCTGCAGATTCTGCTGCAGGGTGTCGGCCGCCTTCCTGCTGAGCGCCATGTTGTGCCTGCCGATCCTGCCTGAGGGGCGGCTGAACGAAGGCGACAGGTTTTTGAAGCCACCCATGAGTTTGAGAAATTTCAGTTTCTGATTGTCATTTTCAAAACCAGCAGTGTCCCACTGGCCAAACTGGGTTCCCTGTGTTAGGAGAAAGATTGTTATGTTCCTAGATGCCAAAGCCCTGTGCTCCCTCCACCCCCAGGCAGCTGGCTGAAATGCTTGCTCTGTCGCAAGCATGGTGCTAGTAAGAAACCTTGCTTATTAGCGTTAGTGGACTGTCTTATTTAATCCCAACAAGAATCCTCTGAGGAAGACTGTTATTCTCATTTACTGATGAGGAAATGGAGGTTTGCAGCTTAGCGGTGGGCACAAACCTAATGACTGACCTTGCTGGAATTTCAACTCAGGCCTGGCCAACCCAGAACCCTGCTGAGCTGCCTTTCTGCTTGAATCCTTCTGCCCTAACTCATGGCAAAGCGCGTCAGCTGGCTGCTACTCTGTCAGCACAAGGTTTCCTTCAGCCAGAGGGTGGAGGGTGGGAAGTGGGAACTGGAAGTGCATTTCTCCTCCTGGAAGAACCACGTTACAGCAGGAAGGGCTGGAGGCCCAGAGAGGTGAAAAGCACGTGGCTAAGTCAGAGGCAGGGCAAGCCCAGGAATCGGGTGTCATGGTTCCAGGCCAGAGCCCTCTATGTCACCCGAGCACAAGAAAACGCAAAACAGCCCCTCAGAGCAGCAGCCCAAGCAAAGACCCCTTTCCTTCCCATGTCCATGGGAAAGGTGAGAAAGCCCCGCTCCCAAAGGTGACAAGAGCTTGGAAGTCAGACGGAACCAGGCCCCAGCCCCACCTGTGTGACCCTGGTCCAGTCGCCCAACCTCTCTGAGCCTCAGTGTGGATTAAGTCAGATTCTATACCAAAAGCCCAGAGCACAACGTGCGGCACATTTGAAAGCCTCAATAACTAACTGGTAGTTCTCCCGGCCCACCCCGACCAGACTGCTGCCCTCCCCATGCCCGGGACTTTCCAATTACAGGCCAAATGCCAGCCTCACACTTATTTCCAGGTCACTTTGGGAGAACAGTTAAGAGCCAATTGTCGCCACAGCCACCCTGAGTGAACTGGTAACAAATTCTCCTTAGTGGCTGGGATGCAGGAGTAATTACAGCTTCCCAGATCGGCGGTTTCCAGGAGAGGCTGCCTGTGACCACCCCACAGTGCTTTATGAAGGGCGCTGCCAGGAGGCTGGCTGGGCCTGGATGAGCCCGCTCATCCCGAGGGCGGCTGAGCCCTCCAGGGCCCCCCAGCCTGGAGCGCCCCACCCCACCAGTAGTCCTAGGTCCTGGGAGGTGGGTTCCCACCTCTGTGCCCCAGAATCGCTCTCCTGCCACTGGGGCCCCCTAGGTATGGCCCCAGGGGCCACTGGCTCTGAATAGCCCACCCTGCCTACCCCACTGAAACAGGGCGTCCTATCAGCTCTGCACAGCTCATGGGGGTGGAGAGACAGGAGGCACACGCAGGAAAGCCACAGCACACAGCAAGACCACCCCCTCCCCCGCCCCACTTACTCCGTACCACAAGCTCCGTGGGCCAGGGTATGAGTCCCCTTCTGTTGTGGAGACTGAGGCTCAGAGGGGAAGTTACTTGCCTACAGTCTCACAACTAGAAGGTGGCAGAGCCAGAAACTGATCCAAATCACGTGTTTTTGCTTACACTCAGAAGGCTTAAGACAGAGCCACAAAGGAGAGCCCTGTCATCCCTGAGCTTTCTCTTTCCCTCTCCCCAAATCCAAGCTATTGACAATTCCTGGCGGCTGTGCTTCCAGAACAAATCATGAAGCTGTTCTCTTCTCAGTGTCTAGTGCCCCTGTCCTAGGCCACCGGCCTGCAGGCTGATAGCACCTTTTAATCCATTTCCCACGTCCCCTGCAGAGACGCCACCCTCCAGTGGCTCCTGCCCATTTAGAACCTAACGCACTGCTTGCTGGGGCCCGGCCTGGCCACAGCTCTGCCCTCCTGGCCTTTTTCCTGGACTGCTCCAAGCCCCTCCCGACGGCAAGTCTTTCACATCCCCTGGTCTTCCCGGGGCTACGCGTCCTTGTTCCACAGGTCTCTGTGCTGGTGTCCCATTCTCAGTGGTGTCACTGCCCCCACTCCATCCAATGTAGCACCCACCCTGTCACTCTTAGCCCACTTTTTTTTCTTTCTTCCTACTGCTGTCTGAAACTACTGTCTTTCTTTTCTTGCTAATTATGTTTCCTTCCATGCTGCATCTGCCCCTCCTCAAAACGAGCCCCAAGAGGAAGGAGGCCGCGTTCTCCTCTGCACCTGCATGCCCAGCTCACAGCAGGAGCTCGGGGACGGGATGAAGTGACCCGACTGAAGGGCTGAGGGGTGCAGAAATGCTGCTTTGAGGCCTGAGCACTGGACTCCCCCCTGTGCCGTCTTCTCAGTGTGGTTTCAGAATCTTCCATTCAAACTGGATCTTGAGGCCAGTCATGAGAGTGGCCTGCACCCCTGCCCCCACACACCCTTCTACCCTGCTTTCCACCAGCCTTCCGAGCGCACCATTCAGCGCTGGGAAGGGTCCCCTGCGAGCCGCCTCCAATGATTGCTACTGCAGAACGCCCCACCCGCCCAGAGCCAGAGGCAAAGGTTCAGGCTGCTTTGCTCGCTGGGCCAGCTCTCCAGCAGGGAGGACAAGTGTCCCTCACAGAAGGAACGGAATTAGCTCAGGGCAAGTTCTGCTGCCAAGGGAGCCAGCTGGCTGGCTGGGCTGCCTCTGGGGCCAGGACCAGCTTGTTCTCCTGCACCGCTGCTCTTCATTTGGAGGCAGGCTGCAATGTGAGGGAGGAGGGCCCAAGACGCTGAGCATGCCACCTCGCAAGGCCCTAGCATCCAACTTACTGTCCACTTCCTGGTTTCAGAAGCTTCCGTTTTGCCTGACTCACGATCAATCTCTTCTTGCAAGGCCTTCCGCCTCATCTGAGCAAGGGGGAAGGAAGGAAAGAAAGAAAAAAGATACAGAAGTTCTCTTTGGAGCTTGAAACCCAGGACAGAGAAGGGGCTGGGGGAATAGAGGAGGACAGGAGGGAAAGCCCCAGCTTTCTTTTACTGTAAACATTTGTCAAAAGTATCTTCAGAGTATCTCAAAGGCGGCAGTTCCCTGGGCTAAAACAGGAAAATCTGTGTTTTGTCCAGCAGCATAAAAAAGCCAGTGGTCCAGACGAATTAATTTTCCTAGAATTTGATATCCACCTTCGACATTGCAATTTTTGTTTGTTTCTAATAACCATTTGGGATGGAAATGTTCCCAAAATGCTTTGCCCAAGTGCCTGCCTTCTTGTACTTAAGATTTGTGATGACATCATTTTCTAGAAAGAACACAGGCTAGAGAGGCAGGGGCTAGTTAGAATTCCAGCACTGCCATTAGCTAGCTGTATGGCCTTGGGTTGGTCACTTAACCCGTCTGAACCTTGGTCTATTGTCTGCAAACAGACAGAAATATCAACTATCCTAGAGAGGAAATGGAAGACGTAGAAATGATATCTATGTAAAAACCTAGTGCAACACCTGGCACCAGGTAGGTCTTAGACCTGGTTCCAAGGATGGCTCGAGGCCACTGTTAGAGCCTCACTGACCCTGCTGCACAATATAAAACCTTCCTCTCAGGGGCTCAGGGGTCACTTCAGCTGCCCCTGTCTGTGGCCCTTCCAACTGGCTGCAGGCTGAGAAAACATAGCTTGAAACAAGGTAAGACAATAGTCAAAGTGGCAGAAAACGCTGGTACAGCCCTCCAGGAGAACCCTGTTGGGGTTAGGGAAGGAAACTGAGGGCCAGTGAGGTCAGTGATTTGCCCGAGGTCTCCTGGTGAGCGAATGGTCCAAATCTGAAGCCCATAGTCCCCACCCTGCCCCGTCAGGCCTGGGGATATGGGATCACAAAAACATCCCAATTCCAGAAAATCCAGTTCCCACAAAGGACATATCTGCCAGGGATCCAGGCACAGCACAAGCTCTACAATCACGCGACTTCTCCACTCACGAGGTGGCAATCCGCGGGCCTGGCTGAGCAGGTGCCCCCTGCCCTGGCTGCAGGGACTCAGGAACACGCCACCCCTGTAGCAGGTCCCAGGAAGAGCCTTGGCTGGGGACTCCCCATGATCAGGTGGGCACCCCAGCCAAGGCCCTGGCAGCTGGAGGGGTCTCCTGGTGGGAAATAGGGAGGGCCCGAGTCCCCGGCCACTGGAGGCAAGCCCCAGAAGCCTCTGGAGTTCATAGTCCCCCTCCCGACCCCCAGAACCCAGCAGGAGGCAAGCATGCCTCTGTGGGGCAGCAGAACGCAGAGGGAGGGCAGGGAGGAGCTGTGGCATACCTGGTCGATGTGTGCCTCGTCCATGTTGCCTTTCTTTTCCAGCACCACCTCCAAGTCTGTGTCTGTGCCCTGCACAAGAGGGCAACGTTAGTGAGATGCGAGCGTTCGGTGGTGGGGGCCATGGCCCCAGCAGCTCAGCCAGGGTGAGAGCACGACAAGGCCCAGCGAAGACCCCAAGACCACAGCAGCTTCCCAAGCCCTGCCAGCTAGACAGGATCTGTCAGCACAGCCCTGCCCGTCCTTTCTCTTCCATAATCCTTCTCCCAACACCCCACTCCCAAAAGTGGCTCCCGCCACTGACCCATGTGACACGAAGATCTGAAGCTCAGAGATGTGAGATGACGACACAAGCTTAGGCCACAGATCAGGGCCAGGGCTGATGCCAAACCCAGGGCCCCAGACTCAGGGCCCAGGGGTGTCCCTCCTGCCCCACATGTCACCTGACCTCCCATGGCTCCACTGAACCATCCAGAGCGGAAGAGGCCAAGGGCCTGGTGCACAGTGCAGGAGGGGGCCTGGCAGGGCTCAGGGAGCGCAGCGGTGGGCTTGGGTCTCGGAGCCCAGCCACCAAACTTACCACCTGGACCCAATCCCACAGTCCTGGCCACCACCTTCTCTCCTGCCTGGACAACCGCGACTGCCCCTAAGTCCCTGCTCCTCCTCTCACCCCAGTCCACTCCATGCAGCAGCTCCGCTGAGCGTTAAAACGCAATCAGATCCTGTCACACACACCATCTCCCCCCGAACTCTCCAGAGGGCCCATCCTGTTTACACTAGAAACCACCTGGCCCTGCCCATGTTAGCTTTCCCGCGGCTGCCAGGCTCACTCGGCTCCAGACCTGGGCCTTTTGGCCCCTACCAGGGCTCTGCACCTGCTGCTCCGCCACGGGTCGCCCTCACCCTTCACGGCCGCACTGGGCCTACGCCTCACAGGCCTCGCTGTGCTCCAGCACTGTGTGGGACCATCCCCACCGGCTGCTCACTCACTCCCCCCGGGGACCCTGGAAACCTGTGCGTCTGCCTGACCCCCAGGGGTCCCTGGGAGATAGAGTCCCATCACTGAGGTAGAGGGGATTGACACCCTTTCCCCAGGCACCAGGGAGAAGGGATTCTGGTGGGGGCTGGGTTCCCCAGCCTCCGGGGTTCCTTCCAGCCCGAGAGTTCCTGAGTAGAGGAAGATAATGGTGAGAGCAAGTCTGACAGATGCAGGCAAGGCCAGGAGAGATGCAGCATCTGGGACTACCACGTGTCAGCCCCAATACAGAGGCCACCCCTGCCCTCCCCACGACACCTGCCTGACGGCTCAGCTCCAGGCCAGCCCCTCATAGGAGCTCGGTACCCATTAGCCATGACGATTCCTGGAGAACCACAAGGATGTGGCTGGCCAAGGTCACCCAGCCAGCGGGGGCAGAGCTGAGAAGGGGGCCCAGGCCTTCTGACCCTCGGACAAGGTGCGTTCTAACCTCAGTCTTTTCTCGAGCTCAGATAACACTGGCTTCTGAGAAGGGATTAAAAACTCCAGTTTGGGAGCCAGGCAGCCTGGGTGTGAAACTCAGCTCTACGTCTCACCAGGGGACAAGGCGGAGGCTGCCCAGGTTGGTGATGCCTCAGCAGGGCAGAATGAGGAGAGCACTTAGCCGGTGCCTGGCACCAGTGAGGGCGTACCCGCCCTAAGGGAGGTGCAGAGGGAAAGCTCTGGAAGGAGGGCACTCTCACTCACCCCCACCTTCGCCCCATCACTCAAAGGAGAGTCGAGAGAATGGCCCTCATCTACACCCTCCCTTCTGAAACCACCTCAATCACACTGTGGACTAGTTGGGGCTGACCCCGGGGCCCCCACCTCTGGTATCAGACTCAGCCTAAGAAAGCAACCCTGGGACTTCTCCTGTCCTTGTTTCAGAGGCTGGGGTGGCTGAGCTGCTGGAATAGAAGCCTGGAACTGCTGGGCGCCATCTCTCCACAGGCTGTGGTGTGAGGAGGAGTTTGCTGGGGACTAAAATCCACACAGACACCAAGCCCAGGGCTGGGGCAAGCCACCTTCAGGGATGGCTGGATCCAGGGCTCATGTAGTATCATCAACAAAAGGGGTATCCCTTGCTATTGGAACTCAGGTACCCAAGTTCTCACTATCTGTACTCTAGATCCAAATACATTGGGATGAGATTTTTTGACGAATTCTTGCTTTCTGATCCCTAAGCCTCTAGTTACATGTGTTTTAAAAACCCCTTTCTGGCCGCCGTCAGTTTAATCAGGGTTCTCGTAGCTAAAAGCATAAGGGTGTGAGGGTGCGCGCGCGCACACACACTCCCGACCCTCACTCTTAATCTCCCCAAGCGAAGTCCATTTCGGAAGGAAAGCCTACCTCCTCACAAGGTTCTCCCACTTCCCCTCTCTCCTTCCTCTTCTTTTTCTTTCTCTTCAGAGCCAGCTCCTCAACACCTGGCTGTTCTGCCTGTTTCTTGGACTTTTTCTTCTTCACAGGGGTCTGGGGGCCATCTCCTATTGGGATGTATTCTGGAGCCTCAATTTTAGCTGGCTTCTTTTTACTTCCTTTCCTCTCCATGGACCTGAAGGCCTCAGGGAGGCCTGGGGAGGTGTCTCTCTCCTGGTGGATTTTCTTTTTCTTCTTCATCTTGACAGTGTGTTCCCTGGGGCTCCCCTGCTTCCGTTTCTGCCCCGAGGCTGCCTGCTCCTCCCCGGGCCTCCCCACCGGGCAAGCAAAGAGAGCATCCCTGGCCTCAGAGAACCAAGGGTTCTTGGCTGAGAAGGCCATGGTGTGCTGAGCCTTTTTCTCCTTCTTGTGCTTTTTGAGCTTCTTGCCATCTCTGGTCACCGACTCATCCTTTCTAGAGCTTGGGGAGGTCTCCATTCCCAAGCCGCGGGACATGGCCAGAGTCGGCAAGGACTTCCCCTTCTTTTTCTTCTCCCCACGGAGGAACTCGGAGGAACCCAGACCCTGCTTCCTAGAGCTGGGCGACTTCTCCGACCACCTGGCCTGCAAGACAGTCTCAGGTTCTAGGTGGTCCTCAAAGATGAGGGTGCTCTGGCCCTTCTTTTTCTTCTTCTTCACCCCAGGCTTCTTGGGGACCTGCCCCTGGACCACATTCTTAGAGGGGGATGTGGCTCTTCTAGAAGAAACCTCAGTGAAATAATTGTCATCTTTTAAGATCGAATATTGAGTCTTTGGTTCTTTAACCACCTTCTTCTTCTTCTTCTTTTTCTCTGGGACTCCAAGGCCCAGATCTACTTTGTAGGTCTTGGCGATCATTTCTGAAAAAGGAAATGGCAGAGGTTATCCCACACCCAGCCACTCCATGTACTATTCTGCCGGCGTCACCAAGAGCCAGGCTTCTTCGAGCAGGTGGGCTGGAATGTCAGGGGATGGAGGGAACGGTCATAGTTCCTGTGGCACAAAAGGCAAGACGACAGAAGAAAGTGTCAGGAGTTTAAGTTCAGATAGGCCTAGGTTTAAATCCAAACTCTGCTCTCTGACCTTAAGCCAATCACCAAACCTCCCTGAGCCTCGATTTCCCCATCTGGAAAATGGGGGAAAAAAAAAACACTTCCTTCCTCCAAGGGGTGTTGGAAGGCATGCATGAGAGAATCCATGTGAAGTGCTGGATGCCTTGTTGATTCCTTTCTCTAACCCCCTTCCTCAGACCTCCGAGCCTAGTCATTCATTCCACAGGTGTCTACCACCTGCCTACTCTGTGCCAGCCATTGAGGATACAACTGCAATGAAGCCAGACAGACCTGTCCCTACCGCCAATGGCTTACCTTTTGCTGGACGAAGGGGCCAGAGAGCTGAGAAGAGGACGGTCCTTCTCTCTGATTCCCACCAAAGGCAATAGGGTGGCACAATGAATCCCATACTCTGGCTCATCTAAACAGCTCTTCCACTTTGCATCTAGAAACTAATTTCCTCATACCCTAGGCGACTCCCCTCCTAATCACCTTCGCAGCTGGCTAACAGTAAGAGCTGCAGCAAAGTCTGGTGAAAAGAGACCCAGCTTGGAGTCAGAGACCTGGATTCAAATGGTGACTATGACTCTCTCCTGCTGCTGGCCTTGGCCTCTGTGGGCCTCAGATTCCCCTTCCATAAAAGAAGGATTGTACCAGATCAGAGGCTGGGGACCTCTTCCTGACCTGCAAGCCTGTTATGCTGTTTTCACAATTTCAAATTAGCTGCCAATATTTAAGGATTGGAGATAACACACAAAAACCTAGAATGCTCAGCTTTTTTTGACAAATGGAAAGCTTTGGAGGCATTGGGCTCACATTCTTGCATGGCAGCCCTCAGCTGGTGTGGAGCCGGGGAGGTGCCTGGGAGGAGTCTGGGCCCCTCCAGTAACACTCCAGCCTCCAACTGGCTCACTTCTCTCACTCCAGTCACGGCTCAGTTCCTGGCGCCCTGGACTAGAAGACCTTAAGGCACCTACAGAGTCCAGAAACAAAGTATCACTTCACAGGCTTGCCCCCAGCTTGGACCATGGGTGGGGGGAAGGTCAGCAGTGTCTCCATCCTGCAGCTCTCCTTAGCCTTCGAGCCCAGTGGGTCCACACTGGCCTGGCTTACTCTTAGCAGCTTCTAAGAGCCAGGTCATGCCTGAGCTATATTATATAGCCCAAGTTCATTCATAACCTGCTCCAGGAGCACCTGGAGAGTCAAGGGAATAACTATACTCATTCGTTCATTCCACAGACATTTTTTCTATATCTTGTTTCCTACTGAATTCCCAGAGCCTAGCTCCATGCCTGGCACACAGAAGGTGCTCAATAAATAATGAATGAATGTATACCAGCGATACAGAGATAAACAAGATAAAACACTTGCCAGAAAGAAGCAGACAGGCGTAGGAGGAAAAGAGGCATGTTATCACAATGACACAGGTGATAAAAGCAAGGACAGTGGTCAAGTCAGGGTGGCAAAGGACATCTAACAGGCTTATCAGTTGTCAGGAGAGTTTCTAAAGAACAAAAGTTTCCAGCTTGGGCAACTGGCAGGAAGGTGGTGCTAATCACCAAGACAAAGAAACACTGAAGGCAGGCAAGAGGATGAGAGCCTGGAAGAGAAAGGCTGGTTTGGACAGACTGAAGGTATAAAGTAGTGCATATGGATGGTAATTAACCTAGGAACTGAAACGGCAAGAGGCAGGACCTCAGGGAATACCGACGTTCAAATGGGAGCGCAAAGAAAGAGGGACATGCAAAGGAGAAGGCGGGGCCAGGGAAGCCAAGACTAAGGACGCAGAGTGATCAACAGAGCTGATAAGAACAAAGAAGCCTGGGGACGGTCCTCCTTCCCGCTCTCTGCCAATCAGAGGTCCGTAGCAGATCCTCCCCTTCCACCCTTCGACCCTAAATGTATTCATTTAGGGGTGGGAAGAGGAAATGAACCTTACTATGTGTCCTCCACAAAAACTAATTCTTTCTCCGAAAGCTATAAGTTCTCGCGGTAGCCTCGTGAGGGTCGGTGTAAATATCCCATCACACAGACCTGCAAGCGGAGGCTTGGAGACTTTAATTCACTTGCCCCACGTCCCAAGGCGAGCAAGAAGCAAAACTGGGGGTCGAGCCCGGCTCGCAGGACCCAGCGCCTGTGCTCTGGGCGGTGGCACTAAAGCCCCACTCCCACCTCAGGGTCACTGGCGGGAAGCAAGACAGCCAGGGGGCGGGATCAGGCCCTGGAAGCCTTCGCCGCGCCCTAGCTTCCGCAAACACACACAGGGAGAGATTCCGCCCGGGTCCCGCGCTCGGCTCCAAAGCGGGGGACTTCCTGGAGGTGGCGGCCTCAGGCCGGGGCGGGCGCACACGACGCCTCAGGGGCGTAGATTCGAAGGTGCCGGTCGCCCGCTTTTTCCTGGCCTCCCCTGCGGAAGCCCCCAAGTCCCCTCCCCAGACCCCAGCGCCGCTACGGCCAAGGTCGAGCCCCAGACACTCACCGGTGGGCCAGACTCCCCCGCCACCACGTGAACAACCGCTCAGCCGCGACCCGGAAGTCAGCCTGGGGCCGCTGGCCCGCCCCCGCGCATTGCAGCTCCTTCCGGGTCGCGGCCTCGCGCCGCGCGCGGTTGCCGGGGAAACCGAGGCCATGGCGGCGCCACAGCCGGTGTTGAGCCGCTCGGGCCCACGCGAGGAGCAGGCTGGCTCTCCGGAGTCGTCGGTCACACCCAGGACGCCGGTGACCACCGTGTCGCCCGTGTCCCCCGACACGCCCGTCTCGCCGGGGCAGGCCGCCGAGCCGCCGGGCAAGAGCCTATGGGAGCAGATCTGCGAGGGTAGGCGGCCCGGGCGGCCGAGAGGGGCGGGACCCCCCGGGCGCCGCGTTGCCTGAGCGCCCACTGTGCGCCAGGCGGCTGACGCGCGCGCCAGGCCCCCCATTTTCCGCGCGGGGAAACTGAGGCCCCGAGCGGGTTGCCTGAAGTCGCGCAGTGCGGATTCTCACCGTGATCCGTAGGCAGCTCACAGGCGGGGGGAAGCGGAGTAGAGACCACCGTGTGGTGTGGACCAGGTGGTGGTTCGCAAACCCCTTTTTGTGAGCGTCAAAGAATCGCTGGGGCGGAGCTGGGGAGCTTTAAAAAAAAGTGTGGGTGTCCAGGCCACGCCCACAGAGCTTCCGGTGGGTGCCAGGGAATGGACGCTTTTACCGAGGACGTGGAGTAATTTAGGTGTAGGTGCCCTCTGGCTCGCATATTGAGAGCCATAGTGTAGGCAGACTTGGGATTTAATCCCTCTCCGCTTTAGACCTTTCTTCACACCCCCAAACGGAGCTTAACTCACCTTTTGTGGGTCTACACATAGGTTGGGTCATGAGGCGCTACAAAACTTCTCACATACCTTAGACATTTCATTGAAAAATGGAGATAACGATGGCATCCCTTTTATGGTGTTGGAAGGGTGGAACCAGATATTCAGAGAAAATGCCTTAGCAAACTGCCTGATTTGACAGCAAGAGCTCCCTAAGTATTAGCTGTTAATAAATAACGTTGAGTGGTTTGTTTTTTTTTCTCCACTTGCCTGTAAGCTCCTCAAGGTCAAGGACTGAGATTTTGCTTTTTCATGGCCACCATCACTTCCTCAGATGTCTGAAACAGGATTGTCCAATAGACTTTTAAATCATCAGTGTCATCAGCTCTGGTAGCCACTAGCCACCTGTAGCTGTTGGGCACTTGAAATAATAGTGCAATTGAGGAACTGAACTTTTTGTTTTATTTAATTTTAATAAGTTTTAACTAGTGACACGTGGCTGGTGGCTACTGTATTGGACAATGTAGATCAGTAAATGTTTGTTGAAAGGGAAAAAGAATGAATGTACCAGTGTATGGGCCAAGTAGGAGAGTGATGAGCTGAAGGGTGGACTCTACAGAGGAGGAAGACAATAGTGGCCTCAGAGTTGATAGCTGCCCACAGTGGCCACCTGGTTCAGCCCCCACCCAGTGCCTGAATTCCTTCTCCAGCGTTGCAGTGTATTATTACCTCCAGAAAAATCGATTTCATCTTTGGATGTTCTCCTTGAAACTTCCGCCCTTCAGTCCTTTGCCCTTGGTGCTGTGACCCAAGGAATTCATCACTCTCCTGCCAAGCATCCATTCAGATATTTGAAGGTAGCGATTGTGCTTCTCTTTGCCCCAGTCTTTTACCTCTCAATCCAAACAGCTCTTCAACATCAAATTTCCTGGCAGCGTGTTGATGGGCAAGCTACTCAACCTCATCTGTAAACAGGGAATAACCCTTGTACCTCCTTCACTCTGAGGGACTGAATGTGATCATGTGTGTGACGGTGTTTAGCACAGCGCCCCGTATTTAGTCAAGGCTCAATAAATGTTAATTCCAGGTGACAAGGAAACATGCTTTGCATTGTGCTTTAAAATCAGAGCGTCCAACAGGCCTGTAGGGAGAGAGCGAAAACAAAGAATTTTGATAAGTTCTTTGAAAAGCAGGTGAATTGAAAAGTGCCACTTATAAAATGGTAGATTACACAATCAAGCTAAGGAAACCAAAGATGGTGAATTATACCCAAGGCATTGTGATGGTTTTTAATAACCTGGAGGAATAAGCACAGTCCTTGAGATGAACATTCTAACAAATGCAATTTTCTGTAACAAACATAGAGTGAGTTAAAACAGTTTCTCACAAAAGCATGAAAACACAGGCTTTAAAGTAATCCTATCTCTGAGGTTAAGTATTACATTCCATTAGGATAGGTGCATTTAAAAAGCAAATGATCACAGCCAACACACTTGCCAACAACTCAATTTCATGAAGACGAGATACAAAATAGGTAAAGGGCCTACTGAAGCAAGACATTGCTCATGTTGTTATTGTGTGGTTGTGCCTTTATGATAACTTGCTTGTAGATGTTCTTCCGTTTTCTCTCTCTCATCTTTCCAGTGACAACTAATCCAGAGCTTTGTATTTTCAAAGGCATTTGTATTAGTATCAATAAACTTTTCCTGCCAAAGTTTCTAATTAAATCTTATAGTGACTTGTGACTTATGATTTAAACTGTGGTTTTAACAAAGACCGAGTTCAAAATATTGGGGGTGTACAGTTTTCAATTTTGACATCGCTATTGTTGTTACTCTCAACATCCTCATTATTGCCCCTGGTTCAGTTAATCACCCCCAAATACTCTCTTGCTTCAACTCTCAATCCTGTTGTAAAAATCTTTGTCCTTCCTCTCACCTGCCCGATGCCAACAGTTCTGAATCCATGCTTATTCCCCCAGCACAGCAGCTGGAGAAAAATGATACCAGTTGGTTCTTGACACTGCTCATCGATCCACATCTGTCCGTGCCCTCTACCAACACCGTATCTGCGAGTCCATGTTTTTACCACCTCAAACATTCCTTGATGCCCACTTAGCAGACGGAAGGCGTTTACTGAGAAGAGTCAGGCACTTGGCGGGTGGGGAGGGCATCATCCAACTTCATCTACCTACAAACCTGTTTGTATCTGCATACATCTTTTTAAAATCCTTTTTGATCTCAATTGGAAGAGTGTTCACCCCCCCCCCATCCACAGTTCAGCCCTTACATCTGTGTTCATGGTATCCCAGGATCCTGCTCTGTCACTCACTCCTCTCCTACATCTTTAACTTCTCTATTGGCTTTTCCTTCCTGTTGCAGTTTCCTAGGCTGCTCAAAACAAATACCATGAATTGGGTCGGGTTAAACAAAGGGAATGTATACACTCACGGTTTTGAGGCCGAGAAAATGTCCAAATCAGGGCCTCATCAAGGCAATACTATCATCAAGGCAAGACTGGCTACCAGTGATCCTTGGCTTCTTAGCAAGGCCCATGACAGTATCTGCTGGTCTCTATCTTCTCTTCCGGGTATCGTTGATTTCAGCTTCTTGCTTCCAAGACTTTCTCTCTCTGTCTGAATTTCGTTCTCTTATAAAGGTCTCCAATCAGAGGATTAAGACCCATTCTGATTGAGTTGGTCACATCTTAACTGAAGTAGCCTCATCAAAAGGGTTCATACAATGGGTTCACACTTATAGGAATGGATTAACTTTAAAAACATGCTTTTCTGAAAGGATATATACAGTTCCAGACCATCACATCTCCCAGCACCCTTGGGTCTGTCATCTTTACAGGTTATCCTTGACCCCATATTCTCTTCTAATTCTTGTCTATCCCTCCTCCGCTCTCAGCCAAGTTTCTGGAAAGAACACACTGCCCTTGTTCATACTCTTCATTCCTATTCCGTTATCAACCCAAGGCAGACCAGCTTCTACCTTACTGTTCATATAGTCAACCGACATACATCTATCAGGTCCTGGGAACTGATTTAACTACTGGGCCAGGCATGATTCCAATAACTTATTCTCCATCTCAACGAATGCTGCTACTATTCACTCAGTTGATCAGTCCAGAAACCTAGGAGTAATCTCCCACACTTCTCTTTCACTTTCCATGAGCCCTCTATTCATTTATCATTCTCTTTAGATTCTACCTGTTTAACATCTCCCATAGTCCACCCCATTCCCCAGTCCTCACAGCTGGTGCCTTCCATTGGGCACTTACTACTCCCTGTGGCTTCTTAACTGGATAGGCCCCATTCCAGACCCTTTTCCCCACTTCTGCCACAGGAATCTCTCAGAGATTCAAATCCAATTACATCATGTCATGACCAACTATGCCTTTCATAGCTTTCATGATAAATAAAAACTCCTTAGCATATAAACCCCTTCACGATCTGATCCCTGTTTATTTTCCTAGCTTCAACTTGCTCAAATCATCCTAATGGCAAACATATATCAAGCTGTTCGGTATATACCAGGCAACTATTTTAGATGCTTTACTTCTCATTAAAACCCCACAGCAACCCCTTGAGGATTTTGCCTGTTTACAGATGAGGAAGTTGAGGTTTAGAGAGGTCAGGAAACTTGCCCAAAGCTAGTGGCAGAACCAGGCTCAAGCTCAGGTCTGTTTGGTGCTCAAGTTCAAGCCCTCAAACATGATACCAGCATGCTTCAAAGTGGGGACTGGGGAGCACCTACACGAAAATCTCCTGGATACTTGTTAAAAGGCAGATTCTTGGACTCTCCCAGACCTGATGTGTCAAACCCCTGGGAGTCCCTGAGTTTTGCATTTTAAATAAGGTCTCCTGCAAGATACGGGGCACTGTACCACTCCCATGTTCCGTGCCCTTCTAGCTTTGAGAAACCCTTCCTCCAGGGTTCCATAGTGTTCCACACTTAGACACTTTTGCACGGCCCTTGCCTCTTGCTGGAACATCTCTACCTTCTACTCATCCCTTTATCTTTCAAGACTCAGCCCAAGTGGCCCCTCATCTCGAAAGCTTTACATCATTCCTCAGGACGATTTAGATGCCCTTCTCTCCTTGGCTCCTAGAGCTCCAGAGGCAGCCCTTTGTAGTAGCACTTACACAGCTCCTAACCATTGGTTTGCTATTCATCTCCCTCTTCATAAGCTCTTCTGCCCTATTCATCTGTTCCCCCAGCACCTTGGGGACTCCCTTGCTGTCATATGTCCCCAATACATGTTCATCAGATTCGCTTCCAGCTCCTTTACCTTCCTGGTCATTCCCCTCCAATAGGCCACTGTCGGTGAGTGTTGCATTGTTGCTGTTTCAGTTAGGAACACATCCAGCTGCAAATACAGAAAGCTCACCTAATAGTAGCCTAAGCATGAAGACATTTAATTATCTCACATCCCAGAAGTATGGAGGCGACAGGTTCCAAGTTTAGCACAAGGGTTCTTCTCTGCCAACCATGCTCCGGGCTCTTTCTGCTCTGCCTCTTTCAGAATCTTGACTTGTTATAAAAAAGAACAACCACTTTCACTTGTTCTTAGAATAGTGTTCATTTCAATACATACATAATGGATTAAATTGGATTCCCAGTTAATCCAATTTGCAAGCTTAAGTAATTAAAAGTTATAAGCATTTAAACAACATTTACAAATTTAGTATACATGATTTTCCTAACCACTTCTAATGCTGAACAGAGCAGACCAGCAAATTTTTCTAAGCGCTTAAGCAACTCTTAGAAATCTCATGAATCAAACATATAGATGTGGTAAATCAAATTGTTTAAAATTAAAAGCTCAATTCTCTTTACAGAAATAATCAAATTTTTATATGCCTTGCAAAATAAAAGCACCACCTCTAATCAATTGCATCTTTTTTTTAAATGGGTTCTTCATTAATGAAAATAGATTAACCATTCACAGTAGTGACCTCAAAAGGAAATGAACATAATCTTGCAATTCTAGAACACAAAATTAAACTTCATGGTAAGGTATTCTTAAATTTTCAAAGAGTGGGGAAAAAAAAAAAGTTGAGAATCATTTAGGACAGTATTTCTCAAATTTTTCCGCAGACATATTCTCGGGAAATCGCAAGGCAAAACTAACCAACTCTCAAATATGCCAGATTCTCTTAAACATCACAGAGGTTTCAAGTAACAAACACATCAGATTGTCCTGACCCTGTCATGCTTTCCCATACATCTACATAATCATCATACCTGCATATATTTTGTGGCCATAAGATGTAAAGGTTCAAATCTTGTCCATCAAATTTATGCAAACTCCTAAGAAGCTTCATTGGAAAGAATGTAAATGGCAAGGAACTAATATATGCAAATAAAATATAATATTCAATTGATAATACCTTAGAGAAACAGGCAGTATCGTTATTAGAAGTGTAAATTGTAAGCTTTCTGGAGAAACATTTAGCAGTGCTCAAATTTCAAGTTAATTTTTTCTTTGACAGAACAATTCCATGTCTAAGAATTAATCCTACAAAAATATGCCCATTTGAATCAATGCTAAATGTAGAAGGATGCTCATAGAAGCATAATTTTTAATAATGAAAAACAGGAAACAAGCCAAATGTCCACCAAGAGTGCAGGTTAAATAAATGTGGTACATCCATATATGGAACGACATTGAAGGGGTCCAAGATTCCCATGTCTAGAAAGTTCCTGGCACCTAGTAAGTTTTCAATAAATATGATTGAATGAATAGAGGAAGTCAAAAGTGACTTCCTGAACCATCTGTGTGGTGTGATAGCATTTTTGTTCATTCATTCATTCAAGTATTATTTGGCGATATGATAGTGAGCACAAACAGAACTGGGTCCTGCCTTCATAAAGCAACACTATTAGGAAAGATATTTTCTATTAATATTACAAATTTCAAATGAGGGTAAAATGACACAAGTTATGGAAAAAAAGGAACAGTGTTTGGGGATGTATACTTGGGTGATTTGACCTAGTCTGTTAGTAAATGCATGGAAAAGATTTGGTTAGATCTATGGCAAATCTAATAATGGTTATGGGGTTGGAATGGGTTAGGTGTGACTTTCACTTTAAGACATCACTATATTATTTGAAATTTTCTCACAATAAGCATATATTGCTTTTGCAATCATTCAAAGCTATGAATGTGTATTTTTTTTAACCCAAACAAACAGTTTATTTAGAGAATTGGTGATTCTCAAGACACTGGGGAAGGGAGATGACTATGCCTACTTACTTGAAAGCAGTGGTAGAGCTAGCTGGTGTGGCAGGCAGAATTCTGAAGTGGTCCCCAAGATTATTTCCCCTTAGTGTGCACACCTCTCTGTTATTCAATCAAACCTAATCTAGATGTTGCTATGAGAGATTTTCTAGATGTAATTAAATCCCTAATCAGTTGACTTTAAATTAGGGAGATTATCCTGGATAGGCCTGACCTAATCAGGTGAGCCCTTAATGGAAGCCAGAGAATTTCAAACCAGAAAAGATTCTCTGCCGACTTTGAAAGAGCAAGCAACCACACTGCTTACTGTCCGGGGGTGGGGCACGTGGCAAGGGCCTGCGGGTGGCCTCTAGGAGCTGAGAGTACAGCCGACAATCAGCAGTCCCCACTCCTACAACTGCAAGAAACTGAATTCTGCCATCAACCTGTGACCTTGGAAGACCACGAGCCTCTGATGAGATCGCAGCCCCAACTGACTCCTTGATTTCAGCCTGCTGAGACCCTGAGCTGAAGACCTAACTAACCTGTAGCCAGGCTTCTGACCCATGGAAACTGTGAGAATGAATGTGTGTTGTTTCAAGCTGCTAAGTTTGTGATAATTTGTCACACAGCAATAGAAAACCAATACAGATGGTGATGGGAATAAAAACTCCTTATAACCTGCAGCCTGACTTACTTTTTCTCTAGCCTGATACTAAGGAGTTAAAAAAAAAAAAAAAAAGTTGAGATATGCTCTGCTACCTAAGTATGGAATAAAACTTGTGACCAAAAACTCTGTATCCCATCCATATCGTTTTTACCCAGAAACTTTATTTTTCTTCTCAGTGCAAAGTGACCACGTGATTGCCTTTAAAACATTGACCTTCCCAGAAATACTTTTGCCTTTCCTTTAGGGATGTAACTAATAGAGCCCATGAGCATCTTCCGTCCCTCTCTCAGCAATAGCCGTTGTTACCCCGGAAGAGTTTGAGTTGAACTTGTATGGAATGTGCATTGCATTTGTCTCTCTTAACAGCCCAGCTGTGATCAGTCTTGAAACCTGGCCAATGGTCCTCCACCTCACTGCACATTAGAATCAACTGGAGAACTTTAAAATCACTGATTTCCAGGCTCCTGCCCCAGATCTATTGAACTGGAATTTCTCAGGTTGAGCCTTGACCTTGGGATTTTCGAGTGATTCTAATGCGCAGCCCAGAAAGGAAAACTGGAATTTACAGCAGGGCTTCTCTAACCTTAATGTGCATATAATTCACACAGAGGATCTTGTTAAAATGCAGATTTGGATTCAGTAAGTCTAGAGTGGGGCCCAAGATTCTGCATTTCTAACTCCCAGGTGATACCTATGCTGCTGGTTCCAGAACCATACTTCGAATAGCAAGTGTTTATGGGATTACTCTTCCAGCCAAGTGCCCCCAATTCAGTGGTCTTACCTCAGTGCCCATGCCCATGCCTATGGGATGCATGGAATGGCTCGTCTTTCCTCTGTCCCCTCTACTCCATCCTCCCATCATGTTCTTCTCTTCTCCTTTTCTCCCCCCTTCTCCCTGTTTGCTACTGGTGTCTTCCCTTCACCACCCTCCCCAGTCTCTTCATCTTTTATTCCTTGTAGTTATCATAACAAGTTGGGCCAAATCTGAAGTTGCACCCTTTGGGAATAGCATCTCAGACTCTTTCATAAAACCTTGACTCTTTTATGCAAGGGGCCAGTCATCTCATATCCATTTTAAATAAGATGGTTCATATTAAACATTAATCAGTAATGGACAGTTGTTTTTCATTTCTGTACACCACCCACCAAAATAAAATTTAAGAATGTTTTATTCAGAGGAAGGAAAATGACATCACAAACTGCAATTAAGTATGGAATTGAGGATTTTTTCCCTCTCCCTTTAGAGTATGAAGCTGAGCTGCCTCCCTTTCCAGAGGGCTATAAAGTCAAACAAGAACCGATGGTTACTGTGAGTATTGCCTGGGCCTCAACCTAGACAAATGGCTCTTAAATAAGAATAGCACCCATGGCTGGCAAATATCAGACCATGGCCTGAATTAGAGAGGGATGGAGGGGAAGGCGTTAGAGCTAGAGTCAGGAACTTGGTGCCAGTGCCAGCTCTGCTACTAACAGTGTGACATAAAGTGCATCATATCACTCCTTTGCACCTCAGGTACTGCATCTGTTAAATGGAACAGATGATCCTTGACTAACTTATGGGACCTCTGTGGGGCTCACCTGAATCCTAAATGAGAAAGGCCTTTATGGTGGATATTTCCCCATGTCCATGTCAGGAACAGTTGTAGACAGACCAGGCTTCTCTGTGCATGTCAGGACAGGCAAGATGAAGACTATGCCAAGGAGAGGGCAGCCAGAAGGGAGTCCTCAGGAAGTGTACCTTGGAATAAAATAGGGACTGATAGAGTTAAAATAAAAATGTGAGACCCACAGAGGAAAAGAGATGTGAGCAGGGCCACAGGGATGAGACCCACCCCTAAGTCTCCAGTCTCCAGCTGCCTCTGATAGAGATTCTTGTGTCTCAAAACTGTTTTTCTGTGATTGTTCCTTTCTTATAGCATCTTGTTCTTGCTTTACAGATGCGATACTTTCTCAGATTTCTCCAAAGATCCTAATTATAGTTCTTTTCCCTGAATTATTTGTGCTTCTTCCAGGGCCAGTTGTTCCGTTCTTGTATCTTGATTTTTGTCTTTTATGCTGTTGATTTTAGAGAGCTCTGATTGTTTATTCAAAACTAAAAATAGAGACCTGAGTAGATTTTGCTCTCTAGTGGGTATGGTTTTCTTCTTCTATACAAGTGGGTTTGTTTTCTGAATGGTCTCTCTGTGAATAGAAACATTGACTGTGAGCACCAATGGCCCACTGGAAGACTTTTCTTCAGGGTGAGCAGGCAGGGGGTCAGTAGTTTTTGGCTGGGCAGGGGGTCTCTAAATGAATGAAGAGGATTTTTTTGTTGGTTTTTTTTATTCCTTGGGGGTGGGGTTGGGCATCAGCATGGCACCCTAAGTAGTTCTACTCTTTCCCAGATTGTTTAATTTATTTACAGAAGAGTCCTTCGTTGGGAAGGGGGTGTGAAGACAGCTTTCTGTGCATTGAGGGGGCCAGGAGTAGGAGGAAGGGGCATGTGGGCAGGAGGCCCTTGGTGCCCCAGCTAGTTTGCACTTAGGTCCCCCTATTTATGGCCCCCTTGCTCATTGCCACTCTCACTGATACCTGTCGGATCTGAGCACCGAGCCCCTATGGAGTTCTGGGGGGCAGATGAACTCCTGCCCTCTGAAACAGATTCCTTCTCTGTATTTGGGGCTCCCTCTCCCCCCTCCCTTATCTGTCAACAGGCTTCATCCCTGTTTCTTTGAGAAATGTGGAAATCTCTCCTCTGCTGATGGTCCTCCACTTCTCTTTTCTGTTAGGGGTTTGTTACTTGATTGTCATTTTATAGATATTTCAGGAGGGAAGGGAGACATACCTCTGTGCTCAGCGTGTCCCCCTCGAACCTAAAGCCTGAGATAGGATTGTATCTCTTTGCAAGGGTATAGAAGAAAATACAGTATTAGTTAAGAAAGTCATAATGTCAAAACATTTTTAAAAATATTTTTTCATCATTTTTTATTCTAAATCTTTATTTTTAAAAAAAATTTTGTATTTTCTTATTTTTAGAACTATCATTATTATTTCATTTTCTTATTAATTGTATTTGGCTCTTTTGTTGGCTTCATTGTTGAAGAAGTTTTGGATCATAGAAAGGTTACAACTATGACAGGGGAGGATCATTTGTGCAGAGTGTCAGTGATGGGGGATACATGGGAGGGGGGTCACCTGGCATACATATAAGGCATATAAATGTATTCAGTTGTTCCTGGGACATTGTCATGGTGGTACACAATAATCGAAAGAATTTAAAATTCCCATCCTGGGGAGCTCTGCCACATTCTCCAATGGAACAACAGGCATCCCCAGAGTACAGGGGCAATGACTAGCGAAGGAGGATGGTCCATAGATGGGTCCCTAATAATGATGACTGTACTTATCACCATATGTTGCCGGTCAGGACCTGGGTCCGTGAAAACGGTGCCGTGGATGAGAAAGAAAGAATAAGACAAAAAGAGAAGAGAGACTGGGATCAGGGGACTCTCCATCTAATATGGATAGAAGATTGAAATTGAAGCGTAGCCTAGTATTATAGGGTGCCTAAGAGTTACCTCCTGAGAGCCTCCTTGTGCTGAAATGTGGCCTCTTTCTAAGCCAAACTCAGCATAAATAAATGCATTACCTTCCCCCCAGCATGGGACATGACTCCTGGGGATAAGCCTCCCTGGCACCAAGGGATTACTACCAAGCACCAACTAGCAATGCAACTGGAAGAAGACCTTGAGCAAAAGGGGGAAAAGGCAAAGACAAATGAGTTTGTATGGCTAAGAGACTTCAGAGTGAGCTGGGAGGTCATTCCAGAAGTTACTCTTATGCATATCTCAGCAGGATCTCATTGACTGCCAAAGTAAACACCACCTCAAATAGTGAGGCTCATGAGGGCTCTGGAAACATCCAGACACTATAGTCAGGGTAGATAGCTCAGGAGTTTAATGCCTTGCCAGTGGGCCCTACTTTGGAATTTATGCTCTGTCAGTGTGTCAGTGTGACAGAGTTGGACTCAGTTGTGGTTTCCCTAAACATGGCTCTTCTAACCCTTTTATTTGAACCTATAATTAGTACTAGGGTTGATAGGTGTACATCCAAGAGACTTAAATCTTTGGGCTGTCCATGTGCCAGTTGGGCCCTGAATCTCAACAGAGTTGCAACACCTACTCTCCATTTCATTGGACTCACCTAGGACAACTAACAAGGAGATGATGATGGACAATGACCATCTCAAGGAACAGAGAGAGTCTGCAACTGCAAGCAAGAGAGTCCCATCCGTCTGCCCCATGGGATCGAAGCCCCCTCTCAATTAGAGGTGGAGTGAGCATCACCATCCCAGAATCCTCAGGATTGGGGAATGAACTATGGATTAAAGTAGACTTACCTGGTATTCTACTATAGACTTACTGTGATTCTAGCAATGGAAGAAATTATATTATTGATGTGGAGGCAGTGGCCACTGGAGGTGTTGAGGGCAGGAAGAGGGAAAAACATGTGAAATATGGGGGCATTTTCAGGACTTGGGAATTATCCTGAATGAAATTACAACAGCAGATACAGGCCATTACATATCTTGCCATAACCTACAAAATTGTACAGAACAGAGTATAAACTACATTGTAAACTATAATACAAGCTTAGTGGCAATGCTCCACAATGATTTCATCAATTGTAACGAACGTACTACACTAATGAAGGATGTTGTTAATGTGAGAAAATATGGGAGGTGTAGGGAGCAGGGCATATGGGAATCCCCTATATTTTTATGTAATATTTATGCAATCTAAATAACTTTTTTTAAGAAATGAATATATATATATAATAAAATACAGTATTGAAACTATATCAATTGCCCCCCCACCCCCAGGTTTCACCACTGGAGGAAACCGTTTTCCATGGCTTCAATACAGATCCCTTTTTTTCACTTCCCCATTTTACTGTGGCCCCACCTGAACCCTGCCCTCAAGTTAAACTGGGAACAACTGACTCAAAAACATGTAAGTAAGATTTCATCTTTTGTAGTTTTTGTCTTGTGACATTGCAAAACCACAGAGGGGTTGGAAGTGGGCAGATAAACCTCAGGGAAACCACATACATATGAAGTGATTTCTTTTTGTTCTGATTTTCACTTTTAAGAGAAGTATACTGTATTCCACTGATGTATCTTTAAAATGTAATAAAGATAAGTAACATGCCTTCTTTGACTCTACGCTAAATACAAAGGGGGAAATGAAGGAGGGAAAAATGTAAAAAGTAGAAGGAACTGTTGTCCTGCCCCGCTTCAGGCCTCCCTCCCTAGCCCCCAGTTCCTCAGGCCTCCCTGCCACCAGCCCCTCAGCTGCTGGTTTATTCTGCGCCTTCTGCTCAGGTGCTTTGGGTCTTGGCCCACCACAGCTACCGTTACTGTGGCCGTAGGGCCCTATCTCCTATAGTCCCAGTTCTTCTCTGGCCTCAGCTCCTATAACTCTCCCCTTGCTTACTTCCCTCCAGCCACACTTGGCTTCCTTGCTATTTCTGCCTCAGGGTCTTTGCTTTGGTTGTTCTTTCTGCCTGGAATGTTCTTCCCCCAAATATCTGCTTGGCTCACTCCTTCAAATCTCTACTCAAAGGCTATCTACCCAATGAGGCCATTCGTGACCAACCTAACAAAAAATATAATACCATCCACCTGTCTCCATTCCTGGGTTTAGTTTTCTGTAAAGCTCTTAAACCATCCAACAAATGTGTTTTGCTTATATATTGGTCTGTGTCTGCTCACTAGAATGTAAGGTCCAGGAGGGCAGGCATTTTTGTCAGGTTGTTCTCTTATATTCTCAAGCCCTTGAAAAGTGCCTGACCCGTGGTAAGCACAGAAATATTTGTTGACTAAAAACCAGACGACTCTATTAGTTGGGACCTTTTAGTTGCAGGAGAGAGAAATTCCAACTCAAATGAGCTTAAGCAAAAAAGAGGGATTTAGAGGAGGCTCACGGGACCAAACGATGACTGGAGTGTGGACGGAGCCAGCCTCCAGGAGATGGGAAGCAGACATTGCAATATCCGCAGTGCTTTCCCAGGCCCTGCGTCCTCACCTGCCTCTCTGTGCCAGCTTCCTTCTCAGAGCTGGTGGCCCTGGCCCTGGGTAGCACCTAGCCCATATCCTTGACAGACTACGGAGGGACAGAAGGACAGATTAAGTTTCTGCATTGATACAGCCCAACTCAGCAGCCTGGAGTAAAATATGACTTTCTAGGTTATGCTATTGAATGGGCAGTACCTTGTTTGGTTTAGAAGAGAACGTTTCTTCCAGCTTACTTAAGGTCCTGCAGATTTTCAGTGGCAATTGTGTTTCTTTGTTTTAGGTTCCCCCAAAGAATATTTGGAAACTTTCCTCTTTCCAGTTCTTCTTCCTGGACTGTCTAGCCTGCTTCACCAAGCAAAGGAAGAAAAATGTTTTGAGGTCAGTTGTTTGTTTTTACATTCTCAATAATTCATTTTTTTCTCTTTTTGTCTTTTTTCAATAATTCATTTTTATTAGATGGTAACTGTTGTCATGTTGTGGTCCTCAGAATGATCCCTTTGGGGGGAAATCCTATATTTGGGGTCACTTCCCCAACACCAGCCATGACATTGAGTTGTACACACAGTACTGCCATCTGTCTGACCACTCAGGCTCCAGGAAGGTTTTCTGCCTTTCTTGGCCTCCCTGCCTGCTGCTATGAGATCTGTAAGATTTCTGGGTCCTTCCACTCCTGCTTTTTCCCTGTGCTGAGCAGAGCTCTCCTTACCTCTTATCTGGCTCCGATTGGTCTTCCCACCTCCGGCCTCTCCCTACTCCACCTTATACCAAATGTCATGCATGTAACTTGCCTCAAGAGGCCTGCATGGAGTAAGTGCTCAATCAGTTTTGGTCGTTATCTGTATACCCTGACTTCGATCCCACATAAATACCCCAAGGAGGTCCTTCTTTCCTGTTGCTTACAGGATACTTTGGGTAGCTGTCTTCCCCACACAGTTGTGAATACTGGAATTTTAGATTTCCTCCACGAAGAAAGCAAAACAACAACAGCATATGATACTTACCAAGCGCCTGCTCTGTGATAAGTACATTATCATCCATTAATTCATTTAACCTCACAATGCCCTAAGAAGTTCCTTCTATTTTATTGTCTCTATTTTGCGGATGAGAAAATAAAGGGACAGAGGGGTTCAGAAACGTAATCAAAGGTGCATGGCAGAGCTAGGACTTGAATCCAGATTAAACGACTCAAAATAATACTAAAGAAGTTGGCAGTGATTACAGTGCAAACCCCAATCAGTTTGACACATCCAGGGTCTATAAAAGCATTCACTGTTAGTGGTTCCACCGGCTCAGTTGTCTTTCGGCCCAACATCCCTGCCCTGCCCTGATGGTACCTTTAGATACTTGGGAGACAGAGTTTTCCCTGTTCTAATAAACGCTCCATTCTTTTTTTTTTTTTTTTAAGATTTATTCTCCGCCCTTCCCCCCCACCCCCCTGTTGTTTTGCACTCGCTGTCTGTTCTCTGTGTGTTCTTCTGTGTCTGCTTGTCTTCTCTCTAGGCGGCACTGGGAACCAATCCTGGGACGTTCCAGACTGGAGAGAGGCGCTCAATCTCTTGCGCCACCTCAGCTCCCTGATCTGCTGCATCTCTCATTGTCTCTCTTTTGTGTCTCTTTTTGTTGCATCATCTTGCTGTGCCAGCACTCCTGCGTGGACCAGCACTCCACATGGGCGTGGGCCAGTTCTCTACTCCGGCCAGCTTGCTGCGTGGGCCAGCTCTCTGCTCCGGCCAGCTCGCCGTGCAGGCCAGCTTGCTTTTCACCAGGAGGTCCCGGGAATCAAACCCTGGACCTCCTATATGGTAGACGGGAGCCGCATCTGCTTCCCTCTCCATTTTTCTTTAGCACTGCCTTGCTGTTATACTGCCCTTCCTGCATCTTAATCCACCCCACGTTGTTGATGGCCACTTGAGCTACTCTGTACTGTGTTCCTTCCGACAGTCTCCACATGATAGTCGTGGCTTTAGTTGAGGCAGAAATAACTGATGAGGCATTGACCAGCACTTTGGCAGTACACCATGGGAGGAAGAGTTTGGGGTCTTCCCTGGGCCATGGTACACTAATTGAGAACCATGGATCCACACAAGGAAGCCAAGACCCCCACCCCTGCTTTCTAGACCCTGCAGTCTTTTCCCTCCCTCATTCTGGTCTCATCTCTATGCTCTCCTTACTGGGTGGTTCCCTCCAGCCAGGACCACTCAGAACTCCCCAATCCACAGTCTCTATATATGTTTCTTCTCCTCCTCTTCCTCTTCCTTCTTTCTTAAAGTAAAAAAACCCTTATACTCCTCTTCTCTGCATGTCTAAGTTCTATTTGTTTTTCCAAACTCAATTCCACAGCTTCTCTCCCAGACTACAGTTCTCTCATGGGCCCTACCTGGAAATAATGGATCCCGGCTCTCAAATTTCAGGCTATTTTATTTGTTCCTCATCTTAGTGCAGATTAAGAGATTTTTAAATAAGACCTTCTTACCCCACAAATATACTTAATTTTATACATTTTTCTTCTCTGATATTTTAAGTTGCTTGATGACAGATACTCTGATTTATTTTTGCATCTTTACTCCCAAGGCTGAGTGCATGGTGAACATGCACTCAGTAAATGCTGAATAAATGAGTGACTGGTTGGACATTGCGACCACTGCTACTTGTATGTCCTTGACTCAAATCCAGCTCACTTCTGTCTGTGAAGGCTGTTCTCTTGGACTCCCCTGGAGGGATGCTCTGGAGTGCTGAGGGAAGCAGACATACATGTATTCAGTGGGATTTATCAACTGGGACAGCAGTAGGTGACCAATGGCACAGCCTGACTTACCTCACTTAGAAATTGTGCAGTTAATCAGTAAATCAGGCTTTGGTTTATAGCATAGTAGGTAAGAGCAAGACTCTGGAGTCAAAGTTGCCTGGTTTTGATGCCCACCATCACCCTGGCTAGCTGCACAGTCTTAGGCAAGGAATTTCATCTTTCTCATCCTCCATTTCCTCATATGTAAAACAAGAATGACCATAGCGCCTACCCGTGGGATTGTCATGCTGACAAAATGAAGTAGTCTAAGTAAAGTGTTCAGAACATGGGAAATACTCAATAAATGTCAACTTATTATTTGTCATTAGTATTACTGTGTAACAGGTGCCCTCCAGGTAGGGTAGGTTGTACCTGTTACCTGAGTAGCTTTGTTCCCTGGTCACCCAGAGGCCCAAGTCAGCACTTGGTCCAGCTCCCAGAAAAACAGATCCAACTCCACAATGATTTAGTGAAGAAGGTGTTTTCATGATAATCTCATGGGTGGAGGGGAGAGGGTTCCATTCACACCTATCAAATGGTACTTCATTAGTCCTCTCTAGAGGCATCTCTCTTGTCTCCAGGCAGACCCCTCTGTATCCTGAACAATTCAGCTCTGGCCCTAGGCTTGCACTGCCCACTCAGCAAAGCAAAGCCAAATGTATTGTGCCTTCCTACCACCCTTGAAATGCCGTTTAGCCACTATCTCTATCCCTTGGGGTAGAAATGGGGTTTCACACCTCTTGTCCCTCAAAAGACAGGGTTGTAAGATCTTCCTATTGCCCTGTCAGAAATACCCAGGCTTGGTGAAGTCAAATCTAGTGAACCCCAATCCCGCTGCCTCCTCCTGACTTGCTAGTACAGACCTGGTTGCTCTGTTTGAACCAGGAAAGACCACAATGACCAGATCTCCTTTATCCTGAACATCAGAGGACACTCAGCTGAAGGGGGCTATAAAGGGAAAAAGTTGGTAAAATAAATGTCAGCGATTCAGGTACTGTCAAATCCAGGTAACTGCTGTCCGCTCACCTGAGATTTGACTACTGTTATGATAATAGTCAGGAGTAGTACTAGTAGTCAGAGGAACAATCTCAGTTTTTAGTTTCCCACTGGGTGTCTGCACTGGTCTAAGTGCTTTGCACAGATTGTCTTATTCCATCCTTTCAATAACCTTCTAAGCCAGAGCCTTTTATCAACCCCCCTTTTACAGAGGAGGGCCCTAGAGCTCAGACAGATAGAGCACTACCTGAGATGGCCCAGCTGGCAAGTGATGGTGCATACCTTCAACCAAGGCCCAGCCAAGCCTGGAGCCTGGGCTTTTACCCATCCCAGTAAATGGGAACTGGCAGCTGAATAGCTCTAGGGAGCTCTGGGAAATACTGATTCTTCACTCATAATTGTTTTCAAGAGTACAGATTGCTACCGGCCTCACCTTATAAAATATAAAATGCCTCTAATTCTTATCTGTGCTTCTTCATTTGCTCATTCAGCTTCCCATGACAACTTAATTCTCGTCCGCTCTTCATAACTGACCTGTCTTTCTCTATGGGATGTTAAACAGGTGCAAGGTCTGAACAAGTGGAGTGGGAGTCAGGCCTGGGGTCCAAGAGCAGAGGCCAGGCCTGCCTCTGCTAGTGGCAGATGGCTTTGTCTCTCTGTTGCTAAAGGAGAAAAACCTGACCATCTTGCAAGTCACATTTTGGGGATTGTATCGCTCTCTTTTTTCATCTTGTTATTGGTCAAAGTATATTCAGTGTGCTGTGCCTTTTATTAGAATGAGCTATAATGACTCAACAATGAAATGAGCACAATGAAATATCCTTTCTGTGTAAAGACTATCTGTAAGCAGGTTGAGTAACCCAAGGTCAATTCCATTCAACAAGTATTTACTAAGCCCTCCTACATGCCAATCAGGGGAACCCAGAAAGCACAAGACACAGCCCCTGTCCTCAATAAAAGCCCAGACTAGTAGCGAAGCCATCGACAGGTGAAAAATAACAGTGAACGAAGGCGGTTTTCTTTTTCTCCCTCTCTTAGTTTCCTGTGGCTGCTGGAACAAAGTACCATAAACTGAACAACAGAAATGTGTTCTCTCAGAGCTCTGGAGGCCTGAAGACTGAAATCAAGGAGCCCACAGGGCCATGCGCCCTCTAAGGCTCTAGGGGAGAGATCCTCCTTTGCCTCTTCTAGCTCTTGGTGGTGACCAGCAGTCGCTATTTCCATGGCTTTCTCCCTTGCGTGTCTCAGTCTCTGTGTCTTTCCTCCAAGCACACCAGTCATACTGGATTCAGAATCCACCTGACGTCAGTGTGACCTCATCTGAACTAATTCTATCTGCAATGACCATATTTCCAAATAAGGTCACATTACAGGTACGGGGGGTTGGGATCTCAGCCTGTGTTCCTGGGGGCCACAGGTCAGTCCATAATGCTCCACTTTATGTCTTCTCTTCTTCATTCTGAAGTAGGACTGGAAGAGGAGAAAGACCCAGAGGGAGTCCGGTCCTGGGAATTCAGTTCTCGACCTTTGGGCAGCTATGTTCCATTGTGCAGCCTTTATTCTCATATCTTCAGCTACTATTCTTCTCATTTATACCTTGTGAGAGGGTACAAAAATCAGCTAAAAGGGTGGTAATTAAGACTTTGCATTAAGGTTTTTTAATTGAATGCCTGCCCATAAATAATTTTGTAACAAGAGGGCTGGACCGAGCTTCTGGCCTCTAGGCAGTGATAAAACGCTTTTGAAGAGTCAGAGACATTTCTATTTGTATTGGAGATTAATGAGGCATCCTTGTGCCGACTCATATTTCATCTCGGACATCCCGCATTTGAGCTGCTGCTGGGATTGAATGAAAACGGTCCCAACCTCAGTTGCTGCAGAGGGCTGGCGTAGAACGTTAAAGTTTAAATTATCTAATGAATCGTCAAGGGGGATAGAAAATGTGGGTTCTTAACGTGGTTAACTTGCCTGAACGTATTAGCTTTCAAAGCAGCCAGGACGTCTGCAGGGAGACGGCCCGGGCCTGTTGGGTCCTCCGCGGCTGGAGCTGAGTTCAGAATCTAGCTCGGCCTCTTTCTGAAAGCGTGGCCCTAAGTCATCTGGGAGCCCCAATTTCGTGGCTCTTAAAGAGGATGACAGCCAATTCTGCAGGGGTGTTCTTGGGAACACAAGGAGTCGTGTTTGTCAGTGGGTGTCAGCTGCCTGCCCCCCTTCCCTGCAGGCTTTGTCGGCAAGCTCAGCATTTTGAATGCTGCAAACAGGCAAGGTGGGTGAATGACTGACCTTTTTTCATTTCCTGACTTAGGATTTCCACGTTAAATCTGATTCCGTCATTTCCCTCCCCCCCCACTCCAGTCATGTAGAATTTGGTGGGTTACTTTTGAAGGTTTAAAAACGACATTATTGCCATCTCAACATTTGTCAGCCCCACGTGCAACTCCTGTCATCCAGATCTGCACAACGAATTTGCATTTTCTCGACTCAGCTGGTCCTCACATCCCATCATTGGGAAAAGATGCTTAAACTGAATGATAGCCGGCCTCCAGCCAAAATTACATAACCGGAGCTTTTGAATCTGCCATCCACAACCTAACTTGCATTTAAATGGCTCTTAAGCAGCAGTGTAATTCATTGTTTATTGGGGCCATTCAAATTATATCTTGAAACTGCATTTTATATTCGGTGGCTTCAGAATAATTGCTGATTTGCATTTTGCCCTTAAAATGCTGGCTTCTCATTGTTTTTTCATTTGCTTTCATTATTTTCTGTTTTATTCTCTGATGTAACCCCAGCAGTGCCTGGAACATAGTAGGAATTCAAGAAATATTTGTTGAGTGGATGAATGAATATGGTTCAAAATGGATAAATAGCTATTAAGTTACAGGAGCCCTCCGTGGAGGTCGGAGACATTTTCTCAGCTTGCCCTAGGGAAATTTACTAACTGCACCTGCCACGTCTGAACACACTGCCTGTGTCTGAATCCCCTCGAGGGAGACTGCCCAGGCCTGTTGGGTCCCCTGGGGCCAGAGCTGAGCAAGGAGCAAATTCCCCCCAAACTGAAGGGGTCTTGGAGCCAGTGGAGAGCCAGAGGGCTGGGCAAGAAGCTGGAATGCAAGAGTAGTGGCTAGCAGAGCCCTTCACTGTGGGCCAGGCGTGGTTTTACGTGCCTTACCAGCAGCAACTCAGGGAATCCTCCTAACAGCCCTCTGAGGGGGATACTGTTAGTGCCGTTTTTGCAGATGAGGACTGTGCAGTGCTGAGACCAAGTCACAAGGTCAAGTGGCTGAATCGAGATCCAAAGCAAGAAGGCTGGTTCCCAAGTCTGGTTGTCTCACCATCAGAGTACATAGCCGGGCAGTCTGACGGCTTGCCCAAGGCAGAGACAGGTTCCCACCCGGAAGATGGGTCCAGACGGGTAGAGAAGAGGGGTGAGAAGTGAGGCAGGGGTCTGGGGCAGTCGCCCATAACAGGCCCTTCATTTAGGTTGTCCTCTGAGTAGCATGAAACTCCAAGGAAAACCAGGGGAAGAAAGCAAGGGAGAGATGGCAGGAGAAGAGGCCTAATTATTATACCTTAGGAGCACTTGGCCATCAGCACGTGCCTGGCGTGTGGGTGAGTCTGTGCACACCCGTGAGGCAGTATATGGTGCATGGTCCAGTGGTTCAGAACCCGACCCCTGGAACCAGGGCACACTTGGCTTTCAACCCACCTCTGCCCCTGCAAAGCTGTGCAAGATTGATAAGTTTGATTTTGCTTCATTTATAAAGTGATTCTTTTACATATGTCATTTTAAATATTACAAGTTAAGCTCTGATGAATTTGATAAAGATCCCAATAAAAGTTTATTCACTTAAATCTTTTAACTACTCAGAATCAAATTCTAGCTTATTTAATAGGCAGATATTTCTCCATTTCTTAATTTTTGGAGGTTACAATTGGGAGAATTATTTAGGCTATGATTTCCGTGAATTATTTCGTGGTTGACCTTAGCAAGAGGAGATTTATTTAACCCTTTGCCCGTCGGTTATTTTCAACCATGTGTAAAAAGGTCATAGAGAAGGTTTAAGTGACATCTGTATGGCATTAAAGTGACAATCCATAAATAAAGTCAGTCAACAGGCCTTTTAGTTTTGCTGTAAAATCAGCCGGATGCTAGCAGTATTTTACATTGTGTTACACAAATATATGCTGTGAGAGAGAAAGAATGGAAAATGATTGCTTTGTACAAATGGCTGGTGGAAATCCATCTGTGGGCAAATAACAGCTATTGTACCATCATTTCCTGTGCGTAAACTGATTTATGCAGCATATGTAGACCACACCACAGGCAAATGAATGTCGCTACTAGTATGTTAGTCTGTTAGCGGATGGATGAAAAGTAACATATGATCTTCGGGGAGGGATGAAAGCTCCCGGGCCTTGGCTCTTCTCCATTGTCTTCTGGTATTTCGGTAATATTTGAAACTTAAAAGATAAATGTGAATTACTTTTGTAATCAGAACAAACAGAAGTTGTAAATAACAGTCTAAAGACTGCCTATCTAACCTTGCTACCCCATCTAGGTTGGATATTTTCTCTGTCTTGCCTTCAGATTCACTAACATCATGTTACCCCCATTTTTTCACCATAGATCTCTCTTTCCTGTGTAACAATCTGGCACCTAAATCCTCTGGTACAACTCTTTTCAAGCTGACTTAATGACTCATTGCTGCCAAATCCAGTAGCCTATTCCAGGAACAAAAAGGAGACCAGTATGGCTGGGGCAGAGTGAGCAAAAGCGATGGGAGGAGATGAGGTTGACAAGGTCAGGTTTTGGGTTTATTTCCACTTTTGGACTATTTTGAATAATGTTGTTAAGAACTTTCATGGGCAGGTCTCTGTGTTTCCATTACTCTTGGGTAGCTACCTATAAGTGGAGGAAACTGGGTTTTTATCTGACCCTATTACATTTGATTACAAATCAGGGCATTTAAAGGGGTTTTGCCAGCAGATCCTAATTTCACATTTTGGAATTTAGCATATTTAGAGACTAAATATGAAATAGTCTCAGGGTAAAGGGCTGTTTCTTAAGTACCTTGATCATTAACAAACAGTTCCCATCTAAGAGTGGGTCAGGATGCAGGCTTTACTTATCAATGGTCATTGTTTTTTTGTTTTTTTCCCCAATCATTTGTAGAGTACTCCTATGACTCTTCTGTCTCACAGATGTGAGCTCACTTAATCATCACAAGAACCCTGTGAATAGGTGGCTTTATGCTTCCCAATTTGTGGATGAGAAACCTGAGGCCCAGAAGAGATGCCAAGTTCACTTGGCCACTGGGAGGACACGACAGGGATTGAACCCAGAAGTCTGGTTGCAGAGTCTGGTACTCATTCCTACCAGGCTGCCTGGTGAGGAGGCTGTGCTGAAAATACTTCCCTTTGCAACTCTTGGAAGTGCTGTCAGATCCTGTTTGTAAACTGTGCAAGAAAATCTTATTATAACTTTATAATCATGCTTCTTTTTCTTTTTAACAAAAGCAGTATTGAAAACTTCATTGCCCAAACTTGTCTAGGAGTTGCTTTTGTTTCTAAAAATCAAAGTTATCCTCAAAGGACAAAGATTTAAAAAGAAAGTCTGACCTCAAGGTGATCCATAGTTAGCTTACAAAATAAAGGGCAGTAGCTTTGTGGTAGGATTTTCTTTCACTGGCCTGAAGCTTTGTCCTCTTGCTTTTGAGGACATGGTTATGTGCCAGATGGCTGGGGTAACAGTTTTGACTAATCATGAAGTAGGAGGAACACCACCATTTGGCCATATATTTCATTTCACTTGTTATACACTGCATCAGCTAGCTCTTGCTACATAACAAACCACCTCAAAAGTTAGTGGCTTAAGAGGAAGAAGCAACCCAAGGGTCCATAAACACATGAATGGATAAACTGTGGTATAGACTCACAATGGAATATTATTCAGCCCCAAAAAAGAATGGAGTTTTGATACATGCTATGAAATGGATGAACCTTGAAGACATCATGTTGAATGAAAATGACAAATATTGTATGATCCACATATATGAAATACCTAGAAGCAAATTCATAGAGACGGGCAGTATATTATAGGTTATCAAGGTCTAGGGAGTGAGGATAAAAGGGAGTTATTGTTTAATGGATGCAGAATATCTGTTTGAGGTAGTGAAAAAGTTTGGGTAATGGATGGTGATGATGGTGGCACAATATTGCTAATGTAATTAATACTACTGAATTGTACACTTGAAAGTGGTTAAAATGGCAAATTTTGAGTTGTACATATATTCCTGCAATAAAAAGCTAAAAAAAGGGGGGGTGTGCTCAAAACAAAAACCGTTTCTTTAGCTCACAATCCTGTAAGTCAGCAATTTGGGCTGGGCTCAGCTGGGAGGTTCTTCTGGCATGGCTGCCTCACTCACGTGATTTCAGTCAGCTGGCGGTAGGCTGGGTGCTGACTAGCTGAGGATGGCCATCGCTGTTCCACTTGCTCTCTCACCTGCTGTCAGATTAACCCCGGCAGCTGGGTGGAGTTCAGCTGGGAGAATTCCAGGGCCTCTTGAGGGTAAGGCTGGGAATTGGCACAGTGTCAGTTCTATTACATTGTCCTGGCCAAAGCAAATTGAAAAGCCAGCCCAGACATAAGGCGTGAGGAAATAGACTCCACCTCTTGACGGGAAATACTGTAAAGTCACATTGCAAAGGGCTTGGATACATGGAACAGTGGAGAATGATGGCCATTTTTACCATTTACCTCACACACTATTTTTGAAATAACATAGATTTTGGCAGCAGACAGCAGGTTCCAGCCTCTGGTTCTATCTACCTTGGTAACTTTAGGGAATTCACTTAACTTGTTTGGAACTCTCTCCTCTCCTCATTTGCAAACCACAGGTGGGATTATGGGGAGGATTAAATGAGGCTGTGTGTGAAGGGACTAGCTCTGAAGTCAGACTGTCTGGCTTCAAATTCTTGTTCTTCCATTCACTAATAAGAGACTTCTCGTAAGGTATTTAGCCTCTCTGAGCCTCTGTTTCCTAATCCATAAAATTAGAATAATAATAATATAGTAATGCTATGTAATGCCTAATAATAAGATTCAGTGGTTGTGAGGATAAATTAGTTAAGTAAAACTTACAGGAGTGCCTTGCATAGAAAGCACTCAATGTGAGCTGTTAACACTATTAGTATATGCTTGTAAAATAGCAAGGCTGTGAAAAGGAGAGTTATTCCACCACAGCCCCTTCCGGGTGACCAGTTGTATATGAATAGATGGAGATGGTATCCCCATCACTACTTTCTGGATATTACAGACGGCCATAAGGATGGACTTTGCTCATCATTCTAAAAACACTAGCACTTTTCAAAAATGATACGTATGTGAAAATTGAAACATAATCCCTAGAAATAAGCTTAGAACCTGAGAACTCAACCTGAAGAGAGCTACGTGGCTTAAGGAGCTGCTAGAATCACAGCTTGTGCACAAGTGGAAAAAAAAAAAAAAAAAAAAAGCCTGGAAGTCTCCCTGACTTCTCTAAAGAATTTATGTCTAAAGAATGGAAGCAATTTTTTTTTTTTTTTGAGGTACTAGGGATTGAACCTGAGACCTCATATATGGGAGGCAAGCACTCAACCACTGAGCTGTACCTGCTCCCTGAAATTATTATTTTTTAGGAGCTACCAAGGATTGAACCTGGGAACTCTTCATGTGAAGCAGGTACTCAAACCACTGAGCTACACCCACTCCTCTGGAAGCAGGAATGAAAATAAGTCAATGGATTCTTTTTGAAAAAGAGCATAACTTAAAATAAATCATATTGAACTTCCTGGTTGTTTAGAGATCTGCATTTCTCCTGCTACTTTTTAGGAACAGGAAATACCCAAGTCTTAAACTAGTCCCAGGTCCCAAAGATGTTTAAACTGTTAACCTCTGAAATAATAAAAGGTTATCTGGGAAATCGAGAAGAGAGGTGAACTCAAACCTCCACTTCCAAAGTCGAGTACTACAGATTTGTCCATGCTTCCACTGCCGCAGAGGTTGTATGGTCCACAAGCCCAGAATATTTACTCTCTGATCCTTTAAAAATTTGGAGCCATGCTGACCTGAGTTTGGGCCCAATTTCATCTCCTGGGTCTGTGACCTTGTAAAGTCAGGGAAGTGTTGGATTCCGCTAGGTTCTTGGCTATGTTGCATAAAAGAATTTAAGAACACACCAGTTTAGTTAGGCCAGTAAAAAGAATTTATTGGGAGATGGGGGAAAAGAACAGAGCTTGTTGAGAAATGGGAGAGAAAGATGGAAGTACACACCCAGACTTGGTGTGGGCTCCTCTAGGCAGAGAGAGGGGACTTTGGCTTGTGTGGTCACCTTTTAAACTATTAATTATTCCCTTGTTAATGCTAGGGGGAGGGGTTCCAGCTGTTAATGGTTACCCCACCAATGGTGGAAGCCAATGGTGAGGCCTGTTTGGAATATCCAGGACCTCCCCTTGCTCCCGGAAAGAGTCCCAACTAGGACCTCAAGGTCAAGGTCAAGGTCTCGGCAGGGTCTTGAAGCCATGTCTGTTGGCCATGTTGTGGCTCAAATTCTAGTTTCCCTGTACCAATCTGCCTCACTTGGATCTTGCTAGCTTTGCACCTTGTAACCTTAATCTTCCTAAGCCTTAGTTTTCTCTGTAAAATGGAAATAATTATAATTGCTTTGTAAGGTGTTAGTTCTGACTAAATGAGATAATGCATTTAAAGTGCTTAGCTCAGCAGCTGGCACAGCAACTATGAAATGTAGCAATAAAATAAGAACACAATTACATTATAAAAAATCCCTTAGACCTGAAATGGAAGACAGAACACGAGGGTGTTTTATGACCTCAAAGGGGAATTTTAAGAACTGTGTCACCCATCACATGAGGTCATTTCGTGTGATGCTTACCGTTCATGTGAACACAACTTGGAAAATAACTCCCATCACACAATCTAGCAGAACAGAAGGCTCTCTTGCTTATGAACATGCTAGAATCCCCAAGGCTGTTTTCAAGTCCCTTGCTGTGACTTCACAGTGTCCCTCTGCAGGGAAGCTGTGTGGATATGTGCTCTCAGTCCATCCTCACACCTTCTATTTCACTCTTTCCATTTAACATGAGAAAACTGAGGCTCAGAAGCTGTATTTGTTGCTAGTACTGGTTCGGACTCTTCTGTCTTCTTTTCAACTCTTTTGAAAGGTATATCCAATGAGATCAGTATCAGTTTTCTTCTTTTTATCATCAATCTGTTTTTAATAGGACATTACACAACACACACACACACACCCTGTAGACCAGGGGGTGCAAACCCAAGGCCCACAGATGCTTTTGTTTTTTTTTTCAGGCTTCACAATGTGTTCTTTTGTTTTAAGCTTTGGTATGATTATAGAGCCACAGGAAGTTTTCAAAAAATAGTACAGAGAGGTCCCAGGTACCCTTACCCATTTCCCCCCAATTGTAATATCTTATATGTAACTAAAGTGCAATGTCAAAGCCCGGAGATTGACATTGGTCTGATCCATACACAGGTGTTTGCTTTTTTTAAAATAGAGTAATTTTATATAATTGTGAAAAAAATCAGAAGATCTGGCAACCTGGGCCTGGGTTTTTAGGCTGACAACAGGTGAAGTTGAGTTGCTGCTGCCCCCCTCCAGGTGGGACTGACCCTCCCACTCCAGCTGGCCCTAGTACTCATCTGGCTAGGGTCCCTCATTTAAGTTACTGTCTTCCCCGTGGGGCATTTGCATTTGTGACTCAGTGACTCTTTAATGTCCCTGTACCAACACTAACACCCTCTGTTAATGGCTGGTAGAGATGACCTGTGACTTGTGGCTTTGTTCTTATCTAACTAGTGGGAAGTGTAAAAACTTCTAAGTGGGGGGATTTCTGTAGAGGAAACTAATACTTATTGTCCTGTTAGGGAGGTGATTTTATTCCTATTGCTTTAGCTCAGATGGATCTGATTCAGAGGTGCTTTATCCACCATTCACTTTAGAATCAGTACTATTTTAAGTGCCTATTTTCTGATCAGATGCACCCAAGAATCCTGGTTACGGCCCTGTACTGAGTTAGGGATGGGCTGCTGGGAGGGCAGGATGTGAGGAGGAGGAGGTTGGAAACTGGCCACGAGGGGGATGGAATGGTGGGAGATAAGACTCTCAGAAATGTGGAGGGCTATGGCGGGTACTGTGATGAAATACAGGAGCTGGAGGCAGACAGATGAGGCTCGAATCCCCTCTCCAACTCTTGCTGGCTCTAGGCCCCTGGGAAAATTCCTTAAACTCTGTGAGCCTCAGTTTTCTCATCTATTAGATGGGGAGAGGTATAATCATAGTACACACATCCCGGGGGCTGCTTCCTTAGGGTTGGCAAGGAGTGAATGAGATGGTGTGTGTAAAGCACTTAGCACACATGTGTGCCCAGTAATTAACAGCCATGATTATCGAGAGAGGCAAAGTGCTAGCAAGTAAGAGGGCAGAGTGAGGAGAGAGAAGTCACCAGTGAGAGAAAGAACAAATCCACTTTCAGGCAGGAACAGTGAGATGGTTTAGGACAGATATATCATCGGAGCCTCTGCTGGAAGCTTCCTTTTGCACAGGCCCTGGCTTGCCTTTTCCAACAGAGGGCAGGCCTTGGAGGGAATACTCCAGACACTTTGGTCTCTTGGAGGCATGCCCGAGAAGCTAGATTTGCAAAAAAAATTTTTTAATCTGAGAAAAGAGTTTTTCTGGGGGTCGAGTTTTCTTCAGGAAGACTTGCCTGCTCCTAACTGCCTCTGTGTTGACAATGACCCTTCCAATTCCCCTATGACAGTACAGTGATGGCTGCCGTCCTTGGTGCCCCGTGGCCAGAGCCTGTGCGGGCTGGAAGAGGAAACAGGTTTGGGGGAAGGGAATCAACTTGGCAGTTGTTAAAATAGACCATCAAGGTGGTGATGGTAGCACACCATTGTAAACGTATTTATCACCACTAAACTGTACACTTAAAAATGGTTAAAATTTTGATTTTTACCCACAATAAAAATAAATTTAAAAAATAAAAAAAAAAAAAAAAAGATGATTCATTTGCTTTGTGAATTTAAATTTTAGCAATAAATCTTAGGAAATTGTCAGCATTGAGTCTGGCAAACAAGTGTGACAGACAAAAAGTCCAATAAAAAGAGAGAGAAAAAAAAAATGGTTAAAATGGTGACTTCGATGTTATGTATACGTGACCAAAACGGAAGATCTCCAACCTCCTTCTTAGGCTGAAGGTTGATGAAAAGACCCTGTGACAGGTACTGTTCTGCCACCAACTGCATTGTATTCCACTGGAGCAAATTAAGTTCGAGACATGTAAATATCATCATAAAGTTTAAACATTGCCCTCGGTCGGCAGTTCTTAAGCAATCCCCTGATACCAACCTTGCCTTTGGATTAGCTTAATTGGAATCCAAGAGATCAGAACTTAATTAGAACTTTAACTGCCTGTTAAACAGAGCTGGCTCAGGGGCTACTTTGTAAACTTCACTTGGAAATTCTTTCAGATGCATCTCTGAAAACATTGTGGGCACTCAGAGTGAAGCGAATGATTTTTACTGTAAACAATTTTTGATAAAAGTTCATTTATTAACAGTAAAAAGGAATGCAAACTCAAATGAACTATTGTTTCTATGTTAAGGGGGCAGAGCCAACTTCCTTTATTTGCTGGAGTTAACTCTTTGAGGACAGGTCCTGCAATGACAGAAAACTCCAGTCAAGCTGATATAAGTAGAAAAGGGAATTTTTCTTGGTTTACATAGACGAAAGGCCTGCGGAGGGATCTTCCAGTGCAGCTTAATATGGGGACACTGATGATGTCTTTGTGACCCAATTCTCCACCTCTTTTTTCTGCTTCCTTAGGATTGGCTCCATCCTCAACCCCCCCCCCCTCCCCACACACACACATGGCACCAGCCTATGTTCTGTATGGTTCAAGCATATTAGAGAGAATGCCTCTCCCGGGAGTTTTTCTTGGGACTAAGGGGAATTTGTGGGCTGTCCAGCCAGCAGAAGGAGCCCCACTCAAAGCACATAGCTGGAGAGTTAGGGAAGGGTGGATCTGCAGAGTTAGGAAGGCGTGCTGTTACCAGAAGAAGATGGAAGCAATGCTGGGTAGCTCACTTGTTTAGGGACCATTATGTAGCAGCCAAATTGGGCTTAGTCATAAAGTGGATTTATTGGCTCAGAAAACTAGGAAGTCCTGAGGTAAAAAGTGAAGGCTTCAGGATCAGCTTGAATCAGGAGCTCTGTGATGTCATTGAGGACCTGGTTCTTTTCTGCCTCACTACTTGGCCTAACACAGGCCTCAAAGCAGCTACTACACTGGCTACAACAGCCAGAAGGAGAAAACTCTTTCAGAAAAACAAGGGTAAATTATTTCCCAGAAGCCCCAGCACATGTCCTCTGCTATCCTGTCAGTCCAAAAGGGGTCAAGTGCCAATCCCCAGCCCCTCAATCTCGTTGGCCAGCCAGGAGGAACATGGTCAGATTGGCTTAGGTCTAGATGACCGAGGAGGCAGGATTATCTCAGCTACCTTATCAGGGCTCACACCCAAAGCTGGAGATGGGGTTAATTTTTTCCACCCATCTCAGCTACTCCCCAATGGCCATGAAAATTATAACCACAGCAGGGCCATGTCTCACCCTTCCTTAATCTCTAGGGGTTAGCCTGGGGCCTGCCAGGGAGGAGGTTCTCGTAAATGTTTGCTGAATAGGACCAAACTGGAACGGGGCATCTTACTGAATTTTGAAAGAACTCAGAAGTCTTGTGCATGAGTAGAATGATTGCTGAACATAAATCTTATCTCAGCTTTAAATGTGGATTAAATGTGGAGTCTAAGACTTTTCACCTCTTTTCCTATCCTGCTCCATACAATATAAAAATTTTCCCTTTAACTTTTGGCTACTCATCAAATTCCATTACAATGAAGAGTATTGTAAACAATAGCTGGTATCAGGAAACTATTTCTAACTCCTGACAAGTCCTTTGATGAGCTCATGATGCTAAAATGTGCTACTATGAATAATTCAGTAGAACAAAACCTTTTTTTCTTCTTACATTCTTTGCCCATCGAATAGTCATTTATTATCGTTTTTTTGTTTTTGCTTTTTTTTTTTAAATCACATACCTAAATATCTGTTAAAAAGCACAAAGGCCCTGGTCAGTGATGGAAGAAAATCCATTTCTTGGCCTTGACCGATAAGGGATGTGAGAAATACCTTCGACTTTCTTTTGAAAAAAATTTGTAAGGAGTGGAAAAAATAGATTCTGACAGGAAAGGCGTGGTAGAATTATTTTAGCATTACTCCTTTTAAGCAAGAAGACTTTTAGAAGTGACGGTGTGCCAGTCTTAGTCAATGTTTTGTGTGATTAGTACATGTTTTGAACTTCTTTTGAGAAACACTGTTTTTCTCTAATGACAGTCTAACACAGTGAAAAACATGCGAACACCTGCTTGAAGTTTGCTGTGATAAGTATTTTGGCATCTGGTTCTGGTCCAAGTCTTTGATCATTTCTATCATCAGAGTTACTGATAAGTTTTGTCATGTGTGGGGCTTCTCCGGTGGCTGAAAGCAAATATCTGTATTGGGAAGGAGTCTGTGGTGTCTGAAGGGTGGGCCAGGCCCACAGCCTTAACTGTAGCACTTACCCTGCTTTGTCCCTGTCCCCATCAGACTGGCCACAAGTGATTGAACCCGGAATAAATGCCAAGGCCTTCTTTGGGCAGCCACTCTAGGATGGAGAGAGGAGAGAGAATCAGTGAGACAGCAGAAAGTACAGAAAGAAGCCACTGCCAAGGAGATGAATTCCACCTAGAACTAGAACGTTGGTGGGTCACCAGAGCTACAGGTGGACAGCTGGAGCCTTTCCTGGGCCCTGAACAACTCTAAACACTGGTCCAGTTCTTCCTGACACCTGGCTCTGCAGCAGTGGATGGTTTCTTGTGCTCCTTATCACCCCATCTGCCTGTATAGTCACCCCCTGGAGTAGACTGTGTTATTATTCAAAAATATTTTGGTCCTTCCCTGAGGGAGGAGTGGTCATGTGACGGCTTTGTTCAGTGGAATGGATGGACGTGACATATGTAATGGATGGACGTGACATATGTCATTTCCCAGCACATGCTTTAAGAGTCAAAACATGATTCACCATACTGTTTGCCTCTGCCATGGTAACTGGTGATATTTCAGAGAGGGGCTGCTCTGTCAGCCTGGGCCCCACAGTAAAGACAACTTGGAGCAGAGCCATGCCTGACTGAAATGCTCATGTAACGTGAGCGAAAAATAAACTGTGGATGATACAAGCCACTGAGACTTTGGGGTTGTTTCTTATTGCAGCAAAATCTAGCCTAACCTGACTTATACAGCCCCAGAAACAGAGGTAAACTGAGCATGTGTCTTTTTCTTGCAAACCCAGAGCTCAATGAATGAAATATCATAGCTAACCCCACTTGAACCTACTAAACTGGATAGCGTTTGCTTTTGACTTTTCCAGGGTGGAATTAGATTAGTCAACTGATGCAGATTCGGTTACTTTCAAACGCTAGCTGTTTCTCTTCAGTCCTCCAGTCTGCCTCTATATATCTTTCCCATAAAAATTGGTACAAAGTCCTCTTTGGATTTAACCCCTATTAATTTCTGCCTTTTCTCTCTTTGAAGTTTGGGTCTTTCATGATGATGTTCTCCCTAGCCCCAGATTCTGTTAAAAAATATTTCAAACATAGATGACGTGAAAGAATTTCAGAATGAATTCAGTACCTAGATTCTATGATGCACATTTTGCTTTATTTGCTTCATCACGTATCTGTCCATCAATCCTTCCCTCTATCATCCATCTTATTTTTTGGATGCATTTTAAAATAAGTTGCAGACACCTGATGACATGATGATGTTCTCGTTCCTTGAGCCTTAGTCTTTTTTCTTTTAATTCTAGATTAAAATTTTTTTTTTCTTTTTTAATCTTGTGTGAGTTTGCCTGAGCTGTTTCCTCTGCTCACCCAAACTTGTACGTTTTCGCCCGATAGCGATCAGGAACTATGAATTTGTCCACATTCCATAAACCCCTGGGTGCCCACACTTCCTTAATCTCACTCTATAATTTTTTTCTATTACTTCCTCTCCTATCTCTTCACTCGCCACAACTTTTCATTTGCTTTCCCTTCTCTCTTTCAGCTCCCCAGCAGATAATTTTTAAACTAAACCACAGCCGAACAATATCCCCACTGTTCTGCATGTCTGAGTATGCACAGCACGTCCATGCTTGCCCAGAACAGAAGGAAAACTCAATTTCTTCCATTTTATTTCTTTGCATCAAAAGTGATTAAATCTGTCGGCATGACCTTCATACATCAGACCATTTGGCTCTTTTTAACATCAATTTAATAGAGTAAGTCGAGCTGCATTCCCTTTGTAGGAGAAATCTTTACCACCAAACGGTGCAGTAAATGCCAAGGGAACAATGCATCTTTTGTTGGACTAGGGAGGGACACTGCTATCCTACAATTGCCAGATTGTTTAAATTATTGTACGGCCACACATGCTAGTTACATATTTGCATTGTTGGACAAGCATTTTCTTATTTGGGTTAAAGATGGCTTTTTGAAGGGAAGCCCGATCTTACAATGAATGCTTGGAAGACCCTATTCCATGGTCTAGTACATTTAATTTTATTACCCTGGCCAGCAGTATGTCAATTTGCTAATGAAAGATTTTCAGCAATGAGCTAAAAGCCTGCACATAAGTTCCAGCAACTCAGCAATCACCATATTTTATTTACTAACAACTGTAGTAAAGCTTTGTGTGAAAAATCTTAAGCAGCACTTTCCTTTTTGATGAGCATCAATTTCACTGCACTCTTTTCAACCTTATCTAGGACTCTAAAGTAAGAGTACTTTAGACTGCTAAAGTAAAGGGTCGGCTGCTTCAAAGTGAAGGGGAAAAAACACGAAACAAAGAAAAAGTTCATAAGCAAATACAGTGGGAGCAAAGCGAAGGGAAATTGTCCAGAATGTTGTTAGCAATTCCCACTTTTAAATGCCGGGAACTTTGTGCATGAGTTCTATCTTGTTTTGATGCTTGAGCATTGAATGGTGAATTTTTTATTCATTTTCTCAAAGTTCACTGATCACCTACCCCGGGCAAGGCACTCAGGTAAGCACTGGGAATGCAAAGAAAAAGATGACATATACTCTGTTCTCAGACTTGGTCATTTGGCTGGGGAGACAGACATGTAGGCGGCAGTGATGTTACAGTCTGAGGTGCTATGACAGAGGGATGTACAGAGAATTGGGGAGAGTGCCTCCCCTAAACTGAAAAGGGTGAAGGAAGTCTTCCTGGAGGCATCTGGAAGGGCAAATGGGAGTTAGCCAATGAAAGAAGGAAGGAATAGTAGTTAAAACTGTTATAAGCAATAAACGACCCAACTCCCACTGGTTTAGGCATAAAAGGGAAGATATTGGCTCCTATACCTGAAAGGTCCAGGGAATTCTGGCTTCAGTCATGGCTGGATCCAGGGACTAGTACAATATCATTAGGAATCTGCCATTGGTGGTCTTCCCTACATCTTCCTTGGTAACAGAATCCCACTTTTGTTTGCTCTCATTAGAGCTGCTTTGTCCTTCAGGGGTGGCTGTCCCAGGAGTTGATCCATGATTGGTCTGATCCAATCTGGGATAGGCCTGTACTGCATTTTGGGCCAATAAGCCTTGAAGGGAATTCAGTTGGGAAACTTACGGGAAGGTTTTCCTTGTTCCTAACTAGACTAAGTGCTTGCTCTCTGCAAGCCTCAGTTTTTCTCATTTGGGCAAACCATGTAAGGCTGTTATCATGGAAATTAAATGAGAAGATGTATATGGAAGCCCCTAGCATAGTGATACAGTGTCTAATAATAAAGTCAAATCTAACTAGTATGGCATCTAAGGGGAGGATTTGCTAGCCATTTATTACCATTGTTATTGTTATTATACTAAACAACAAAGAGGGGAGGGGTATTGAGCTATGTAACTGGGGAATCCAGCTGGTCAGCTGGCTCAGGCATGATTGGAGTCTGCAGGATCTGAACCTCGTCTTGCTCTCCATCTCTCAGCTTGGCTTTTGTCTGAGTATTGGGGGAGGGTTCCACTAAGAAGGAGGCCCACTCAAGAAGGGCTGATTGAGAAGAGTTTAATGATGGGACAATTTGCAAAGATGTGGACGGGATTAAGAGAAACCAGCAAGAAATGAAGCACCCAGAGTTTACAGCAGCTCGAAAACCATTCCCTCTCCTTGGCCTAAAGGGACAAAGGAAGGAAAGAAACAGTTTTTAGATTTCATAAGAGCTGTAGCTGTAGGAGAGAGTGCCTGACAGGGGTGGTGGCTTTGATAGAGGCCCACACAGATACTGCCAAACAGTGACTACATACCTCACCTTTCTCCCGACTTGCCACCCCCATCTCCTGCTGGGATGTCCCATTGCCTGGACCCAACTAGAGAGGAAGGGAGCCTGGTTGATGCTAACCCTAACAACCAGCCTTCCATGGTACAGATTAGGGTGCAAAAGAGTGCATCTAGAGGGACAAGAGAGAATTTCCAGCGTGCTCTGTATTGCCTTCATTCTCGGGAAGACTCTCTCCACATGAATCCAAGGTCCCTGCACTTACTTGGTGCTTAGCCCTTGTTTCTTGAAAGGAAGGCCAGGGACCCTCTATCTCCCAGTTTCCAAAGCAGTTCTCTAGCAAGAGTTGGTTGGCTCTGTTTGAGTTATAAGAAAAAGCTCTTAGTGGAAATAGGAGACTCCACCCCATTCCTGTTCTCTGCATACCTTCTCCATTACTCCATGGCTTCCCTCGCTTTTGGCTTACTGGCTATCTGTCCTGGGGACTGTATTCAATTGCATGTAATGAAAACCTCAGGGACAGTGGTAGTGAACTAAATGAAGTTGCTATCCTTCCATAAGGAGATGTCCATATTAGGACAGGCCCAAGCCCGTGCAGTGGCTTGAGGGAGTCATCACAGGGCCCAGGCTCCCGCTTCCCACCTGCTGCGACATCCCGGGCATGTGGCTTCTGTCTTTATGCCCGAAAGAGGCTGCTCCGCTTCCAGCCTCTGCTCCAGATGGAAGAAGTAGAAGGAACCTTCGAGGAAGAAGGGGCAGCTCCTCTATCGGGCAAGCGGCACTTTCTTTGAACTCCTCACGTTCATGTCTACCTCGCTGGGCAGCTGGGAAATGTAGGGTTTTGGCCAGGCTGGTTGCCATTTGGGAGCAACCAGGTTCCTGTTATTAAGGATGAAGTGGAGAGTGGATGTTGGGAGGCCAGCTAGCGAGGTCAGCCACACTGTCCAGTTGGTATCCACGCGCTTGGCTTTCGCATACGAAAGTGGCCCCCAGACCTGAAGTTCTGTTCTAAGGGCTTGAGTGCATTGCAGGGAATCAATCAATACAGTTACTTAGAAAAGAGAATCAAGGTCTAGATTTAAAGAACAAAATCCTTTGGAGATGATTCCAAAAACATGTAATCAAGCCTCAACTGTATGTACTGTCCTTTCATTAGTATCTGCTCTCAGAAAATATGCTCGTCCAAAGGTGACTGAGAAATGGCTTCAAAATTCTTCACACTGCCCAAGTTGCTGTTTGTTGATGCCCTCAAAAAAGACCCATGCATATTTCCTCTAGTGCAAGCATTCAATTAACCTCTCTTTCTTTGTCCTTCTCAGACATATGGTCAAAACAAATAAGTAATTTAAATCTCTCTTCTCTCTTCAGAGAAAAAGAACCAAATTCATTGCCTGTGATTTTCTGACGGAGTGGTTATACAAGTAAGTTGTTCATGTCTTTGAATATCCAGTGACCCTAAGGATGCAATAATGTTCATTTGCAAGCAGAATAGCAACAATTAGTTTGAATTCTTGCTTATTGTTTTTGTGTCATTCAAACATACGGCATCGTGGTCAGTCAGAATCCAAAGAGGACAGATGAACCGTTCACGGATTTCTTCTCCATTCCATTTGTGGCTGAGTGGCTGAAGCAACAGTAAGTCCCCACACAAGGCTTCAAACAATTTATTCCTAATTTTAAGATTGCGTTAATGATAGCTTTCTTCAGTCTAAGGGAACTAACTCATGCAATACTTCCAGGACCCCAGGCCAGTTTTACTTGTAGCTCTTGTCTCTGTGGTTATTTTCTGTCTAGAGTGAGCACATCCTACCCATTTAGTGATTTTTCAAGAAGTACTTCAGAAATCAAACAGCTTTAAAAATTACTATCCTAAGTAATTCATTTCTTCTCTCTCTCTGAAGGGCATTATGCCCCAGGAAATACTACTCAACTTTTCTAAATATTAATTTTCAGTTATATGAGTACTTCATCACTTCTCCATATAAAATATTAGAACATGACAGAAAAGTTAAAACTCTCTCTGACTGTCATTCCACCCTGGGTCTCCTCTCTCGACAGAGATATTCAGAGTTGGGTGTGTAGTGCCTCCTTCCCGATCTCTTAAAGTTAGTTATGTCACTCTGTAAAATTTATTTATAGCCATATAAATTTAGCAGCAATGCTTTGTGTGAGCTAGTTTTCATCATTGATATAAAAATGATAACGATGATGAAAATAGCTAATTTACTGTGCACCCGTATCACTGTCCTCAGCATTTAACACGAAGGAGTTGCTTTGATTTTCCTAACAATGCTGTTACTAGCCCCATTTTGCTGATGAAGAGCTCTGTGTATCATTCTGCAGCTTGTTTTTACTTAGCCAAATGTATATATTTGAGATCTAGCCATGTTGATTCAATTACATTTAGTTCATGCCTTTTGACAATTGTATAGTATATTTCATTTCTATATTTGCATAATTTATGTATGCATGCAAGAAATATTTATTGAGCACCTATGATGTACCAAACATCATTCTAGGTTGGAGATAGAGCAGTGAGCAAAGTAGCCCCAAATCCCTGCCTTCATGGAGCTTCCAGTCTAGTAGGGATGACAGAAGTGGTATAGGCGAAAAATAAAGCAGGGAAGGGGAATAACAGAGTATTAAAGGGGCTCAATTTTATATAGGGTGAAGTCAAGAAAGACTTCACTTAGAATGTGACATTCAAGAAGTGTTCCACTCTTTTAAGGTAGAAGAAAAGATGGTTCCATTTAGAGAAAAGAGTATATATTTAGCCTGTTGCTTTCAGTGTTTATACCCTTTGCAAGAACAATGTCAGGAAACTGAGGCACCAGGAAACTGGGTGAGTCTTGCAAAACCATATATTAAACAGACTGGATGACCTTAAATTAGACCCTTAGCTCTTAGACATCACAGCTCTTGCATAAATCTTCCCTTCCTGAGAATACCAAGTTGAATAGACTCTTGGCTGACTTTCTCAATTTTGAGAATTAAAAAACTCCAGATATTACCAGTTTAAAAAAACCCTGAGATTAACTATACATTAAAAAGAGAAAGACATTGGAAAATCTTGTTTCTTATATAGTTTCTAAACCTGTGACCTGTTTTGCCCACCATGAAATGGAAGACCCCATAATTTATTGACCATACATGATTACTAGATGAACGGTTTGTATGTATTTTTCTAGAAACAAGGGTTTTTAAAAAGTATTTTATTTATTTATTAACTTTTTTATTAAAGAAGTTGAAAGTTTACAGAAAAATCATGCAGAAAATATACTTTGTATTAGTATGGCACCTCTGTTACAATTGATGAAACAATATTGTAATTGTACTATTAATTATAATCTATAGTTTACATTAGTGTGTATTTTCCCCACATATACCACCCTATTATTAACACCTTGCATTAGTGTGGTACATTTGTGATAATTCATGAAAGAACATTTTTATAATTGTACTATTAACTATAGTCCATCATTTACAATAGGGTTCACGTGCTGTACAGTCCTATGTTTTTCCTTTTAATTTTTATTCTAGTAACATATATATGACCTCAGAGTTCCCCTTTTAACCACATTCACATATATAATTCTTTGCTGTTAATTGCATCCACAATGTTGTGCTACCATCATCACCATCCATTTTCAAAACTTTATAATCAACCCAAATGGAAATTCTGTGCAATTTAAGCATTAACTCCCCATTCCCTACTCCCACCCCATCTCCTGGTAACCTATATTTTAGAATCTAACTCTATAGGTTTGCTTATTCTAATTCTTTCATATCAGTGAGATCATATAATATTTGTCCCTTTATTTGTGATTTATTTCACTCAACATGTTATCTTCAAAGTACATCCATGTTTTTGCATGAATCAGAACTACCTTCCTTTTATGGCTGAATAATATTCCATTGTATGTACATACCACATTTTGTTTATCCATTTATAGCTTGATGGACACTTGGGTTATTTCCACCTTTTGGCAATTGTGAATAATGCCACTATGAACATCAGTGTACAAACATCTGTCCCAGTCCCTGCTTTCAGTTCTTTTGGGTAGATATCTAGCAGTGGGATTGCCAGGTCATATAGTAATTCTATACCTAGCTTTCTGAGGAAACGCCAAACTGTCCTCCATAGTGGCTGCACCATTTTGCATTCACAACAGCAATGAATGAGTGTCCCTATTTCTCCACATTCTCTCTAACACTTGTAATTTTCTGTTTTTTCAATAGTAGCCATTCTAGTGGGTATAAAATGGTATCTCATTGTGGTTTTGATTCGTATCTCCCTAATAGTTAATGAAGTTGAGCAACTTTTCATGTGTTTTTTAGCCATTTGTTTATCTTCTTTGGAAAAATGTCTATTCAATTCTCTTGCCCATTTTTTTTCTCTGTTTATAAAGAAGCTTCAGATTACATAAATGTTACATCGAAAATATAGGGGATTCCCATATATCCAACCCCCTTCCCCTCCCACACTTTCCCTCATTAACAACATCTTTCATTAGTGTGGTACATTTGTTACAGCTGATGAACACATATTGAAGCATTGCTACTAACCATAGTCTATAGTTTACATCATAGTTTACACTTTGCATTGCAGCACTTTTTAGGTTTTAAAAAAATGTATAATGGCCTGTATCCTTCATTACAATATCATGCAGAACAATTCCAATGTCCCAAAAATGCCCCCTGTTACACTTATTCTTCCCTGTCCCTCTCCTCAGAACCTCTGTTGACTACTGTCTCTATATCAATTGTACAAGTTCTTCCATTATTAGAATAATAATAAGTCTACTTTAGTCCATAGTTGCATTCCCCCCTTATGTTTGTTCATTCCTCAATCTTGGGGATTTTGGGATGGTGATGCCCACTCTGTCTCTGATTGAGAGGAGGCTTAGATCCCATAGGGCAGATGGATGGAACTGTCTTGCTTGCAGTTGTAGATATTCTCTGTTTTGGGGGATGAGCATTGTTCGTCATCATCCTTTTGTTAGTTGTCCTGGGTGAGTACGATGAACTGGAGAGTTGGTGTTGGCTGTAACTCTTCTGAGATTCAGGGCTCAACCAGCATAAGAACAGCCGGAAGATTTAAGTCTCTGGGGCATATGTTTAATGGGGATAGTGCTAATATTAGGTTCAAATAAAAGGGGCAGAAGAACCATATGTAGGAATATTATAAATGAGTCTAATTCTGATACATTGGGGAGATAGGTTATCATATATTCCAACATAAGGCCCACCAGCGGGATGCCGATTTCTTGGGGTTGTCTCCTCTGTCTATAGTGTCCAGATGTCTCTAGAGCTCTCAGGAACACCTCTGCTTGAGGCACTGTTTACCGTGGCAGTCAGTGAGGTCCTCCTGAGATGTGCTGAAGCGTAACCTCTGGAATGACCTCCCGATTCACTTTGAAATCTCTTAGCCATAAAAACTCATTTGTATTTAATATTTTCCCTTTTTGGTCAAGTTTTTTCCCCAAATGCATCGCTAGTTGATGCTTGGTAATAATCCCTCGGTGCCAGGGAGACTCATCCCCAGGAGTCATGTCCCATGCATGAAGGTAGTGAGTTTATATGCCGAGTTTAACTTAGAGAAATATTTTGCCCATTTTTTAATTGAGTTGTTTGTCTTTTTATCATTGAGTTGTAGGATTTCTTTATATAGTCTGGATATTAAACATTTATTCTATATGTAGTTTCCAAATATTTTCTCCCATTAAGTTGTATTTTCACTTTCATGATAAAGTACTTTGATGCACAAAATGTTTTTAATTTTGATGAGGCCCAATTTATCTATTTTTTTCTATTGTTGCTTGTGCTTTGGGTGTAAAATCTAAGGCCCATTGCCTAATACACAATCCTAAAGATGCTTCCGAGCATTTTCTTCTAGGAGTTTTATAGCTCTGGTTCTTATATCTCAGTCTTTGATCCATTTTCAGTTAATGTTTCTATATGCTATGAGCTAGGGGCCCTCCTTTATTCTTTTGCCTATGGATTTCCATTTCTCCTAGCACCAATTGTTGAAGAGACTATTCTTTCCCAATTGAGTGGACTTAGCAGCCTAGGACAAGGTTTTATTGGTATCGTTTTACAGGTTGTGGCTTTGCCTTGAAAATGAAACATTATTTTCCCACTTATAATAACTAATGAAGGAGAATCTCAAAAATAAAAGCACTTCTCTAAATAAGAGTTCTCTCAAATCTTTAGTCCTTGATTATACAAACGTCTTAACTTAAAATGCTTGCTAACTTCATTTGGCTGCTCTGATAAATATATTGCAAAAGAGCAGCTGCAGTAATTTCAAGTGGACTCCAGAGGAACAGAAACATCTGAGTTCTTACTTTAACTGGAATCTCAACTCTCTACTTCTGTTACCTTTCAGAGGGATACCCCGAAGCAAGATAAAAATTAATATGATACTAATCTAATTTATTTCATGCAATAAATGTTTATTGAAAACCTGGCATTATTGAAATGCCAAGCACAGAGCTTGTTGGTGTGGAGAAAACTGATGGATTGGAGTGAGAGAGATGTTTACAACTGATTTCTGTAGTGAGTGTTGCAATAGCGATGTTAACAAAGGAGTGAAAGAAAATAGGGAAGCATAAGACCATCCAAGGGCCCTTCCTGGCCAACCTGGAGCCAGGCCAGCTGGGGCAATGGCCAAGCTAGTTGTGCCCAGATTTATTCTTGAGAGGCAAGAATTCAGGTTCTATATTCTTTCCAAGGTTACTCTTGAGCAGGAAGAGTCTGAGAGGCAAATGAGCTCCAAAGTCCTTAAGGAGAGCTGAGGGCAGCAGTGGGGAAACACTATCTAATCCAGGTTTTCTCAACCTCAGCATTACTGACAATGAGGACTAGATGCTTCTCTGCTGTGGGGGGGCATCCTGTGTATTGCATGGTGTTCAGCAGCATCCCTGGCCTCTACCCACTAGATGCCAGTGGCATCCCTACAGTCAGGACAATCAAGAATGTCTCCAGACATTGACAAATGTCCCCTGGGGGGCACAAAATCCCCCCTCTAGGTAAGAACCACTGCTCTAAACATTGGTTTTCTACCTTGGCTACACTTAAAAATCATCTGGGGAGTTTTAGAAAAATATTGGTGCCTGGCCTTATCCAAGACCTATTGAGTAAGAATCTTCAGGGGGTATACCAGGCATTGGGTGATTCTAACAGACAACCAAGCTCGAGATCTCATCCGTAGGGAAGAAGAAGACAGGAGACAATAAATAGTATAATAATAGCCAACCTTATTGAGCAGTTATCCTGCTAAGTGCTTCTACACGTATCTCATTTAATCTTCATACAACCCCAAGGTGTAGGTAGTAAAGCTGAGATCCTAGAGCTGGGAAGGTGAAAAGGACGGGAGGTGGGTCTTATGCGAATATGGTGAAAGTTAGGGGCAGGAGAATGGTATATAGACATTTTGAGCAGGGCTTAAATGTACAGGTGGGAGGGAGATGAATAGTGAGGGAGAGACTCTAAATATTTATGGGAAGTAAAATATAAACTAGTATTACAGGCAGTGTTGGGTTGGAGTTTAGAGCCTAAGCTTTGGGGATAGACCGATCAGAATTAAAATCTCTACTAGCCAAATGACCAGCATTAAAATCTCCACTAGCCAAATGGCTTTAGGCAAGTGTTTTAGTTATCTATTACTGTCTAACAAATTGTCCCAAAACTTAATGGCTTCAAACAACAAATCTTTCTTATCTCGTGGTTTCTGTGGGCTGGGAATTTGGTAGCAGCTTAGCTGGATGGTTCTGGTTCAGGGTCTCTCATGAGGTTGCAGTCAAGATGTCATCTGAAGGCTTGTCAGCGTCGGGAGGATCTGCTTCCAAGATGGCACACTCACATGGTGCTGGTTTTTGGCTGGAGGCCTCAGTTTTTCCCCACATGGGTCTTTCCGTGGGATTCTCGAGTGTCCTCCTGATGTGGTGGCTATCCTCCTTCAGAGTGAGAGATTCAGACAGAAGAAGGAAGCCACAGTGCCTTTTACGACCCATTATAGGAAGTCAAATGCTGTTGCTTCCACACATTCTGTTAGTTAGAAGTGAGTCATTGAGTACAGCTTGAAGACTACATACAAAGGGAGAGTAGTTAGGGAGGAGTATCAAAGAATCTGTGGACATATTTTGAAAGTACTAAAGCAGGCCACTCTCTAAGCCTCATTTCCTCATTGATACATTGAGGTTGTTGTGAGGATGCAGTGAAATGATGCATATACAATGGGATCATGAATAGGCCCAGCATGTAGTGAGGTTTGCATAGATGGTAATTAGTGGCTCTTATTGTCATTGAAGGACAGCGTGGCCTTGGGAAGAGAGATGAGCAGAAAAGGTCATTTCAGGCCAAAGGCATAAAGGTGGGAAAAAGCAGGACATGGCCCAGGCACAGTGTGGGAAACCAGCCTAGCTGGCTTATATTATAGAGCATGCGAGGCTGTAGGATAGAGTCAGAGATGAGGCTGGGAGATAGTTAGGGGGTGGATTATGATTTTCAGTAAAAGCATGAAGTTTGGCCATTGTTACATAAGCAAGAGAGAACATCTGGAGATTTTTGAGTAGAAGCATGATGTGATCAGACTGTGTTTTGGCAGTTTAACTCCAGAGGCTGGTATAGGAGGTACATGCGATTGGGGAGAGCTTGGGGTCAGGGCTACAATGGCAGCCCTGGGGTCTTCAGCTAGTGAGCCAGGGCAATGCAAATGGAAAAGGAGGGGCGTGGGATGGGTAGAAAGGAGGAGTGTACCTTGAAAGGATGAGATTTACTTCTGGGAAAATCGGAGACCCATGATGGAAGAGAAAAGCAAGTTCAAGGGTGAAGATGATGATTCTGGTCTGGGTCTCATTGCAATTGAGATGCCTCGTGGGAAACACTGGCCTGGAACTTGGAAGTGGAATCTAAAGGAGACCTCAGTTTGGGAATCTTGAAATCCCCATGTCAAATATGTGAATTGAGCCAAGATGGGTAAGGGCTGAACTTTGGGGGCACCACAGAGCTGGTTCCAGAAGTTCTATGAAGGAGGCACTTACTGTAATAAGTCACATGGTTGGCAGTGGTGACCAGGGCTTGCCTTGCAGTTGTGTTTGCAAAGCAAGCCCAAATTTCAACTTAGATACTATATTGATTTGACATGACTGGTAGGGAGGGACACTCCCCATGAAGACTATGGGGACTGAAGGTCTCCCTTTCTAGGGATCACCTACATTTAAAAATGGCATGATAGGCTTTGTAAAAATGATACGTGCTCCTTGAAAAAATTTAAACCAAACAGAAAAGTTAAAAGAAAAAGGTACAAATCACCTAAGTGCTTATCTCCCAGATAGAACCATTGTTGACATTTTACTTCTCTGTGCATGTATACACACATAGAGATCCATAAGAAGGTGTATATTTATTCCTCTGAGATCAGAGCTAAGAGTGAGAGAAAATTTGAGGTGGACAGGAGAAAAATGGAGAGCGGTTAATAGCAGATACTGTCTTTCTGCTGGTTTATGTAGGTGTGAAGGCATCTGCTGAGAGGGAGGTCGTGGCAGGTTCTGGAGGGCTGGGCTGGGGGTGGGGACGAGGCCTGCAGCAGCTGCTGTGGTGAAACCCACGGGGAGTCAGCCAGGGATACATAGGGCTGGCCCAGCTGATGGCCTGAATCTGCGGTGCATGTCAACAGCCTGCTTATGCGCTTGTCTCCAGCAACCCTCTGCAACCCTGAAAGGGGGTGGAGAACCCAGATGGTTGGGCAAACTCAGGGCTGAAGACTGGCAAAGCTGGTATCATCAAAGGCCTAGACTGGGCCCAGGGAATCTTTTAGGTACAAATGAAAGCATTGTCAACTCTTCTAAAAACAGTATCTTCCATTTTTCCTCATAACTTACCATATGTTCTGAACTATAAGATGTTAATGATTTAATACCCAATTTTCAGGAGGAGAAAGAAACACTACCTATGTGTTCACATTGAAAGTGAGGAACGTACCAAACTCAGAAATTCTAAAATGGGGGTGGTGGGGTCCATCTTAGAATGAAGAAAATATGTTTTTTAAAACGTTTCCATGTGTGGATCTTCCTTGGATCCTGATTCAAAGAAACTGACTATATAAAAAATTAGGAGCCAACTGGAAATTTGACTAAGTAATAGGTAGTGGGTGATTTAAGGAATTTAGTCATGGTAAAAAAAAAAAAAAAAGTGATCTTTATGACAAATGTGGCAAAACATTAAAAGTAGTAGATCTGGGTATCTGGGTGAGGGGTATGTCAGAGTGCTCTGTATGGATTTTGTAATATTTTTGCCACTGCCCAGTAAGTTTTAAATTCCTTCAAAATAAAAAGTTTGGAGAATGGATGTAGCTCAGTGTTGAGCACTGATTCCCAAGTACAAGGTCCTGGGTTTGATCCCAGGTACCTCCTAAAAACAAAACAAACAAATAAGCGAGAAAACCAACTCTCACTGGGGAGCAGATGTAGCTCTGTGGTTGAGTGCCTGCTTCCCATGTCCTGGGTTCATTCCCCGCTACCTTCTAAAAAAAAAAAGTTGATTTAAGAAAATTATTATCTTTTAAAGAAACATGCTAAAATAGTTGTAAATGAAATGATAGGATGATGTCTGGGATTTGCTTCAAAGTAAATGAGCAGGGGCAAGTTACCATTGAGTGACTGACGTGGAAAAACTGGCTGATGATGGCATGGGTTCATTATATTTTTTCTGTCTACTTTTGTATATCTTTGAAACTTTCCATAGTCAAAATTTTAAAGAAAAAAAAAAAAAAAGATGTTCAAAGCTCCTCACAAGCAACTGATTAAGTGGCAGATGTGCAGTGGTCAAAGAGGTTTCTATCCACTGGCCGTGAACTGGGAAGGGCCGAGGGCTGTTCTTATCCATTGGATGGCTGGAGTATCGGTGGGAAGACTGAGTTTTCACCTGATCATGCTGAGAAATTCAAATGGTCTGGCAGGAAAGTGGCCCTAGAGCAAGGAGAGAGTGGCAGGTACAGGCCCAAGGCAGAAGTTTTTTGGTACTGGCCAGGCCTTCGTCACCCCTCCTGAGACTAGGCTTTGAATGTAGCCTCACTCTCCCTCCTTCTCCCCAACACAACCTCAAAGCCACTTCTCTCCAGCAACATGGGAAGGAGGATTCACACGATCAGGACCTTGGGCCTGCCCTAAAGAACATGGATCCCATCATCTCAGTGTGCCTGGGCAACCAGGAAGTGGCTTTCTAGGTCTGAGGTCACCAAACTGTCTGTAAAGGGCCAGAGAGTAAATCTTTCAGGCTTTGCAGACCACATATGGTCTCTGTCTCAACTCCTTAACGCTTCCATTGTAGCATGAACAAGTGGGCGTGGCCATGTCCCGTACATGTTTGTTTATGAAAACGAGGGGTGGGCCAGGTTTGTCCCGTGGCTACAGTTTACTGATCCCTGTTCTAGGTGTTCGCCAATAAGCTTCCCAAACCATGGTCTTGCCTAAGGGCCAAAAACAATAGAGACAGTAGTGAGTAGGTGGGAAAGATGGAAGGACAGAGGAAGTTGTGATGAGAGAGAACAATTTGGGAGATTGAGATGTGACAGTCTTCAATGATGACCCATTCTAAGATGTGACTGTTCTGTTGAGTGACACCCAAGGCCACAGTGTAGGTGTTGTGGTAGGATGTTGAAGGGTCAGAGAATGTTGGTAGGGGATGGGTGAAGAAGATGACAGTGAGTCAAATCCCAAAGCTGTTGAGGGAGGTGTAGGAATGTCCTGGAAGTCAAAGAAGTGGCAGTGTAGGGGAGGGTTAGGAGCTCGGGCTCTGGAATAATTGGACGCCTCTGCCTTCCAAACCCAGCTCCACCACTTTCAGCTGTGTGACTTTGGGAGACGATGACTTAACTTCTCTGAGCTTCAGTTTCTCCTTCTGTAAAACCGTCTTTCACCTAAACAAAGACAGATCCCTCCTTAAGAGGAATTCTAGTGCCAGCTACTAAGCTGTTTTTTCCCACTACAGATACAAATACCAAGCAGATGTGTTGCAGCTGTTTAAAGCGGTTATTTAATTTGCCCATTTATTCAGCTGACATTGGCTAAATGCTTCAGTGTGTCCTAAAACTATGGAGCAGACATATACCTAAGCTGGCTGGCTACCATTTATTGATCACTTATTGTGACCATGAAACTATGAAACAGGCAAACATGGGCCCTGTCTTCATGGATAGACAGGCATTGCATATAGTTGGAATGCAGTATATCTGCACTTAATTTATACTAATTCAACTCTATGCTTTTGGGGAAAAGAAAGAGAGATTAAGAAATAAGAATTTTTAAAATCTGAGCAATTCCCCTTGCCATTCCACTGTGGAGGCGAAGCATAAAATGGGAGACATAAAAAATATAAAAGATAAAAAGAAAAAACAAACAAACAAAAAAAAAAGGGAGACATGACTCAACTCCGTCCTTAATTGTTCTTGTTTTTTTTGTGCCCCTTAGATTATAAGGTAACGACTTCCTTCTGTCTGTCTGCCTGTCTCTCTATCTTCCAATCTATTTACCAAACCTTTATCTAGTGCAGGGGTTCTTAACCTTTTTCGTTCCATGGACCCCTTTACCAGTCAAGTGAAAACCACGGACCCCTTCTCAGAATGTAGCAGCAGATAGTTTTATGACACTCAACTAGAGTCGGGTCTATCAACTACTGTAATTTTGAAGTATGGATGAGCGTAAGTGATTTTTCAAGATATGCAACAACTGTAATGTGATATGAAATGAATACTATTGTAATTTATTGCATACATTCATAAGTGAAGGAAATGCTAGATTTCAGTTAGAGGTCAGAAAAATAAAGATATTGAGTTGATTTTTTTTTCAATTCAAGCTCATGGACCCCCTGAAATCTTTGCTCAGACCCCTTGGGGAATCTGTGGACCCCTGGTTAAGATCTAATGTTATTATGTGCAATGAGCAATTTACAAATATTACCAAATTTAACACCCATGACAATGCTACAAAGTAGGGAATATCGTGATCCCATTATCACCATTAGTCAGGCTAGGCTAGACTAGATTGCAGCTATAAACAATACCGAAATAGCAATGGCTTACCTCAGTATCAGTTTATTTCTTGCCCACGCAGAGACGGATACAGCTATATCATCTGGATTATCTGACCTTCGAGATCACTGAAGCAACAGAAGGAAAGAATGGAGGAGGCATCCCGGTCCTTAACCTTCTCAGGCCAGAAGGTTCTTCCCCTTCCTCCCTCTCCTTGCAGGGCATGGCCCCAAACCACCTGCCAGGGGGCCAAGCATATGTAAAGGCACAGCTCCATCTGTCCTGCCACAGTCATGTTTCCAAGAAAGAACTGAGGCACTGAGGAATTTAGCTCTTTGCCCAAGGTCACAATCTAGTAAATAGCAGAAGCAGGAGTTGAACCCCAGGCAGGCTGGCTTTCGAGGCTATTAAGAGCATGGTTAACAGCTCTTATGTCATCTGGTACTTCAAGTGATCAGTGCTAAGGCTGGGAGAAAACTGGCTGGGTGACCAGCGGAAAGATGCTAGGTCTTTATGTGGTTGATTTAAGGACATGTAGGGGAAAATTCTGACTAAATGTGATGTGCATCTTATGGACTGATTTTAGAACTCTGCGGTATATTATGTGCATGCCATTGTTTATTGCCTCAAATAACCCTAGCTACCAGCCTTGGGAGCCATTTAAAATGTGAGTTTGGTTCTTATTTGAATGGTCTTGGTAAGGCAGAGTCTACCAAGACCAGCTGACTTTGATGCTTAATGCCCTTATATTGTCAGATCACAGCTGGTAGATTGGGAGAATTTGTCACGGGTGGCTGCCGATTGCTTATCATATAAATGATGGGCATGTCTCACCCAGGCTCCACCATAATTTAGCATGCTCTTTGCTCTGTCCACCCCATCTCAGTTACCCATTGCTCTTTCATGACGGTTTCTTTATAGCTTCATTTTTATATAGTCAAGAACATTGATAATACTTAAAAAAATTGTCTCAGGTTTATAGAAACCACTAAGATTTATCAGGTGTTAAATATACATATTTTTTAAATAAACTATACCGTGAACAGGGAGTATTTCAGATCAAGGATTATCAGGTAGTTAAATCACTCAAGAACAAAAAAGTCTTTGAAAAGGATATTTCACTCCAAATGGCGGGAAAATGATAACTTTTATTTTCTACTTTATATATATATTTTTTCAACTTTCAAATGTTCTACAAAATGACTAAGATTTAAAAACAATGACAAAACCAATGTACATTTATTCCTTTCATCGGTCTTGTAATATTTGGGGCAGATAACTACTTTGCCTTCTGGAATAACCCATGTATACATTTACAGAAGACAGAGGTGTTTGTTTTTTTTTAAATGTAAATGACAGAAAGCCAACTCTGAGCTAGCTTAAGCAAAAAACAAGAGTTTATTATAATTGTACTTGGGTGTCTGGCTGAGGCCAAGGATAGTAGCTCAGAGCCAAGGGCTGAAGTACCACTCAGTTTCTTCAGCAGGGTCTCCTCTCCCTTCTTCTCTGTGTCTCTGTCTTTTTCTTCTCTCTCTCCAGACCCATTTGTTTCTGCAGTCTCCATGACAGCAAACTGACCCTAGCTTGGCTTTTTAAAGCCCAGCTCCTAACATGCCAGGGAAAGGCTCTGATAGGTTCATCTTAGGGTAAGTGCCCACCACTAAGCTAATCAACACCTAGAGTCACATATGGTTGATGTAGAGGAAGAAGCGTAGGTTTTCCCCAGGATAAGTGGGTTTCCCACTAACTCAGTTATTTTATCACTTTCTTGTTTTCTGTGGTGGACATTTGTCTTCTTTCCAGCCTTGCTTTGATTTGTTCCTTCTCCTAGTTACAGAACACCCCCAAAGGATCGCCCCTCTCCCATTCTTGGTCCATGGAGCTTGGTGAGCTGACTCCATCCCTGGTTCTAGGCTGGTTGGTGTCCCAGGCCTGGCCTGTCAGAGTAGTGATTCCCTCTCATCACAGTGATTGCTTACCAAATATATCCAATCAGCGATGATGCTGGGACTTTATAAGAAACAAACAGGAAAGAGGTTCTCTCTTTTCCACCAGACTTAGAGCGTTGAGGTTGTAAGCTGTGAGCTGCTGGGGGCAACCACCTGAAGAGTTTGTGCTGAGATAACTGTAGCACTGAGAGGGGAGAAAGCCTGAGTCCCACTGCATTCTTTTGAGCTTCTCTTTCTGGCCAGGCCCAGGGCCAACTCACAACTCAATTGACTGCATGAAGTGAGCTAATAAATCTTTTATTTTTTCTTAAGCCAGTTTGCCTTAGGTTCCTGATACCACAAATGAAAGAGTCTTGACTGATATGTTCTCCTACCTGGTATTGCCTCAATTGCTGGCCAATACTCTGTATTAGTCAGCTTTCAGTAGGTTCTGCTGCAATAAGAACCAAACCCCAAATCTCAGAGCCTTATAGTAGCAAAGGTTTATTCCACCTCTTGTTACATGTTGGCTGCATGTCACCTTTAGCTCTGCTTCTCATATCTTTTCATTCTGGGACCCAAGAAGAAGGAGCAGCCCTACCTCAGTCTCTTGGCTGGGAGAGGAGAACAATGGCTGAACCCTGCAATGGCAAACATCACTTGACCAATGCAAGTCATGTGGCCAAGCTCAATATCAGTGGTGCCAGGAAGTTGACTCCTGCAGGGAGGAACAGCCAGGCACATGACAAAGGGTGGGGATGCACAATTCTCTTATAGGAAAAGAAGCAAATAATTGGAAACAATAACACAATCCACCACATTCTGTAATCAAAGCTTAATGAGGGTGTTTTCTTCCCCACCTTTCAGCAGTGGTGGATTATGTCATGAGCCTGCCAGCTTTACTCCTCTTTATAAATCCAGCACCCTCTTCTTTTGTAGTATAGAGTCCTTACAACCAACCAGTCAGAAGCAGTGAAATTATTTGCTATTTTATTAAGAACAAGAAAAGTTCTGATTCTCATTTTGACCGAAAAGAATTACCCCAAGAATTGGCCAGATACACGTGTAAAAAGTAAATAACGAAATGAATCCAAGGAACAAAAGTGTGCTTGCTTCTTCTCTGGTCTCAGGTCTCGGGGGAGAAGGCTCATGAAAGACAGCATTAAAGCTGAGGCCTTCGGTGAAACAGAGATTAGGTTTTAGAAGAGAAAAGGAAAGGTTGCTTTGGGTGAAATATCTTTTCAGCTAAGTTCTATCCTTGGACCGAAAAAAAAAAAAAAAGAGAGATCCACGATACTTTCCTGTCAGTGAAAGGTATCTTATGACCAACAACTGAAGTGAAAACTCAAGTGTCACCATGCCGTTTGAGGACAAGCACCAGCCGCATGATGACCTGTTTGTGCTGAGTTTAACAGTGGGGCTGAAAAGGCTCATGCTTCAAACAGCACAGGCAGCTAAAGAGCACAATTAAGAGGGGCACGGCAAAGAATTTGCTGTCAGGCTCCATTAATAGGAGAAAATCCTTTCAGTTAACAAAGGTAGTTTTCTGTCTCCGTAATTTCAGGGGCCAAAGAGTCTCATGAGGATAGAAATCATCTTTGCTCTTTGTATTAACATTCATCTGCAGGGGAAGGAAAGAGAACTGTTTCCTGAATTCGGGGCATGCTGAGATGTATAAATCCTGTGTGTGCCTCCCTCTCACTAGAGCTTTCACATGTGGGTGGCCCTTTCTCTGGGGCATGCAGTACTGCTTCCTTTCTTCCTGCCTGCTGTTTCTAGCTGGGACTGTTTGGGAACAAGCTCGGAGAGCCTGTGTGAGGCAGCATGGCAGACACATCTGGGTTCCAGTGTTAGTTCTGCCATTTCTTAATCGGTGTCTTAGTTTCTAATGGCTGCTGTAACAAATGACTGCTAACTTGGTAGCTTACAACAACACACATTTATTCTCTTCCAGTTCTGGAGGCCAGAAGTCCAAAACCAGTTTCACTGGGCTAAAGCTGAGGTGTTGACATCGCCGGTTCCTTCTGGAAGCTTTAAGGGAGAATCAATTGCTTTGTGTTTGTCCAGCTTCTGGAGGCTGCCTTCCTTGGCTTGTAACCCCTTCTTTGCACCTCTTCAACCTCTTGCTTCCTTCATCACACCTCCTCCTTCTGTGGTACTTACTATCTTCCTCTGCTTCCCTCTTATTAGCACACCTTTGGGCCTACCTGGAAAAGTCCGGATTATCTCCCCATTTCAGGACCCTTAATGTAATCATACTTGCAAGTGTTGTTTCCCGAAGAAAGGGGAGAGGATGCTGGGTCAGCACAAACCAATACCAATCACACTGTCTCACTTTTGAACATGCTTAGATCTAACCATGAGCAAATCACTCCATCTTCCTGAGCATTCATTTTCTTTGCTGAAGCAGAGGTTAAAGAAACTGAGGAGGTTATTATGTAGCTTACCAGATACTAGATATTAAAGGTCTCTGGATATTATGAAAAATTATTTAAGTGTACATAATTATCATTTCAGATGAGGAAACTGATTGACTTGCCCAGAAGGTTACAAGGCTAGTTTGAAAATCTTTTATATACAAAGAATAGAGTTTAATTTATTTTTCAAGTCACTTACAGTTTGGTGTACATGTCTACATTTTAGCTCATGCATAGATTCTTGTAACTACCCTCACAAACAGGATACAGAATAATTCTTACACCCCAGCAAATTCCCTTGTGCTGATTCTTTGTAGCCACACCCTCCCCCACCACCCCACTCCTAAACCCTGGCAACGCTATTCTACTCTCAGTCTCTATAATTTTACTTTTTTCAGAATGTCTTATAAATGGAACCATACGCTATGTAATCTTTGAGACTGGCTTCTTTCAATTAGCATAATACCTTTGGGATTCATCCATGTTATTGTGTGTATCAGCAGTCTGTATTCCTTTTTCATTGCTGGGTAGTATTCCATTGTATGCATGCACTATAGCTTGTTTATTCATGGAATGGCATTTTCTTTATTCAAAGTAAGGTATCAAAAATATGTAAGTTACACTAGCAATTAAAATGCAAATCAAAACTATGTGAGATATCATTTCACACCTATTAGACTGACCGCTATTAAAAAGTCAGAAAACTGTAAATGTTGGAGAGGGTGTAGAGAGAGGAGAATGCTTATTCCCTGTTGGTGGGAATGTAGAATGGTACAGCCACTGTGGAAGACTGTTTGGCAGTTCCTAAGGATGTTGAATATAGACTTGCCATATGACCCTGCAATACCACTACTGGGTATATACCCAGAAGAACTGAGAGCAGAGACCAGAACAGACATCCACACACATGTTCATAGCAGCATTATTCACAAGTGCCAAAAGTTGGAAACAACCAGGTGTTTCATCAACTGATTAATGAATAAACAAACTGTGGTGTATACACACAATGGAATATTATGCAGCAGTAAGAAGAAATGAAGTCATAAAGTATATGACAACATGGATGAACCTGGAGGACATTATGAGTGAAGCAAGCCAGACACAAATGGACAAATACTGTGTGATTCACTATTATGAAATAAATATACTGTATAAACTCATGGAGTTAATAATTAGAGTATAGGTCACCAGAAAATAGAAGGAGGGTAGAGAATGAAAAGCTGAGGGTTAATCTGTGCAGAATTGTTAAAAAGGTTGTTTGTAAATCTTTGTAAATGAATAGAAATGGTCAAAGCATATCATGGTATTTGTAACTAGCAATGGATATGGATATGACATTGGTTGAAAAGGAAAGGCTAAGGTCATGTACATTGCTAGCAGGAAAGCTAAAAACTGTAACATGAGGACTGTATAAGATAGTAAAACCTCATGTAAAACACAAATATGGGTGTTATTACATTTATAAGACTTTTTACAAAATATAAATACAAATATACTAAAGAGAAGGAAAAAGAATAACAGCTATGTTCAGCAGGCAAGGCATAGAGAGATTGATAGGTGATGAGTTTTGTTTGTTTATTGTTTATTATTATTATTGGAATAATGATAGTGCTCTGGGAGTGATTTGGGTGATGAAAGCACAAACATGTGATTATGCTGAATGCCATTGATTGTACTTTTTGGATGGATTTATGCTTTATTAATGTACATCAATAAAATTGAAAAAAAATATGTAAGTCAATGCATATACTTCTTTAAGATGTTCTTTGGATTACTCCGGATTCTTTTAGTAGCAGGTGACAAACCCCCCCAAAAAAAACAATCATTCAAAATGACTAAGCCCAGAAAGAATTTATTGGCTCATGTAACTGAGAAGTCTAAGGATATGTGTGGCTTCAAGGACCCACCATTTCTTGGGGGTGCCTTCTACAGTTGACTTTATTCCCAGAGATGGTCTCTCTATGTGGTGACAGAGATGGTCTCTGGCAGCCCCAGGCTTACATCCCATCATCTTGGCAAAACTTCCCATAGTTCAAGTGAAAGTCTCAAGCCTGACTCTCATTGGCCCAAATTGGGTCACTTGCCCATCTCTGAAGCAATCACGGTTATTCTGAAGAACTAGATCTGGGTTATATGTCCTCTCTTGGAGTGGGAAGTAGGATCAGCCCTACCAGATTACAGGGATTGAGTATAGGGAATGATGATTCTCCTAAAAGAAAACTGGGGTACTTACAAGAAGGGGCAATGGATCATGGTCAGTCAATAACATAGCTGTCCATTGCAATATCGTTGGTTATTTCCAAATCTCAGTGCTCTAATGACTGCAATGAAAAAAAGCGAATGAGCTGTTGGTATACCTACATGAGAAACCCCAGCAGTATTTCTCAAAAGAACCTCGCCATGATTTCCTCTATGATGAAACAGAAAATGAATACCCCACTCATGTTTTCCTTAAATCACTTTAGAAAAAATGTGTGATAACCAGTTACAAAGAGACTGAATAACACAGCAATCTGGGCATATTTTATCAAAAAATAGTATCGCAGCCATGTTTTTTTAAGATCGTGATACCTAAAACTCACAGGGGTCAGCACGTGGTGTTGGTGAGCACTGTTATCTAGACACAGATGCTGCCTCCAATGATAGGGTTGGTAAAGTGGGGTTTGGCGCTGTGTCTAACTAGGAGAATGAGTCAGCCTGAGGCTGGGGTAATAACTGCTTGTTGGTCTCCAGGGCGGAGATTAGTGAGGGGGTGAAAGCAAGATCACATCCTAGGAATCATGATTTCTAAATGTGCTTTAAGGCTCCCAGAGCATAATACAGCTGGCCTCTTTCCTGCTGCTTTCTGGAGCTGTGCCTCACATTCCCAAGGACTGGGATTGAAAGGGTCCTATGGGAGTCCATCCCACGGGCTAGTCACCTTAGGTCTGGAAGCGCCGTTCCCAGTCATCTCTATCAGAGCTCTTGGCAGTTCCTAATTCCAGAATGTGATGCTTCCAACATCGAGTACTTGGGAAACCAGTTAAGGCTGAGGACAAGGCCCGGGTAACTTCTCTTTGGCTGAATATGACGGGTAGACACCTGCAAATACTGGCCTGTGCAAGACTTTTTACGTGACGGTTGCTTCCGGGCCTGGGCCATCTTTGTAAATGGCGTATACCTGCGTCGTGCTTTCAGCTTCCAAGAAAACAACTTAACCTCCTCCCTCACGAGACGGGATGTTATCTGGATCCTGAGATTCATTATTTTCAAGCTCTCTTCTTCCTACTTTCATCTGCTGTTGATGGCATTGCTCTCCTTGTCTTAGAAGTGGGTGGAGAAACTGATAAAAAGTAATTTCTCAAATTCTCTCAGTATGTTATTTTGTAAACATGCTATAGTATGTCTTTTATTATGTCCTGCAGATATTTTACTTCGCGGTCAAAATAAGAGAAAGAATTGTGCACATATACACACACAACACAAGGGGAAAAATAAATTCCTGTTCCTTCTCAGAAGTACAGCATTGATTCTTCTGGTTAAAATATATTCCATTCCCCTTTGGGAAGAACGAAGACGGGCGGGACAAGTGAGCACTACCCATCAAACGATTTCTTTTGGAAACATGCTTGGCAGTACTGCTGGGCCCGTTTGAACCTGCGAAATACAGCTGCTCTGGGGCTGTCCAGTCTGAACTGTGAGGAGACTCAGCTGCCTTCTGCTGTGATCAGCACGCTCGCTTCCCCTCCCCGGCCCTCCCCGCCGTCTTTCCCTGGTGATGAGCGTTCGTCTTGCTCACTCTCTATTTTTATTTGACCTGAAGCCAGTGGCACTGATTCCAAAAGAGAGAGATGGCCCTGGCCTGGCCTCCACCCCTTCCAGCTGGCCTGCTGAAATGAGGGATCATTCCCAGGGACTCCTGTCTGAAGATTAAGCTCTTTTACATTTGGCCCTGATTCACCCCGGCTTTCTCATAGTTACTCTTGGTCTGGGAACTAGGCAGTGCCCCATTACTGAGCCATGAAAGCAGGGATGTCACCAAAGGTGGCCTCTCATTATTGCCTTAAGACCTGTTAGGAATCTCAGCCTGCTCTCTGGAGGTGCCATCGCGATGCAAAGCAGGTTGGGATTTCCTGCCCTTTACTGGGCCAGCCCAGCCCGTTGTGTCCTAAGATTTGCAGTTCTCCTTTCCCATTGCTTTTCAAAACAGGAATACTGTTACTGTGAGGATCTCATGACAGCAAGAGAGAAAAACATATTTAAAGCAGTAGGAAGACACCGTGAGTTTTCCCCTCAGATACAAGTGACTAACTCCACTTGTTTATTGAAATCCTGACATGATTTCTCTTTGGAGATTCAGACAAATGAATATCTGTAAGGGGTTATGAAGAGGGCATTTTCCATGATTATGGCTTTTTTTTTTTTCCTCCCTAATATTTTCGTTCTTCTAGGCAAAAGACTGTGTTTTCTTCTGTTTCACACTGGCAGCTGCTAGAACTCCAACTTCCATGCGGTGACCTTGTGAGCTGTCATCCCTTCTCTCTGGGCTGCTCCCTGTGTTTCCTGGGAAGGTTGCATTCTCGGCAAGAAATGGCCGGTGACCTTGAACCAGTCACTTTACCTCTAAGCCTCAGTTTCCTCAATAGCAAAAGAAGGATAACAATAGCTTCTTATAATTGTTGTGAGGATTAAATGAAATAAATTGTGGAAAGTGTGTAGTACACAGCCAGGCACGGAGACAACCACCTGCTCATCTCACAGATATCTATTGAGCGCCTACAACGTGCTGGACATTATCCTTAGGGCTGGGAAGACCAAGAGGAGCAAACACAGGCCCAAACTCCCCTCATGGAGCTTTCAGGCCAGCCGAGGAGTCAAGCATTGGTTGGGTAATCACGTGGGCTTATCTCTCCAAGTTGGGCCAAGCACCAGGAAGGAAAATGACAGGGATCTCACTGGACACTGACCTGATCAGAGGACACCTTTCTAGTAGCATTTGAGTGGAGATTGCATTCTAGCATTGTTCTCGATTCACTTTTTTTTTTAAAGGAGCTCATCATGTTATTACTAAGTCTTTTTTAAAAAAATTTATTATTTATCCGCCCCCCCTGCCATTTGTGCTCGCTGTGTCCATTCGCTGCGTGTTTTTTCCAGTGTCAGCTTGTCTCCCTTTGTTGTGTCATCTTGCTTCGCTAGCTCTCCACACTGCGTGGGCCATCAGCTCTCCACGCCATGTGGGCCAGCTTGCCTTCACCAGGAAACCCCGGGAATCGAACCTGGGGCCTCCCATATGGTAGACTGGAGCCCAATCACTTGAGCCACATCTGCTTCCCCTCATCTATTCACTTCTAACACACTAGGGTCTCCTTAGAAACACCAAGGTCTCTCTAGAAGTCATTGATTTCTACTAGTGAAGGGAAATTATTTAAGCATTTGATTCTTTGGAGCCACACAACTGAGATTTAGAGAATAAGGACAGTAGATGAGGAGTGACATTTGAAGTGGAAAGCAGGGAGCCGACCTGCCTCCAGCGGTGGCCTCCAACTTGGTTCCAGCCAAGAAAACCTGAATATTAGGCAAGTGGTGCAAACAAAAACAGAATCACCCCTTCTCCAAAAGCCCCTCCCCCTTATGCAAGTAAAAATGGAAACTGAACATTAGGGAGATTTTTCTAACAATGATATCATTTCAAGAGTGTAATTGTCTCTCCAAAGAAGTAGAAGATTCTCCTTTACTTGGTCTTTCAGAAAGGAGCTGCCCAGGCAGAGAACCTGGCAACCACACTGTGCTCATGAGAAATGTCTTGAGAACCTCCAGGGTACTTCTAGGCTGTGATTTCTTTGATTCTGGAATAATTCAAAAGGGCAGTCATTCTTTCAAACAAGTATACTGTATCAAGGGTGGGTTTTTATTTCCTTTTTTTTTTTTTTTTAGTTGCTATTATCAATGTTTTCTTTTAGTCAAAGTTTAGAGGGAAACAAAACCCTAGATCCTAGAGAATCACTTTGCAGTCTGTGCCAGGAGGGACAGGTGCAGGTGTTTGCCTGGGTGAGATGTGGGGTGTCATCACAGCACTGTGAGAAGCCTGGGCCTCAGGACTGGACGGGTCTGGGCCCAGCGCCTGCTTCTGACCAGGCCACCTCCAAGCCGTGTGTGGCCTTGGGCAGGCTTACACTGAGATTTGGCTTAAGCTTTAATGATGGCTGCCATCAGGGAGGGCCTGGAAGCCAGGGTACTTGGGAATCCCTTACTTGCAAAGTCATTTCTGGGAATTCTGTCCTGGGACCAGCCTCCACATGACCCACATTCTTTCAGAGGTTTATTTCTTCATACTAAGTCTGAAAGGTCTTGGCTTTTGCTTTTCAGAGGTACTTTGGGGAAGCAGGAGAACACAGAATTAAGTCCGACTTACAAGACTGTCAGCAGTTAATGCCTCTATAAAATTTTTATGAAAAGAAAAAAAGCATGTAACCATGACTTTTAAATGTGTTATCTATAATCAAAAATTTCTATCATAATCTGATCTGAAATATCCCACAAGAACTGACCAAGCATTTGAGATATTCTATTGCTTATTAAGGTGGCTTATTAAGATGTAGTAGCGGAACTTAAAAATATGCATACATTTAAACCACATTACTGTGGCATGCACACTAATCAGAGAGAAATTCCAATTTTTTAACTTCCAGGAAAGAGATGGACTACTTAATTTCCCATCATTGGAAAACTGGAGGAAGAGCCTTTCTTTTTTATGTCTTAGTCATGATGCAGTATATAAAGATCACTCTTCCTAGGTCTCTTGAATTAGGTCAATTGTCTTATGTCAATAACATAATATATAGGTAGCACCTTCAGGACTAATGTAGGAGTCCTTACTTTAGCAATCCGTGTCCTCCAAAGGAGAACAGACTAACTAGTGATGTAAGATTATGTGGTTAACACCCCCCCACACCCCCAGATTGGAACATTAGAAATGTCATCGAAAATGACATTGTTGCTTTCTAAGAGTGGGGATGGATGAGACACTTTAGAGAAACCATTATGTCATCAAAGGCTTTCCAGCGCTGAAGGATGGATTCTCAGGGACGTGTGGCTGTCTTCTTGCTTTTCAGCCCTCGGCCGCAAGTCCCACTTTCCCTCCTGCTGACAGAAGAGGAAGCTACCCTCTGCATCCAGGCCTTCTGGAGGGGCTATCTGGTAAGTCATGGGCAATCCCAGCATTTGGCTTGTCAGGGGGTTTTTGTGATGTGGAATATCCTGGGAAAATCCTGAGTTGATCTGAAACTGAGGAAGCTATCACTCAAAGTCAGACCAGAAACAGGCCTTAAAGAGTGATTTAGAATTCTTACCAAAAGTTATTTTGCAATCACCTTTCAAAGTACCCTTCAACCTTTTAAAGTTGGATTGACTGGCCTGTATTGCCTAAAAAATAGTATTCTTATATGCAGAGAACAAGACATGTCAATTTTTTTTTTTAAGATTTTATTTATTTATTCATTTATCCCCCCCTTGCTGCTTGTGCTCGCTAGGTCAGCTAACCGTGCCATGTGGGTGGGCTTGCCTTCACCAGGAAGCCACAGGAACCGAACCCGGGGCCTCCCATATGGTAAACGGGAGCCCTACTGATTGAGCCACAGCCGCTTCCCGACATGTCAATTTTAGAAAGAAAAAAAAAAAAAGAAAATTTAAGGAATTTAGACAAAGCAAATAAAAAAATTTCAAGTCACTGATAATTGCATCACTCACAGATAATCATTCTTAAAAAATTTTGGTGTAAAACTTTCTAATCTTTAAAAATCCTAATGCATAGGCTAGCATATAAGTATGTAGCATGTAGAAAATAACCTTTGCTTGTATAATTTGTCTTTTCTAACCATTTTCCTATTTGGGACTTTGAGGTTATTTCCAATGTTCCATTATTGTAATAAATGCTGCGTTATATACCTTTGTGCAGTCATCTTTGCAAATGTGCCTGCCTCTTTATGGAGAAGGAATTGCTAGAAGTGGAATTTCTGGGTCAAAGGATATCCTAATTTCCTAGGACTGCAGTATCAAAGTACCACAAACTGGGGGGCTTAAACCAATGGAAACTTAGTGTCTCACATTCAGCAGACTAGAAGACCAAAATCAAAGTGTCAGCAGGGCCATGCTCTCTCTGAAACCTATAGGGAGAACCTTCCTTGCCTCTTGGGTGCCAGAAATCCTTGGCATTCCTTGGCTTGCAGCTGCAGCACGTCAATCTCAGTCATCACTCCCATGTCTGCCCCTGTGTCTTCTTCCCTTCTTATAAAGGCACCAGTCATTTTGGATTAGGGCCAATCTTAATCCCATTTGGCCCCATGTCAACCAATCACAACTCCAAAGTCCTTGTTTCCTAGTTAGGACTGGGGTTAGGATGGTGGCACATCATTTTGGACACAATTCGACCCTTAACAAAGGGTGAGTTCCTTTTGAAAGCTCCTGATCCACATTGGTGGTGGCACTTTGGGAAGGAGGTACCTGTTGACATTCTCACCAGTCACACATGAGAGTGACATGTGGATCTAGTGCTAAAATGGGTGACCTACACCAGTGTTCCACCTTTCTTTCAAGTCTGAGATCAAGCCTTTCTTCTTCATGGGGCCTTCTGAGCTCATCTCAGACATGAGACATCATTTCCTTTGAATGATGACTTGAGACTTTTTCCTTCACTTGGCCACCTACAGTTGTGTTTGAACAACCTGAACTTTCATACAATTGACATTGGCCCCTTAAACATCTTGTGCACCTTGAACATTTCTAGGTATTGTGTGATAATGGTACTATAGACACAGTCAAACTTTAGTCACTCTGGCATCATTTTATATGGCAGTGTTTATTTGCTGATTAGAGTATCAATGTTACCAAGCTACCAGGTAAACACGAAGCTCCCGTTCTGAGCAGCAGCATGGCACCACTCAAATCTGACAAAGCCACAGATGAAAGCCCCAGTGGGTTTATATGAAGGCCAAAGAGCTCCATGCTGAGGCTTCCAAACTGAGCTCCATTCCTCAAAGCTGGCATAGGAGAAATACACTAAAGGAATGCACCATCATACATTTATCCATTAAGAAGTTAGATTAATTCTAATAAGCTACAATCAATCAACATGTATTTGTTAGATGCTCATTACTTAGGACTGCCCTTGATCATAAGGAGCTTACCGTCTGAGGCGAGATTATCCAGTCACTCCACTCCTTTGGTGCATGACACGTTCCTGAAAACACAGGTGGAATTCAAGTGTGAAAGTTAAATAATAGGCTTGTACATTATAAGGAGCAGTCTGTTCCTAGAGAGTTAAAAACCATTTCTCAACCCCCCCTCCATTACATCCCACAATTTAGGTACAATATTTGATGACTTAGGTTTTCAGCATTTCATATATATTTTATCAATGTGGTCTTTTCCTTTCATAACTGAACACCAGCAGTTAGCTTAAGTGTAGTGATGTCCAACTGAGATTCCTGACTTTCACAGCCTCTGGATTTCCATCGTTGTCTTCAACGCATTCCATTTTTAAGACATATTACACTAGAATCAGCAATTTTACTCTTCTATCTTCTGTTCCTTTTTATGAAATGATAACAGCAAAATGCAATAAGACATAAAACAGTGATTTTCAGATTATTTTTAAAGCAACAGAGCCCTTTCTTCAACAAAATCATACCCAGAAGCTAAGTATATAACCTGGTATGTAACAATAAGAGAGGAACTGTTCTGTTCCTGACTCTCTCACACACACAGTTAAGCTCCCTCCATACACACACACACACACACACACACAACTGAGTTCAGTTCACCACACCAACAAACACTGACATATAAAAAGATGTCAAAGTGGCCAAAATTTAACTGTGTCTACAGCACCATTGTTCTAGTTTGCTAGGCTGCCAGAATACCAATACTGGGAAATGAGTCGGCTTTTAACAATGGGAATATAACTTACAAGCTTACCGTTTTCAGGCTGAGAAAAATGTCCAAATCAAGGCATTATCAGGCAATGCTTTCTTCCTAAAGATGGGCTGCTGGCGATCCTGGACTCCTCTGTCATATGGCAAGGCACATGGCAAATCTGCTGGTCTCTTCCTTCTCTTCCAGGTTTTGTTGCTTTCAGCTTCCTGCTTCTGTGTCTTTCTTTCACCTGAATTTCATTCTTTTATAAGACTCCAGTAAGAGGCTTAAGACCCACCCCGGACCATGCCTTAATTGCAGTAACCTAATCAAAAAGTCTGGCTTATAATAGGTTTGTATACACAGGAATGAATTAGCTCTAAGAACATATTTTTCAAGTATCCATACAGTGTCACACCATCACAACTATTATCACACAATAGCTAGAAATGTCTGTGGCTGACTGGCAATTTGATGTAATTATGAATTCCAAAAATATAATTGGATCATGCTTGTAAACTGATCTGTTAGTCTGGGCATGATTAAGTTATGATAAGGGCGTTGACTGGGCCACCAGTAGGGCATTGAGCACTACCCCTTGGTGGGTGGGGAATCAAATATAAAAGGCTTGGCAAGAACAGAGTAGAAGCAGTCTTTTGAGAAGCAGTTTTGATGTTGGAAAGAAGGCCCCAGGAGAAGAGAAGCAAGCCGTTCGCCTGATCGTCTACAGCTGACCTTGTGGAGGAAACAGGAGCTAAGCCTGGAGAGAAATGCAGCCCCGGGAAGAGAGGAACCCCAGAAGCCTGAACCCTGGCAAACACCAGCACCTGTCTTGCTCTAACACGTGGCAATGGACTGTGGTGAGAGAAGAAACTTAACACTTTATGGCCTGGTATCTGTGGACTTCTACCCCAAATAAATACCCTTTATAAAGACCAGCCCAGTTTTGGTATTTCACATTAGCACCCCTTTGGCTGACTAATACAATGTCCATCAAGGTACACAAGATGTTTAGGGGGTCAGTGTTAGTTGTATGAAAATTCAGGCTGTTCAGACATAATTGAAGGTGGCCAGGTGAGGGGAAGAGGTCTGAAGTTGTCACTCAAAGGAAACGATGTCTGATGTCTGAGGTGAGCTTGGAAGGCACATGAAGAAGAGACTTGATCTCAGGCTTGAAAGAAAGGTGGGACACAGGTGTGGTCAGCTGGGACAGAGAGGGCATCCCAGGTAGAGCAAACAGCAGAGAACCAGGCAGGAATCCATGGGTGCAGCTAAGTACTGGGGCTGAGGCAGGGGCTGGGGCTTGTGCACAACAGAAATCGTTCCAGCTTCTCTTGGAGATGGGATTGGAGAAGGAGATTCCAGAAGATGATGAGGGACCATGTATCAGTTAGGATGAAGTTCAGCTGCAAATGACAAAGTCCCAAAGTAACAGTGGCTTAAACAAAATAGATTTTAATTTTCTCTCATATAAAAGGCTGGAATTGGTTCTGCTCCATGAACTCCTCAGGGACCCACCTCCTTTTAGCTCATTGAGCACCCTTTGTGACCTCCATTCCTAAGGTCCCTGTGCCATCTAAGAGGGCTGCTCTAGCTCTAGACCTCAGGTCCACATTCCATCCAGCAGAAATAAGGAAGATCAAAGAAGAAGGGGCAAATGACACATGCCAACTGTCCTATAAGGAAGCTTCCAGAAGATGTCCCATGACACTTCTGCTTACATCTCACTATCTAGAACTTAGTCACATGGCCACATCTAGTAGTAAGGGAAACTGGAAAATGTATCATTTATTTCTGGGGAGCCATGTGCCCTCCTAATAGTTGCAGAGTTCTATTATGGCAGAAGGGCAGTCCCTGCCACAGAATGTGAGAGCATATGACCTCTCTTTTTGTCCCTTTATTTTACTTTATGTAAAATGTAGCATAAAAAGAAATTAAATGGATAATAATGTAAATGCCCATCAGTAGGGAAATGTAAATTGAACTGTGGTAGATACATATTATGGAAAATTTTTCAGTCTTAAAAAAAAAAGAAATGGATATATATGTACACACTTGGAAAAAGCTACATATGTCATATTTTGGGGTGAAACCAGCAATCTGCAAAGCTGTAAATATGCCATTCAAGCATTTTTAATAAAAAACATTGTATATTTTCCATAGGTACTTACTGATATGCACGTGTATAGGAAAATATCCAAAAGGAAACACAGCAATCTGACAACATTGGGTACCTTGGGGAGGCCAGGAAAGAATTAGGGAGACTCTAGCCTTATATGTACTGAACAAAGTTTTTTACAAAGTAAATGCAATATGATTATTGCTTAATTAAAACAATGTAAACAACCCGACCATCTCAGTAGACTCAGGAAAAGCATTTGACAAAATCCAACCCAGTTTCAGGATAAAAACAACAAACTAGGAATATAAGGGAATTTCCTCAACCTGATAAAGGGCATCTATGAAAAAACTACAGCTAACATCCTACTTAATGGTAAAAGACAGGATGCTTTCGTCCTAAAATCAGGAACAAGACAAGGATAATCTCTCTTCTTCATTATTCATTGGCTTGAAGTAATCCAACATTGTACTGGAAGTTCTATCCAGGGCAATTAGACAAGAAAAATAATTAAAAGACATTAACATTGGAAAGAAGAAGTACAACTATCTAAATAATCCTAAAGGAATCCACTAAAAATCTATTGGACAAAATGTATTAAACCCATAAAGTTATGCGGTGCAAATTGTAAACCATAATGTAAACTATAGACCATGGTTAGTAGCAATGCTTCAATATTTGTTCATCAATTGTAACAAATATACCACACTAATGAAAGATGATGTTAATGTGTTAATGTGTGAGAGGTCAAGGAGGTGGGGTATATAGGAATCCCCTATATTTTCAATGTAATTTTTGTGTAATCTAAAACTTCTTTAAAAATTAAGAAAAAAATAGTGTTGTGGTTTGGGAAAATTAAAAAAATCTATTAGAACTAATGTTTTCATCAAGGTTGCAGGATGCAAGCTCAATAGAAAAAAATCAATTGTATTTCTGTACACTAGCAATGAAAAATCCAATAATGAAATTTTGAAAGTAATTCTATTTACAATAGAATCAAAAATAATAAAATACTTAGGAGTAAGTGTAACCAAGAAGGTGCAATACTTGTATACTGAAAACTACAAAACATCATTGAAAGAAATTAAAGAAGACCTAAATAAACAGAAAGACATCCCATGTTCATGGGTCGGAAGACTTAATAGTGGAAAGATGTTGATACTCCTCAAATTGATCTACAAATATACTGCAATCCCTATCTGAATCTCAGGTGGCTTTTTTTTTTTTTTTTTTTTTTTTTCAGAAACTGGCAAGCTGATCGAAAAATTCATATGGAAATGCTAGGGACCCAAAATAGCCAAAACAATGTTGAAAAAGAAGAGCAAACTTGGAGGAATCACAGTTCCCAATTTCAAACTGATTACAAAGCTACAGTAATCAAGACTGTATGGTACTGACATAAAGATAGATATATAGACCAATGGACTAGAATTGCAAATCCAGAAATAAACCCTTACATTTATGATCACTTGATTTTTGATAAGGGTACCAAGACCATTCAGTGTGGAAAGAATATTCTTTTCAACAAATTGTGCTGGGACAACTGGATTTCACATGCAAAAGAATGCAGTTGGACTCCTACCTCTTACCATATCCAAAAATTAACTCAAAATGGATCAAAGACCTAAATTTAAGAGGCAAAACTGTAAAATCTTTAGAAGAATACAAGGGTGTACATGTTCATGACTTGGGGAGCGGATGTGGCTCAAGCAGTTGAGCTCCCACCTCCCACATGGGAGGTCCTGGGTTCAGTTCCCAGTGCCTCCTGAAAAAACAAGAACAAAACAACAAGGAAAATATCAAAAAAACCAACCCAAGGAAGCCAATGTAGCTCAATGGTTGAGCACTGGCTTCCCATATGAGGTCCCGGGTTCAATCCCCAGCCCCCGGTACCTCAAAGAAAATAAATAAATAAAGCCCATGACTTGGATTAGGCAATGGTTTCTTATATATGATGTAAAAAGCACAAGAAACAAAAAAATGGATAAATTGTACTTCATCAAAATGAATAACTTTTGTGCTTCAAAGAACACCTTCAAGAGAGTGGAAAACCAAGCCACAGAATGGGAAGAAATATTTGCAAATCATGTAACTGGTAAGGGTCTAGTATCCAGAACATATAAAGAACTCATACAACTCAATAATGAAAAGACAAATAACCCAATTTAAAAATGGGCAAAGGATTCAAATCAACCTCTTTCCAAAGAACATAAACATGGCCAATAAACACATGAAAAGATGCTCAACATTATTAGTTATTAGGGATAAGCAAATCAAAACTATATGAGGTACCACTTCATACCCACTAGGATGGCTATAGTAATAATAATAAAACAGAAAATAACAAGGTTTGGTGAGTATGTGGAGAAAATTGGAACCCTCATACATGGCCAGTGGGAATGCAAAATGGTGCAGCCACTTTGGAAAAGCAGTTTGGCAGTTCCTCAACAAGTTAAACATGGAGTCACCATACGATGTGGCATTTCCACTCCTAGGTGTATTGAGGAGAAGTAAAAACATATTTCCACACAAAAACATGTACACAAATGTTCGTAGCAGCATTATTCAATAGCCAAAAGACAATCCAGTGTCCATCAAGTGATGAATGGACAAACAAGAGTGGTATAGCCATAGGATGGAATATCATTGCCATAAAAACAAATGAAGAACTTAACTCTTACATGCTACAAAATGAACTTTGAAAACCTTATGCTAAGTGAAAGACACAAAAGGCCACACATATTTATGATTCCATTTATATGAAATGGTTAGAGTATGCTAGAACAGTAGTAAGTAAGTAGAGCAGTGGATGTTGCAAGCTGAGTGGGGCGGGGAAAACGGGGAGTGACTACTCATGGGTACAGGGCTTTCTTTTGGGGGTGATGAAAATGTTAATGGAATTAGTGGTGATAGTCGCACAACTTTGTGAATACACCAAAAAGCACTGCATTGTAAACTTTAAAAGGATGAATTTTATCGTATATGAATTATAGTTGAATGAAATAAATATGATGGAAAAAAATAATATGAAGCAAGCCATTACTTTATTCCTTGTGACAGGAGTTTTCGATTTCTGATTTCTGGCAATAAGAATTAAACATCCTCCTATTACTAGCAGAAGGGCTTCTCAAGAATTTATGAAGTGTACCCTGAGAGCACGCTTACAGAGAGAATACACACAAATTCTCTCTCTTCTTACCCACTCCCTGTACTTTTTTTTTTTTCTTAAGATTTATTTTATTTATTTCTACCCCTCCTTGTTGTTTGCGCTTGCTGTCTGGTCTCTGTGTTTGTTCGCTGTGTGCTCGTCTTCTTTTTGGGAGGCACCAGGAACTGAATCCGGGATTTCCCATGTAAAGGGAGGTGCCCAATGGCTTGAACCACCTCTGCTCCCCATGTAATTTTTTATCATACTTTCCTTGAAGTTTTAAAATGCAAAAATCTAATATCCTCACTCTCTCATCTAGCACAAAACTAGCTGGACATCTTCTAAAAATACTTTTTAATTGGCCACATTAGCAGAAATGTCATGTGATAGGAATGGCTATTTTGAGTGAACACTTCCTTGTCGCTGTGACTTTATAATTAGCATTGTAAATAAGTTCCTGGTAGTTATTACTAGACATTAAGCACTTCTGTAGAAGTAGACATTCTCTTGTTACTTCAGTCAAAGCACTAAACTAGTGGTTAGAAAGCCAGATTGTTCCAACATATAAAACTGGATGTTAAACAAAAAAAAAAAACATTTGGATATTGTGAACAAAATCTGCTCCTTTGAAAACTTTCCTTTCTGAAGTGTGATTTGTGATAAGTCCTATTCTACCCCCCCATCAAGTGGCGATCTTCTGTTTATGAAATACCAAATGCAGTAGCTTACAATTGATAGAGAAAACTCTACTCTCTTGTGAAGTTCAAATGAGGTTCTCGTGGGCCATAATAAATTGAAATTTCTTTAATGGTTTGGGAGACAGAGACCAGATAAATCCACTGATTGTTTATTCTGTCTAAAAGAGCTTGCAGTGTTTTTTGCCTTGTGCTCATTGGATTTATTTTATTCTGTCTAATTCAGCCTAGACACCCTGAGTGACATTCATTAGGTTCAGCAATCCTGCCCTCTTCCCAGTGTCAACCCCCCTGCCAGGCATTGGGACAGCTGAGAATCACAAAGGCCATCAATCATTACCCACTATATTGTGGTGAACAGTGCAGTGCATGTTGCTTCAGCAGCTCCTTTGTGGTCTTACAAAATATTTAAAATTAAAATTTTTAAAAATGGGAGATCCTGATCTCCACCAGCTGAGAGCAGTGAGAATCTATGTATTTATACTTTACTCAATCATATCTTTGTCCAGGGGTAGATGAAGTGCCCCAGAGAAAGCAGCTTGCTACAGGCAAAAAGTCAAGAGTTTTAGAGTTGGACAGGCCACATCTTGGCTGTAGGGGTGGGCCTGAGCCAGCTTGGACATTCAAATATCACATCCCTTTGGCTACAGGAATGGGCATGTTAAATCAGGCCAGGCAGACCCAGTGAGACTCAGTTCCGGATTCTCATTGGAGTTGTTAGGACAGAGCAGCCCTCTTTGCACTGGGGCTGCTAAGAGGCCAGGCTGTCAGGCTGGAGCTTCGGGTGGCCATCTTGCCCCTGTGTGAAGACCTTGCCAGAGAAGTGAGCAGAGAGGCAAGCAGAGCTGAGATGGGGAGAGAGGCTGAGCCTTGGGGACACTGTTTGAACCCCTGGATTCTGCTGCACCGGTGAATGCTCTTCAAGACTGATTTTTGTCATTTACAATGTAGAGTCCCAATAGTGACAATTTTTAACATAAAAATTTTTAGATTCTTGCTTATTTGTACATGAAGGAGGCTCTTGGCACAAAGTGAAAATCTGGGTCCACTTGTGCAGAGCAGTGATCCTAACTTGTCCAAGGGAAGGATTTTGGCCTGCATTAGCCAGAGGCTTGGCCATTACTGGGGAGAGGAAGCCTGTCCCCAGGAACAAATTTTTCTAAAACATATCTGCTTTTTAAAAAATTGTTTAATATATATCAATTTTGGAAAAAAATATGTAATGCCTATAATTTTTAAACTTCTCTAATGGTGTTCATCCTTCCAGAACTTTTTCCTATTCATATAGTTATATTTCTTTTACAAATTTGTGATGGTAAACACTTTTCCTACCTGCCCTCTTTCCCTTAATGATATATTGGGAATATCTTTCTTTGTCTGTATACAAAGATCTACCTCAAAAAAATGTTACTCCTTTGGTAGTTCATGATATTCTTTGATATTCCTTCCTGTGAATACACGGAACTGTAACTTATTTTACCATAGGTAATCGGGAATTCTAGTTTTCTCTCCTGTTATAAACTGTGCTGTGAAAAGCACCCTTGTTCATATGTCATTGGAAAGTTGTTTGATTTTCTTGATAAGATCTATTGCTAAAATTGGCATCGATGGCCCAGACATTTTTTCAGAGTTTTGATAATTATTGCTAAGTTACCCTATAGAGAAGCTGGAGCCTAGCCTCTAGACCAATTTACATGCCCACTAGCAACGCATGCAAGCATGTCCTACCAGTAGGGTTTTGATGGCAGAGTGGAGAGAGAAAGGCAAAGAAATTGACAGCATGACGCGTGCTTGGGGAGGGTGGAGTTGTGTGGGAAGCATGCTGGAGGGTACAAAGAGGTGCTCTGGGGCACACCATTCACAACCAGACACAGATTTCAGAGGCTTCCAGAAACCTGGGAAATGGTGATTCAGGGCATCTTGTTACTTTTTTTTTTTTTTAAACTTTCACTGTCCTTTGCAACTCCTAGTCTACAGGCAACATAATCCTCCTATTCTTGGAGTCTGGATGAGATGTTGGACACTGCATCTGTGATACAATCAAGAAGCACTACTCTTTACCTGACAGTTTTCTTCCTGAAACTGGGCAGCATCTTAGATTAGGTCAAAAGTAGAAGCAATTAATATTCAATAATATAGTAATAATAAAATAAATATTGGAGGATTTACTCAATGAAATATTATGCAGATGTCAAAAATGATAAACATAGGAAGTGATAACAAAATGGAAATTGCCCATAGTATACTAAGTGAAAAAAGAATAAAATTTTTCAGGCACATTGTTTATTATTTTGTAAAAATAAAAAGCTATATGCAGAAAATAGGCTAGAAAGAAATATATAAAAATATTGTGGTTGTACAGAGCTAAATGTAATATTTTTACTCTCTCTACATTTTCCTATTTTTAAAATTATCTACAAAGAATATATATTGTTTTTTAACAAAGGAATAAAATTTATTTTAAAAACTTACATTTTAAATGTAAAAAGATTTACACTTTTTAAAAAGGAATATACATTGATTCAGCCAAGTTAATTTTTCCACCCTTTTCTTCTTTAGTTAAAATTTGGCTTCATTGGCTATTTTCTCCTGTCTTTTTTTTTTTTTATTTTTTTTTTTTATTATGGGTAAAAATCAAAATTCTCACAATACATACAAACATTTGCAAAATGATATATAAATATATATGCATATATGTGTATTTGCTTACAAAAATGTTATTTATATATATATATATATACATATATTTTAAGAGGTGCTTAGATTACCCAAAATATTACACGGAACCCACTGGGATTCCCATGTTGCCCACCTCCCACACCTCCCACCACATCCCACACAAACATCTCCCACAGTGTGGCCCACCACCCTCAATGAACTTACACATCCTGGAGCCTTGCCACCAACCATATGTATGTGTGCGTATTTGTGTGTCTAAACCTGTGAAAAGTTTGAAACAATAATAAAATACAGGAAGCATTCTTTGTTTTATTTTACTCTAATTGTTAACATACTCAGTTCATTCTGAAATTTCAAAGTCCTCTTTCTAAGGGTGCTTTGTTTTGACCTGGAGGGTGGGATGGGGCAGGGGTGGTGGTGGGTGAGTGGGCATAAAGGAACTGAGTACCTAGGCCCAAATAATATTGTAAGTTGTAAGGAAGTTTGATTATTTTGCCTATGGACCTCCTGTTACAGACAAGAAATAACAGACCCTGTGTCATTTGGACAATGGTTTGGTTCTAAGAACAGAGAAAGCAGCTTCTCACACCACATGTGTTAGGCTTCATTAGAGAAAAGGCATTTTTGATCAGTTAATCATCTAAATGGCAGGAGTGAAATGTTGGCATTTCTCTCTTCACAGCATTCTGAAGACCCTAAAAAGTGGTGGGTGTTTAAGTATATTTTGATTTGATTTTTTTTTTTTTTTTTCTGAAAAACCCTTCCTTTCTATTTAGAGATGACCTATATAATAAGGTAGGTTGAAAATGGATGATGAAACAGCCCAGGCTAAAATTGAAGCATCTACAAAAAGGGTCTTCAAAGAATACAAAGAAAAGATTTTGTAATTTCTCCCATATTTTTCTGCAGAAAGCAGAAAACATAGGCGTTCATGGGGAGTTGCTTATATACCAGGAACCTTGGACTCAGCAGCTGTCCGTGTTAATCCCCCCCGAGATGACACTTGAGAAAAGTATATTCGTTTTATTATTGGTTTTTGGGTACAGTCTCTTCACCAGGCCTTGTGATAGAGAGAAATGAAGTGTGCTGTTGGAAATTGGATTCCCCCAAGTAGGCTTGAAAGAAGGGCATCAGCTGAATAAAAGGAAAGGCGTACTGCGGCATGTTTAGTTCATCTTACTATTGCATAGGAAAGGTTTACTTCATTTGGGATTTCTCTTCCTATTACTGATATCTGCTGGCAGGTGGGTAGACTTTGCCAGCAAAAGCCAGACATTGTGTTGTGCAAAAGGAATGCTAAAAATGGGGCATTGTATCAAATTACCACCAGCTCCCCTCTTCACGGTGCATGTCCATGTCTTGGTAGCCTCAGAGGGGCTGGTCGTGCACTTTGTGACTTGAGCAATCCCTGCCCCAAGGGCCAAGCAGGAACTCTACTTGGGAGGATTTATACAGTCTTGGCTCTTTTTAGCTACCACAATACCTTCCAAACCCCTAAAAATTCTATCCCAAAGAGGCCTTTTCTTTAGGCCGCCTTAGATGTGTCTGTGAAAGGGCTTGTAACTGTCAACTGAGGCTAAGTATTTGAAATTGGTTTTGAGCATTTGTAACATGCAGAAATATTTATAAGTTGTTGGAGAGGCTGAGGCCACCTGGACAAGTCTCACTGAATGAATGGAATAAAATCCCTAAACTTTTCAACAGATGTAAAGGCCTTGGTTTTAGGCCTAGGTTTCAGGCATTAGACCTCTCACATTTGAAATGGAATGTTTCCAGCAATGGCTGTTGCCAACTGTTTTAGTTTGCTAAGCTGCTGGAAGCAGATACCATAAAATGGGTTGGCTTTTAACAATGGGGATTTATTAGCCTACAACCTTACAGTTTTGAGGCTGAGAAAAATGTCCAAATCAAGGCATCATCAAGGTGCTGCTTTCGTCCCAAAGACTGGCTGCCAGCGATCCTTGGTTCCTCTGCCACATGGCGAGGCATATGATGGCAGCTGCTGGTCTCTCTCTTCTTTTCCTGGTTTGGTTGCTTTCAGCTTCTTGCTTCTGTGGCATTCTCTTTCTCGTTTTCTCTATATACATCCCCTTCATAAAGGACTCCAGTAAGAGGATTAAGACCCCAGGATGAAGGCTATGCCTTAACTGACCCTACTTATAATAGGTTTACACTCACAGGAATGTATTTAAGAATATGATTTTCTGGGGTACATACAGTTCTGAACCACCACACTGACTTTTCTACCATCCCTCTCAAACGAAAGCCTGACACCTTCCATTGACAGAGGACTTTGCTCATTCTTCCATTTGACCAATGTCTATGGAGGGCCTTCTATCTGCCCAGAACAGTGCTGGGCACTGCAGAAACATCTCATCCATCCCTTGATTATCCCAGAGACAACTAAAACAAGAAGAATGACAATAATATTAATAATAGAGAAATCTACTATTTTGGAGCGCTTTCTGTGTAGCAGGCCCTGTACTGTATTTTATAAGCGTTATCTCCTTTACTCTTTATGATGACCCTATGAAGTAGGCAGGTATATATGCACTACTATTATCTCATGTATAGATGGACAATTCAAGACCTTAGAAACCGTGACTTTCCAGACAACATCTAGTGACAAGTGGCAGAACCAAAGCTCAAGCCCAGGTCACTTTAGCCATTTTGCATTCCTCCTAGACATGGGAGAGAGTTCCAGTTGCTCCATGTCATCATCAATACTCTGTATGGTCATTCTTTTTCATTTTAACCATTCTAGTGGGTGTGTAATAATTTCTCACTCCGTGTTTGTGTGTGTTAAAAGGGTCTATTACGTAGAGTAAAATTCACCCTTTTTAATGAATTTTGACAAATGCAAACAGTCACCTAACTACCACCATTATAAGACATTTATATCACACACACTCCCAAATTTCCTTATGTTACCTGTTTGTAGTTAACTCCTGCCCCTACCCCTAGTCCCTGGCAACCACTGATCTGTTTGCCTTTTCCAAAATGCCATATAAACGGAGTTAGACAGTATGTAACCTTTGAGTCTGGCTTCTTGAACTCAGCCTAATGCATTTGAATTCTTTCATGTGGTTGTGTGTATCAGTAGTTCATTTTTTTTTCATTGCTAGCAGTATTCCATCAACAACAAGAGAAGAAGAACCAAGAAGGGATTCCTGAAGCCTGAGATGAATAAACACTTTTGAGTTTTATATAAGACTGACTTGTTTTTATGACTGATTGTCATGATTTTATTATGCATCAAGATCACCTGCGGGAAGAAGTTATTTTCATATTTGGATACCTAGAGCATCATTCCCCCGAGATTCTTGTTCAACTGACTATAGTGAAACCAGGACAATGGGTATTTTTTCCAAGCCCCTAAGTGACTCTAACATGCAGTCAGGGTTGAGATCCACTGTTGTATTGGAATTGACTTTGCTACCCTCCAGTTGGATGATCTAGGACAAATCATTAAACTTGAATCTTAATTTCTTTCTCTAGATTGGGAATAAAAATAGCTGCCCATTCTAGCTCACCAGGTTATCACGAGGATTGATATGTTTTTTAATGTGGCAACACAGGAGAAAGTGTTTTGTAAACTGTAGCTGCTGAATTGAATAGTATCAATCTGGGTATAATGATATATCAGTGTCTTTTATGTTTGAAAAGTCCCAGAGGTTCTGATTCCTGCACAAATGAGAGAGGTTTTAGAGACCAAATGGAAAGAGTTGTCTTTCCCAGTCCATTTTACGTGTGCTATTAGAAGATTGCTTGATGCAGGTGGGGCAGAGAGTTGGGTACATACAACTCCTTCCCAAGACTGTGGTGATGGCAGCAGAAGTGGGCCTTGCTGTAGGCCATCCGTTCTTCAGAAGGGTGGATGAAGTCACTGTTTTTGCAGAAATGAAACACTGATATAACTAGAAAGACAAAGGAAGCAGAGGCCTGGCGCCTGGGATCCAGTTACAGCCCAGCACAGGAGCCAGTGTCTCATCAGAGAGCAAGAGAAGGGCTCCTGGCCTCTGGAGAGCATCCTGTGAAACGAGATGCCACTTAACAATAGCATTTGACCACCTCTGAAAATATTGACAGGAGTGGCGCCTCCCTTTGGGTATAGAAATAAATGGCCATCCAGGTATGAAAAAGTCTTTATTAATATATTCATTTTAAAAGAACAGAAACTCATTGTAAACAAAAATCAAACCCCATAGAAGTGGTTTAAAGTAAAACGTGAAAATCTCCATTCCTGCCCCACCCCAAACCTGGTCCCCAGCTGTCACCACCATTAGCAGTTTGGTGTGTGTCTTTCAGTGTTTCTCCTTTGTATAATGAACGTTTATGTATGTTTTTTACATGTTTTTTCTAAATACGGGCTCTCTCTCTCTTCTTAAATATGGGCTTACATTATTCAGCCATTCTGCAACTTGCCTTTTCACTTAGCATGGAGGATAGCTTTCCACATCAGCATATGTAGAACTATTTGGAGCATTTGTATTGGAAGGAAAACACACTACCCAATGCAGTGAATTTGGCCAAACATGTTCTCATTCAAAGTATTCCCAACTCAAAGTGAGTCCTGAGATGGCAGAACTGAAGATTGTTGAGTCAGTCACAATTTTTATTCCCTCAGAAAGTCCCAACAGTGAGTGATTTAAGGTCCAGGTTCATTTTCCCTTCTGCTTTCTCTGGGGTGTTTGGCTCCCCTCATATTGTTGGTGTGCTCCAGGGCTTTCCCTGGCTTCCTTTCCTCCTTTCCAGGGGTCTCCTGGTGCCGCTGGTCCACCTGTGGGGGGTTGGGGGTGCATTGCCTGCCTTGATGCACAGCTCTTTAGCCTGCTCTGTGGCCTCTCTCTGGGACAGGTGAGCCACTGTCATTTCAAGCAGCACTTCCGTTCTCAGGCAGGGGTCAGTTGTATTTTTTGGATGACTTCTGATGTGGCCCAGGTGGAGAGTGGCACAGAGACGATGGCAGGCAGCTTGGTGGGTGCCACATCTTCCTTGTGAAGCCCATGCTGTTTAGAACCCCTCCTGTTGAAGACATTTTTTTTTTTTTTTTTTTTTTTTTTTTTTGGCCAGGGTCCCAGCTTTTTTTTTTTTTCCCCTTAAATTAGAGAAGTTGTAGGTTTCCTGAATGATCATGCAGGAAATACAGAGTGCCCATATACCTTCACCCATTTTTAACATTTTGCATTAATGTGGTATCTTTGTTAAAATTGATGAGAACACATTATTAAAATTGTACTATTCACTATAGTCCATAATTTACATTAGGGTTCCCTGTTTGTATTAAACGGTCCTAAAAATTTCCCCTTTTAACCACATTCAGATACGTAATTCAGTGCTGTTAATTACAATTCTGTTACTATCACCACTGTACATTTCTAAAACTTTTCTATCAACCCAAACAGAAACTCTGCACCCATTAAGAATTAACTCCCCACCCTGTACCCCCACTCCAGCACCTTATAACTTGTATTCTAATTTCTTACTTTGATTTTGCTTATTCTAATTATTTCATATCAGTGAGATCATACTGTATTTGTCCTTTTGTGTCTGGCTTATTTCACTCAATGTAGTAAGACAATTATTTTTTAATACTTTGCAATTTTTCTGTCTAATTCAAAGGCAGTATATATTATGGTTAAGCAGGTGGGTGCTACAATTAGATTAATTCATTCACTAATACTCACTCACTAGTATTTACTGAGTGTGTACTGTGTGGCAGGCAAGTGTTGTTCCAGACACTAGGCATACCTCAGTGAATAAGATAAATTCGCTGCCCTCATGGAGCTTGCATTCTTACGAGAGACTATAAACAGATACATAAATATGTCATATAATATCAAGAAGTGTATCAATTACCTATTGTTGCAATAAGGCTGCATGACAAACCATCCCAAAACTCATGGCTTACAAACATACATCTATCTCTCCCTCCTGTGTCTGCAGACCAGCCAGGTTTTTGGGGCTCTGGGCTGGGAGTTCTCTTCAGGTCTATTCCAGGCTTGGCCCTTCCTCTGAGACGTGCAGGCCACCAGGGGTCTGCTTTTCTCATGGCAGAGGTCAGACACTCTCAGAGAGGCAGGCAACACACACGTTGTGTCTTAATGGCTAGGCTGACACTTCTGCCATATTCCACTGGCCGGAGCAGGTCACATGGCCAAGCCCAGCATCATTGGGGCAGGAATGTACACTCCTGCCATGGAGGTGTGTGGGAGGGAGAAGGACTGAACATTTGCTGAATAAGAGTCTACTACAAATACTACGGATTGAAATAAAGCAAACTAAAGGGCTAGAGAATAATGGAGGCTACTACTGTTGTAGAGAATGTGGTGGAGAGGGAAGGCCTCTCTCAGGTGATGTTATTTGAGCAGAGACCTGAATGAGGTTCATTCAAGGCAGAGGGAAAAGCAAGTGCAGAGAGGGAGGCCACCAGATGGAAGGGAGAAACAGCGGTTAGGTCAGTGTGGTTAGATCACAATGAGCTGAGAGTGAGGGGGAGGAGAGGTGAGACAAGAGTTCAGGAACCAGATCCAAGAGGGCCAAATGTGAGCTCCCAACAGGACTTTGGAACTTTGGATTTTCTTCTGACCCTGATGAGAAATGATGATGGTTTTTGAGCAGAGGATGATATGATCTGACTTCCTTTTCACCAGGAAACCGTGGTGGCCAGCATCCATGGTGACTCCCTCCCCCGGTGATCCCCAATGGCATTTACACCCCCATGGAGTCCTTTCCTATATTGCACCAGCGTTGCTGTGTGTGACCAGTAGAACATGGCAGAACATGCCACTGCAGAGTTTGGGTTAGGAAAGACACTGTAGTCTTGGTCTCTGTCTCACTGGTAGAAGCCAGCTGCCTGTCATGAGCATGGAGCTCTCCAGGGCACAGAGTCCTAGAGATGCCCATTCGACCAGAAACAGGCCTCCAGCCAACAGCCACGTGTGTGAGCTTAGAAGTGGATCCTCCAGCCCTGCTGAGCCTTCAGATGTCACTGCAGCCCCAGCCGACATCTTGACTGCAGCCGCAGGAGAGATGCTGAGAAGAACTGCTTCTCCTGGACCTCTGATCCTCAGAATCCATGTGAGATAATAACTGCTGTTGCTCTAAGCCCCCAAGTTTTGGAGTTTGTTATGCAGCAGTGGAAACTATACAATAACTCAGGCTGCTGTATGAAGAGCGGATCGTAGGAATGTTTACATCAGCGTTATCCACATTAGCCAAAAGGTGAAATCAACCCAAAGCTCCATCCATGGATGAATGGACAAACTGACTGGGGTGTATCCACAGAATGGGATATTATTCAGCCGTAAAAAACAGCGCAGTACTGCTCATGTTACAACACGGGACGGCCCTTGACAATATTATGCTAAGTGAAAGAAGCCAGCGTGAAAGGTCAAATACAGTATTTCCTATAGTCAGAGTAGGTAAATCCATAGAGACAGAGAGCAGGTTGATGGTTGCCAGGGGCAACGAGAGCTGGAAAGGGGGAGTGGTTCTTTAATGGATCCAGGTATTCTTCAAGCTTGCGTGAAAAAGAAGCTAGAGAGGTGGTGGTTGTACAAATCATCAGTGCACAAAATGCCACACATTTGTACACTTTAAAATGGTTAATTCTATGTTCTGTGAATCTCACTTTAGTAAAAAAGTAAAACATTACCTATGCGCGCGCGCACACACACACACACACACAGTGGGAGCAGGGAGACTGTTGTGATATTCTGCATCCCCATTGCATACCTTATAAGCCGTGGACCAGCAGCAGCATCACCTGGGCACTGGCCAAATGCAGAAGCTCGGGCCCTGCCCCAGACCTCCTTGATCATACTCAGGATCTTATTGCGCTCCCCCGTGAGTCTTTGCACGTGCAAGTTGGAGAAGCAGGGCTATAGGTGACAGCCTGGGGAAGTGGGGGAGGAGGGACCACGATGCAGGTTTGGATTCTGGCCTCCCAGCCCTGAGACCTTCAACCCATTATGTATTTTCCTAAGCCTCACTTGCCTTCCCTGTGAAGTGAGGGTCATGACGGAGTTGCACTTCCGGGGTTCCAGGTGAAGGCATGAATGGGAGGGGGTGCGTCAGGTGCTCAGCACAGTTCCTGGCACCTGGTTAGGCTTCAGTAAATGTTTGCTTTCTGTGGACTTGATCGGATCCATGCGTTGGCTTCCCTAAAGAATCTGTTCCTGATTAGTGATTTCCTGGTGATTTTTTTTCCTTCCATGTTTTTTTATTCCCTGTCAAAGACTTTTTGAAAAATCCTGTTTTTCAAAACATCCTTGAGCTCCTCGGAAAAAACTTTGTCTGTGCCCAGCATGATTCCAGCCGAACCCCCAGAAAGAAGGCGCCTGGTTTCCATTGTCGGTGTCCAGGCCCAGTTCTCAGGACAATTTTCAGAGCCACCTGGCAGGACGAACTAGGCCACAGCGCTATAAATAGGGAGCTGGGCTTGCTTTGGGCCCAGCGTCCCAGGCCAGGCCCTTCCCCTCCCCCCTGCCTGGCCTTATCATTGTTTAAAAATATTCTGGGTTATATCTGCAAATGGATTTTCCTTAATACGCCTGGAAAATGCTTTGCTAACTGGCCAGGCTTTCAGCAGAACCTCCCCCTTCTTACTTGCTCCGAAACGATGTATTCCAAGTATGTGCTGAAGGCTGATAAAGGGAATTCCCCGTTGCACTCCGTGGTTCTCACTCAGTTCACCCACAGTGGGTGGGGACTAGAGCTAGGGGTTTGGAACACCGGAGTGCACCCTGTCTCCCTGGCCATGGGACCCTGGATTGGCATTTAAATTCTTTTTCCTTATCTATAAAATGTGGCCTCATAATCATCATTGACTCTTAGTTCCTAGGGTTGTTGAGAGGACTGAATGAGAAAACGGCTTATTAGCAGGGCCAGCTACATAATTTGTGATGCCCAATGAAAATGAAAACGCTAGGCCCCTCGTTCAGAAATTAAGAATTTCCAGATGGCAGCAGTGGAGCATTAAACGAAGATGAGGCACTTCTAAGCTCCAGGAACTGTGTGACTGTCCAGCTCACATGCCCAGGAAGCCACCCCTGCATATGAGGCATCTGGTACTCGTAGCAGCTAAAGTCCCAACTTTCCTAGCACCCTCATCTTTAAAGGGCTTGCTAATTTCCCTTCCAGTCAAAGTGTATGGGTAAATGGCACAGCCGCTTGTATTAGGTCCCTTCTGCCAAGTAACAACTCCCCTCCCTCTAACACTTAGTGACTTAAAACAACAGCAGTCTGTTTTCACGGTTCTGTGGGTTGGCTTGCTGGTTCTGCTGGTTTCTCCTAGACATGCTCAGGGAGCTGCATCCCCTGGCGGGCGGGCCGCCCTGCAAGGTCCAAGCTGACCTCACTCCCGCGGCTGGGGCCTTGGTGCCGACGGTGGGCTGGACACTTCTGTTCTCCTCCACATGGTCTCTCCTCCAGGAAACCAGACCAGCTTCCTCACCTTACGGTAGAAACTTTCCAAAGAGGCTGTTGTAGTTTCCTAGGCTGCTCAAAGCACTACCGTGAAATGGATTCAGTTTAAACAATGGGAATGTATTCGTTTATGGTTAGAGTCTGGGTAAATGTCCAAATCAAGGCATCATCAAGGTGGTGCCTTCTTCCTGAAGACTGGCTGCCAGTGATCCTGGGCTCCTCTGCCACATGGCAAGGCATGTGGTAGCATCTGCGTGTTCCTCCCTTCTCTTCTGGGTTTTGTTGTTTTCAGCTTCTTGCTTCTATGGCTCTCTCTCTCTCTCTCTCTCAATTCCATTTATAAAGGATCCAGTAAGAGGATTAAGACCCATCCTGAGTGAGGTGGGTCACACCTTAACTGAAGTAGCCTCATCGAGAGGCCCTACTTACAGTGGGTTCACATTCCAGGAATGATTAACTTTAAGAACAGGTCTTTCTGGGGTACATACAGCTTCAAGCCACCACAGGGGCAAAAAACAGAATCCTCAAGACTTCGTGAGTCCTAGACTCTGGACCGTGTACAACAGCACTTCCATTACCTTCTATTGATGAAAGCAAGCCGTGAGGCCACCTAGACTGGCACGGGCAGGAATCGACTTCACTGCAGTGAGCAGCAGTGTTTTCAGAGGGACAGGCGTCCAGGGAGATGCGATTCACTGAGGGCAGGGGGCAGTGATTCTCAAACTTTAGCCCGCAGCAGAATTATCTGGAAAGCCTGTTAAAATCCAGATTGCTGGACTTCACCCTGAGAGTGTCTGAGTCAGTAGATCAGGGCCAGGGCCTGAGAATCTACATTTCTAAGTGCTCGGGTGATGGTGACGCTGACACTGTGGGTCTGGGGACCACAGGTCCAGAGCCACTGGCAGAGTGGTTAAGCGCCCACACTTTAGGGCAGTAGCTGGCAACCTTGGCTGCACATTAGAAACACCTGGGCAGCTATAAGAGGCCCGAGGCCCAGGCCTCACCTAGGACCGGTTAAATCAGAGCCTGTTGGAAAGACTCAGACATCCATATTGTTTTTCTTGTTGTTGATTGGATTTAAAAGAAATCTACCTCTGTGCTGTAGTTACAGGTACCACGAAATGACTCTGAATAGTTGAAAGTCAAGGGATGGGAAAAGATATCCCACACAAATACTAGCCCAAAGAAAGCTAATATAACATTATTAATATAAGGTAAAATAGTCTTTGAGGCAAAAAAACATTATCAGGGATAAAGAGGATCCTTACTTATGATAAAGGAATAACTTATTTTCTATACTTTCTATTCAATACAATTCTTAAAATGCTATTTCACAATCCACTAAATTGAATTTACTACTCACAAATGGGCCACAACCCAGTGTTTGAAAAATGCTTCTTCTCTAAAACACAATTCTGATCTTCCCTGAAAGCCCCAAGTAACTTCTAAGAGGCAATATATCATACGGCAGTTGTCATGTACTGCTTCCACCATACCAGGGAATATATGCTATCTCCAAGTTTTAAAAATTAATCCAGTAAAACAATAGGGAACACTAGTAACCACCAGTATAAGAAACTAACTTTTGTTTTGTTTTGCCAAAGATCTGAAAAGAAATCATAATGTTTACTTACAAAGAAAAACTTGAATTAATGAGAGTTGGAAACTCTGAATATTTTATTACGTTATTGAAGGAGATTTTGCAAGCATGTATTTCCTTTACATTGTAACCCGTTTTTCTTGAGTATAAACCCTTCACTATAAGCATTAGTATGTCAGGTCACGGCAAAGAGGTAGTAAGAACCTTCCAGGAGGCATCTCATGCTCATTCTTGGGAGCATTACTGAAGGACAATTCTTTATTTTACTTTTCCAGCAATTGTACTATATGAAGTATCTTCCTCCAGAGCAATTGGAAAAACTCCAGGGAACCATCCAGAGAGAGTAGCTGTTGCTATGTTTTTGTCTGTTTTGCCAAGAAACCAGGAAAACAACTGAGCTAAGAGGAATGCAGAGGTGTAGATCTATGAAAGGCACTTTCAGAGTCCCGGGAAATAGCCTCTCTCTTCTTCCTGCCCTGCAACCACCACCTCATAGCCCCCATATCTCTCTACAAGCTGGCTAATGCCTTAAGTTACGAAATTACAAAGTCATTTATGTATTTGATACTTTTTAACTCCAGGGAGGAGGCCTCATTTTCAATTTTATGAATCAATAGCTCCTCAGCCTCTTGGCTCCGTGTCCTAACAGCAATGGCCGGATTCAACCTCAGAGCAGAATCCAGATTATTCTGACTGATTTATTAATTGATTTAAGAAATTGTGAACACATTCATATCTCACTATGTGTCAGGTACTGTTTTAGCACTTTACATGTATTATCTCAGTTTGTTTTCACACCACCCAATAAAGGAAATTTTTGAAATTATTCCCATTCTATAGATGAGGAAATTGAGGCTCAGGGAGTCTAAGTAACTTGCCCAAGGTTCCTCAGCTTATAACTTACAGGGCTGAGATTCAACCTCAGGCTGTCTGATCCAAAGTCAGCTTTTGTAACCAATATGATACCCTATCTTGGCTTTATCTGAGTAATACATAATTGGGATAATTTGATGTTTTCACGTGCCCTTAAAAAATTCAATTCATAAAGGAGCCAAGTACACAAGAAGATGTAGAACACTCAGGGTGCCTCTCTTGGAAGACCAAATGGACTCCACACAATAGTTTAAAGAAGTAAAAGTGGAAGCCACTGGTAACGGAGCCTTTACTTTGCAATGAAATTGTTTATCCGTTAATCATTACGCCGCCTTCCATGGAATTTGCTGATTGGCATGGTAGCTGCCATTTAAATTGATTCCCTAACTGTGATGATAATGACAGGGATTAGCCCAGTTCAATAGGTGCATGCTATCCCCAGGCCCACAAAAGCCTTCTCTAGGGATCCAGGCTTTCCTGGCAGTGAGAAGTCAACTGACGAGGCTGCTGTATTCTGTAGGGGTAAACAGTAGTCCTTGGTTGGAAATAAAGGAAAAGATGAAGGGATCAAACAGAGTGAAATCATCCTAAACTGGTCAGCAGAACCCTACAGGCTTCCAGACTGATAGGGAAATAGGAGTTTTTGTTTTTTGAATACTTAGGTCATGGAGAGTTAAGGGATTGTGGGGAAAAAATCAACATTTTAAAGCTAAAGAACTCTTGTTTGCTTCTCAGCTGCCTGTTACTTAAAATTTAAAAACGTGTGTTCCCGAAGGAATATATACTCAATTGTAAACATCCCAAACAATCCAATCAAAAAATAATAATAAAATCCAGTAAAGTGTTAAAGCCTCCCTCACTCCGTCTTTCTCCCTCCCCAAAGGAACCCACATTCCCCATGTGTCCTTCCAAACTTAAAAGAACCATCCAATGGTAAAGAATTAGACCATAATAAAACGTAGTCAACATACTGGTTATAATCTGTGTGAACCTTTCTTTAGCGATTCAGAAGATCCTTTGGGTTTTTTCTCCTCAGGGGCATCACTTGTCACAGTGCACAAATGTTGGGTTTCTGTGTGCTTGGATCTCGATAAACAGGAGCTACGCCAAAATGGTGGATGAGCGAAGCTCTGGGCTGGTTGGTTGTAATAACCCAGCTTACCCAGAACGGAGGTGTCTGAGATGCCTGAGCCTTGTGAACATGTCTTTAGAAAACCCTATACAAACATTAGTTTGTACTTAAAAAGATTTGAGGGCTTACTTTATGTTCTATGACGTTAATACAGGGGCATTTTTTTACTCTCTGATATTTGTATAACAGAACATTATATATCTATACATGTATATATAAATTCTTATAGATAATGTTTTATACATATTTTTATATCCCTTGAGTACTTTTCTTAAGACAAGTAAAAGACCCCATATCCTAGGAATGGAAGTAATAGGAAGGACTTTCTTTTTCTAGAGTTTTCTTTAGACCATCTCTCCAAATTCCTCTTGGTGAGACGAACTCTGGGGTTGTGTTGGATCATTTCGCATATAGAAACCTAGGAACTTTCTGGGAGGGAAGGGACTGAGGTGATGCCCATCCCCACATTCCTATTCCTAGTAATAAAAACCCATTTGGGTTACTGGGGACCCTGACGGAGGTCCAGTGGGAAGGAAGGGCAACAATGCCCCCCAAAGTAAAATCACCAAGAGCCTAGAAAGTGGCGAACCCTCTCTTGATGGGCAAAACAAGAGGGAATGGGGGTTCTGGGTCTCCGAGGCAGCCTATGGTGACACCAGACTCAGCCTAGTCCGGAGGTGGGGGATGTGCTGGGAGCTCTAAAGAGTTGAAACTTGGGAGCCCAGGCTTGGACTCCCTCAAAGAGCAGCAGTGGCCAGAGGAGGAAGCCCCAGCACCTAACGGTGGTCCAACAACATGGGATGGAATGCCGGGAAAGCTCTGCTCTCCAGTTAGCCAACACCCTGGGCTCCCTTACTCACTTCCTATAAGGGCTGGGTCCAGCAGGTATGTGAGAGTTCCGTTTCTGCTGCAATTGGTCCTGCACTCACCGCCCCCGCTCCCCCCCCCCCCAGCAGCTGGGACACCAGTGCCTGACTGTCAGACCAGCTGGTCCGAGTTGTGGCTTCCAGAAGAGGAGAGGGGCAAACAGACCAGGCCCTCTGGGCCCTGGGTCCCCTGGAGAGCCAGGAGAGGGTCACTGCCAAGGAAGGGGTCCACCAAGCTGGGCACGTGGTATATGATCGCTCCAGAACATAAAGTGGATGGAACAGATGAAATAAGGAGAAACCTAAAGTGGCTTATGTTAATAGTCTAAAGAGCCAAGCCAGGAAATCTTTATCATTGGGACTTCTTTGGCATAGTGACCTTTTGTTTCTTAGGATATGTGCATTCTTTGGGGACTTTATCTTCTTCCCTTCCTCCTTTTCCCCCTACCTCCCTTCCTCCCTTCCTTCCTTTTTCAGAATAAACTTTGCACTGGTCCACATATGCAAAGTAGCCTCCAGTCACGACCCACTTTGCCAGAGGCAGGTCCTCTGGGAAGTAGAGAAGCAAAAGGATGAAGCTGGTCAGGGAAAGGTGCAAGTGACTGTGGGTTTTCCTGTGCCCTCTACTGCTTTCTGTCCTTGGAGTTCCTTGCACAGCTCCACACCTTTGCAGGGGCCGCTGTCTCTCCTGGCACATCATTACACTCCACCCCCCCTCCTCCCCACGGTTAACTCCAGCTCAACCTTCAAACAACACAGGCGTCTTCTCCTGCATGAAGTAGTTCCTGACCACTGTAAGCTGGGGGAGCTGCCCTTCTCTACCTTCCCACCACGGCCTGGATTCACTGAACTTGTTACTCGTACTGAGCCTTATTGACTTAATTCCTGGATACTCGGCATCTCTGCTAGACTCTTAAGTTCCTCGAGGGCATCTGCCCAAATTCGAATTTCAGTTCTGCATTTCTGAGCTGTGTGACTTGGCAAGTTGCTTAAACTCTCCGTTTCCTCACCTGAAAAATGGGGGCACTCGTTCCTGCCTTACTGGTTGTTTTGAGGATTATATTTTTACAAAGCACTTAGGCAGTAATGCCTGGTATAATAAGTGCTCGCTAAATGTTACTAATGAAATAGTAAGTATCGTGATGATGCAACTGCACTCTTCAATACAATAGGCATCTCCACAGATGGCCACTGAGCACTTGAAATGTGGCCAGTCCGAATTGAAATGCGCCGTAAGTGCAACATACTTACCATATTTCAAAGACTCAGTCTGGAAAAGAGAAAGTAAAATATCTGATTAATAATGTTTATATTGATTACATGTTGAAATGATAATATTTTGGATAAATTAGGTTTTAAAAAGTACATTCTCAAAAAGAATTTCACCAATTTCTCTTTTTTTCCAAACGAGGCTGCAAGGAAATTTAAAGCTACACATGTGGCTAAATTATATTTCTGTTGGACAGCACAGATCTAGAATGTTCTCTACCTACCATTAATATAACAGATCTCCACGCAACCTCATTTGTGCTCAAATGCTATATAAGCTCTGGGAATACAGATGATTCATTTTAAATGTTTCATTTTGAATCAATAGTAAACCAAGGGGTGCAGGGGAAATGTGGTGTTAATGCATAGTGGGTACGGGGTTTCTGTTTGGGTTGAAGGAAGAGTTTTGGTGATGGAAGGTGGTGATGATAGCACATTATTTCTACCGAATTGTATGCTTGGGGGTGGTCAAGCTGGGAGATTTTGTTGTATATATCTTACCACAATTTTTTAAAAAAAGGAAGACCAAAGAGACAATGACAATTAAATGCAATACATGATTCTGGGCTGGTTCTAATAATGGAAGAGAAAATGCCCAAAAGGACATTGTTGGGACAAGTGAAAAACTTGGAATATGGACTGTATACTTTATATCAATATTAAATTTCTTGAACTTGATAGCTGTACTTAATAAGGTGGTTACATGAGTATCCTTGTTTTTAGGGAATATACATGAAAGTGGCAGGGGAGCATGATATATCAATTTACTCTCAAATGTTTAGAAAATAGAGACATAGACGATAGATGGATAGAGATGGAAAGAAGGAATGATATAAAATGTGGCAAAATGCTAATAGTTGGTAAATCTGAGTACATTGCAATTCTATGTGGTGTTTCTGTATTATTTTTGCAACTTTCCTTTAAGTTTGAAATTATTTCAAAATAAAAATAAAAATAAATTAAATTGGTTTGTAAAGGCTTTTCAATGCAGGGCTCATGGGTTAATGAGCTCTTACATAGGAAGAAGGTAGAAAAGGAACTAAAGCTTTATGGGGATTTTCCAGGCTCGCTGCATTCCTGCAATCCAAGAACTGCGTCAGTGGCAGAAGAAACTGCGTGAAGACAAACATATTCGCCAGCGAGTCAAAATTTTCTGGAACAAACAGGAACTAAAAGGTCAGTTGCTTGATTCAGAGCTCTTATCTTATTCAGGAAAAGCCTGATTTTTTTTATCCCAGGCTCAAGAAAAGTAGTCCTCTGGAGGTTTTACAGGGTCCTGGCATCAGCCTGGAACTCAATTCATCGATGCTAGAAGTAGCTGAATATCACAATTCTGCTCTGAAATGGCAGCAGTGATGTGATATAATCCATGGGGTCATTTCCCTCATGCAAAGAGAAAATCACTGTAACCCTGCTTCTGTAGGTCCCTTTTTTTTAAGCTACAAGATATCAAAAATTACCCATCATTTTGGAAACACAGTATCTATTAAGGTGATGAGTAGTTTATTCCTCTAAATGGTTGATAGTGTGTCTGCACCTAAATAGTGTTTTATGCTTGTCCTTCCAACTTTCTTGAGAATTAAAAACAGACACACATACACACATTAAAATATAAAGAATAATTTAACAAATGCCCATCACCGATCATAACAAAATGTCACCATTTTGCCCTATTTGCTTGCATCCCCCCCCCCTTTTTTTTTTGGAGGTACCAGGGCCAGAATTGAACCTGGGCCCTCATATGTGGGAAGCTGGCACTCAACCACTGAGCTACACTGGCTCCCCTCTCCCTCTCGTTCACATTTACAGACCCAAATGAGCACAGGGGAAGTTTTGCAAGTCTACTCATAAAGCAGACATCCAACCAGGTAATGAGGCATGAGAATCCCCTCTTTGAAGACATCCCAATTTTTTTGAGTTGTTCTCCTGGATCTTCCTTCCTTGATGTAGGGCTTGGGTGGGGAGAAGCATACACCTCCACCTTACTTTAGAGAGGAGAGAATAGCATAGCACTCTCCTCTAGTCCAGAAACTGTCCATCTCTTTAGTCTGTGACCCAGTAAAAAATAATTTTATATTATAACCAGGTACATACAAATATACGGATGATTTCATATATGCATAACTAAAAAGCTTTCAGGAAAAGTACTCATATTACATATAATGCACATTATACACATTGGTATTTTCTATTCCATTTAGATTTTTTAATGCTGCACATGACCTGATGGATTGATTTTATGGCCCACTAATGTGCTTTTAGGCATGATTTGAGATATAACTTCATTGGGCCACTATCCCATGACTCCTACAGTTTCTTATCCCCAGTTCCTTCCCACTGTCATCTACTGAGGTAATGGTTAGGCTCCTTCTCCTTAAGCCAGTGGTTCTTGATGTTGGCTGCACATTTGAATAATCTGGGGGAGCTTTTTAAAGATTTAAAGATTTTAAAAACTTCTATCTTTAAAAGCAAATACTCCCAAGGGAGCAGAGTAACTCCTGTACACATACTAGGGTGCCTGTATGTCAGTACCAGTCTATCAGATGGCAGCCTGAAGGACTAAACCAGGTAACTCCTTTCTTGGTCATATCCAGAACTTGCCCTGTAGGCAGAAGCATCCTACAGATAGCTTAAGCAGTGTAAGAAATAATTAAGTCAAAATTGTCTGGAGTAAAAGATTGTCTGCTTTAAGGCATATAACAGAGCACCTGGGAGGGAGAGAAAGTTAATTTCTTAGGATTAGAGTGAGTACTTGAATTCCTATAAATGGGGAAATTCCTAAGGCCAGGAGCAAGCACAAGCCCAGGACAAGGTATAAACTTAAAAAAGACGCAGAGGACCCTGCACTTCACATTTTCCTCAGGCTGAACTTTTTCATAGGAGGGCTAAACTCTGAAGGAGCCCACCAGCCAACACAGCCAGTTATTAAAGACTATGAAGCATGATTTTTGCATTGATTTGTTTGCTTTTTTACCTCCTGACACTCAAGGAAATCTCTGCCATATTACTATCTGAATACAAACTTAAAGAACAAACTCAAGGATTAAATCTTAGAGTTAACACCTTGAAATGTTAAAATGTAAGTGTGCAACAAAATTTACAAGGTAACAAAGAAACTGGAAGTGATGGCCAATCCACAAGAACAAGATAAGAATCCGGAAACCATCAATGAAGAAGATCAGACTTTAGATATAATGGACAAAGACTTTTTAACAAATGGTCCCAGTATGCTTAGGAGATAAGGAAAACACAGAAAAATAAATAAGGGATATCAGGAAAACAGTGAATGAACAATATGAGAATCTCAATGAAGAGAGACAAATTTTAAAAAGGAACCAACAGACTACAGGAGTTGAAGACCACAATAACTAAAATGAATAATTCCCTAGACAGTTTCAGCAGCAGATTGAAGTTGGCAGAAGAAAGAATCAGTGAACTCAAAGACAAGACATGTGAAATGATTCTGGCTGAGGAGGAGAAAGAAAAAAGAATGAAAAACAGTGAATAGAGCCTGAGAGATCTTTGGGACATCATCAAGTGTAAAGACAGAAATATGCACATTCAAGAATCCCAATGGACCCCCCCAAAAAAGATAAACCTGAAGAGAACCACACCTAGATGCATAGTAGTCATGCTGTTGAATGCTAAGAAAAAGGAGAGAGTTCTGAGAGCTGCAAGAGAAAAGCAATACATTATGTACAAGCCCCAGTAAGATTAAGTGCTGATTTTTCATCAGAAACCATGGAGGGAAAAAGGCAGTAAGATGAAAATTTTAAAGTGCTGAAAGAAAACTATTGCCAACCAAGAATTTGATATCCAGTGAGACTGTATTTCAAAAATGAGGGAGTGATTAAGACATTCCCAGATAAACAAAAGCTGATGGAACTCATTACTACTAGACCTGCTCTCCAAGCAATGCTAAAGGGAGTCCTTCAAACTGAAAGGAAAGAACACTAGAGAGTGAATTGAAATGGCATAAAGAAATGAAGACCACCAGTACAGGTAACCATGGGTAATTATTGATGCCATTACTATTTAATTGTATTTTTTTGGTATATAACTCCACTTTTTTACTTTTTGCAGGTTCTAAAATGCAAATGCATAAAAATAATGATAAATTTATGGTTTAGAACATAAAATGTATAAATATATAATTTGTAACAAGAACAATCAAATGGTGAGGGACAGTGGTGTATAGTAACAGTGTATGTGTATGCTAATAATGTTGTTTTCAAATCAAATGTGATTGTTATAGATTAATATGTTAAATATATAACCTATGGTAACCACAGGGAAAATGTATGAAGAATATATACAGAAATAATAAGAAGGGACTCAGAATGGAACAGTACAAAAAAATCAAATAAATATGAAAGTAGGCATTAATGGAAGAATTAAGGGGAAAAAGGGTATAAGACAAAGAACAAATAGCAAAATGGCAGAAGAAAGTTCTACATTAGCTATAGGTGCTTTAAATGTAAATGGATTACATTCTCCAGTCAAAAGGCAGAGATTGGCAGAATGGATAAAAAGCATGACCCAGCTATATGCTGTTTACAAGAAACTCACCTTAAATTCCAAGACTATGTAAGCTAAAAGTAACAGGATGGAAAAAATATATACCATGCAACTCAGAACCAAAAGAGAGCTGGGGTAGCTACACTAATATTAGATAAAATAGATTTTAAGTCAAAAACTGTTATAAGATACAAAGAAGATCACTATATACCTTCTTCTAAAGGTGTCAATTAAGCAAGAAGACATAACAATAATAAACATATGCGCACCTAATGGTAGAGCCCCAAAATATATGAAACACATATTGACAGATTTGAAGGGAGAAATAGACAGCTTTACATTTATAGTAGGAGACTTCAATAACCTCTTTCAATAATGGTTAGAACATCTAGCAGAGGATTAATAAGGAAATAGGAGACTTGAACAATACTCTAAACCAACTAGACCTAACAGACATATATAGAACACTTCAACAGCAGCAGAATACACATTCTTCTCTAGTGCACATGAATCATTCTCCAGTATAGACCATACATTAGGTCACCACATGAGTCTCAATAAACTTAAAAAATATTGAAATCATACAATGTATCTTCTCTGACCACAATGGATGAAGCTAGACATCATTAACAGAGAAAGAACTTGAAAATTCACAAATATGTGGAAATTAAGCAACAAACTCTTGGAACAACCAGAGTCAAAGAAGAAATCATAAGGAAAATTAAGAAATATCTTGAAGCAAATGAAAATGAAAACACAGCATACCAAAACTTAAGAGAGGCATCAAAGGCAGTGATGAGAGGGAAATTTATAGATCTAAATGTTTACTTTAAAAAAGAAGAAAAATCTCAAATCAGAGACCTAACCTAATAACTGGAGGATCTAGGAGGAAACAAGTAAACAAAATCAATATGAGCAGAAGGAAGGAAATAACAAGAATACAGTAGAGGGAAAAGAAATAGAGAATTAAAAAAAAAATAGAATCAACAAAACCAAACATTGATTCTTTAAAAAGATCAAGAAATTGACAAACCTTTAGCTAGACAAAAGAAAAAAAAAAAAAAAAAAAAACAGAGGACACAACTAAAATCAGAAATAAAAGGGGGCCATTACTACAGACTCCACAGAAATAAAGAGGATGATAAAAGGATACTATAAACAACTGTACATTAACAAATTAGATAACCTAGATGAAATGGACAAATTCTGAGAAACACAAACTACCTATATTGACTCAGGAAGAAATAGAAGATCTCCACAGACCAATAACAATTAATGAAATTGAATCAGGAACTAAAAATCTCCCAACCAAGAAAAAGCCAAGATCAGATGGTTTCACAAGTGAATTTGCCAAATATTCTAAGAAGAATTAACACCAACCCTGTGCAGACTCTTCCCAAAAATTGAAAAAGAGGGAAAACTCCTGAACTCATTCTATGAGACCAACTTCACTCAAAGTCAGATAAAGACACCACAAGAAAAGAAAATTACAGACCAATATTCCTTAAGAACATAGATGCAAAAATCTTCAACAAAATACTAGCAAACTGAATTCAACAACACATTAAATTAATTATATACCATGATGAAGTGGGATTTATCCCAGTATGCAAGGGTGGCTCAGTGCAAAAAAAAAAAATCAGTTAATGTAATATACCACATTAACAGAATGGAGGATAAAAAACATATGATTATCTCAATTGGAGTAGAAAAGCATTTGACAAAATCCAGCACCCCTTTATTATAAAAATACTAAGAAAACTAGGAATAAAAGGAAATTTCCTCACATGATAAAGGGCATATATGAAAAACCCACCATTAACATCATACTCAATGGTGAATACTGAAATCTTTTCCTCTAAGATCAAGAACAAGACAGGGATGTCCACCATCACCAATATTATTCAACATTGTACTGGAAGTTCTAGCCAGAACAATTAGGCAAGAAAAAGAAATAAAGGCATCCAAATTGGAAAGGAAGAAGTAAAACTTTCCCTATTTGCAGATGACATGATCCTACATATAGAAAAAGTTCTGAAAAATCCACAACAAAACTACTAGAGCTAATAAGCTGGATCAGCAAAGTGGTTAGGTAACAGCTCAACATACAAAAAATCAGTAGTGTTACTATATATTAGTAATGAACAATCTGAAGAAGAAATCATGGAAAAAAATTCCATTTACAACAGCAACTAAATGAATCAAATATCTAGGAATACATTTAATCAAGAGTGTAAAGGACTTGTACATGGACAACTATAAAACATTTCTAAAAGAAATCAAAGAAGACCTAAATAAATGAATTAAAAGACTAAATATTGTTAAGATGTCAGTTCTACCCAAAGCAATTTACAGATTCAAAGCAATCACAATCAAATTCTAACATCCTTCTTTACAGAAATGGAAAGACCAATTATCAAATTTATGTGGAAAGGTAAGAGGCACTGAATAGTCAAAACCATTTGAAAAGGAAGAATGAAGTGAGAGGACTCACACTTCCCAATTTTAAAACTTATTACAAAGCAACAGTAACCAAAACAACAGGGTACTGGCCCAAGGGCAGACATTTAGACCAGTGGAATAAAAATTAAGAGTTCAGAAATACACCCTCATATCTGTTATCAACTGATTTTCCACAAGGATGCCAAGTCCACTTAATTGGCAAAAGAATGGTCTTTTTAACAAATGGTGCTGGGACGATTGGATTGCCATATGCAAAAGAATGAAGGTAGACCTGTACCTCACACCATATACAAAAATCAATGCAAAAGGGATCAAAGATCTAAATATAACCAAAACTATAAAACCCCTGGAAGAAAACATAGGGAAGTATCTACAGGATCTTGTGTTAGGCAATGGTTTCTTATACTTTACACCTAAAGCGCAAGCAACAAAATAATAAATAGATAAATGAAACCTCATCCAAATTAAAAACTTTTGTGCATCAAGAGACTTCATAAGGAAAGTAAAAAGACATCCTCCAGAATGGGAGTAAATATTTGGAAAGCACATATCCGACAAGGGTAATATCCAGAATATATAAAGAAATCCACAAGTCAATGGCAAAAAGTCAAACAACCCAATTAAAAAGTGGGCAAAAGACTTGAATAGACATTTCTTCAAAGAAGAAATACAGTGGCAAAATGCCCATGAAAAGATGTTCAATATCATTAGCCATTAGAGAAATGCAAATCAAAGCCACAATAAGATACCATTTCACACCCACTAGAGTGACTACTGTTTTAAAAATGGGAACATAACAAGTGTTGGAGAGGATGTGGAGAAATGGGAACACTCATCCATTGTTGATGGGAATATAAAATGGTATAGCCACTGTGGAAGACAGTTTGCCAGTTACTTAGAAAGTTAAGTATAGAATTACTGTATGACTTGGCCATCCCACTTCTAGGTATATATCTAAAAGCATTGAAAGCAAGGGTTCAAACAGATATCTGCACACCAATGTTCATAGTGGCATTATTCACAATAGCCAAAAGGTGGATCGACCCAAGTGTCCATCAACAAATGACATGATAAACCAAATGTGGTATAGACATGCAATGGGATGTTATTCAGCTATAAAAAGGAATAAGTCCTGATTGATGCAACAACATGGGTGAACCTTAAAGACGTCATGCTTGGTGAAATAAGCTGGACACAAAAGGGCAAATATTGTATGGTCTTTCTGATATGAAATAATCAGAATAAGAAAATTCATAGACAGAAACTAGAATACAGATTACCAGGGACCAGGGTGGGGATAGGTAATGGGGAGTTAGGCTTAATTGGTACAGAATTTCTGTTGGGCGGATGGAAATGTTTTGGTAATGGATGATGGAGATGGTAGCCCAACATTGTGAACGTAATTAACAGCACTGAATTGCATATTTGATTGTGGTGAAAAGGGGAAATTTTAGGTTGTATATATGTTACTGGAAAGAAAAAAAAAAAACATAGGACTCTACAACACAAACAGTGAATCCTAATGCAAGCTGTGGACTATAGTCTATTGTATAATTGTAGTAATAGTCTTTCACCAGGTGTAACAAAGGTCCACACTAATGCAAAATGTTAATAATGGGGGGGGTGGCTATATGGGAACTCTATTTTCTGCATGATTTTTCTGTAAACCTACAAGTTCTCTAACAAAAAAAAATTACATTTAAAAAATGTGCCATCATCGATCACTAGGTCACAAAGTGTTTGTTACCGTTCACAATAAAGAATTGACAGTCAGAAAAAAATCAGTCTAGCTGTTAATGCTTGGCAGGCTCAGCACAGGCTCTCTCCTACCTTCAATTGCCGTTTTATTTCACTTCCAAATTGGAAGACAGTCAGGGCTGTAATCAGTTTAAAGGTCAAGGAAAGTGCAGAGGCCTATTTATTTCGGTTTCCCCCTTCCTTTCGGTTGATTTGCTGCGGGCTGCCTGATTGACTGGGCTTGTTACGCAGCGGGGAGAGTAGCCTGGATTTGACACGTGTCAGCCTTCATCCTGCGCGCAGCAGAGGGGCAGGGGAAAGCATTCCCATCTCAGCCCCCTGCGGCTTGCTCTCCCTGGGAACCTTGGGGCTGCCATCCACCAAGGGCTCTGCAAGGAGCAATACCTTCCAACCAAGATGGGGTCTTCAGTTAACGCCCGAACGTGAACCTCTTGGTAAATTCATATTTATAGTGAGACTGTGAAATGATCCTCAGGCACCAAAGGAGAAAAGGCTACTCTACAGGCTGGCCCTCCGATTTGTGGTCAGTTAAGAAGGAAGCTGGTACAGCAAAGGCCAGACAAGGGTTTGGAATTTACCAGACCTGCCTTTGGAATCCTAATTTTAGTCCTTCTATTGGTGCGATCCCGATCTGGTTCACTTCACTGAGCCTCAGTTTTCCCATGTGTGTAATGGGACTAATCGTAGCACTTGTTTCATATGGCTATTGTTAGAGAATTGCAAGAGATGCCATTTAGAATAAGTCCTGCACATAGTTTGCCTAAATGTGAGTTATTGTCATTACTGGTATTACAATATCTGTGTGCTTTTAAACAGCTTGGTATCCACTGCTCCACTAGACCCCAAGCTCCCTGGGAGATTCCATGCAGGGATAGTGTGTGTTTTCTTATTGTTCGTGTCACCCCCATACCTAGCCCAGAGCCTGGCATAAAGCAGGCAGTCTCTAAACAGTTGGTGGCTGACGCTCTGGGCTTCATCTTGTAGATGAAAACAGCGAGGCAGATGAAAACAGGAAGGTGGAAGGACTTGCCCAAAGTCCCGCGGCCAGCAGCGGGTCTGATCCTGGGACCCAGGCATTCTCTTTCTCTGGCCAGTGCTCTAAACTGAGGGGAGCAAGAGAGACAAGGCGTGCTTTTGGAGTCTACCATCAGACTCAAACCTCTCAGGAGTTCTCCTGAAGACCGCTTGGGATTTCCGACCATGCAGGCTTCCGGGCTCTTCCTGTTTGTGTCTGCCTCAACTAAAGCCTCCAGCTAGGGTGGATGCTGAGGTCAAGAACACCTTGCTGCCCACCAAGTGGAGGAGAGCTTTTTGTTCCCTTCAAGTGTCACCATGCTGACTCATTTTGTTAAGCTCATGCTCTACAAAATTTCTTCCTAGTTTAAACTTTATGAACCTGGGTGGTATAGAGGTTTAGAAAATCAATCACCCCAGCCAAGGTGATGCCATAATTTGACCCCAAAGACCTCTGATGAAGCGTCTGATTGAAAACAGATGCTAAACACATGCGAGTTCCCTTGTGACTTGCAATCAAGAATAGTGGAGTGATTGCAAATGAAAAAAGATTTGTCAACCTCATTAAAAAAACAAACTCATCAATGTAGAAATCCAGTAATCTGTTTTTCAAGGGAGGTGCCATTTTATCCATATTGTTTTCTAGCATTTACATTATGGATACATTTTGCCAAGTTCAGTTTTTGGAGCAAACTTGGTGCAGACAGGAGGTCCCAGGGAGAGCATCAGCTGTCGGGGGGGTTTAGCCCATCTCGTATTGCACTGACTCCAAGGCTGTCCCTAAAAGAATTTTCTTCTAGGACAGAAATGGTGTGAAGTTACCCGTGTGTCTCTATTCATTGGGACAGTTGCATGAATTATTTTAAAATGTGTGTGGTAATAATTGTAGTCATAATCCAAAGGAAGATGCCTAAGTCATTTTTGACACGTGGTCAAACATCTCTTCTTGATTAATAGCATATTTTTAATGTCAGTCAGTAATTGTTTTCAAATGGGCTTTGTAATTGAATATCCATATTTTATTTGGAAATCTAGTATGAGTAGGGAAAAACTGTAGAAATTGTTCTCAACATCAGCTTACATTTCTCAGACGTGTGTATGTATATCTTTAGAAAAATACATATATATATATATATATATACACAAATATATAGTCTTCAATTAAATGTCACTTCTTGATGTTTGAAGAAAAGGAGGAGAGTGATTGACCTGTAAAAGGCAATGAATTGTTTACTTTTTGTTTGCTTACTTTTTATTCCCTACTTCATTTGAAAAGTGATTTGCAGTAGCTCTTAGAGGTACATGCATTATAATATTTTTAAGCAAATGTGGCATCAGGTTAAGGAAAAATTAAGGGTAGGGAAAAAAATAAAGCCTTTAACTGCAGTATAAAAATGCTTATTCAAAAGACTTTACTTACTAGAGATTTCTAGAGTCAAAACAAAGGAGGCAAATAAGATCTGTTATCTAATTCACTGTATGCATAAGTTGTTATGGAAATCCTGGGCCCTTCCTTAATACATTATGCAATGTGAATAGTAGCCTGTAAATGTTCCTACAATAAATAGAAATACGGCTATGAGATTCTTGGTGGAAACACACCTGTTCCTGGAGCTGAGACTTTCTCACAAAGAGGACATTGTATAATGCCATGAGCATCATCCTGTCCCTAAATATAATGGGTTTCTTAGAACCACATTTGCTTCTAGAGGGAAAAGAAGAAAGCCTGGGGTGGGGGTAGGAGGAAGAAACCCAATATATTTCTTTTCCTGATTGAAAATACAGTCTTTTAAGTGTGGCTTGTAATGATAAACCCTAACTCTATACCACTCTTAGGATTTCCCTGCACTTTAAAGGAACAGAGAAGGATGGCTGGATTGAAGGAGGAGCTATAATTTATGGTGCACATACCCTGTGTCAGGCACTGCCCTAAGCACAGATGTTTCCATGTGGTCCCCACCCTTGCCCTCTCAGATAGAGGATATCCCCATTGTAGAGACGAGGAGACCGGGCTGGAGAAGATTCCTGATGCATGTGAGGTTACACAGCCAGGGGCCAGATCTGCCTGATTTCAAGGAGGCTGGGGGGCCACTCCATGCCATGTAGTCCAGCACCCTTAATCCGCATGCTCAATAGGTCCCAGGGACAACTCCCTGTCTGCAGCTAGCAGGGAAATGACCACAGACCTCTGGGATAGGGGAGGTTTGGGGGTGGGGGAGGCTGAGCCCCCAGTCCAAAGGCTGCAGGATCTACAACCATGTTTCTGGGAGACATTTCTATTGGAGCAAGAAGCCAGGGTTAAGTGGGGAAGAATGAGGATGTATTTATTTCTTTTTTTTTTTTCAAGATTTATTTATTTATCCCCCCCCCCCATTGTTTGCAGTCATTGCCTGCTCTCTGTGTCCATTCGCTGTGTGCTTTCTGTGTCTGCTCATCTTCTCTTTAGGAGGCACCGGGAACCAAACCTGGCACTTCCCATGTGGGACAGTGGTGCCCAATCTCTTGAGCCACCTCAGCACCCTGTTTGTTGTGTCTCTCATTGTCTTTCCTTTTTGTGTCTCTTTGTTGCATTATCTTGTTGTGTCAGCTCGCTGCACCTGCCCGTCGTGCCAGCTTGCCTTCTCCAGGAGGCATCAGGAACTGAACCCAGGACCTCCCATGTGGTAGGTGTAAGTCCAATTGCTTGAGCCACATCTGCTTCCTGAGAATGTATTTCTTTCCCTCCCTCCCAAACCTCTGCCCATCTTGAGATGAGGAGCAGAGAAGGGCTCTTTCATCAGAGGGGGCCTGGGGTGCAGGAAGATGCGTTCCCTGACTAATAAACATATCTCATTTTGCACTGATTATAAATTATTTAAAAATTAGAACATAAACACATAACAAAAAAGGTCAAAATCTTCAGTGACTCAATTTCCAGAGACAAGCATTGGGTGTGACATTCTCGAGCGTCTTCATCTGCTTATCAATGTACATTTATCTTTATAAACAGGGACCCATATGATCCCTACTCTACTGTAATTTGCTTTTTCTTCACTTGAAAATATATCATTGACATCTTTTCATGTCAATGAATACAGATCTATTTCATGCCATAAAAATGATAGCTCCGTAGCATACTTTTCCTTTAACAAATGAATGGGTAGGATACTTGGCTGCTATTAACAATGCTTCCACAAACATCTTTGTAGGTATATTCTTGCTTATCTGTAGAAGTAGTCTATTGGATAACTCCTAGAAGTGGAATTGCTGTGTTAAAGGGCATGTGTATATTAAGTTTATCCAGCAATCACCATATTGTCATCCAAAAATGTTGCATCAATTAATACTCAATGCTACACAGCCACTACAAGACTTTTATATGAGTGATGTAATCTTCGTGATTCATTTTCCCTACTTGTAAAATGAGAATGATTATGCCTAAGGAGTAATGCTAAGGGAGGTCATTGCTTTGATAACACCATGGCTCTTTGAGAAGAAATGTAACTGTAAATCTAAGGCATCATTTTCAATTTAATTTGTTTCTCTCATATCTCGTCAAACCCTAATACCATTACTATGATAACCTGCAAAAGAAATAAAATTTCGATGGAAAGAAATCTAGTGACTCCATGCTTTGCTACTACTTTCATCAATTCTATTTTTAAGACCCACTGGTGGGTGGGGATCTTTGGATGACATCAGCTTTCATATGGAGACCTTTTCACTGAAAATTTGTCAGGGTTGGCACACCGAGGGCCTGCCTTCTATTGAAATGCTGGAAAACCCCTGACAATTCTGCTGAGATTAAAAAGTAAAAGAAGGGAAGCAGCTGTGGCTCAAGAATTTGAGCTCCCATTTACCATATGGAGGACCCAGGTTAGATCTCCGGGACCTCCTGGTAAAAAAAAAAAGAAAAAAGGCGTCCCAAGCCTGTGTGGAGCAGAGAGGTGCAGTCCCCACACGCCAAGCGATGCACCAAAAAGACAATGGCACAACCAGATAGGAAAAAAAAAAAAAAAAAAGGAAAGGAAAAGATGATTCCCTTTTTAAATGATTTGCTCTGAAAGTTGAGCCCAAATTCAACTTTAAGCCAATGGACACTTTCGATTGCATTAGCTTCATTTCTTTATCGGCTTGCTTAGCGCTCTTCTTGGCATATTCAGGATGCTCTTGTAGAATCTAGATAACTCTACAAACCTCTGGCAGTGTCATGAAACAGATGGGTCTCAGTTTCCCACCTATCACCTGTGTGACCTTGGGCAGGTTGCTTAACCTCTCTGCGACTCAGTTTCTATAGCAATAAAATGGGCAAACTCTTATTAGTAGCCACTCCGTAGGGTTGTTGTGAGGATGAAATGAACTGGAGGGGTGTCTGGCTCATAGTAAGTGGGCTCTGCTGTTGCTAGTGAACAAAGTGCTCAATAACTGGTCCCTCTTGCTGTGGCTATTAGAACTTTGTCTTTGGGGTCTGGCACAAATGAGGTCCTGCCTCTTACCATCTGTGGGGTCATGGGCAAGTGGCTCCTCCTCCTGAGCTATTATGAGGGGGTAGCCAATTATGGGACCTGTGGCCTTGGGCTCCTGGGAGGATGGAATAAGAGAGCCCATGCATCCAGTTCAGCAGTTCTCTGGCACAACATGAATGGTCAACAGCTGGGGGCTGGTTTTAATAATATTTTTCAAACTGTCAGCAAAAGTAAAGAAAATTTTTATTCCAAGAAATTACCTACAGCCGTGGTTCTCAATCCTGGCTGCAGATTAGCATCCTTTGGGGGGAAAATTTACAAGGATGTTTCAGGCTAGAGGCCAGAGAAGGTGATTACATGGGTTTATTCTTAGTGGAGAATGTGTTGAACTCACATCAGCTAAGCCCTGATACTATGGATCAGCTGCAAGATCCCCGAATTAACGGTGGGTGCAAATACCTTCCTCTGCAAGGCTCTCATCACTAATGCAATTTCATTTGGATTGCAGTTCAGGGGATCTGAGTTCCTGGCCCTACCCTGCAGCTACTCAGCTCGATGGGCCAGTTAGGCCAGCTCCCTGCACCTTGTTTCCTCCCCTGAAAAACAGAAGGGGTGAATCAGGAAATCTCTGCAATAGCAAAGCAGAGAATCTGATTCCTGTTGAATCTTGTGCCCCAAAGGAAGAACCCTATTGGTTGGGTCTCAAGATTGAAGGCAGGAGCCCTAGAGGATGGAAGTTCTGCCAGCTGAGCTTTTGTCGGGGGAATGGAGTGTGATAGCCGAGGGCAAGGGAGTAAAAGGGGCTGGTGAGATTTGGGCGAGTCTTAGAACTTGACGGGGAGAAGAGTGAGGCATAGGTGGGGTAACTGGCAATTTAGGGGATTGGGGGAGAAAGAATAGAGATGTTTAAAGGTGATTGTTGCGAACTTTGATTATATATGCGTGACGGTCTTTCACTGTCCCTTCATAGAATCGTCGGTAAAGTGCCCATTTCTCTTGAAGAGGTTGTGAAATTTGATCAGTTTGGGGATATGTACAAATTCCAAATCCTGTCTCAAGGTGGATCCAAGGTGAAAAACTTCTGGGTTGTTTTAGGCCCCTTTTCAATAGGCTGACTGTCTATAACCAGGGCACAAATGAGAGTGAGTGGGGTCCTAACAGTAACTAAGCCAGAATGCCCCTTTTTGACAACCTGGATATCAATGTGCTCTTAGATGCAGCTGAGATTTCATTCTCTCTCTGTGTGTGTGTGTGTGTGTGTGTGTGCAGACATCCGGGTATGTTTCTGAAGGGAAATTCTGTATGGCCATGGCTAGTGTGAAAATCATGCCCCATCCCCAGCTTTGCCCAAGCCTACTGCTCTGTTCAGGTAATTTTATTTTAAACTGGTAGGCTAGACGTAAGGTAAAGAGTCTTGAGACTGAAGATTTCCAAAGCAGAAAAATCAAATTTTGTTTTCATCAGAGGCCCCCAAGCATTTTGACATTTGCCTCTTCTGGCAGGATATTGTGGGGGGGGGGGGGAGCATGCATTCTGGAATGAGGGCCTCTCCCTTCACCACATTTGGGCTTGTCACACCCAGCGATGACTCTTTCTAAATGAAGTTCGGTGCTAACAGAGGAGAGCCGTTGGGAAATTGCAGCCTAATGCCCTTAGCTGCCAAACCCTGGGTGCCTGCAAAGATCCACAGTTCTCAGACTAGCTCTAATTTATTGAGTTTAGATTATTATCTCTTAATTATTATAACCTCCCATCTTTCAGGGGATGTGTGTCAGAGTTTAGGAACTTGCCTTAGGGCACACTGCTGCTAAGTGGCATTGCTGAGGAGACTTAGGATTCTCGACAACATCACGCTGGCTTGCTGTTCTCACAGCCTCCCCTTCAGTCAGTCCATGGACGGGTAGGCTGAGGGAGAGGTCTGGAATTCATGCTCTCCAAAAGTGCACCAGGAAAACAATGCAGAAATGAAGGCCACACCATGACACACTATAACAAGGATGAACCTGGAAAGCAGCATGCCCAGTGAAAGAAGTCCCAAAGGCCACATATTGTATGATTCCATTTATACGAAGTGTCCAGTAAATAGGCCAGTCCGTGGAGCAGGGGTTCTTACCAAGGGGTCCGTAAGCTTGACTTGAAATTCAAAAAAAAACCATTATTCTTGTGCAGGTGTGATATATTTATTAAATAATGCACAGTAGAGTGTGGACTTAGTAAGGGGTCCGTGGTTTTCACCTGACTGGCAAAGGGGTCCATGGAACAAAACAGGTTAAGAGCCCCTGCCATGGAGAAAGAAAATAGATTAGTGGTTGTCTGGGGCCTGGAGGTGGATAGGGTGGATGGGAGTATTGGGCTGATGACTAAGGGGTGCAGGATTTCTTTGGGGATGATGAAAATGTTCTAAAATTGCTTTGAAAGCAGTGATGGTTGCACAACTCTGGAGGTACTAAAAGAACACTGAGCGGTACTCTCGAAGTGGGTGGGTTGGATGATATGTGACTTAGATCTCAATAAAGCTTTTACAAATGAAAACAAAGGCCTCCATGGCCTTCTCAGGGAGGCCCGCCCCAACCTCCCTGGCTCCCCCACACCTCGGCCCTGCTTACCCCCATCTAAACCTGTTAACTACAGGCTGACTGCTTCAAAGCTTTTATGACAACATGCCACTTCTGGTGCAGACGGATCGAGAACTTGCTGCTTGAGTCCCCTCTTCTTCATCGCGTTTTGGGGGAAATGAAGAGTCTCGTGGTGGCTGCCATTCCACCACGGGTGCTAGGAAAGGTCTAGGTGGGTTGACTCCAGGACAGTTAGGTGCCGTGTTCCCGGGAGCTGCCTAAGGGGCATCTGTTAGGGTGGAGAATTAACTTTGCAGTTCCTTTACAGATTGGCTTTGACTACCTGATACAGTTAACCTAGTCGCTGGTTAATACATTTTAAGTGTTTGATGCTTTTGAATCACTGAGGATCTTAGTGAAGTATTTTGTTTCTTGTCTTTCTGACCCCACTGGAATATAAATTCAATGGTGGCAGGGCTTTTTTTTTTTTTCTTTTGGCCTGTTTTTCTCACTGCTCTGTCCCCAGCACCTAAAACAGTGACCAGCCTGTGGTCAATATTCAGGAAAGGGATGTTATTTGAATGAATGAATCTGTCTAATACAACCCCCTTCCCAAATCATCCAGCCTGGGTCAATGCTCCACGGACAAGGCCAATCCAAAGCGAACTCTTGAAAAACAAACAAATAAATGAAGGGGAAATATATGCATATATATTGTATATATTTAAAATATAAATGGACAAAGAAAGAAAAGTCAACTAGAATATAACCCCAAAATACTAATGATGATTTTCTCTAAGTGATAGTAATACAGACAATTGATGGATTTTTGCTTGTTTTTTTTTTTTTTTTCCTAAAATAGAGCAGCAGGTGATTAATTTTCTATTTTGATTTTCTATATTTTCTAAAATAATAACAAGAATTGTTCCCCTTTGTGTGTGCTTACTACGAGGCAAGCACCGCTCTAAGCACTTCACTGGTAGTAACTCAGTCTTCACAACAGCCATTCGAAGTAGGTACAACTATGGTCTCCATTTTCTGCATGAGGAGACTGTGGCACAGAGAGGCTGAACGGTGTTCGCAGGGTCACACAGCAAGAAAGTGGCAGAGCAGGCAGCTTGATGCCAGAGCCAACCTCCTTAATCACCTTATTCTGCTGCAATGCACAGATATTATCTTCAGAGATAAATGCTAGGGAGAAATCTGTTGGTGTTCGGTTTTTTACCAGGTCCATGGGGACCCAACGTTTGATTAGGTCACCGAGGGCATTAAAAGCACGTGTTCCTTCATGCCTCTTAGCCAGGCTTCAAGGGCAGCCACCCAGCCCGTGTAATTGCCCTGCTTTCTCTCCGTGAGTGTCAGTCCAGCACTGCTGCTGCTTGGCATTCACCATCAGGATCTAAATTTAGATCTGAGCAGCTAAAGTGTCTTGCCAATTTTCAGATTCAACCCTCATTTGTCTAGGACATGGAAAATTTTTAAAGTATAGCGAGCTAAAAGGTTAGATGTTAAGGGGAACAGACTGTTTCCTACTAAAATAATTTAGAAATTGCCTCCTTATCAAAGGAATACTTTCTCATTATGAGAAATACAGAAAAGCAGCAAGACACCCAAGCATAAGTTACCCGCTGCATCATTGCTGGTCATATTTTGGTGAATTGGAAAATCATTTTTAAAAGCTCTTTTTTTGCTCATCTGAATAGGAGGAAAGGAGTGGAGAAGAAGAGTGGAGACGAAGGAGGCTTTTGCTTGTGTCTTACTGTGCCATATGCATTGGGGTTGCCTCCATTTGCTTTTCTTGGCATCCAGAGACTTGTCAGTTAAGATGTTTCAAAGTGACATTTGAAGATTGCCAATGTGAGCAGCTGATAGCGGCAGTCCTGGGCTTGGAGTCCCAAGACCTGCATTCAAACCTTGGAAATGAGCTTCCTAGTTGTGTGCCCTTGGGCAAGGCACTTAACCTTCCTGAACCTCTGTTTTTGAACTGTAAAATGAGATTAATGTGCCCCTAAAAGTCCAACTGAGAGTCAAGGTTATTTGAGCTAAATAAACTCGAGCTAATGTTCACTTAGGTAGTCTTACTAGCTGTGTGGACTCAGGCAAGTTACTTAACCTCTCTGAGCTTCAGTTTCCTCATCTGTACAATGGAAATAATAGAATTAACCCTCCAAGGATCCTAGGGAGACTCAGATGAGACAGTCCAAGTCACATGCTTAGCCCAGTGCCTCACACACACTAAATACTCAATAATGATCAGGGACTTATTGTAAGTCATACCATTTTTGGATCATGTTAGACTAAAGTTTTTACAACCACGGATGGTGAAATTTAATGTGCTGCCACAAGCATTAAAAAAAGTGAAATAAAATAGAGTCAGAAATATCAGCATGCATTGTAGAAAGGGAAATACTCTTTGGTGATATTTTTGTTTAGCAGGTATGTGTGTACGTATGTATGTAGGTGTTTGTGTGTACTGTAAAGGCAACATAAAATGTATTCCTATCATGAGTGACAATTTTTAAAAAATTTAATATAATAAACTTTATTTTTAAAGAGGTTTTAGATTACAGAAAGGTTACAGCGACACTGTAAGGGATTCCCATATACCCTACTCCCTCCTCTTACCACAGCTTCCCCAATTAATAACATCTTATAACTGTGCCGTGCATTTGTTACAATTGATGGATAAATATTGAAACCTTGTTACTAACCGAGGTCTATAGTTTACATTGTGGTTTACACTGAATTCCAATGCCCTAAAATGCCCCATGTTCCACCTATTATAACCTCTCCCTCCCCTCAGAACCTCTGGCAACCACTATCTTTATAACAATGTTATATGCTCTTCCATTACTACAATATTAATATATTTACTTTGTCCATAGTTGCATTCCTCCCTTATGTTTGTTCATTCCTCAACCTTGAGGATTTTGAGATCGTGATGTCTACTCTGCTTCCAATTGACAGGGGTCTTAGAGCTTATGGGGCAGATGCTTGCAGTTGCAGATAATCTGTTTTTTAGGATGGGAGTTGTCCATCATCAAGTGTAGAGAAATTATAAATGAGTCTAACTCTGTTACACTGGGGAAATAGATTGTCATATATTTAAAGGTAAGGCCCACTGATGGGGTGCTGGTCTCAAGGAATTGTGTGCCTTGCCTATAGTATCCAGATGGCTCTAGAGCCCTCAGGAGCACCCCTGTCTGAGGCTTTGTTCACAGTGGTAGTGAGATCTGCCTGAGAAATGCATAAGTGTAACCTCTGAAATGACCTCCTGACTCATTTTGAAATCTCTTAGCCATAAAACTCTTTTGTATTTGATGTTTCCCCCTTTTGTTCAAGGTCTTTTTCCAAATGCACCACTGGTTCATGCTTGGTATTAATCCCTTGGTGCCAGGGAGGCTCATCCCCGGGAGTCATGTCCCATGCTGGGGAGAGGGGTAGAATGTAGTGCATTTATTTGCTGACTGTGGCTTACAGAGAGGCCACATTTGAGTAACAAGGAGGTTTTCACTAGGTAATTCTTAGGCAATAGCTATTATTAGGCTAAAGTTTAAATTTTACAAAAATAAGGTTCATAGTAACATGCATTAATAATGAGGGCTTGACATATTGGTCTGTTTTCTTTTATTAGGCACTGCCTATGTACTTGAGAGATTCTTGCCCCTTTATCTGAGACCTTAGTAGGACTCCCCAGGATGGGAGTTTAATATTTTATTGTTTATTGTGTGTGTCTCCACCCACTGAGATAACACCCTATGACAAGATTAACACATTCATATTCTATAGAAGCCTGCTGCAGGTGCACCTTTCCCACATATCCCCATACCACCAACACCCTGCACCAGTGATCTCCCCCTGCTATTTTTGCCAAAGAACATCTGCACAATTGTATTTTCAACCACAGACCTCCACCTCCCCAGAGTTCTCCTCTTCCTTCCTCCAGCCCTACCCCCAGTTCCTTGGATAGTCTAACTTACCCCCCCACACACCCTGCTCACCCTCACACTCCAGCACTGTTGACCCTACTCACATCCCTGCACCACCTTCACCTCCATCAACTGCCAAACCACCCTCTTCCACCTTATCATAGGTTTTGTCTTGATTGAGCATCAGCTCACCACTCTCTACTTCCTTCTAGTTCTGTGAGTCTGCTCAATATGCTTAGTTATATCAGTGAGGTCATGCAATATTTGTCCTTTAGTGACTGACTTACTTCACTCAACAGAACGTCTTTGAGATTCATCCATGTTTTCACGTGTGTCAAAGCTTCATTCCTTCTTACAGCTGAGTAATATTCCATTATATGTATATACCACATTTTGCTTATCCATTCATATTTTTATGGACACCTGGGCTGCTTCCAACTTTTGGCTGAATAATGCTGCTGTGACATTGGTGGTATGCATATATCTGTTCCTGTCCCTACTTTCAGTTCTCCTGAGTATATACCTCGTGGTGGGATTGCTGGATCATATGGCATTCTATTGTTAGCTTCCTGAGGACCTGCCAAACCATCCTCCACAATGGCTGCACCATTCTACATTCCCACCAGCAGTGAATGGGTGTTCCTATTCCTCCACATCCTCTCCAACACTTGTAGTTTTCTATTTAAAAAAAAAATAGCAGCCAGTCTAATCGGGGTAAGGTGATATCTCATTGTAGTTTTGATTTGCATTTCCCTAATACCTAGTGATGATGAGAATAATTTCATGTGCTTTTTAGCCATCTAGATTTCCTCTTTGAAAAAGTGTCTATTCTATTTTAAAGCACTGGTTAGATTAGATCAAAATTTGGATCCCATGATTTCACCAGAATCTGCCAAGGTGGTGTGTCTTTGACTTAAAAAGCCAAGGTAACTCTAGGAAATAACCATATTAAATGTCCTACAGCATCTTCTGTGAAAGCATTGTTTGGGCCAAACTCCATTAAACCATTTTACAAAAATAAATCCCAATATGAGAAATGTCACCCAGCAGATGGTGCCCGGACAAATGTTGCTTCCCTTGAAGAAATGGTTTGCTGCTTCCATGACTTTCTCTTTTTACCTTGTCTGCCAGGAAACTCAGGGTTCAATTTAAAGCTCATCTATAGCAATTTCTGCATTTCTTCACAAACTTGGTTTTCTTTTTTTTCTTTTATTAACCCACTTTCATTTCAAGTTACCTCAAATTCTTTTAGGGAGAAAGCCGGATGTAAATACATCCAGGAAGAAAACAGGTATTTGTCTTGTTTACAACACAGAGCGGTTGTGAATCTCAGATGAGTCAATGTATACAAAAGAGCACTAGAAACCTAGACGCCTGGTCAAAAAGGATTTGTCATTAGGGTGTATCAAATTCTTGCCAAGGTCTAAATTTCATTAGCTTTGTAGAATACTGTTGGCATTTACATTAACAGATTTTTTTCTAAAACACATCGATAGCTTTTTATTTAAATAGAAAAATCAAAACTTTAAAAATCATCATTCATGGAAATGATTAAAACAATCCTTTACAGATTCTAAGTTCTTTTGTGAAACATTCCTAGTATTTCTGCCAATATCGTCTGCATATTTTAGAGATTTTACCACTGACTTCCATGTCAAGTGTTCAACATGATTAGCAATATTAACTTATTACAATGGGACCTCTGAAAATTAACTCCCTGCTGCCAAAAGTTCTGTTTTGGTTCTAATAAAAATTGGAGACTAATCTCAAGCAAGCAATTTTTGATCAGCATGCTATTTTTCTCAAAGATAGTGATTCTCACTTTCTACAGTCATATTTCACAGCAGAAAAATGACTTGGTAGAGAGAAATTTAGAAACATAATTTCCCCCCCCTTTTTTGAGGCTTTCTAACAGTGGACACTGTAGATTCAATTCAATAACAGAGGGATGCGGAGGGGAAGAATAGTTCATTTAGGGTAGTGAATGAAAATAAAATCAACATTTTGTTCCTCTAAAATCCAAATTCAAGACAGGATCTTTGAAAGTGACAAACAAACAAACAAACAAACAAACAAAAAACCAATACCTAAGATAATGCCTAGGTAATACCGAGAGACTATGTGCTAAAATTTACTTTAAAAAAATCTCCTGCACTGAAGGAAAATAGTATAAATTACATTACTCACTTCAAAAGTTAGCATGTAAAGAGTACTCTAGCTTCATTCAAACCTTTGCCTCCCTAAAACAGTCTATATTAACAGATATTTTTAAAATAACTTTTTCTTAACAAATTATAAAAGTAATATTTGCCCTTGGTAGACAGTTAAAAAAAAAAAAAAAAAAAAGTAGATAACCACTATTTAAATGTTGTCATCTTTTTTTAAACAGCTTTATTGAGATATAACTCACATACCATATAATCCACCCATTTAAAGTGTACAATCCAATGGCTTTTGGTATAGTCATAGAGCTGTGTATCTGTCACCACAGTCAATGTTAGGACATTTTCATCATTGCAAAAAGAAACTCCATACCTCTCAGCTGTCACCTCCCATCTAGAGAGCCATTAATCTACTTTTTTTGTCTCTATGGATTTGTCTCACTTTCTACAGTCATATTTCACGGCAGAAAAATTCATATAAATGGAATTTATATGGACATTTCATATAAATGGAATCATGCAATCTGTCGTCCTTTATGACTGGCTTCTTTCACTTAGCATAATGTTTTCAAGGTGCCTCCATATTGTGTCATGTATCAGTACTCCATTCCTTTTTGTTGCCAAATAATATTGCATTGTATTGATATACTATATTTTATTTATCCATTCATTATTTGATGGACATTTGGGTTGTTTCCACTTTTTGCCTATTTTGAATAATGCTGCCATGAACATTCATGTACAGATTTTGTATGGACATGTGTTTTAATTTTTCTTGGTTATATGTCTAGGAGAGGAATTACTGAATCATATGGTAATTCTGTGTTTAGCCTCTTGAGGAACGGCCATGTTGCTTTCCGCAGTGGCTGCGCCGTTCTACATTCCCACCAGCAGTGTATGAGGGTTCTAATTTCTCCACATCCTTGCTAACACTTGTTGCTTGTTATTATCTGTGATTTTGATTATTGCTATCTTAGTGAATGTGATAATCCATCACATTGTAGTATTGATTTGCATTTCCTGATGTCTAATGATGTTAAGCTTATTGGCCATTTATGTGTCTTCTTTTGTGAAATGTTTATTCAGATCCTTTGCCCATTTTTAAAAATGAAGTTGTATGTCTTATTGTTGTTGCTTTGTAGGAGTTCTTTAGATATTCTTGACCCTTATGATTTGCAAATATTTTCTTCTGTTCTGAAGGTTTCTTTTCACTTTCTTGATAGTGTCCTTTGTGATGCATAAAAGCTTTTAACTTTGGTGAAGTCCAGTTTATCTATTTTTTCTTTTGTTGTTTGTGCTTTTGGTGTCATATTCAAGAAACTACTGCAAACTTAGGTTCATGAAGATTTACCCCTCTGTTTTCTTTTGGGATTTTTATAATTTAGCTCTGATGTTTAGATCTTTTGATCCACTTTGAATTAATTTTTGTATGTAGTGTGAGGTAAGGGTCCAACTTCATTCCTTTACATGTGGATACCCAGTTGTCCCAGCACCCTTTTTTGAAAAGACTGTTTTTTCCATGTTTAATGATTTTGGCACCCTTATCAAAAGTCATTTGGCCATAGATGTTTGGGTTTATTTCTGAACTTTCAAGTCTATTCCATTGGTTATATCTATCTTTCTGCCAGTACCACACTGTTCTGATTACCATAGATTTGTAGGAAGTTTGAAATCAGGAATTCCTCCAACTTTGTTCTTCTTTATCAAGATTAGTTTGGCTATTTGGGGCCCCTTGCATTTCCATATGAATTTTAGGATTGGCTTTTCCATTTCTACAAAAAAGCCAGCTGAAATTTTGATAGGGATTATATTGAATCTGTAACTTGCCTTGGAGAATATTGCCATTTTAACACTATTAAGTTGTCTAATCCCTGAATACAGGCTGTCTTTATATTTATTTAGGTCTTTAATTTCTGTCAGTGATGTTTTGTAGTTTTCAGTGTACAAAGTCTTGTACCTTCCTGGTTAAATTTATTCCTAAGTATTTTATTCTTTTTGATGTTACTGTAAATGGCATTATTTTCTTAATTTCATTTTTGGATTGTTCATTGCTGGTGTTTAAAATACAGCTGATTTTGTATGTTGATGTTTTCTGCAAACTTGCTGAATGTGTTTATTATCTCTAATAGTTTTGTGTGTGTGTGTGTGTGTGTGGAGTGTTCTGGATATAGGATTGTGGCAGTTTAAAATATAAAATTACCTTCAATACCCACACAAATGGAATTAAACTTCCTTAAAGCCATTCTACTGAATGATCCCAAGACATTACTCCGAAGTGCATATAAAGATACAGGAATGCATTTTCAGTACAATGTTAGTAGCAGTGGTGACTGTAGTCATCTTTGTCCTGTTCCTGATCTTAAGGGAAAGGCTTTCCGTTTTTCACTTTTGAGTATGTTGTTAACTGTGGGTTTTTCATAAATGTTCTTTATAATGTTGGGGGATTCCTTTCTGTTCCTAGTTTGTTGAGTGTTTTTATCATGAAAGTGTGTCTTGTCAATCTTTTTAAAAATATGTCTCTATCTCTAAGTTTACATCATTGGGATCATACTCCATATGCATTTTCCACATGTCCCTATTTTTTACACCTTACATTCTATTCTAAACATCTCCCCTTATTATAAACTTATTTTACATATAATTGACTACATAATTTAATCATTCCCCCATTGGACACTTTGTGTCTAAATTTCAGTATTACAACTGCTACTGTGGTAATTGGCTTCATTCCTATATCTTTATATGCACTTCAGAGTAATGTTTTAGGACCATTCGGTAGACTGGCTTTAAGGGAGTCTCATTCCATTTGTGTGGCTATTGAAGTTAGTTCTATCTGTTGAAAACATTCATCTTTCAGTTCAGACTTTGAGGTGGTTTCCCTAAAAGCAGGAGAACAGGCAGACAAATGAGGAGTCAAATCCCCGGTTTACAACTTACAGAAGTCACTCATTTATCTGAGTCTCCATTTTCTGATCTGAAAAATGGAGGTAATAATACCTTCATAGAGTGGTTTGAAAATGAAAGACAGCATAAGGATTTTTCATCTAGCACAGCATCTGTCCTGTTGTAGGAACTCAATAAATACTACCTGTTATTATTATTGTCATCACCTTTATCATTATTGTTTCTCGCAATATTAAAAGTTGCTACCAGTAGCAGAAATGGAGCTGTATCCCAGTGAGGGGGGTCTTTCCTATCAGCATGGGAATTGCAAACACAATGAGCAGACAGTATGTCTTTTCACTTCAGCCAAAGAGGAATGCTCTAATAGAAAGGCACCAAACATGTTGTCTTCATTCCTAAACCTTTGATGTATTTCAGATTAGTTACTTAGGCTCATTTCCTAGCAATGGCTTTGAGAGACTTTAACTCCATTTATGTAGCTACTGAAGATATTCTTTACATATTGTAAATGTTTATCTTTTAATTCAAATGCAGATTAGCCCCAAGAGAGCAAAGGCTTTGTCTGGCTTGCTTACCATTTTCTGTCTAACATTCTACAAACACACAGGTGCTGAAAAAGGAAAAACAAAAGGAAAGAAGAAAGCAGGCAGGCCCCAGGCTGGCTGTTGTGTTTTGTTGCTTTAGGTTACCTGTGGCGGTGGCAGGGCCTTAAGGGGCTTAGCCTATGAAATCTGGCAGACTGTGGTCTGAATCAGGAGAAGAGCCGTCATTTATTAAGCACTTGCTGTGTGCTGGGCACTCTTCTGGTCAATTTACATATGCTGTCTCAGTCAATGTGTTTAAATATCACGATTACCCTGTGTGGTAAGTTCCATCAGGAACCCAATTTTAGAGGTGAGGAAACAGAAGCTTTGAGCGTGTTAGTGGCTGGGCCGCAGGCATGCACCCTGGAGCCTGGATGCAAATCCTCACCTCTCTGCCACCAAAGTCTGGGTGCTCCCACTGAACTGGAGCACCCTTTACACTGCTGGGATTTAAAAGGAAACGACTGGTGAGAGGGGGCTTTGAAGTTTTCCGAGGAAATAAGAACAGGGTTTTAGGAGTGGATGTGGCTCAAGCAGTTGAGTGCCTGCTTCCCACATGGGAGGTCCCAGGTTTGGTTCCGGGTGCCTCCTAAAAAAAAACAAACAAAAAACCAAAGAAACAAAAAAACCAACTCAGGTTGCTGATGTGGCTCAGTGGTTGAGCGCCAACTTCCCACATACGAGGTCCAGGGTTCTATCCAGCCCCGGTACCTCAAAAAAACAAACAAAACAAAACAAAACAAAAAACACAACTGCAGGAGATGTAATGAGCATCAAATGCAGTAACTTGAAAAATAATGTGAACATAACAATTACGAAATGAAATTATTAAAAAAACAATAAGAACAGGGTTTTGTTCATTGCTTCAACAAAGATTGACTGGATGCCTGCTCTGAGCCAAGGGTGGGGCCGTGCCAGAGGCTGGGAGGATACTGGAGAAGATCAGCCAACTCCTTTTTCTATTGGCAGCTTGAATTCTAGTGGGGAAGCCAGATGCTCTCCAATAATCACATAAATCCAAGCCGTGAGGAGTGCATCAGAGAAGCTTGGGGTGCTATAAAGGATTTTCATGGGGGGATTTGAACCAGCTTCCCTGAGGCTGGGATCTGAAGTATGCTTGGAGTTACCTGGAGATGAGTGGCAGGAGGGCTTTCCAGGAGGAGAGAATGAATCCAGTAAAGGCCCTGGGCCTGGAAGGAGGCCTGAAAGAAGTCCGTGTGGCAAGAGCAGGGTGCAAGGCAAGAGGGGAGCTGGAGGAGCAGTGACCTTGTAGGCCTTGTGAAGGACTTGGGCCTTTATCCTGAGGGGAGTAGGGAGCCTCTGAAGGATTTTAGCTGGGCAGTGGCAGCATCAGATGGGCTTTCTAGAAAGATGAGTCTGGATTGGATGACCTGGTAGAAGTAGGAATGGACAGAGGTGGATGGACCTAGGAGACCTTTATGGGGGTAAAAATGACATAGGGGAGATGAGTGGTCCTTTCTGAATATCTAGTGTTGTTTGGTGATAAATGTGTTTGGCACCATAGTCGAGGTTGAAAACACTCATGATTTCTTCTCAGTGCATGCTCAAAGAACTCTGTGCTTAAAACTTTGGGGGGTATTAATTCCACCCCCTTCTTTTACGATTTCATAAGTTGAATTCTTAGTCACTGGAGTTTCTTGACATGAGCCCCGTCTGTGGTGGGTTCTGGGCCAACCCCAAGGGTAATGAGTTGAGTATCACCCTGAATCCTTAAATATGGAGTAAAATAATTTCTCAATTTATTCACTTGTTACATTTGTGGAGAAGCTGTTTAAAAATAGGCTGCAGGATTTGTTTCTATTTCTCTTAAAGGCAACGTTGATATACAGAGCTTCTGCCAGTCTGAACTAGAGGAGAGCAGTTTATACCCCAAGCTCAATTATACCCCAAATGCCTGGGATATTTCTAAAGATTCCATCTTGGCAGCAACAGCTGAGAATGCAGTGATAAATAAAAAAAAGTCACCAGACACGACTGATGGGGTTCATCTGCGTTCATTCACGCCCATGACTCACCACGCTTTTGAAGACGTGGAACTTCGCAGGATAGACTTGGAGACAGTGGCTCTTTAAACTGCTGTGCAAGACCTCCGATCTCCATGCAGTTCACCTAAATGTGAAATGCAGCTAGCCTTGTCAAGTGAAGTGTAGAAAGAAAATGCCAACAGATACATAAACACAGATGAATGGCACACAAACCCAAGCTTACCTACATGTATGATACATACAGCATCTCCTACCTGACAGAGGATTGACCTCGGCCCTGTCCCCTTTTCACGCATCCCTTTCCATAACTCCCTGGAAGCTCGCCAAGCTTTGGCTACCCTCCCAGAGTGCATCTTTTTAGTTTTGAGAAAAGAGCACGAACCCAGATGTTTTCCCAAAACTTGCACACAAGCCTCTGGCCTTCAGTCACCTTTGTCCCCTCGCCCTATATAATCTGAAGAGCAGTGGCCATAGGTGCGGACATATTTGAGTGAACTTCTTGCCATCTCGCTGTCTGCCCCAAGGTAGCTGTGACTATCTGTAAGTCAGTTCCCTTAATAAATGGTCACGGACTGATCACCCTGGCGTTTAGATTCCTCTTTATTCAGAGTCTCAACAGGCCCCATCGTGGGGGCGGCATGAGGCCGTCCCAACTGGGTCTCTCCCTATCTCTTCTTTTGGGTGAGTCCTGCTGCTGGTTCAGCAGGATGCAACAATTTAAAGAAAGATTTGTTTGAAGTACTATATTTTCTCCAGGAGTTGCGTTACTTATGTAATTAAGAAATAACTTAAAGGAAAACATTCCCCAAAAGATAATTTTATGGAGTGTTTTCCATGTGCCAGGCAGTGTGGTTCATCTCGTTCCAACCTTGCATTCTCCTGAGAGGAGGGTCTTAGTAGCCCCCTTTTACAGATGAGGGAGCTGGGGCTTTCCAAGAGACTTGCTCAGGCCACCGGCTGGTAAACGGTGGTGGATTCAAACCCAGATCCCGCTGGCTCCAGGAGATGTGTTCTCAGCCCCTCGGCCATCCTGGGACGCCCTGCCACGGGTTCTGCTGTCGCGCCTTCCTTCCCGTCTGGACTCCAATGTCCTCATCTGTTACTAGATGTCTCCCTTGCCAGGGTCAGAACTTGAAAATCCTGTGATTTTGTCTCAATATAACCGATGTCACCCCTTCTAGCACTAAATGTTCCCATTTAAAATACTGCCTTCAAGGAGACATTGCTCTGAGTTTACTTTAGTAACATTGTTTAAAAGTTGACAACTGAAAGCCACAATTATTGCATATTCAAGACTGTCAAATTCACCCTGAATGCCGGGTGGCTTCCAAGTTGGCTCAACTTCCCTAAAAATAACCCAACACAACACCTGGCACTGTCAAGAAAGGGAGCAAATTCACCAGACTGCTGACATTGACCCCCTGAATGTCAACATTTATTTCTTTATAAAAAGCAAACCTATGTGTTGTCCTTTCAGTATGGGGAGACGTGGAATTTTGGGTTTCTCCCCCTGGTTTGTTTTCTGTGTTCTTCAAAAATTTCTATGATAACCGTGCATTAGTTTTATAATGGAAAAATCATCTTTAAAAAAAAAGTCAATCCAGTAAAAGGGAAAGGAATACAATCTTGGTAATATATATTGTTCACTCCCTTGTTTTTCTAACTAGAAAGTGTGGGATGTTTTAACTTAAAGCTCTTCTTTGATGAATCTGGCCATAAGAGGGCCTGAATTCCCACTCCGTGGTGGTGTGATGTGGTGGTTAGGGCCATGTGTTTTGGACGATTCAGACAGACCTGGCAGAATCTTGGCATGCCCCCTATTAGCTCCATGACCTTGAGCAAGGTCCTTAACCCCTCTGAGCCTCCATTTCCTCGTGAGTAAGATGGAAATGATGACAGCATTTACCTCTGGGGTGGACAGGAGGGTTAATTGAGATGATACATGTGTACAGCTCCCTAAGCAGGGCCACCAGCATCTGGCAAATGTAAACCTCCTGATTAATTATGTGACAGTGTTAATATTCTGTTGCAAGCATGGTACCCTGAGGGACTGCTGAGGCACACAGGACTCTGCTGTGGATCTGAATTAAAAGGGCCTCAGATTTCTGTGTCCATTCTGTTCCTCCCATTTTCTAATGTTTTTTATTTTATTTTTGGTTGAGGCATAACTTATCTACAGAAGAATGCACTGTTCTTAAGTGTACAGCTCAGAGATTTTCTGTATCCATATATACCAGGTAACCACCACCCAGATCACGATAAAGAATATGTCCAGCACCCCAGCAGGCTCCGTCGAGCCCCTGCCCACTCAGTAGTCCCCTTCCCCCAAAATTAATTCTATTCTGACTTCTATCACCACAGACTAGTTTTGCCTTTTCTAGAATTTCATGTAAATGGAAAACATGATGTGAACTCTTGTGTCTGGCTTCTTTTACTCAACATTATGCCTGGGAGATTCAACCAAACTGTTGCAGATCACAGGAGTTTGCTCTTTTCCATTGCTGGATAGTATTCTTTTGTATGAATATTATCACAGTTTGCATGTGCATTCAATTATTGATGGACACGTGTGTTGTTTCCAGTTTTTTTGGCTATGAAGAAAATGATGTGACGATGAATGTTCTTGTGTATGTTTTTTTTTAGTGGACCTAAAGACTCACTTCATTTGCGCATTACTTGGGGTGGAATTGCTGGGTCAGAGGGTTTACCTAGGTTTAATTTTAGAAGATGCTGCCAAGTTATTTTCTGAAGCAAGTGTACATTTCACATGCCCGCCTGTGATGCATGAGCATTCCATTGCCTTGAATTCTCTCCAACACTTAGTATGGTGAGTCTTTTTCATGTTAAGCATTCTGGTAGGTGTGTATTGGGCATCTCATCGTGGCTTTAATTTACTTGATGACTAATGATGTTGCACACCTTTTTATAAGCTTACTGACCATTGGGCCATCATGTCCTTTCTAATTTCAGTTATGCTGTTGGGATAGCCAATAGCACACCTTACTGGAATAATGTTTAAAGAATGAGCACACATGCTCTGAGAACAGGGCTTGAAAGGCTCTCCTATGATTAAAACAGCAGAGTTTTGGGGGACGCATTCCTGAACGTCTATATTGGCTTCTTTTGCTTACTCTCGAGTTCTTGGCTATGTTTGATGGTTGAGCTTGCATGATAACTTCAGATGAGTGACATGCTATACATTTTTTAAAATGCTAAAAAGATGCTATTTAGCTGCACATATAAGCTTATATTTCTATAGTTCATTTAGGGGGAAAGGAAATCACTGTGCCTACTATACTCAATGTGGCACCATTGTGCCAGGCACCTTAAATACCTCACCTCCTTTAGTCCTCATAAGGGTTCTATCAGGTCTAGATGGCTCTACCTGTAATGCAGATGAGGAAACTGAGGCTTGGAGGGCTCACGCAGCTATTGAATTCTGGGTCTGCTTGATCTCAAAGGCCATCCTTCAATTAATCTGATGAAGGGAAAACTTTTTTCTAGCAATTCTCCAATGAGACAGTTTTTCTGGCAAACATTTCATAGCTATTTGCTTAGTCACGTCCATGAAGCACCTTCACATTTGGGTGGCGCTGTCTTCAGTGCCTCCCCATACTGAATCTGACGACACTGGGAGATCAGATTCTGCAGGTCCTAGCTGCAGTTTCCAATTGGCCACTTGACCACAACGTTCTTTTCCTTCTCCCCTTTCCCCCATGTTTGGGCTCTGACTGATTGCAGTAATACTGTGTCGGTATTGATTCCTCTGAAGGTATATTTTCTCCTTTTAAATTTTCAGGTGACTCTTTTAGAAAAATAAAACTTCCCAATAAATGGATAGCATAACATTTACATTGTAGAACATGTGGGAAAGCAAAAATCCACCCGTTTTTGATGCATTTCCTTTCAATCTTTTTGTCTATGTATAGTTTTTTGTTTGTTTGTTTTTTTAACATAGTTGAGACGCTGGGCCACAACATAGGGGAGGTAATGAACGTAAATTTGGAGGTAATAAATGTAACGTTGTATAGGGCACTCATATGTAAGGGGTGCACTTCTGCAGACCTCACACAGGAACAAATCTAAAATAGGAGTTGCTTTTTCTCCAGAAATTGTTTTCCAGAATGTCAGGAGGGTAGACTGAATGAAAGAACCCAGTTGCCACCCTAGCTTTAGAGACGTCATCATGGTTGGTTTCCAACACCAACAGACACCAACAACAGTTGCCTCAATGTCCCTGTGCCATCCTCATCCCCTCAGCGGACATCGGTAACTTTTGGTGTTGAGCAATTTCAAACTTGCATCACCAAATTTATACATGATGCAACCTCACTTGTATTTCCCCCTTAACAGGTCTCCCTGTTGCAGCAAACTTTCCCAAAGCATTATTTTTCTTGGCTTTGTCCCATTTCATCAAGTTTATATGTCATCAGATACTTAATCAATCAATCCCGGATTGTTGGGTATTTAGGTTGCTTCCACATTATTTATCTGGCGAATAATGCCAAGGAGATGAGCTTGAAGTGCACACAGTATGGTGGTATCTTTGATTATAGAAATCTTTGCCTCCCTGGCTGTAAGAACCGTGACACTGCCATTTTAAAGAATGAATGCTGTGTGACCTTAGCCATGTTACGGAACCTCTCTGAGCCTCTGTCTCTTCCTCTGTAAAACTGGGGAAAATAACGGTCCTTACCTCATTATTGATATATGTAAAGGGCTTACAGAGGACCATAGAAGTGTTTGCTTTCATTATTTACCTGGAATCTTAGAAATTGAGTGTGAATGGGATCAAGAAATTAATATTTTCAGGCTTCTTATATACATCTATAACTGAATTGAGTGTGACCTCAAGCCCCAGCACTGTTTTGGGTCCACAGCTGTGGGGCTGATGTATTGACACAACCAGTCTTGGTGGTGTCTGAGCATTTCTTGAGTCTTATAATCCCATTTATTTTTCTGCCTGCCCTTCTAGACTATGAGCTCCCAGACTATGCCCTGAAAATACTAGTAGCTAATAAATTTTTGAGTGCTTCCCTAGGAAACAGACTCAGAGCTAAGCGCTCCCATGCCTGACACCTTGGCCTCTCCCAGTGCCCTGAGGAGGCAGGTGCCATTCTCAAACCTGGGCCACAGTCACCATGGGCCCTCAGGAAGCAGGCACTGGATGAGGGCTGAATGATAGCACTCAGTTCCCAAAGAGGCCGGAAGACAAGGGTCACCCAAGGCACGGCGGGGGTGGGGTGGGGGTGGGGCTTAGGGATACTGATTCCCAGGCCCCGTTCCTGGAGGTTCCGATTCTAAAGGTCTGGGGTGGGGCCCAAGCACCTGTATTTTTAATGAATGCCCCAGACCATCCTTTATGCACACAATAGTGTGTGGCTGGATGACCGGATGGTGCCTGGATTTTCTCTCAAGCCTCAGGCCGCTTCTCTAACCTTCTGGGGGCTGGGAGGTTTTTCTCTGGGCTCTAGATGGAGTCCTCAGCCCCAGGCCTGGCCGGCAGAGGAGAGGAGGAGGGCGACCAGGAAGACAGTCTCATTAGTACGCACAGCCTTTCTTGTCACACTGCCTTTCATTGAAGCTGAAGGGCTGGCGCATCTCTCTGGGATTTTCCACTCTCCCAGCCCTTCCGGAACTGGCTGGGGACCAGCCTGTCATGGGGACAAGGACAGTGCAGGGGTTCCGAGGCCTGTCTGTTGGTGATGGAAGCCAACCAAGATGATGTCCCTAAATGAAGGCGGACACTGGGCTCTCCCTGTCGCCCCTGCCTGCCTCTGGCCTCCTCCCTCCCTCCCTCCTGGTATAAACCCACCTGTGCAAGGCTCTGTTCTGCCGAGACCAGAAAGAGGAGGACGTAGAGGAGAGATTCTGTTCGCTTCTTAACTTTTAAGAAAAGTAATCCTTGTACTTAGCATGGTTCTCATGCTAAAAAGACATATAGGATAACACAAAAGAGCTCAGTGAGAATCACCAGACCTTGTGGCACCTTCCTCCATCCCCAGACAGAGGCCACCACTTGGAACTCGTAGCTCTTCTCCACGGGGTCACTTCTGTAACTAACAGGCGCATACTATCAATTTTAGATATTATCTACTGATTTCCTGCCATGAGAGACGATTAGCTTTCTCACATCTCATCACCACCCTTCCAACACAGTGAAATCACTTTTTCATTCCTTTATTGCCATTTCAAGTAATATCGCATCTTTATTTCTTTTTACTTTTTTTGAGTGAAATTCATATGCAGCAATGACTGTACAACACACATACTTATAAAGAAAACACCCACTTAACTACCACCCAGCCTAAGAAATAGAACACGTTCCACACTTTTGAAGCCCCTCTTGCCCCCAGGAAACCAATTACCCAAATTTTTGAGATCATCACTCTGGCTTTTCTTTAGTTTTTTCATCTTGGTAGGCATCACTCAGCATTTGGATTTGCTACAACTCAAATCATTATCTGTATTATTCTCTGACTTGCATCTTTCCTTCAACGTTGTTAAACTAATCCAAGTTGATTAGTGGTTTATTCACATTCACCGCTACCTATCACTGCTCAAATAGAACACTGCTGATTTCTCCACTCAGCTATTGATGGACACGTGGGCCGCTTCCTGTTTCCTCCTATTGTAAACATCCTGATTCGTGTCTTCCAGTACACGTGTGCAAGAGCTTCTCCAGGGGAAGGAGTGGAAATGTGGCCTCGTAGGGAGTGTGCATATTCGATTTCACTTGATAATGCCAGTCAGTTTTCCAGTGTGGTTGCACCAGTTGACAGTCCCCAGCTCCAGAGACGCTGATTTACTTGTCTAGGTTGGAGGCTGGGCATGGGGACCGTTCGCAGCTCCCAGGTCACTCTGCTGAGCGGCTCCATATTCCATGTTTAGTTCCCATCCTTCAACTCCAGGGAGACTCTTGACTCCCACTTTGAAGGATCCTGCCTCGCAGCACTTTCTGCTCTCCTCCCCTGAAGATTTTTTGTAATGATCTGAGAGAGATGGTAAGGGGCTTTCCCCAGACAAGGTCAAAGTGGAGGGGATGAGTAACAGGTGATCAAGGCATTGACAGGAACTGAGGACAATGCCTGGACAAAGGCACACAGGTGAATTCTTCTTATAGGCAGAGTTGAGGAACTAGAGGAAACCCGAGAGCTAATTCCCGACACTCTCTCCCCACTCCGTCACTCCCCAAGTCAATCCTATTAATGGCCTGGAGAGGGTCTGTCTGCCAGTTGTAGGCCAGAGAGAAGAGCTGCACTGAATTGCTCAAATACCGAGACCCACAGGCAGTCAGAAGATGTCTTAGAAGTTAAGGGGAATTAGGAGACCCCTCTAAACTGCTCTGAGGGTCCAACTTCCATCAAGCTGCTGCCTGCCAGCACTTCTGGGGACACAGAGTCCATTTCCACACAGTACTGCGAAGGCTTTGGGCTGCTTTCAACTCATCCTGCTGATTTCTCTGGCTGAGAAACAGCGGCTAAGCCGAAACTGCCAAAGCTCGAGTTACTTTAAGGCCCGTCTACTCTCTCCAAGGAGGGAGAAGGGAAGACCCATCCCAGGCCAGATAATCTCAAGAGTTGTCACAGTGAGTCCTCACAGCTGGAAGGTATTTTCTTCCCTCTGGTGCACAAGAGACAAAGCGGCTCAGAGAAGTTGGCGCTGCACAGCTAGCAAGTAGCCCGGCCAGGGACTGAACCCAGAAGGGGTCTTTTCCCCGCCTCACACAGAAGGCTGAGGCCTGTGTATCTCAACCCTGGCTGAGCGGTAGCCTCACACGGGGAGCTTTGAAGAAACCTGAATACCTGGGTCCCACACCAATTACACCAGGATTTCTGGGGTGAGACCCTGGCACGGATAGGTTGCATTAGCTCTCCGCGTGAGTCTCAGGTGCAGCCAGGCTATAGCGCCAGTGGTTGGTGGTGTTTAATTGAGCCTGTATCAGCATCACCCTGAAGGTTGTTAAAACACGGATTTCTGGGCTCTACCCCACCCCCTTTTCGAGTCTGTGTGTCTGGGGTGGCCCCTGAATTTGCCTTTCTAACAAGTGCCCAGTGATCTGCATGTTGCTAGACCCCCAAGCAAACTTGGAGAACCATCTTGAAGCTCTAAAGGGACCTGATGTTGCCCAAGTTCACCTTTGTAAGGGCCAGAGCAGGGCCCCCTGGAGCCGGGCCCCTCAGCCGCACACCTCTCTTCCCACCTCCTGGTGCCAGGCTCGGAGCTTGAAATGGGTCATGGGAACGGGCAAATGCTACACATCAAGCCGCCTCCCAGCTGGGTTTAAACATTTCCCAGCACATCACTGACCCAGGGGGATATTGTAGCCAGATATGGACCACCCTTGGATATGAAGGTCATCAACTGTCATCATCAGTTGTGTCTGAGTACAGACATGGTCTTCACCGGGGTTGCCGAGAGCTTCCATATATATATGGAACAAACAATGTGGATACATTGACAATATTGGCACAGATCTTCCTGTGACCAAGGGCTCCAGAGAAGAGTTTTTCTTGTTTGAACTCTCAGTATGATTATTATCAGTACACAAAACCAAATGAATACATTATCAACTTTGATAGTTACTAGGCATAGGAATTGTAAAGGAGGCTCTTGGAGCTGCCAAAATTTCAAATTGCCTCCCTGTTTGGCACCTGGGGATTTTTTTTTCTACCCTGAGCAGAGCCGGGGTGGGGGAGGTAAGGAAGGAGAGGCTTCTCCAGCAGATCAACTTCAGAAAGTGACCGGTGGAAGATGAAGGTGGGCAAACTGATTTTCCTGGAAGGATCCATGCCTGAGACTCCTTGGGCAATGTTTGTGTTTCCCCAGGATGGGTACCCCCAGTTGGAAGCACTCAGCCTGCTGCCGTGGGGAAACAAGTGAGGGTGTACACAGTTCGCCCCCGTGCTCGGGGCTGGGCCAGAGTGCGCCATCAGTCGCCAGGGGCCTCTGCCACTCCATGGTGACAGCCGCAGACACCCTTTCTATACAAGGATGCTCTCCACAAATAACCAGAGCCCATGGCCACAAACAGAATAAACTCTCAGGCATTAAAACACCAGATATGCGCTTGGACATAAGAAGCAAAGATATTTAAAAAGAGAAGGTCTTTTCAAAAGAATTTTTCTCCACCTCCCCTCTCCTTCCCCTCAAGGGACTGTTTTTCTCACATTTATTGGGGGAGGGGCTTTTAGCTATTTGGTATTAACTTCTCCCACAAACAGTGTCACAACTTTGTGTCCAGCTAATGTTCCTGTTTGGCAGACTCAGGAAATCACCCGTGTCACTTTCTTGTCCAGCCCATGACATACCAGAAAAGATTCTCTTCCAACCTTGTCATTGACCCCAATCATACCCTTGAGCTTTACATTTTTTTCGAGAGTGCCAACAGATTGGGTTAAGTTGCAAGCCTGGATTTGTCACCATGTTTTAGTAAAACCTCTTTCCTCCAGTCCCTGCAATCTGTAAAGCATACTTTGGACCTTTGCCTGGACTAGACTAGTATGGGCCTGAGTGTGATGTAATGTGGATTTGGAACTTCAGGTGCTTCCCTTAGGGCTCAAGGGCTTGTACTCCTCACCCCTGTGCATCCTTCCAGCCAGAGCCACAGTGGGTGCCTGGTGGGGACCTTTGTCACACATCAACATTTCCTGCTTCCAATTGACACGTCTGTTTGCTATGACATGTGAGTCAGTCCTGACCTTCTCATTCATTTCTTTGCAGTGAAATCCAAAATGGAAGATGAACAGCCTGCAGCCGAGGCTCCACCACCTAAACTATTGTCGGTATCTTTTCCAGTCCCAGGTCCAAGTACCTCACGCGAGTGAATGACCAGATTCTGCTCCCTCTATCGTGCAAAAAAATTTGGTACTGTGAAAACCGAGTCTTTTCCACATAGATAGGGAGGGTTTGTCACTTACATGTTTTACTGCAAATAGTTTCTTGTTAGAAAGTGCCAGGCTTATCTTTCTGCACTGTCCCCAAATTTTGTTCTTTCATCCAGATAGTTCTCTGTCACTTCAAGAGACTTTTATACTATCCGCCATTAAAATGTACAATGAACAAGTTCCCAGAGATATTGAAGCGTTCTTGTTACCACTTTCCCCATTTATGGCTACCTTTGCAAAGATCCACATTTTAATGTAAACCCCAAGCCTCTGAATTGGGTTTTAAGTTTACCTGGTGACTTCTCTTTTTCATAAAAAGGCCATTATTCCCTGTGATCATTTCCAAAGGAACTGGCCTTTAACTTTTTATGCAAACCCAACAAGATGAAACATTTAAATCCAGACAATAATAACAAGAGAAAGGCTTTTTGCTGCCTAGGCCCCCAAAGTATTACAGAAAGCTCCTCATTTTATGGGTAAGTTATCTTGTTGCCCTCATTTGTTCTGTGGTTTGCTGTTAACCAGGATCCTTCCTTCAAAATGCCACACGCTCAGCCTCTGGGCAGATCCGAAATCCTCGCGGTTATGTCACATTGTTTTGACAAGCTACGACACATCTTAAGTAAATAGTAAAGCCTTTATTTTTTGTGTTAAGAACAGCATTTTGAAAATAAAACCTATCTGCCCATGCTTTACAACCTTTTAAATTTGTAGTATTTGTATACAGTCATTTATGGTGCATATTGATTGTCTTGATATTTCTTAAAGGATTTCTTTTATAAGTATGCAACAGTCAGCCAGGGGAGGATAAGGTACATTATAAAACACACATTAATACATTTAATAAATATATATTATCTATCAAAAACGAGCCTGAGCTCTTTATCAATTAATAAAAAGCACCTGCTGATAACTTCCGGAAGCTGGTATCATCATCGCATTATTGGATTATAAAAGCCACAGTGCTCCCTTTTGGTGCGGGGTTTAGCCTGAGCGTTCAACTCAGTCTTGGCTGACCCAGGACCCGCCGACTGAAGACCACACCAAGTTTACGCTTGTTCAGCAGGCCCTGCCGGAATCTGCGGTAAAAGCACTGGACCCCCAGCTTTCAACAGCCGGATCTTAAACCCTGGCAGCGCTTGAGATGCACAGAACTGCCCAGTTTGTAAATTCTTGGAGCTGATTCCCTCACTCCCTACCCTTCATCTCCAGAGGAGAAATGCGGGATGGAATGACCGTTTTCTGCTTAAAGCGGGGACAGAGTGGCTGTTATAGTCCCAAACTGATTTTAATAACCGGATGCAGTAAGATTTGTGCTTACAATTCGGTATTTTGGCCACAGGTGCTCTCCTTCCAGGCCACTTCCCCCAAACAAGTCTTGTTTGCAGAAACAAATCTTAAACAGAGGTGCCATTTAATTTTGTATTTCACCTTGGCTCTGTGGGGGCAGCTGACTTTTGTCTTTCAGCAAAGATGTCTCTCTCTGTACCGGTCAGAAAACTAACAGCTCTCTCCCTTCTCCCCCAACTCCCAGCCTCTGCCACAACTGCGAGGCTCTTTAGCCTACTCTCGATCTTAAAAGCAAAACAATACAAAATCCAGAATGTTGCAGAGATTAAAAAAAAGGGGGGGTGTGTCTCATTGAATGAGGTTTCCCACGGCTTAAAGATGGTTTCGTTTTTATGGTGGTGAAAAGTCACTTTCCGCTTGTAGCCATTTATGTGGTGCTCACCTTATACTTTGGACAACAAAGAACTTAGAAAACTGTCGTGTGAGTGGCTCCCTTCTGCAAGGAGGCTCTTGCAGACGAGTCAGACGGAATCAGAGAGCTCCAAAGGACTCCAGAGAGCGGGGGTGAACAGCCATTTCCTGGCACGAGAATGTGGAATGCTGTCGTTTTTCATTGGTGGGATCGACGACTTTGGAGATTTTTTTTTTTTTTTTTCCAGAATACTGGGTCTGCATGCAACAGCAGCCCCCATCCCCAATTCTCTGTTTCAACCCACCCAGTGATGCTCCCTCACACAGAGGGTTGAAATTTGATTCTCTAGAAGCAAGCACATGCTCTGGGTGGGGGCAGGGCAGGGGGACACGGGGATGGTTCTGGAAGGAAGGCTGGGCAGAAGCAGCCTTCTTGTGCCATGCTTTCCATGCTTGGAAACACAGGGAACTGCACTAGCTGAGAGGAAAACTCAAAGGGGGCTGGAGCAGGGGCAGCCAGCTTGGCCTCGCTGGTCCCAAAGCTCCACAAGGGGGAGGGCGGGCAGGGGGAGGGGACACAGCAGAGACTAGGCCCTCGAGAAAAATCAGGTTTATTAAAACATTCTCAGCTCAGGCGGGTTGGTTTGTGCAGAGGTCAGGCCCTCCCCCAGCCCCCCAACAAACACTAACCTTTTTCATTTTCTTTGAAGGTTAAAGGCTTATGGGTTGTCTTATAGAAAAAGCGATCTAGAGATTAGAGGAGATGCAAAAGGACCTGCCCTTGTTGATACATTCTCGGCTGCCAGGCTGCCAGGTTAAAACTCATTGCTTTAAACCGGGGCTGGCGGTTATGCTGGCCAAACAGTGCAGAGAGCGTAGGGCTTTTAATGCTTGAGATGTCCGCAAGGCCAAATAACAAAGGGATGGTGGCTGAGGACACATGCAGGCCACGAGGGAAATGATGGGATAAAGATGCCCCGCGCCCTCCCCCAAAGCACAAGAGACCCTCAAGGGATCTGCCCACTCTGGAACTTCCACCACATCCACCGCTTGGCCCCCGCAGAGGCCTGAATACACACCGCGTGCGGGGTGCCAGCCTAGAGGGCGGCCCCGGGAAGCCTACTGCCTGGCAGCATTCGTGGCAAACCTGCCGTGGGGCCTGCCTCCCCGGGGGACTATAGACTGGTGGCCCAGTGTGATGAGCTTTGGACATGAATGTGGGAATAAAATTGGGAAAGGGCTTGGAGGAGCACAGGGAAGCGCAGGGAGAAGGAAAGATGAACAAGGTTAGAAGAGATGGCCAAGGGGAAAGGTCTCCAGCTAGCTGCCCCAAGCTGGAACTTTTGTAGGGCTCCCCCAGGGAGAGAGGTCCCCCCCAGCAGGGAGCAAGGCTAAGAGGCATGCAGAAGGGACACTGGCTGGCCACCACTTTCTAAATGTGACAGTCACATTAAACGCCCAGATGTCCTTCTTTGGCACTTGCCAGGATCCTTCCACCACTACTGGTTGTAAAGCTCACCCCAAGATTCAGCTGGGCCTGGCCATAGTCACCCACACAACCTCCTTCACTGCTCCTGATCCCCCTTGAAAAGTGCAAGCCAACAGGCGAGCGGTTGGAGAGTACCCCTTAGCCCTCCTCATTGAAATGGTCATCTCCAAGAGGCCACCTGGGACCCAGCCGTTGCTGGGGAGGGGTGGGGTAGGGGTGCGGGGCTACCCTCCCCCCACCATCAACCAACACCAGCCTGTCTTTTGGTTCTGCTCGACCCCAGAGGATGAAACAGTCTTTCCAGCTACATTTTCAAATGAGCCTAATACTATTGGCAATTAGCTTTGCTTTTTTTTTTGCAGGGATAGAGGTTGGTTTGGTATTATGTGTGTGTGTGTCTGTGTGTGTGTGTATGTGTGTGTGGCAGGGCAGAGGAGGGCAGTTGGTGTTAGCTTTTCAGTTCAGCAGTGTTCACATTTACACAAAATCCCTTTAGCTGGGATTTCCAAATCTCCTGGCTGCGAGGCGGCCTCGTTCGGCTACCGTTACCGATTTCTCCCTCAAGAAAGACACAGCCAGGGAATAAAATCGGTAAGAGAGTTTCTTATTCTCTGGAACTTTTAAAGTCTTTCACCAGAGGTGTCTTCCAGTGTAACTTGGCGGAGCAGTTGGGATCTGGAAACAAGGATAACACACTGAGAACTCTGTTCTTTGCAAAGTCAACATTAGATATGGTCAGTTCACAATGTGCTCAGGATGAGCTAACTGGCTTTTACCTAAAGCTGCTAAGTAATTCCCAAGAAAAGCAGTGGCCACTGTGTGTGTGGCCGCTCTGGTCCTTGTGAAGGCCACTCTGTCTTTCTGTGGTCACCCACCTCTAATGACTCGGTTTCCTTACCCAGAAACTCACCTCACTTTCTAGGTCTGGGGTGGTCCTGAAACGGACAGGGAGGGGGTAAGAGTGACTGGGGGAGCAATTTTCTAACCATATTTATTCTAACATACAGGTGAATGCTGGCAAGTCTGGGGGCCCTATACAAAGGAAACAGCCCTGTGGAGCGCAGGGGGTCTTGAGAATGCAAATCTGTCGGTCTATTTGTCTTTGAGCTCTTTACAAACCAATGTAAACCGGTGCCTAACACACCATTCAAAAGGCCAAGAAAACCTCTAGAGATCAAAGTCCATCCCCTACTTAGAGTAAAAAAAAAAAAAAAGAAAAGAAAAAGAAAAGCTCAGGTTGAGTTATGGAGTTGGCATATGATAAAAAGAATGGAAATCCAATTTACATGTGTAAACTGGCTCACGTGTGGTTTCTGAAAGAAGCATGTAGCTATGTTTGGAAATCAAACGTGGGGATGAGTGTGCGTCTTTGGATTGCTGGAGAAACGCAATGATGTCATTCCACGGAGGCAAAATGTACAATGATGACAGTTCTGCTCGAGGTCTGTTTGGCATCAGATAGTATAGCCGTTTCTTACGTTCCCGGGAGAGAAGTGGCGTCACTTTCTTAAGCCATCTCCTAGGGAGTGGGGGTGGTGAGGGGTGAGGGAACCCGGAAACCTGCTGGGGCCCAAAGATTCAGGAGGGAATGGGGGATCGAAACGTGGTTGGATGGCAGCAAAACCTGCTAGGGTCCCTTAATTCTGGGCTTTTCCTGCGAGTCATCTCCCAGAGTGAGGGCGGGGGCGATGCATAATGAAAGCCAAGGAACCCACTGGTTCCGAGAGCCCCAAGAAGTGTGGACTCTCCCAGAGGGAGCTACAGGTGGTTAAGGAGGTGTAGGTGGACCTTACGTGCGTGGAGAAAGGGGGTGGAGAGGGCACGAAGAACACCGTCAGCACTGCATGCAATCTAGCTGCGCCGGGCGTGGACGCGGCGGCCGTCCTCGCAGGCCACACACGCGGCGGCCACCGAGCAGTCTGTCCCAGGTGAAGCCGCTCCCCAACATGGCCATTCTCAGGCTGCCTGCCAGACATCACATCCTGATACTTACAGTCCCGCCGTTGAGCACAACGGCCATCTCGGTTGGCTGGTAGACGTTGCTTCTAAACGGGGCGCTGGGCCGGCTTCCCAGGCTGCCATTGCGGAATCCCGCCGTCCGGAGAGCTGAAGGAGGGAAGGGCGACACAGAGCGCCAAAAAGAGCGGCGCCATCTTGTTTGCGTCCCCTGCGGCCACACCAGGCTCTGGGCGACTCCCCGCAGCCCCCCTCGCCCCTCCCCTTTGTCACAAGCCTGATTCAAAACACAAGCCACAAAGGGGCTTTGTTCTCTCTTGGAGCCCACAGAGCCAGGTCCGGGCAGTCTGCAGAGTTCAGGGCGCAGGGAGGAGGCCCAGGGTTGAGTTCCTACCCCTGTGCTCCTTCCACCCCTCCCTCCCCAGCCCCTGCAGCTTGGGACGACGTCCCTCCAAGGGCTCCTCCGACCCCTACGGGATGCCCCCACCACCCCATTCCAAACTCCCCTGTTTCTGGCCATGTAGGGAGGTGGGCCCTCAGGACCCAGCCATCCAGAGCATGGTGGTGGTCTTCTCCAGCGGAAAATGACTGGGGACGGGGACACAGAAATAACCCCACCAACCATATGTGTGAGGTTATTTCTAAACAGGAAGGAAAAGGACATCTGCTAATGAAGGAAGTTGTTTATGTGGGAGGGTGTGGGAGGTGTGGGGAGGGGGACATATGGGAATCCCTATATTTTCTGTGTAACATTTATGTAATCTACGTATCTTTTTAAAAATTAAAAAAAGAAAAAGTCTGCTGGCACAATACGTTGGCCCTCTTTACCTCTGGGAGGTGGGTAAACGGCGTTTCTTACTTGCTGTCCTTTTAGAGATTTAACTTTCCTTTTTCAGAAAGATGAGCCAAATCAAAACAGAAGTCTTTCTCAAATATGGGAGGGCACATCCTTATCCTTCTCCTCCTTGAAGGTGCGTACCTTGCTTTGCTAAGAAAAGCCTCACTTAAAAGTCTTCCCTGAAGGGAGTCATTTTTTCTGGCCAAAAGAAGCAAGAGAGCTTGGTTTTTTTTTTGTTGTTGTTGTTGTTCTTAACAGATTCTTTGGGTCAGGGACCAACATCGCCTTAGTAAAATAGCTAGCCTTCAAAGAGTGCCAGCCAGGGGCCAGGCACTGTGAAAAGGACTTTACATATATTAACTCATAATTTTCATAGCCCAAGAGGTACTTTTACTATTCCCATTTTACATGGGGGACAGAGAGGTTAAGGAACTTGCCACACGGCTGCTAAGTGGCAGAATCAGCATTCAAAGCCAGGCAGAGCCTCTGTGGCCTTAACCGTCCCTCTCTACCAGCTCCAGATACTATGTTGTTAACCGTCACACTTAGCTATTTAGAAGGAACTTGGATTTCAGGTGACACTGGGGCCAGACAAGACCAAAGAAATGGGGGTGGGGAATGCATTTTCCAAGACATACTTAAGAAAATTCTGCCTAAGCATCTCCTAGCCTCAAGAAGCTCTTTAGGCAACGGGCTGAGCAAGGAGATGCCCTTCTCCAGAAGCAGAGGAGAAAGCTGGGGGACAGAGGCACTGGGGGAAGCGACTGATGGTCCGTGGACTCACTATTCTCAATTCCTAGCTTCACCTGCTTGAGGAGGGAGACCTGGCCAGACGTGAGGGGGGTGGGGATCTGGCTCCAAAGAAAGAAAGAAACCAAGATTCAGTTTTACAACCTATCTGTGGGGTGCCCTGTCCTGTGGGTCCCTCTCCACAGGGATTCTTTGTGGTTCTTGGGGAACACCACTCCCACATTCCAGGCCCCTCCCACCCCCTGAGCTTTGCCTACAACTGCCTCCCTGCTGGCTTCAGGGATGGATGTGTAATTTAGGCCTGGCCAATCAAGGCATCACATCTCCCTGGCCATGCTGACTGGTTCAGGAAAGGACAATCATGTCCAGTTGGAGCTAACTCTGGCTTTGGCTTGAACATCCTGGGAAGAGCACCTCTTTTCTATTGGGACTCAAGGCAAGCCTGGAGCTGTGGGCTGCCAAGAGGCTTACAGAGCCAAGAAATGGAGAGAACCTAAATCTTGCCATCATTTGAGCCTCCTGGATCTAACCATTCCTGAAGCCCATGCCTCAATACATTCCTTTGTCTGCTTAAGCCAATTCAAATGGGATTTTTTTAAAATTACTTGCAACATCAAGAACCCAACTAGCGCCCCACTGGGACCAGCTCTGAAAGGCAAGCAGGACTCACCCATAACGTGGTCCCCCAGAGCAATCAAAGGTGTAGGTTGGACGCCAGCGTTCTCCTATCTAGGTGCTGCAAATGAGGCCAGGTTGGCTCTGCCCCAAAGGCCAACTCCAGGGAGCAGAAAGTCAATGTTTACAACAGTCCTTGGCTCCAGTGAGATCTTAGAGCCCAAAGTCCCTTGCCAGAAGGAAAGAACACCTTCCTCTCTTGCTCCTTTGAAAGGTGAACACTGAAAGTGCCTTGTTAACACTTTCCAAGATGTGATCCGAGGTGCTACATCTCTCGGTGTATTTTAATCTTTTATCACATACCTCATGCCATGTTGATACTTATTAACAGGCAGCAGGCTGGTGAAGTCGTATACATCTGTGGGGTCTCACTTGGGGAAAGGAAATATGGGAGCAGAGGCCACTTGGGGCTTGGCAGAGCCATGGGCCAGCCGGGGGCATGCCCTTTGCATTTCACGAGGATGTTAGGGACGTACTGTCAAGGGAAGGCACCTGAAAGGCAGGCAGGGAGGCTCAGGTGCAAGAGAAGCAGGGCCAACCACGGCTCCTGGGCACTGATATTCTATGAGACCCAAGGGCTCAGGGTAAGGCCCCTCATGGGGCCTGGTTCCCTAAAACATATGCTGGCAGAGGTTGGCACCAAAGATGCCAGAAGCTGTTCTCACCATGGCGAGGGAGCATGCAGAGGATCTCCAGCCAGCAGAGCCAGGGTTTCCAGCACAAAGGCAGTCCCAGCCAGAGCACCGCTGGAGCCTCTTTGGGGGAATTTTCTGGGTATGGAACAAAGGGGGGCAACGGGCACCTGGCAGACAGCTCCTGCACCCTCATCACCTCCTTTGGCCAGTCCCAATCCTGTCAGTACCAAGCTGGGTCCCAGATCCCTTTGCTCACTGGATCTTATGTGGATACTTAAGTACTGGCTGCCTTTTTACAAAAAAGGATGCATGTAATGGGATTCCAAAAACCCACATTTCCCCTGCCTGCCCTGCTGCAGGCTTGCACTATGAGTTTGAACAAGATGTTGACATCTCCAGGCCTCAGTTTCCTTGCTCTGTAAAATGGGTTTAATGATCCCCATCTTTCTGAACACACAGAGTTGGTCTGATCCATCAGTGAGATTCTGGATTACTAAAGGGTTTTAGGAAGAAGAGGGTGATTCTGTGGCAGAGTGGTCAAGCATGTGGGGTCTGGAGCCAGCCTGCCTGAGTTCAAATGCTGGCTCTACCTCTTGGGCAAGTCACCCGGCCTCTCCAGGCCTCGGTTTCCTGTCTGCCAAATGGAGATAATAATGCGCAAACCTTGTAGGGTCATTGTACGGATTAGATGAGCTCAGCCACTGAGTGCTCAGGATGGTGCCTGGCCATGTTCAGTGAAGTTAACTGCCCTATTTTTGGAGACCCTCATACTTGGGTAAGTTCTGGCATCCCTCCTTTACTGCCAAGGAAATCTGACCATCAGGCTTCAACAACACTGGTTCCTTTTTGGGGTCACAGGCAGCTTTTGAAAATCTGACAACTCAACAGGCCAGTTCCCAAGGAGAACGTGAATGTACAATAACATGCATTCATTTTGGGAGGGCCCAGAACTTTCAGACCCCAGGGGCAGTCCATGGGTCTCAGTTAAAGTGGATTTTGCTACAAGAGGAGCCGGGGAAGAGGGGGCTCCCACCAGGACCCCAGGAACTGGCCAGGCAACTGGTCTCTGCTCACCACACCTCCTGGTGACAGTCCCCATTCCGACCCCCACCCTTTCCTCTGAGCACCCAGGGAGCCAGCCTGACGGCTCGGCCGGTGCTGCCGACCCAGCCAAATCTCTCCGCAAACATGGGCTGCCGGCCTGGGGCTTTCTGGTACAAGCGGGAGCAGCCCTGACGTGGGCCCCACCGGGTACCCCTGCCTTCTCCTGAGGTGGGGTCGCTGGGACCAGGGACCGGGGACCCGCAGGTGGGAAGGGAGGAGGTGGGGAGGCTCGGAAGGTCCGGTGGCTGTGGTAGGCCTGGGCGCTCAACAAGGTTGACTTAGCAGTATGAGCTGTTCCTGAGAACTGCCCGCGTCCTGGGGCCCTGTGTGAACGTCCCCAAAAAGGGATCAGGATGATCTAGCTGCATGTCCTGGGGCTTCCTAGAGGCCCCGTGGAGTCATCTAGAAGATGGAGATAGTATAGGAGCTACCTCCTCGGTGGGCGGGAGGACTAACGAGATGATGCAAGTTAAACATGTACTTCAAACTGGTACACAGTCAGTGCTCCATAAAAGGTGGCGAGTTTCTCAGCCTGCTTCCTGCTTATATAAGGTGGGGCCCAGAGGTCTTTCTACATTTCAAAGGGTCTCTGTCCAGGCCAGCAGAGCTTTTGCCCACACAGCTCTCTCAAGAACGCTGTGGGTTGTCTATGTATTTGATTTTTTTACAAAAAAAGAAAAGAAAGGTCCCGGGAACCCAGCTAACTCCCTTTGAGTCACGATCCTAAGAGACACGTCTTCGCATCGACAGGAGGGGCTTTGGTGCCCACTGTTCACCTCTGAGGCCTCGCTCTACCTGTGTCCTCAGAGGCTTCTCCACAGGGGTGCGTCCTAGTCACCTGTGCAGTAACCATTCCAGTAAATGACTGGCTTGGGGTTTCTGCCTTCCTCGTTTCACTCTTCCCACCATCTCCCGTGCAGGAAACAACCTCCCCCACCCTCGCCCCGAGGAAACTGCCTGCTCCCAAGCCCTGGTCTCAAACTCTGCTTTCGGGGGGACCAAGCTCAGAATCACACATACCTGCCAGGTATGGCAGGAGCTCTACACTAGTCATAGGACTTCTCATGACAGCTCCATGAAAGAGATGCTCTGATTATTTGTTTTGCTGGTTAGAAAAACTGAGGCTCAGAGAGGTAAAGGAATTCGCTCAAAGCCACACATCTAGGAAGTGAGTGGCAGAGCCAGGATTTGAACCCAGATGTCTGACTCCAGAGCCTAAATTTCTACACTCCTGGTAACTGGGAGGGGGGAGGGGACAAAAGCTTTGCCCCTCGGGGTCCCCTGCATCCATCTAGCACACAGGTTGCAAACGCAAATGCTTCCAGGGAGTCAAGAAATGAATGTTAATGTGTATAGCGGCTGGGTTGGGGGCATTAGGGAATGGTAGGGAGTGTGGTGAACAGAAAGTGCATCCCTATCTCTTAGTTGGCAATGGAGAGAAAGGACATGCTAAATAAAAACCCATCTCAGGGCCAGTTTCAGGACAGAGGCCATCGTTTGCAGACTCTGCTCTGCTAGGACTGCCCCCAGGGCCACCCATCCCCACGGGAAAAAGAGAGCCCTTTGGGAACACGTGGCCCTGAGCCTGACTCAGCCAGGCGGCATCTATCCATCTTACCTGCATTGTGCTCATCCATCGAGAAGGCCTTGTTTTCCATGTAGGTCCGTGGCAGCTGCACATCCTCCTCAAAAGCCGTCTCCCGCATCCTGGGCTGCGACGTGTCGAAATAGTTGGGCGTGTTCTCCTGCGGGGCCGGGAGAATGGCGCAGTGGATCTCGGGGATGGCGTGGAAGATGACAAAGACCCAGCCGCTGGCCACCAGCGTGATGGCCAGGGTGGGGTCGCCCCAGGCCTCACCCTGCTGCAGCTCGGCATTGCCGAAGAGGTACATGGTCAGCCAGGCCACCCAGATGAGCACGGAGAGGAAGGTGGTGACCAAGAGGCACGCCCCGTTCTGCTTCCACTTCTTGAACTTGCCGCACAGTGTGAAGAGGGCCAGCCCCAGGGCGGCTGCAAGCAGGACCATGTCGTAGATGAGGGCCATGGCGAAGTCCATGGGCTCGTAGGCGCAGGCCGGCTTGGCGTCACGCAGCACCGTCAGCACAAGCCACTCCACAGCGATGATGACCTGCACCAGCATCAGGCACAGCGCCGCGCCGACCAGCTGCCAGCCCGACGGGCTCTTGCCGTGGCGCACCAGGCGCCGCACGCGCCACGCCTGGCTCAGCAGGCAGGAGAAGCAGAGTGCGAACAGGACGCCCCAGAGGAAGCGGCGGACGGCGCAGATGGTCTCGTCCTTCCGGATGATGAAGGCGAACGTCAGCCCGAAGAGGCCCAGCGTCCCCAGCAGGAAGAGGAAGTGCAGGCCCGTGGGCTCCTTCTTCTCCTTGTCCTTGATGAACGGCAGCCGCACGAGGAGAATAAGCATCAGGAGTAGCGTGATCAGGGCGCCCGCCCCGGCCACCGCCTCCACCACGATACCCCAGATGGTGTCCAGGTCGCACAGGGACACGTACTGAGGGAGGAGATCCAGCCCGCAGCCGCGGGATGTGCTGGTGTTCTCGGAGGCCCCAGAGGCGATCACGCAGAGCAGGAGGAAGGCGAACGCTGGGTGGGTTCTCATCTTTCTCTCTGATGCCATGGATGTTCCGGAGAAGCCAGTGGAGAGGTGGGTTGGGGGAGAGAAAGATCAATTCATTGTTAGACTCCTACCTCATTTCCACCCTGCTGGCCCACATGGCGCTTCTGGAAGCACTGGACAAAGACGCCCCTTTCTCCAGGCGGTGTGGCTCCTCACCAAGGGGCTTCGGCTCCCATGTGCACCCTTGGCCGGACGCAGTGCGCAACCCACACAGCTGTACTTGATGGCCTTGTCAGGCTGGGAGGAGACTCCCTTTCTCTGTATATATCCTTTCAGTCTTACATCACGTGCCATGCCTGATCTCTTCAAAAATAAGGGGACATGGGAAGCGGATGTAGCTCAGTGGTTGAGTGCCTGTTTCCCATGTATGAGGTCCCGGGTTCGATCCCCGGTACCTCCTAAAAACAAATAAAAAACCCAACTCTCGTTAGGGGGCGGATGTAGCTCAGTGGTTGAGCACCTGCTTCCCGTGTACGAGGTCCTGGGTTCAATCCCCAGTACCTCCTAAAAAATAAAACAAATAAATGATGGGACACACTGAAAATGTAAAGAGACTGCCACGGGTCTAACACGGAGCTGGCCGCGAATACCGACGACGGCCCGCTCTGGGTAGGAAGTCCACACGAGTCAACGGGCCCGGTCCCCCGGCGCCCACTGCACAGCAGCCCTTAGCGTGGTCTCTTCCAGGTGACAAAACAGAGCGTCCAGCCAAGATGAACCGCCTTCCTCGGGTCCCCCTTGTCCTTTCCTCTTGCACGGTCCGTCCTCCTCCAAAAGCTCTCTCAAGAACCCCCCCTTCACTGCCCCCCAGTCCACAGCCCCATCACTTCTCCCTGGAATGCCTGCGGGAGGCTCTTACCCCCATTCAGGGTGGTCTCCACGCAGCGCCAGGACATGCGCGGGTCCCAAGTCTCCTCTCCCCCCCCCCCCGGCCCCTCCCTGCATGGAAACCGCTCCTCCCCCATTGGTCTCACACCTTGGCTAAGGCCGCGCCCCGGCCACTCTCCACCTGCCCATTTCTTCCTTGGCTCTAATCATATCTGTAACTTTTTGCCTGTTTTCTGTTGTTTGTCTTCTCCCCTCCTCTCCTCCTAATTGTCTTTCTCCAGGTAAGATGGGGGGGGGCGGGGCAGGGACATTGCCTGGCTTGTCCATCAACGTACACCAGGGATTCAACAACCAAAAATGTCTCCAGACACAGCCCCAAGCCCCCTGGGGCTGAAGTCGCCCCGGGTGAGTCACTGGGGCAGGTTCGAGCTCTAGCACAGAGAGAGGAGAGACAGCTCCACCTGGACGCTTGGCAATGCCACCAGCTCCTTGGTGATGAGAGGTACAGTCTGCTCAGCGCTGCCCAGGGACTCCCCCGAGGATCTTACCCCACCTCTGGCCTCAACCAAGTACGGGGTTGGAGCCACCACCATGTCATCCCCACCCCCACCCCCCAGCAGCTCCTACATGTCCCTGGGGCTTCTCTAAGTAAACGCGCCATCCACCACCTCTCTCTTTGCTCCTTTCCCGGAAGCCTACGAGCATCTCCGATCTCGCCTCTGCTGGCCGTGAGGGCATCGGCAGGGAGAAATCAGTGATGCTGCTGAATGAGAAGGTGCCTGGCGTGGTAGGGAGCGTCTCCTCTGCAGGTTCCAAGTGGGAGGCGCTTGGCAAGAGGTGCTCTTAAACGAGCATCCCAGCACCCCACGCGCAGGCACTTTAGGGACGAGGATGCTCCCCGGACGTTGGTGATCAGCCTGAGGTCCCTGAATGGCACTGCCCACTGTAGCACGACCCCAGCAATGGATGCCTGGTCCAAACATCAACTGACCCATGGAGTCCTTTAAATAGCCTCACTCGAAAGGAAGTCTAGCATCTACAAATACTTAGCTCTTAAAATGTGTGCATTGCAGCATGTCCCCGAAGCACCACCCTCTGGAAAAAGACTGTCCTAGAAGGAGCTGCCTCGCCAGGTCCTTGGTAAGCATGCTGGGAGTCCACATTGAATAAGTGGATGTGTCTGAACAAAATGCCATCAGTCCACCACTTGTTGGGGTCCTCTGGAAGGATTTCCCCCAATCTCAACAAGGGCAACCGTGATGAAGAGCCTTCTCGGCAAGTAGCCACAAGAAACACCCCCTGCGTCCCCTGCAGGCCACACAGCAGCTGATTCCATCCCGAGAGTGGCTGGGGGGATGGCAGGGACGAATGTACTGCTTCAGTCTTGGCCACCAACCCTCCACATTCCACTAGGCCAATGGTTCTCAAACTGGGGCGACTTTGGCCCCCAGGGGACAGTTGGCCAGGCCTGGAGACATTTCTGGTTGTCACAACTTGGAGGGTGCTAGTGGCACCTAGTGGGTAGAAGCCAGGGAAGCTGCTCAACATCGTACATTGCACAGGGCTGACCCCACAACACAGAATAATCTGTCCCCAAACGGCAAAAGTGTGGGTTCGAGAAAGCCTGATCTGGGCACCTAAGGACAGAGTCGATGGGGAAGATGCCAGGAAACCACAGGCTGCTCCGCCTCAGGCCTGCACCCCACACCCCTGCCTTCCAAGAACTCAGCCTTCATTCTTCTCCTTCAACAGAATCTCCTCTCTCCAAGCCTGGCTGCACACTGGGACCAGGTTTCCCCAGCTCCTCCCCCTTCCCGCTTGGCCGTCCAACCACACAGGAAACCAGCAGGGATGACGAGAACACCAAGATGGCGGCCGAGCTCCTGAAACTGGGCAGGGCTCTTAGGACCCTCGTCTGGGTCTTTAGCTCCTCTCCCAATAACACGAGAAACGGATGCACACTTGCTTGCTGTTTTCATTCCTGAAGGTGGAACCCCCCAGTCCTTCTGGGACAGCTGTTGTGTTTGTTGCCCAGCATCTGTTTTTCTTTTCTTTGGAGAAGCTACCTCGAACCCTATCACTGAGCATGAGCACATGACCCAGGCCTGGCCAATCAGAGCACTTACTCCTCCCTTTGGCCATGGTGATTGGCTCATGGACAGGCACATGGCCTGAAAGAGACCAATGAAGATCAGCCCTTGGATTTTTGCTAGATTAATTGGAACGAGGTCTCCTCTTTCTGCTGGGGTTTTTAGCTAGAAGGATAGAGGCGTGGCGCTGGAGAAGGACATATTTGGCCACTACAGGATAAGGTGACCCAGAGCAATCACCTAAGTGATGGAATAGAAACCTAATTATCTTTGAAATGGCTGGATTCAGCCATGCCTGAAGCCAGGAACCCTGGTCATTGTATCACGTCAGCCAATTCACTTCCCTTTTTTGGCTTAATTAAGCCAGTTTGAGCTGGCTGTGTCACTTGCCAACAAAGAAGCCCTAATACTCCTCCCAGGTCCTGCGGCTCCTTTCTTCCAGGAAGTCCTCCTTGCCCAATATCTGGCCATGTGGATGCAATCGATGGCAGCCAGGGCCCTTTTAGGGGTCCAGTTGTCTCCAATGGGACTTACCATCGCTAAGGTCCCCCATGAGATGACAGCCACCCCCCGCTCCCTAGAACAATGCCCCGATGGCAGGGGTGGGTGAGCAAGTTGTTACACACCACCTCACAGAATGAAGTCTAGTCTGGCTCATCTAGGGTTTCTAGGAGATTCCAAATTGTCCCGCAGAGCCGTCTATGAGCAGGACAGTGACAATAACCACCATCGTTAACTCACACAGCCCTTACCGTGTTCTAGGCACTCTTTATGCACTTTACCTGTCTTAGCGTCTGATAACCTGCACGGCAACCCTAGGAGATCAGGGCTCTGACTACCTTCATTTTGGTAAAGCGAGGTCTGCTGGTTTGTCCAAGGATATGCGGCTCAAAAGTGGTGGGGCCAGGAGGCAAACAACTGTACCATTGCCAGCAAGCTCTCCCTACAAACCAGGGCTCTAGAAATGCCACTTGGGGAGCCTTTGCTGGCCAGTCTACTACATTAGAATCTCCCTGCCCCCCTTACTCTCTAGTCCAGCACTCAGCACTGCTGTCTTTGCAGCATGTGCCGCAATTTTTCAATTATTTTATTTCACTACTATTTTGTTCTGCTCCCCTGCCTCTGGGCCCTTGTCCATCTTGTTCTGCGCCGAGCTGGCACATGGGAAAGGCTCACGACCCAAGAGCTGAATGAATGAATGGATAAATCGAGTCTCTAACCCTCACGTCTCTGTGGCTAGGCATTTTCTAGATGAAGGGACTGAGGGTCTGAGAGGTTTAAGTCCTGCTCCTTGGGCTGGCAGCTTGGGCATCAGTCCCGAGAAATGCCGACTCTCGGTGCGTCCAGCCACCTGGATTTCAACGAGCCCTGCAGGCTGTGCTTGAGCACACTGAGATTGGAGAGGTGAGCAGGATGTGGCACGGGGAGCGATGCCCCAAGCCCACGCACCATCACCTGGCCACCCCCCAACCCTGGACCAAGCAGGTCATGCCCACTCCCCTTCAGCTGTGCCCACGTCAGGGAAGCCCCCTCCTGCAGCATGAGCCACCTGGTGCTCCCACCACGGAGGGTGGGGCTGCTCTCCAGGAGTCCCCAAGCCGAAAAATACCAGGTTAGAGTGTTTGAGTCAGCCGCAAGGCAGGGCTGATTGGGACAGGCTGAATATATAGCAACAAACCCGGGGGATGCAGGCACGCGGCTCCTCAAAGGAGTAATGAATAAATGGGAACAAACGCGCGAGACTCGGCTCCCATACTAATTACCTTCGCTGCCAGGCTCCCAGAAATGTGACTCATTCAGAGGCTCTCAAACAAACTGCACCCCCCCACACACACACACGCACACACACAAACACACACAACTCCACAGAAGGGCTAAGAGCTCCTGGCAGGTGGTGGAGAAGCCCATTTCTCCACCAGCTGGGGCCTGCCAAGGCTGAAAGAATGCAGGCAAGATTCCCCGTGGGCGAAGGAACGGCGGTGCCCGAGGGGGGACCCCACTTCCCGCCGGTTCTCCCAGCACCCGCTGCCCTCCTGCTTTTCCAGTTCTGTCCTTGTCACTTGCTGGAGCTGGGTGACCAGTAACTGATTTGACTCTTCTTTTTATTTATTTATTTATTTTTATTTTTTTTACCGGGAGGTCCCGGGGATTGAACCCAGGTCTCTCCATATGGTAGACGGACGCCGAACCTCTTGAGCCACATCCGTTTCCCTGATTTGACTCTTCTTGCCTCAGTTTCTGCATCTGCAAAATGGGGGTAATAAAAGTATCCACCTCGTGGGATTGTGAGGATTAAAACAAATTTGGGTTGCGGGCAGTAGGTTACATACAGTAAGCCCTTGTGTAAAGGGTCCGTTAAAAAAATAAAAAAGATTGGCAACTGCTCCTGGGTCTGAGGTCACAGATGGGCAGATGGCTTTTCTAGGAGGGGAGGTTGTGATGGAGATGGGATTGAAAGGGTGGGACCCCTCACCCGGGTTTTGTCCACCGTGGGTGTACAGCCTCCCACATCACACAAACAGGTCCTTGAGGTGGTGTGACGCGGAGATGACTTTGCAGGGACTGCCCTGGGAACCCCAATGCCTTGCTCCTAGCAGCAGGTGCTCTAAGTGGGAGCCATGCTGTGAAGGTGGAGGTGGAACCTCGGCCAGCTTTGGTGCCCTGAATATAGAGGGGTCAGAGGCAGGCCACTCGAAGAACAGGCATGGGCTATTCTCTTGGGAACCAGCGTCCCCACCCACGTGAAAGGAGATACAAAATGTTCAAAGCTGGCTCTGGAACACACCATTCTGACCTGCTGCCCCCCTGACCTCCCCCCCAATCCCCATCCAGCACCCAGCCGGTCAGAGTCAGAACTTGGTTACCTAGGAGCTGTGTGACCCTGGACAAGCTACTTAACCTCTCTGAACCTCAGTCTTGTCTCTTCCATGTCAAATGGGGATAATGATAGTGCTGACCTCTCGAGGCAGGTGTGAGTAAATGAAATGCTGCGTGAAAAGTACTCAGCCCAGTGCCCCGCACACTGGAAGCCCCAGTACCGGCCTGGTAAAAGAGACAATCCTGAGTCCTGTTGTCCGGTTGGGAAAGGGAAGGCAGAGAGGTCACAACGGGGCCAGAGGCTCACCGGAATTTCCAGGTGTAACTAGACTAGCACCTATTTCTCCCAGCTCCTAATCCCCAAGGCCTTCTTTCTACTGCGCCCTGGCCTGACCCCTTCTCACAAACCCCCCACTCCACCTCGTGTCCCTGGCAGAGGTCCAGGATGAGGCCAAGGAGCCCCCACATCCCAGGGCCCCAAGCATTACACTTTGTCTCAGCCCAGTCCCCGTTAGAGCCGCCAGTGCATTTCCTGCCCCGGAGATTAAACTGTTACAAGGTTTCCAGACAATAAACTCTTTCCCAGACCTGCAAGCTCACCCTCTCACCCTCTGATATCATTTCCAAGGTACACGCACTCGTAATCTTCATTTCCCAATGCCGGACAGCCCACCGGCCTATCTGGGGGCTCTTGAATAAAAATAAACAAAACAAAAACAAAAAGCCCTCCCAGGTTAGTAACCAAGGCTGAAGAACACAAGCTCTGTGGTCCATGGGTATGCGAAGCATTCAGAGGCACCCTGCAGATCCCTCACCCGTTCTGGGGTGGAAGGTCTTGGGCTGTAATTTCCAGAAGAAAATGCTACTAACCCGGACCCCGGGAAACCGCGAGGGGGTGCCGATGTGCCAGAAATAAATGGGGCCATGGGCTCTGCTTAGGGTGGACAAGCACTGCTTAAAAGTGGGGGGAGGGACTTAAAAACCTGGAGGGCTCCTCCAGCTGGCCCCTGGGGCTGGCCAGGCTCAAAGTGGTCCCCACAGGCTGCTCCTCTGGCTGTCCGCAGGGGCAGGAAGGGATGGATGGGGTGGGGGGCTTTTAAAAATCAGATCCTGTGGCCTCCCCATTCAGAATTCTCTCAGGGGCCCCCGGCCCCAGCAGAATGAAATCTAAACTCCTTTCTACCGCCCCAAAGACCAGATCTGGTTTGGTCCCCTCCCCCCGGACACACACACAGCTGCCTGCCCGCTCCAGCCACGACAGCCTTTGTTCAGGGCTCACTCCCACCCCTGCACTCGCAGGGCCCTCTGCCCGGTTCCCACCTCCCCCCAGTCTCCGGGTGGCCAGCCCCAACCTGGGGGGGGGGGGCTCGGTTCAAATGTCACCCCCCAGAACCGCAGTGGGCCCTGCCACTTTCTTCTACGCCCCCTGCCTTATTTTCCTGACAGCACTTAGCCCCATCAGCAAGTACCTCTACTCACTACTTATTTACTTGCTTAGTGTCCCTTCACCCATCTCCCCAGCAGCCCGAGGGCAGGGGCTTGTCCACTGGGTCCCCAGGAGAGCCTCAGGACCCAGTTCTGTGGCTGGCACGTTTGTTGACATAATAAACTGGCCACGTAAAGCTTCGGAGCTTATCACACTGAAATTCCGGCTCTGGCTGCCTGTGCCCCAAATGGCGACTCCCCCAGCTCCTGTCCTCTCCCCTTCTCAACTCAGCTGACCCTTTTGCAGACTTGGGGCAGGGAAGGGAGAGGAACCAGGGCTGACGCTACCGTCCAGACACAAAACGGGCAGGGTGCAGGGCCCCCCACCCCTGAGGCCGCCTGCATCCACTTTTACACGCCGCGTGCCCGCAGCGGAACCCGCGCTCGGATGCTGCCGCGAGCCCCCACCAAAGAAACTTCTCAATCACGGCTCCTCGGTGTGCGTGTCCAGGCTGGGGGGCCGGCTCCCACCCCCACTTCTTCCTGCGGGGACTCCCGGCTCCTCCGGGGCTCTGCTCGGGCGCCCCCAGCCTGGAGCAGGCGGGGCAGTCAATCTGGCGCGGGGCCGGGGCCCCAGGCGGGGACGCCACTGCCCGCCGCACTCCAGGGGCCTTTGTCCGCGCTCCAAAGATCCGCTCCCTGCTCGGCCTCGTAGACGAGGAGAACCGGGACGCGGGCTGGGCCTGGGTAGGGCCGAGGACCCGAGGATGGCCCCGAAGGCTGCTCTGGAGAGACCTCTGGGGCAAGGTCGGTGTCCCCGTCCCCAGCTGCTTAACCAGCTCCTCCCGGGTGCGCCCCGTTCCGCCCAGGCGGCAGGGACCCCGAGATGCCTGGGGTCCTCGAGGGGCTGGGAGCTCCTACACTCCCCCCCCCCGCCCCAGGAGAACAAGGGACACAGTGCAGGGTTCGTCCCCCCAGACTGGCCACCTCTCCCGGTGGCGGCCCAAGTGCCCCGGGTCCCCTCCCCCGCCATTGTGTAAAGCCGTCCCCTCCCCCACCCCGACTGTCCCCCAGTCCCGGGTCCCGGCTCCGCCTCCCTTCGCCCGCAATGACCCCCCTCCCTGCCCCCGCCGAGTAGTGCGCGGCCCCCGCGGGCTCGGAGCTTGGCCCCTGCCGCCCGCGGCAGGTGCGGTGGCTCACCCCCGGAGCCCGGCCCTGCGGACCCCCGCTGGGTCTGCCTAGTCCGTAGTCAGCCCCCCACGAGCTTGCCACGCGGACCCCTCCCACGACGGGTCACTCGGGCTCGCTGGATCCCCCTGACGCAGCCAGGCCGTCTTTACCTGTGGTCGCCCCCATCCCCTCCCCAGAGACTTGGATCTCCACCTGGTCCGGGTCCCCAACCGCCCCCCGCCGGACCAGGTTCCCCGCCCCTCCCCCCGCGGACCCCCTCCCCGGCCCCCTGCGGCTCCTCTCCCACTGCACTAGGGTGTCCGTCCCCCCGTATCTCCCTGCCCCTCCCCCAGCAGACTACTACCTTGGGGGAAGCATCTCAGAAAAGCGCAAGAAGCAGACCCCCCAACCCTCCCAAGTCCAGGGCGGGAAAAGTTTCTGGGGGCTCCGCAGCGCCCTCCGCCCCATCGGCGCAGCTCGCACTCACCGACCCCCGCGGCCCGCAGCGCCGACGCTCCCGCTGGCCCGCGGCCCGAGTCACATCTCTGCAGCGCGCCCGCGGCCCCAGCCCCGCGCACGCCAGCCCGCCGGTCGGGCCACTCTGCCTCGCCAGCTGGAGCTGCCGCCGCGAGAGGCGCCCCCTGGCCCGGCCCACGCCG